>JADWOT020001562.1:122854-722854 GCA_036345935.2 Taenia hydatigena | reverse complement strand
ACTAGTGCACGCTCAGTGTTATTACCTCGAGGGTGGAAAAATTAATCAAGCTTTCTTCTGAGTTACTCTAGCAGCCCTAAATGTGTGCAGGACGTCCACTGTTAGCTTAAGTATTGCTATTGGTAAAGAACTACTGGGAGGCTCCGCCATTGTACTCATCCAAGCAGTCGGCTTTTGAATTCCAAACCTTCCCATAGTTCAGTCATTCCTTTTTCTACCAACGAATTATTTCGTCATCTGTCTCCAGACGAATTTTAAAGGAGAGAACTAGAAAGGGGTGTGCTTTTTCTACAAATGGTACTATATTCTCTTCAATGCGGCAAAAGTATTTCGGGCGAATTTGTGCGAAGATGCTGTTGTGTTTAGTGACAGTCGAGAATAGAAATGTGATTAGGCATGAGTATAGCCCGCAAATGTCGATAGTGATAAGGTTTATGTGTTTACCAGCCAATAGAACGGCAGCAAGGACTACATGATTGGCATCACCCAAGAAGCCAGAAAAGGCGAAGTTTCTGCCAGGATCAACAACTAACATCGAGCGAGCCTGTTTATGGTCCTGTTACTAGGTTACACAGAACTTTAAAACAACTCGTGATGCATGGAGGCATAAATAAAATTTGGTTTACAAAGACCCAAGCATTGATGGGGAGATTCAAACATTCTAAGAGCCTACCAATTGATTTGTATCACAGTACACCCTTCTTTATTCTACCTTAAAAGAAATTCACCTGCAACTGAATCCTCTCTATTGGTTAGCCTTTGTAATTTATAAAAATATTGTAGGAGTTTGGAAAAGATGCTAACTTAGCGACGTCGAATCTCAAACATATCAGTTGGAAGCATTAGATTTCGAAATTCGTGTAACCATCTATTCAGTCATTATTTGGAGCGCTCACACGATTTCTCCGCCACCTTTACTGTCACCTATTCGATAGGCAACCAACTTGACTTTGACAAGTAAAATGTCTTCATTGAAGCCTCACATGACCGCCAAATACTTGCGTACTTCCAACTATAAAGCAAAAGGTTCGAGGTCGTCAAAGTTTTAGCCTAATTATAAGCAAAGCATTCATGAGCTTTAGAAGTAAAAAGGAAAGCCTCCAATCATGTTTACTCACGTTTTAAATGGACTAACGTATATACTACTTATTTCCATACCGATGAAATCAGCGACCCACATCTCCACTGTTCCCACACTACGATTGGAGGAAGCGTAATACTTACATTGCCTTCACGACAATTTTGCGATCCCTATTAATGTGTCATCAAAATTAAGATTTTCGTTTCTCTACAATATGCAATTTTACATATATTTAGTCGCATGAGATGGACACTTGCATTAGACTATTCATGAAACTGCAAACAATTATGGGTATTTTGGCTAGGATATCCTTTCATAAAAAGAACGTAGATCCTTTAGTACCTTCTCCTTCTAGCGTAGAACAATTCACTAAGAGTACTTGTCTCGTCGTAGAGTGTAAATTGTAATTACTGAGATGAGAATATGCTATTCGCTGCACACCGGCTTCTTGGCACTTCTTTCAGCACTCGCTACCACCTCCGCGACCATACAAGAATTAATCGATTGAGCAAGTTCTTATGCTTTAATCCGCATGGAATGTGGATCTGCGAATCCGGATAAGCACACTTAACCATTGACTCATTTTCTGAATGACTGACCAACAGACATCAAATTATTAAAAGCTAAAATAGTCCGTTATGAGTGTAGTACTTTGTTTGTTTGAACTACCGCTTTCGGTCGGGGTCACAGAGGTGGCCGCATTGCCCAGGCCGCGTAGACTGGCCTCCGGATTATGCCGACAGCTTATTTCCCTCTGCCCGTTGAATATATATATTCTACCCTAGTATTCTGCCTTCTTTTGCCTTCGAGAGAGTCTCGGGACGCTACAGTTCATGCTAGTCGGTGGCCATAACTCGAACATGTGGGAGTGAATAAAGTGGAGGACTACATTCGTACAGCCTGGCAAATGCATCACAAGATCTTGCTGGCTTTCCAAAGGAAGGTCTTATGAAGGATCTGGAGGGTTCGAGGAGTGGTAGATGGACCTTTTATGGAGTTTAACTACAGTGAAATTTGTAAACATCAACTTGGGTAGAAACTGCAAGACTGCATAAGTCTAGATCAAAACTGTTTCGAAGATAGGAGCGGATCCAACAAAACATGACGTGACGTGCCGAGATCTCCCTGAGGACCCAGTAACCCATATCAGAGTGGGTGATGTGATCGAAAGGCATCCCAAGTCGAATGGAGTAAGGGGAGAGAAGACCTAAGGGCCCCTATAAATGAGCATGCAGTCAAACGAAGTTCGGATTCCCAGCATGATTGTCAAATACTTTTAGCGGTTTTTCATAACGCCTTTATGTTTATAAGCGCATTTGCAAATTACTGGTTATGTGTATAGGACATGTGACGAAACTAAAAAGGGGTCACAGAACATTTTTGTTGCACTATTTTAGTCTCAATTGCATTAGTAGCCAGCATTTACTTTTGACACAGTACTCCCATGATTTCAGTCTGGATATTATCCCAAATTTGTTATTTATTAAAACTAACAAAATACCAAGAAATCACTTGCTAACTTTGTTTGTAATACTGTGTTTGCTTGGACTTCCTGTCTCTGATCGGGGTAAAGAAGGTGATCATATTGCTCTGAGCTGCGTGGTCTGGCCTCCAGGCCATGCCATCAGCCCCATTCCCTCTGTAATTTGAATATATGTATATTCTGCCCTGGTACTCTGCCTTCTTTCGCCTTCAAGGGAGACTCAGGACGCTACATTGGTAGCAGCGGAAAGCGGACCCGACTTTATAGGGTTCCTATCCCGATCTCTATCACTTGTGGCACATTGCAGTGGTGCATGAGAAGTGCATGTACTGCTGACTGGCGTATCTCTGACGTCCCCTAGCAGAAAAGCGAAAAGCGACGTCTGTAGCGTCCCGAGGCTCCCTCGAAGGCAAAAGAAGGCAGAATCCCCGGAGGCCAACCTACGCAGCTAGGGCAGTACGGCCACCTCTGTGACCTTGACCGAAACCGGTAGTTCCAACAAACAAAGCACTACATTGTCCCTCTCCTCTTTCGAGCGTCGTCCCCAACGCGCCCCTCGGTACATCTCCCGCGTCAGCCATCACAGCATACTCAGTGCTGCAAGAAGCTTCCACGAGCTAACCATGCCAGTCGCCGACATTCGACGCGATTGAGGCGATGCTTAACACCAACGTCAGTGATCCCTCTTGGCAGTGCATTGCACTTCGGGTTTCGTTTGACTTGGAAAAAAGTCCAGAATAAGTGGTTCTGCCGACCATCAGTAAGTCCGTAGGGAGGCGTTAGCACGCCGATCTCCTTAAGCAAATATTTTAGGGGTAATCTTCGGAAAGAAACTTTCCAAGTGGTCCATGGCTAGTGTCGCTTCAGTTGTTGATAGCTTTCTTGTGGAACACGGTAGATGCCGGAGGCCAACGTCGTTCGTGGCCCATCCGTAGCACATGCACTTCTTTCGCACCGCTGCAACATGCCGCAGGCGGTAGAGATCGGGATGAAAACCCTGTAGAGTCGGGTCCGCTTTCCGCTGCCACCAATGTAGCGTCCCGAGGCTCCCTTAAGGCAAAAGAAGGCAAAATGGCAGGGTAGAATATATATATTCACCGGACAGAGGGAAAAAGGCTTCTGGCATGGCCCGGAGGCTAGCCCACACAGCTAGCGCAGTACAGCCACCTCTGTCACCTTGGCCGGAACCGGTAGTTCCAAAAAACAAAGTACTACAGGAGACTTGATATGTACGTCTATGCACCTCGTATTCATCAATCAATGCGGCATCCATGCATTCAATCCATGATCATGCGTCCAGCTCGTAAGCACCACTTTAAAATCTATTAATTCTATGCCCATCATGCCTTCTTCCAGCATCAATCCATACATCAAACCATCCATCCAACCATTCCGTGTTTCTATACATCTAGTTTGTATTCAAATATTATGCTCCAGTGTGCCGACTTCAATCTAACTAAGAAAGAATACATTCGACCCTCTGGCAGTAATCAATGTTGATCAAAACAAAGTGTAAAAAAGGTAGAGAGAAACACTACAATTTGTAGAGTCGTAAGTGGTTTCGACAAGCACCAAATAAAAAGCAGTTACGCACATATGCAGGTGATATTATCATCAAACAAGAGAAGTCTTGGCATTGAGGTGACGATTGTCCGGGAACAGTAGTGAACCATATCTAAAGAAAACTTGGAACATCTCTACTTAAAACAGCCTAAACAAAAATTTTCCATTATAGCCTTGAATTTTGTTTACCACAGCACAAGATACCTTCAAGGTCTAATTTTTTTTTCCAGTGCCAATTACGAATTGAACGAAAGCAAAGCATCAGAAGTGGGAATCCATCCGGTGTGACAAATACGCATCTACAGTGATGTAAGGAATGTATTTACTTAAGACTTATGATTTACTTGTTATTAAAAACCAAAAATTAACAGCATCTTCAACGAAAGTCGTGTAGTCACATTGAACAAGTCACTTATACTGCTTCTCCTTCTTCTTGCCAATCATAATGCCTGTTGGAGACCGAATCACACTTGCGCACTATTCTCCGCTGTTACTTCGATGAAACACTCAAATCGTCACACAAGTGGTAAGTAATTAAGATGGAGAAGATATGCGATCCTTCTCAGAGCGACATCGATTTTAAACCATTTATTTTAGGCAAAGAGAAGTGTGTGAGTGAAGATACGAATAAAAGGGCAACAAAGTACGAATAACGTGCAATATAAAGAAAAGTTCTTCAAATAGTGAGCACTTATCAGTGATAAAAAGGGCAGCAAGAACCAACTCCGTTGCTAAACGAAATGGGTATTAGACGCCTCAAATTCGCTCTGCATACACTCTGTGTCCTCTTTACCTTAGCCACGTTGGGCGCCATCATCAACCTCACATTTTCGCCTCCGACAATACGGCACATCATTTGGTTTGTTCAAAATCAGCATATTCCGATGCCATCTGCGCCAATTGTGTGGCCAATGAAGCTAGGCAACACACGACCACCTTACGAGCTACAACTCGATGCGATCATCAGTTCAGACAGCTCGGTGGCCAATCTCTCCACAGTGGAGGGGAAGCTCGTTCTCGGCGACAATGCCAGCTCCACTCCTCTCACCTACATGGACCTTGTCAACATTCCCGACAACCTGTGGCGACGACCACATCATCCACATGTCTACTTCGCCTATCCACAAGCCTTCAATCTCACCCAGGTCTACGACAATCTCCTCCAACAGAAACCCATTCCACAGGTCAGTCATTGGCAACTCTCATCCTCCTTCCCATTTCCAAACTAGGTTCATTTGTCTGCTCTTTCATTCCTCTTCTAACTACCTCCATTGGCTTCATTGTGTTGGCATTGTAGTTACCAGTGAACGGTCACGTGTTTCGGTATCGCACAATCAGCAGAGACGTGTGTCATCCAGACAATCCATCAAGTCAACACTTTGATCTGGTGATTGTGGTGCGATCCGCACTGGCCAATTTCAAGCGAAGACAGGAGTTCCGCAATCTCTACTCCTCATTCACCAACCAGAACGCCAATGTCAACATGGGCATGCGCATCGGACTGGTATTTTCAGTGGGTGTGCCACGAAGTCAACAGGACAACCTGTTCATGCGAGGTGGCATTCTAACGAGGCTGATAACGAATGGAGGCTCAGAGTTGACTCCGGAGGGACTTCGTGCCACTGCGGCAAGCTTTGAAGTGGAGCGCGCAAATTACAATGACCTGGTGGTGGGTGACTATGAGGACACGTACTTCAACCTCACCATGAAGACCATCTATTCATTCCAATGGGCAGCCGCATTCTGTCGCACCTCTCGACCCACCCTCATCTTCATTGACGACGATCTGCCCATTTCGGTGAAGAAATTTTCTCATGCCATCAGCATTCTTTCGCCCGAGGCACGAGCCGATTTGTATCATGGCAAAGTGCTATTCGACATTCCTGTGCGACGATTTGTGCCGAGAGGCTTCAACAAGTGGTCGGTGGAGAAGCATGAGGTGCCGTGGACAGTGTATCCCACGTACACGTGTGGTGCCTTCCTGCTGTTGGGCTTTGGGCAGGTGGAGCGACTGGCGATAGGCATGTTGTTCACGCAGACCTTTCCTCTGGAGGACGCGTACACGGGTGTGGTGGCAGCCAGAATGGGACTGCGGCCCAGTAGTATGTATGAACTGGTCCGACCGGGACACGTTCTAACGAAGAGGCCAAACAGCCTTGATTCTGTTGAACATTTTCTCTCCAAGTTTTAGCAGTGATCCACGCAGCAGTCGCCCCTTTTTGTTTTTTTTTTTTAAAAAAGCATTTTGAGATCCACATCACAAATAAATTATTTTGACTAGGACTGCTCTACTTGGAGAATCATTCAATTGTGCTGTAAAATGGACAACTTTTTCTGCATTTATGAATAGCCTATACTCATCGGGAGGGCAGCATCAGATTTAGCTGTTGGCATCAAAACGGCAGCCTTTAAACCAACATCCAGTAAAAATTTTGCAAACATCCGAAAGAAATCTGCTTTTTTTCGCACAAACTCTGAGGTAGCTTGCGTCAAATGAAAAATCCAAAATAATAAAACAATCCCAATTTGTTCTCTTGGTACAGAGCTTATGTGTAATACCATAATTCCATATTCCAGAATAAACATTAAAATTCTAAAGCCTTCCGAAAATGTTAGCCGTGCGGTCTATCAACCTCAATTTTCGTGTCAGGTGATGTAAGGTCAAATTAATGTGAATGCCCAAAACACTGCCACGGATCACACCTCACTAAACATTTCCCCACTACACACAGTCTGGTGGATTGATTTCGCCCACAAACTATTCTTTCACCACCTCATGCCTGCGTAATCTGATGTGTGCACAGCACACACGAAACACTCTCCACTTTCTTCCCACATTACAAAACCCTATTGAAGGTGATAGACGTTTATTTAATTAAGATGAATGCCTGATTCTGCTTCAGCGCCTTTTCAACGAGATGATACAATTTGCTTGCGGAGGCGTTTTTCATGGCGCACCACTTGATGAGGTGAACACTGCAGACGCCTCCATGCACCACACGAGTGTCCTGAAGCACGCGTTCGAGTTGCAACGTGTGTGACAACACCTCACCACGCTGACGCATCCACACAACATCCACCCTCACATTCACTTTGTTAACGAAGGTGTCCGCGTCGCTCCTGTTAGTGTTTTTTGTACTTCACTACTCACCGACTTGGATAAGTCATTTAGTCTTGGCTTAGGCAGTGTTAAAACCGCACTCCGCCCACGCACTACCAACGACTTTCTCATGTGACCAAAAAATAACTATCACCGACATACACACCCAGCCCTCGCAACTACGCAGCGCAAACATCTTGGTGGTTGGTTTTTCTGCCGACTTTGCTCATTCCACCTGAGCTATTGCATCATAGTCCCATGTGGCGTGGGTGGTACATCAATCTCACCTGAGAGTGATTGATCGCCTAGTTGACCCGCACACGCTAAACTCTGCTGCTCCAAATACCAAAAGGTCAACTTTCGCCTTCTTTCGGCATGGTGTGATGGGAATGAAGTACTTCATACTCTCATTATTGGTTTAGCACTTAGTTTCGTTAGAGAACAAAGCGCTTTGATGCTGCGATTGCATCAATCGTCCTGACCTTCCAATCTTCCCAATGGCAACCTAACACTCCTCTACATCCACAGCTCACACTCCACCTGAATATTGTGTCTTCATTTGTCGTGAGGTGAGTGTCGCAAAGCTACAGCACTCCACCATTTTTGTGAGGACAGTTTGGCAAAGATAGGCTTTAGCATAACCAGTGAACTCTGCACTCGAGAGCGGTGGGTGAAAGGGATTCGCCAAACTTTCATCATTCCCACATGAAGTCGTTGACGGATGAGGCTCACTGCTTGTGGAGGAGGCATGCGTATCACCTGCAAACACCCACAGTCACAAGGCAGTACCGCCTATAAAATCACTTGGCAATTATGTGCTTGCGAAACAGTCGAACAGCAGGAGAGAGCTACCTGATGGACGTCACTCACAAGACGTAATTGATGCCAAAAGACTTTTGCAATGATGTGATTTCACAAATCCTGCTTAAACAGCCAAATGGATGAAACATCTTTACTCTGCATCGCTTATCACAAGGTGGTCTACAAGACGTCTTCTGCTGATTTACCATAGTTGCTCCACACACTGCCTCAACAGTAATGCACAAACTCATGCCCTGTTCCACCACTCTCTCATTCGAGGGAACGTTCACTGCCGGATGTCAGAGGCGTGAGGAGGCTCTTGTGAGGATTTGCCTGAAATTACATCCTTTGGCACAAGAGAACTCGGGAGACAATTGAGGCAGCAAATCGCTCACTTACGAGTGTGAAGACCACTGTGCTTCCCATCGCCACCTCACATTCACCAACTAATCCCTTGATTTAGTTAGCTCCTTTTCTGCCAAACTAATCACTCTCTTTGGTGTGTACTAGTCGCTCCTGACGGCTTCGGATTGTGTTGATTTCTCTCAACAAAATCTGTCAATATAGGTTAAACTGTGACTGTAAGGTAGCTTCACAGGAAGATAAACGAATTTATGAATCTCCTTCCTTTCCTCCTTTTTGTCATAATCATATTACCTTTTCTTCTTCCAACTACCTTCTTAAATATAAGAACTTCGAATACCGCTGATTGACATTTGACGCCTCGTGCCAAGTCCACTTCATTTCAACATGCTCTACAACCAGTGTCTTTGCACACAACATTCGGTAAATAATGTGTGCTGATCATCTTCTCGAAAATGCCTTGACTTCAACAAGGTGTTCACGACAGGCCTATCTTATGCGCATAAATAATGGAGTGCCAAAGTTTGACAATTAAGGAGACGTGCACAATTGAAGGACTCACTAATCACTGCAAATTTTAGCATTTTACCCCGACATGCTTCTAAGCTAATCTCAGACGCACTCGTGGTGGACTGCGGCGATGGCGCTATACCCTCGAGAGGACCGGTGGAGCGACTCGTTGATGCACCACCCACTCCCCATAGGGCTTCACTCCATTCCCACAAGTAGAGCAAGCAACACGTGCAAAGCTACGAAAAATTGTCCCACAAGACCACTAATAAGCATGTTTTTTTCACAGAGATATATATGACTTCTAGAGCTTTGGTGGCATTGTGCGGGATGTATGAGGGTTTAACCCAAAACCTGTCTGCTGGCAGGGATGCTTGGAGGCGTTGGAATATACTTTCTAACTATCTCAGCTGCATCGACAAACGCGAATTCGTCTTCATTCCAACCACAGAGGTTTATTGCTCGTCACAATCATCACTAGGTGAAACTGCGGTCAGGCCAAACGAATGAGAAGTGTTTTATTCCACTCTACAAAGTGATCCTCTCATTTTTTAATGAGGGTTGGGCTACCGTGGTAACCAACACTTGTCCTTTTGCCTAAACAGCCCTGCTGTACAATAATAAAAGATATATAGTTCGCATGTCTAAGATTGTTTGAGTCTATTTAGTTTTTTGGAATGCTATTTAATGCTATCAGTTATTATGTAGCGTTAGGAAATTCGTGTCGCATATGTGTGACGCTGGCTGCACCAGAACTCTACTATTAGCACCATGTTCTATTACCAAGAACGCAGGAAAACCATGGCCTTTTGACTGGGCTACTTCTTTTTAACCTCAACCCTCAACCACTGTCTCGCAATGACCTTGTGATAGCAAGTCACCGATTTCAGAATTGTCTGCTAGTCCTCTTTGACAAATATCTTGCAAATATAATGCCTTTGTGGCACGGAATCGTTTGTCTCCTTCAACTACAGTTTAGTAGTGTAACCAGAGTACTCAAGAGGCACTTGTGCCTTCTTATCAAGAAAATAGTTAGCAATCATGTCAGGATCAACACCCACTCAAAAAGACAGTTGCATGAGCTATCACTTTGCTCTTCCAGACAGCTTTATTTTGTCACTCTACCAAACGAGAATTGGTGCTTTACCCTCAGCAGGAAAAGTCAATGCCAGGCAGTTGATCGGTGGTTGGTAGGCTATCGGAGGAGATGGTGGGTGGTTGCACAAGTTGCACGGTGATTAACTCGAACATCCAAGGTCACTCAAACCCTTCAGTCCTCATTTCCCGACATCAAATGTGCAATTATTTGCTAATTAACGTTATGAAATTAATATTTAATTCACGGAAATTGAGGATGGCTCTATTTTGAATAGGTGGGTTTGTATGCTAACAATTTGGGTTGTACAAAATACATTCAAGACAAAGTGTCTATTACTAAGATGAGATACGAGTGCATCGACGAAGGGATTAGCAAGTTTCTGTATTCCATCATGTACATCTAACGCTGGCAGTGTTGTTCTAGGTCAGAATAATGTTGGTTTGAAACAAGACAATAAAAACAAATCCATTTAACAAGGCTGCTCTTTTTAACCTCCTTCCTAAGCGAATAGCTTGACATAACCTTGAATTGGCTTGTCAAAGATGTCTTGATTGTCCTTTAGTCTCTCTTGACAGTTGTCGTGTAAAGTCGTACTACTTGTTGGAAGTAAATGTTTTTCTCAAGTAAAGTAGGTGACATAAAACTGTCAAGTAAAGCCTTTTTGCAGTGACATTCTTCGGAGCTACTTTGAGACATCTTCGGTTTTGGGCGCGGAGATACAGTTGTGCTCCCATCGATACCGATGGAGCGACTTGATGGTGTACCATGTTGCATTGGTAAAGGCAGAATAAGCAAAGTAAAAGAAAATTCCTCCCACTAGATCTTTGCCATGCGTAGTATTGAGGGATAAAAGTGCGTGTCTGTGATGGCCTTCATGGTCACATGGAATTTCCGGTGGCATTGCGTGGGATGGGTGAGGATTCAATCCAAGCAACAAATGCTTTACAATGTGTTCTGACGTTTTCACCACTGCCTTAAAATACGAGTTTTTCTTTTTTTCATTCTGAAACCAAATGCTCAAGCTTGTCTTGCTGCAACTAACCATGATAGCCTGCCAAGAACCTCACGTCACGTATAGGTGACGATGGTAGTACTGCGTTGGGTCAGGATTGCGTTGTTGTCTTGATATTTCATCGTCCACATTCATTTTAACTAGGCTGCTTCCAATCGAATAGCGCATCATGACCCCGAGTTATCAATTCAAAGGTGTCCTTACTATGCTTCAATCTCCCTCGATGTTGGTCCTGTAAAGTCATTGGGCATATGGAAAAAAAAGGGTTATTTCTTTTCTTTTCCTCATTCCATTAGGTAGGTGGAAAGACTCTGAATAGGCGGTCTTACTAAATTGAATCTGCATCATTTATTTAAGTCTTCATCTTAGTACCGTCACCAAAACATCCACACAGGTACATTACTTATTCCTTTGCTCTTCTAGACAACTGCATTTCGTGAACCTTCCACAGAAACGGTCTCATTTCCAGTAATAAACGCCATCAGAAGGCAGGTGACCAGTGGTTGGTAGTCTGTTGAAAGAGAAGTTGGGTGTGTTTTCGAGCTGACTGATGACTATCGCTTGCATCCAAGGTCACCCAAACCTACTAATTCTCATTTCTTGACACCCTTTGTGTGTGTGTGTGTGTGTGTGCATTAAGATTTTGTTGAAGAGCCTAAAATGGTAACTGCTGAAGTTAGCATAGAATACGATGCCTACCTTAACATACCATGTGGGGGAGCAGCAACTGACAGCGAGATTCCTCCTGTTCAACTCTGCGACCAACTAACCAGACACTGCAGCACGTCCTGTCTTCAGGCACCCGGAAGCAAGACTGCCTTTCTACTTCTCTACCTCTCTCTGTATTTCTGGCTTTTATTTCCTTACTGTCCGTTCTCTCATCTTCCAAACCACTGGTGATCAAGTATTATGTAATAGAGAGGTAGATCACAAGTAGACTACGGAAGATGAGGCAGCACTAGCCACCTTATTGAAAAGTGTAGGGCTCTTCTAGATAGGGTGAGGCTTTTCTTTCCTGTAAAAATCAGGACAAATCATCAAAATAACTGATCCACACTATCACTTTATTCCTACACGCTTCTCAAACTATTGCTGTTCCCTGGATAGCTTTAAGGTAATCGGGAGGAAATCAGTGACAAATGCTTAGTTCTCAAGAGGCGGTTCACTTCCACAACTATTCATGCCTGAAACCGCACACACACCTATGTCTAGGACAGACAGGTAAAATGCCACAATATCGACAATTGAGGCAGTTTTTTGGGCGGTGAATGATTCGTTGGAGAGTGACCTTTTTGATTATGCTCCACTTGTTGAACGTTACGATAAAATGAACGGTCATATTCCATCACAGGGCACTCAGTCAGTCAGTCATTCACACAATGGCTTAATAGGCCAGCATGCTCCTCCGAATGTTGAGGATCTACATTACATGCTGATGGAAGTATGGATGCCCGCTCCACCTATTGATGTGTGTATGGTTGTGGAGGTGGTAGCGAGTGCAGTAAGAAGTACCAAAAAGTCGTCTACAGCGACAAGATGCAAACACTCAGTGGGGCGGACTGCGTCAGGAAGGGAATGCGCTAAAGGATCTACGTTCATTTAAAGGAAGGATATCCTAGCCAAAATAGCCATATTGTATTTTAGGGTCTATTTTACGCAACTAAACAAATAGAATATTTGCATTTTTTAAAGGAATAAAAGTCTAGCATTCAATAGCGCAACTAATACAAAGTGCTAAAGACGCTACCAAGGCGATGTGAGCATTACTTTTCCTTCTAATCGTATTATCAGATAGTGCTAATTTATGTCGCTGATATCATCAAACTAGAAATGAGTAGTATATTCATAAAAATTCATTTAAAACGTGTGCGAATATAATTGGTTGCTTTTCTTTCCATTTCTAAGGCTCATAATTAAGATGGAACTTTGATGATTCCAAATCCTTTACTTTATAACTTGAGGTAAGCAAGTGTTTGGCTGTCATGTGAGGCTTGATTAAAGATTGCCGATCTGTTAAATTTAAAATGTTGTCTACTGAATAGGTGCCACTAAAGGTGGTGGAGAAATCGTGTAAGTGTTCAAAATAGTGTGTGGACGAATGCACTTTGGATATGGAATGATGAGATGGATGTGTTTGATCTCCTTTAGGTGGAATCGCGTTGGATGGAGACAGAGTGGATTGATAGGGGGACAAGTAGAAGAATAAATGGCGATAGAAATAAATTGCACTGAGATTATGAGTCGATTTTTGCTTAAGCGAAGAGAGTAATAGGCGAAGTTTTAAGAGTGGAAGGTAACCGTCCAACGTTTTCTGCACATACTACTGAACTGTTAAATCAACCGCTGTTATTGGCAAACAGTGGGCAAACCAAAATCAGCTTGTTTTAAAAAACAAAACTTTAGGCCTGGTATCGAGGCTGGCGTCTCTACTACATGAGCAAAGTGCTTCAAGAGCAAATGAATGCAAAAAAGGTGCATTCTGCTGCTTCGACCAGTATGTTTTTTGCCTACAAAGGGTCAGAGATTGAGGTAACCACCCACTCACAAGAATTGCAGACTCGTGGGTTTGAGAGAGGAATGCTTTTTTAATAGGATAATTGTCTAAACGCAAATGCTCAATTAGCAATAAGTAAAAAAGTGGTCCACCACGAGTATATCTAAAGTTCCTTCGAAAGTATGTCAGTGTAAAAAGCTACACTTGGCAATGATCAGGGAGTCCTTCATTTGCTCAATTCTCCCTAAAATTGTTCCTAAGCGTTAAGCTTTAGTATTTCATTATTTATGCACCTAAGAAAGGACTCTCGGAATACGATTTCATGCGGTGCGATTTGAAGTACCACATCGATTTGACAGGCACAAATTAATTACAGAACGTATACTTCGAGATGATGACAACATCAACACTTGTGAGCAGATTTGTTTTTGTAATGCTGCTTACGAAATGATAAATGTAAGCAGGCAATAAAGTGCAAAAGCGCTAAAATAAGATAATATAAAGGCAAAGTTAATGTGTAGTGCGCTATGGTGCAGGTTACGAGGCATGTTAAACTTAAGTGAACTTGACTTAAGGTGTCAACTATCATTCTGCTGTGCAATGGAAACGTATAAGTAGGAAATTTAAAAAAAAGAGGAAAAAAGATGACAACGGTGATGATGATGCTGATGATATGGGTGTAAAGGAGGAGAAGGAGGAGGAGGGGGAGTCCAGAATTTGCTCACTTGCTTCTAAATGTGCCTCTTAGTCACAATTTTACTTTTCTTGTACGATTTTTGTTAAAATAACTTAACACAATCCGAAGCCGTCAGGAGCGACTAGTACACACCAAAGAGAGTGATTAGTTTGGCAGAAAAGGAGCTAACTAAATCAAGGGATTAGTTGGTGAATGTGAGGTGGCGATGGGAAGCACAGTGGTCTTCACACTCGTAAGTGAGCGATTTGCTGCCTCAATTGTCTCCCGAGTTCTCTTGTGCCAAAGGATGTAATTTCAGGCAAATCCTCACAAGAGCCTCCTCACGCCTCTGACATCCGGCAGTGAACGTTCCCTCGAATGAGAGAGTGGTGGAACAGGGCATGAGTTTGTGCATTACTGTTGAGGCAGTGTGTGGAGCAACTATGGTAAATCAGCAGAAGACTTCTTGTAGACCACCTTGTGATAAGCGATGCAGAGTAAAGATGTTTCATCCATTCGGCTGTTTAAGCAGGATTTGTGAAATCACATCATTGCAAAAGTCTTTTGGCATCAATTACGTCTTGTGAGTGACGTCCATCAGGTAGCTCTCTCCTGCTGTTCGACTGTTTCGCAAGCACATAATTGCCAAGTGATTTTATAGGCGGTACTGCCTTGTGACTGTGGGTGTTTGCAGGTGATACGCATGCCTCCTCCACAAGCAGTGAGCCTCATCCGTCAACGACTTCATGTGGGAATGATGGAAGTTTGGCGAATCCCTTTCACCCACCGCTCTCGAGTGCAGAGTTCACTGGTTATGCTAAAGCCTATCTTTGCCAAACTGTCCTCACAAAAATGGTGGAGTGCTGTAGCTTTGCGACACTCACCTCACGACAAATGAAGACACAATATTCAGGTGGAGTGTGAGCTGTGGATGTAGAGGAGTGTTAGGTTGCCATTGGGAAGGTCAGGACGATTGATGCAATCGCAGCATCAAAGCGCTTTGTTCTCTAACAAAACTAAGTGCTAAACCAATAATGAGAGTATGAAGTACTTCATTCCCATCACACCATGCCGAAAGAAGGCGAAAGTTGACCTTTTGGTATTTGGAGCAGCAGAGTTTAGCGTGTGCGGGTCAACTAGGCGATCAATCACTCTCAGGTGAGATTGATGTACCACCCACGCCGCATGGGACTATGATGCAATAGCTCAGGTGGAATGAGCAAAGTCGGCAGAAAAACCAACCACCAAGATGTTTGCGCTGCGTAGTTGTGAGGGCTGGGTGTGTATGTCGGTGACAGTTATTTTCTGGTCACATGAGAAAGTCGTTGGTAGTGCGTGGGCGGAGTGGGGTTTTAACGCTGCCTAAGCCAAGACTAAATGACTTATCCAAGTCGGTGAGTAGTGAAGTACAAAAAACACTAACAGGAGCGACGCGGACACCTTCGTTAACAAAGTGAATGTGAGGGTGGATGTTGTGTGGATGCGTCAGTGTGGTGAGGTGTTGTCACACGCGTCGCAACTCGAACGCGTGCTTCAGGACACTCGTGTGGTGCATTGAGGCGTCTGCAAGGCTCACCTCATCAAGTGGTGCGCCATGGAAAACGTCTCCACAAGTCGGTTGTCTCATCCTGGTAGCCAGGAGCAACGATGCTAAATCAGGCATTCATCTCACCTAATTAAACGTCCATCATCTTCAATAGGATTTTGTAATGTGGGAAGAAAGTGGAGAGTGTTTCGTGTGTGCTGTGCACACATCAGATTACGCAGGCATGAGGTGGTGAAAGAATAGTTTGTGGGCGAAATCAATCCATTAGACTGTGTGTAGCCGGGGGATGTATAGTGAGGTGGAGCAGTGGCAGTGTTTTGGGCATTCACATTAATTTGACCTGACATCACCTGACTCGGAAATTAAGGTTGGTCGAATGCGAAAGCCATTTAAAATTTTAGGAGGTGCTTTGCACTTTTTTGTACCAGAAGATTACATTTGAATCGTTGTCTATTTTTGGACAAGTTAGAATGGTACCTTTACTACTATAAAAGAATGTGTCGAATATGCCGCCCAATTGAAAATATCCCCAAGTAAAGCATCATAGTCAAAATAATTTATTTGCCTTCTTCATCTGGAAATAATATTAAAAAAAATAATGAAGTGAAATTAAAGCATAGGTAGCCGCTACAACTTTGAGAGGAACTGCTCTACAGAATCGAGGTTGTTTAGCCTCTTCGTCAAGACGTGCTCAGGTGGGACCAGTTCGTACATACTACTGGGTCGCAGTCCCATTCTGGCTGCCACCACACCCGTGTACGCGTCCTCCAGAGGAAAGGTCTGCGTGAACAACATGCCTATCGCCAGTCGCTCCACCTGCCCAAAGCCCAACAGCAGGAAGGCACCACACGTGTACGTGGGATACACTGTCCACGGCACCTCATGCTTCTCCACCGACCACTTGTTGAAGCCTCTCGGCACAAATCGTCGCACGGGAATGTCGAGCAGCACTTTGCCACGATACAATTGGGCTCGTGCCTCGGGCGAGAGTCCAACGATGGCATGAGAAAATTTCTTCACCGAAATGGGCAGATCGTCGTCAATGAAGATGAGGGTGGGTCGAGAGGTGCGACAGAATGCGGCTGCCCATTGGAATGAATAGATGGTCTTCATGGTGAGGTTGAAGTACGTGTCCTCATAGTCACCCACCACCAGGTCATTGTAATTTGCACGCTCCACTTCAAAGCTTGCCGCAGTGGCACGAAGTCCCTCCGGAGTCAACTCTGAGCCTCCATTCGTTATCAGCCTCGTTAGATTACCACCTCGCATGAACATGTTGTCCTGTTGACTTCGTGGCACACCCACTGAAAATACCAGTCCGATGCGCATTCCCATGCTGGCATTGGCGTTCTGGTTGGTGAATGAGGAGTAGAGATTGCGGAACTCTTGTCGTCGTTTGAAATTGGCCAGTGCGGATCGCACCACAATCACCAGATCAAAGTGTTGACTTGATGGATTGTCTGGATGACACACGTCTCTGCTGATTGTGCGATACCGAAACACGTGACCGTTCACTGGTAACTACAATGCCAACACAATGAAGATAATCGAGATAGTTAGAAGAGGAATGAAAGAGCAGACAAATGGACCTAGTTTGGAAATGGGAAGGAGGATGAGAGTTGCCAATGACAGACCTGTGGAATAGGTTTCTGTTGGAGGAGATTGTCGTAGACCTGGGTGAGATTGAAGGCTTGTGGATAGGCGAAGTAGACATGTGGATGATGTGGTCGTCGCCACAGGTTGTCGGGAATGTTGACAAGGTCCATGTAGGTGAGAGGAGTGGAGCTGACATTGTCGCCGAGAACGAGCTTTCCCTCCACTGTGGAGAGATTGGCCACCGAGCTGTCTGAACTGATGATCGCATCGAGTTGTAGCTCGTAAGGTGGTCGTGTGTTGCCCAGCTTCATTGGCCACACAATTGGCGCAGATGGCATCGGAACATGCTGATTTCGAACAATCCTATAGCTATGTGGTACTGTCGCAGGCGAATATGAGAGCTTGATGATGGCGCCCAACGTGACTAAGGTGGAGAGGACACAGAGTGTTTGCAGAGCGGATTTGAAGCGCCTAATCCACATTTCGCTAATCACCGAATAGTAGAGACTCCCTAACGATCTTTGTCTAATGCTGCACTTCATTCTACTTTCATGTGCTTTTATACTCATCTTCACCCACACACCTCTCTTTGCCTAATATAGATGGCTTAATGTCGATGTCGCTGTGAGAAAGATCGCATAACTTTTCCACTCTAATTGCTTACCACTTGTGTGTGCCAAGCGGAGTGTATCATTGAAGCGACGGAGAAGCATAGTGCGCAAGTGTGATTCGGTCTCCAACAGGCATTATGATTGGCAAGAAGAAGGAGAAGCAGCAGAAGAAGTGACTTGTTCGATATTTCCACACAATTTTCGTTGGAGATGCTGTTGGTGTTCCGGGTTAAATGCTAAGAAAATCACAAAATTGATGCAGGGAATTCCTCTACGTCACTTCCAACGCGTGCTTGTCACATCGCACTGCTCTCTGCTTTCGGTGATTTCCTTCAGTTAGTAACAGTTAGCACAGGAGGCAAATCAGAACTCGAAGGCATCTTGTGAAGGAGGTGAAAATAATGCAAAGCTGTGAACCTCTGTTCATGCTAAAGTAGATTGCAGCCTTGTATTTGTTACTGATGATGTTGAGGTTGTTTGAAGTAGAGGTCGCCTCAGTTTCTTTGAATATCCTCGCTTCATTTACAACGCCTTACAATTGTCACCACAATGCCAAGACTTCTCTGGTTTGATGATAGCATCATCTGCATAAGTGGGCATAACTGCTGTCTCATTTGTGCTTGTCGAATGCACTTAGGACCCTACGAAATGTAGTGTTTCCCTCCACCCTCTTTAGTATTTTGCTTTGGTCAGCATTGCATAATGCGGCAGAGTCGAGTGCATTCCTTCATAACCAGGTTGAAGTTGGCACATTGCAGCTTAACGGTTGGATTCGGAGCAGATGTAGAGAAATAGGAAGTTAGTTCAGATGCTGTTGCTGTTGCACTGCCATTCTTCTAAGCCAAATTTACGCGCTTTCCCATTTGGTTTGCGGCCGCGCAGCTGCGTCCACATCAGTATCGGTGGAAAGGTTTTTAATGAACCGCCCATTTCATATAAGACCATACTGTATTGGCACGTGTAGAATAAGCAAAGTGGTGCAAAATTAGCCCTACTTGATCATCGCATTGCGTGGTATTGAGCAACTGACGTGTATGTCGTTGATAGCCTCGCTGGTCACATAAGAGCTTTACTGTGTTGGTCCAGCGTTCGCATGGCTGTGTTCCAACACGAGTCTTCATCCTCTTCTCTCCATTCGCCACATTCCTTCGTCATAAATGCTCAGAAATGTATTTTGCCTATCTTTCTAATTGCATAAACGTAATTTGACTTTGTTGTTCAAGACGCGATTGGCTGATACCAATCGCCATTATGTATTAGGAAGTTTGTGGCAGGTATGTGTGACGCTGGCATTGTAGGATTGGGTGGGATTGTATTATTGCTTTTATATTTTGTGATCTTCAATAGCTTTATGCAGGGCGCTAAAACTAAAACACACTTAAGTAGACTTCTTATTTCCACCTCCTTCTCCAACGATTGACGTATGATGATCTCGAGTTGCTAGGTCACAGACACCCGGTCGTCTGCCTTCTACTCTCCCCTCATAGCTGCCTTGCAAAATCATTGTGCTCATGCTAATTAAGCGTTTTTGCTGTCGAAACAATTTTACTGAGTTGTCCCACCACAACAAGTTGGTGTCTCATCTGCTTCAGAAGACGTCAACTAGAGGCCGTATTTCGGAGTAGAATTTGGGTGTGATCACAGACTGCATTCAGATTGGCTGAAGCAGTCCAGGTCACACAATTCCATGAGTTCCCATTCTCTCACACTAGGTATCTGCAATTTCATGCTAAATCATGCATTGCCTTCATTTTATGGTTCACAAAGCAGTTGATTCTATGGGGTGTGGAAAGGCATCTTGGTTAAATAACGATTAGGCGTGAAGGGAAGTAACTCATGACAACGTCTCTTTCATCACAACAAGATTCGAGCAATTCGCTAAAGGTGTCCAGTGGACGAAACGACTCTTGTATCTATGTAAAGACACCTCCGTTTTTAGCAATCACTCCAGCTTACACTTCCTAAATGTCTCTTCTACCCCAACCCGTTCCACACGGCACCTCTTGAAATGAGATGCATCAGCTACAACTGAGAGGCGAGTCAGCAGGGAAGTAAGCAATATGTGGCAGTACCTGCCATGCCATCCCAAAGGTAAAGTCCTCTCAGTGATGTGCCCTTTCGTCCACGATAGCTGGAATTGAGGCTTCTGATTGATCGACTTCCCTGTCCTAACCATTCTACTTTCACCTCAACGTGGTGCTCTATCATGATCAGCTTCGAGGCCATCCTACTGCATTGTACTTGGCCGTGTTGCATCTCTCACGTAGATCTCATTTGGACATATTCTGATCTCATGAAGAGATTCACACCCACCTACACGAAGGATGGCTATGCAGGATGAGGTGGTATCAGAAGGACTGGTACAGCGTGGTGGTAATCGAGGTGTAAGGATAAGGCCTCAATCAATTGATGTGTGTATGGTGGTGGAGGTGGTAGCGAGCGCAGTGAGAAGTGCCAAGAAGCCAGTCTACAGCAATTTGTAGGCTCTCACCTAAATGAGTACATTGTACACGCAGTGACGAGGTGCACGCACCTAGTGAAGTGGGCTACGTCAGGAGGAGGAGAAGATACTAAAGAGTCTATGTTCCATCTAACAAAGGACATCCCAGAAAAATGTTTATAGTTTTCTGCAATTTTAAGTGTAGTAAAGGAACAAAAGTGTAGTATTTGTTAGCGCAACAAATGCAAAGCACGAAAGACATCATTAAGGCAATGTAAGCATTACCGTGTTTGCTCCAATCGTAGTATCACATCAGTGCAGATGTGTGTCGCTGACACCATCCACGTAGCAATGAGTAGCATATAAGTGGCCCATTGAAGCCTGTGTAAACAAGATTGGTTGCATTCCTGTTTGTTGCCAGGGCTCACGAATGCTTTGCTTATCATTCGAATGAAACTTTGGTGACTCCAAACTCCTTACTTTATAGTTGGAAGTACGCAAGTGTATGCTGGTCATGTGAGGCTTCAGTGAAGACATGGCGTGAGTGCCTGAAATAGTGGGTAAATGAATGCACCCCGGAGGGCGAATGATGGACCAGTGTGTTCGATCTTCTTTGGGTGAAATGAGGTTGGATGGAGACAGAGTAAATTGACAGGGTGACAAGTAGAATAATGAGTGGCAGTGGAAATCAAGTGCACTGGGATTATTAATAGTACACATTCACTGAGGAGAAGAGGGTGATAGGCGAAGCGAACAGAGTGGAAGGCAACCGCCGAAGGTCACGTGCATAAACTACTGAAATGATTGTTCTACCTCGGACATCATACCACTAAATTGTGCCTTTGCCTGAAATTGATTGGCAAACATTGCGCCAGCCGGAAGCTACTTATTGCAAATGGGAGAATTCGGGACTAAATAATGCTTTTATTTTTGAAGTGTGGCGTTACTGGGTGAACGTTTTGGTGAGCGACAAAGCGGAATGAGCTGGAGTACATTGCATTTCCAAAAGACAGCAGTGAATCGCTGATCACACAAAAGCTGCTGATATCGAATGACGACAGGCATGTAGGATAGGCACAACTCCTCTCCAGTATAATGTGGCATCCCTACAAACCACCCTTGAAAGGATCCACGATTCCTTGCTTTGATTTCGCATCCATCCAACTTGAGTGCCACCAAGAGATGTGTTGCTTGCTTTGACTTAGAAGCAGCTACGTCATTGTCATCTAGATTAAGTTTGTAAGGCAATTATCGCCTCTCTTCTACTGCCAACAATCACGCGATACCCGAGACTTGTAGGTGGTACTACCACCGAACCATCATTGATGGGGTAGCAGTCATTCCGAGTTTATGCCCATGTCCCAATTCCTCTCTCCCTCAGACTTGCCTGAAGACCGATGACGACATGATCTGTGGGCGGGAAAGGAAAGACTAGACTATGGAAGTGCTTGGCTATTAACAGTGGACTGCATGGAGCAGTAGAACGAAGGAGTCCCTCACTAGTCCTTTACCAATACTGCGACTTTAACTAACGCCGGATGTCCTACACACACTCAGGTCTGCTTAAGCAACTCAGAAGAAAGCTGGATTAATTTGTCCACCACCGAGGCAACAACACTGAGTGCCCACTAGTCAGCTGGGCGACAAATCACTGTCTTCTGTCAGGTCTTCTCACTCTGACATTCTTCAGAGCCAGTATATGGCACCTTTCGTGTGAGAGTGTGACAACATTGCGACACCCTCATAAGTACCAGTGAAGAGACTACTCGACGCCCTCACAACCCGAATAAGGCTGTGCTTGGATGGTAGAAGCAAAGGAATGCAACATTCCCTGCATTGGTGTCTGCTACGAGTGCAATGCAGAGGCGAACCCACAGACCGGAGACTGTGCCGATTGAGCTGTTCTGTTTACAGGAGATCCTCGTCAGCACTGAGTGGGACAAGTGAGGGTCTTACCTGCCTTCCATTCCTATGCAGCCTTTGAAAGCTTCAGAACAACTTATCCTAACTTGCTCAGTGATTTGAGTGCACACGCATTCCTCTCACCTTGTCGGGCAGTAATTTAGAGGCTGGCATATCTACTACATGAGCAAAGTGCTTCAAGAGCAATTGAATGAGAAACAAAGCATTCTCCTGCTTGGACGAACACTGTTTTGGCCACAAACGGTCAGAGTTTTGGGACAATCATCCACCAACTAGAATTGCAGACTCGTGGATTTGAGAAAGATGTGCTTCTCCATTGAGCGATTGTCTAAACGCGAATTCTAGCTTTGCAATTAGGACAAAGCTCTGTCTGTTGCAAAATTAGTGCAGCATGTCAAGTGGAGTGGAATGAATCACTGCTCACCCGTTTGGCCTGACAGCAGTTCCACCTAGTGATGGTTGTGACGAATGGTCAACCACTGTGGTAGTGTGGATGCCAAATTCGTGTTCGTCGATGCAGCTGAGAAAGTGGGTGAGTATAATCCAACGCCTCCAAGTGTTCCTGCTAGGTGGGTTTGGGGTCCATGTTTCACACACCCCACTCACAGCCACTGAAGTTTTTAACTGTCATGCGTATCTGCATCATTAGCGTGCTCTTCAGTGGTTCCTTAAGGCAATTGTTCTTAGCTTCACTGGTGCTGCTTGTTCAACTTGTAGGAATGGAGTGCAATCGTATCGGGAGTGGATGGTCTACCACGGAGTCGCGCCACCAATCCTTCTAAGGGCGTAGCGCCATCGCCACCCGCTACTACGTGTGCGTGTAAGATAAGCTCAGAAGCATGTCAGTGTAAGACGCTAAACTTGGCAGTGATTAGTGAGTCCTTCGATTGTCCACTTCATCTCTAACTGCTCCCGCAATCGGCAAACGCTGCTAGTCCCACATTTATGCATGTAAGAAAGGTCTGTCGTAAAACCTTGCTGAAGTCAACTTACTTGCTTTCGAGAAGACGAATGCACGGAGTGGTAAGTAAAGTACTGATTGTGTGCTCCAGGTGGTGACAGCGTCACCAGCTCTAAGTAGGTTTATATTTGTAATGTTGTGTACAAGAAAAGAATGTAAGCAGACAATAGAATGCAAAATCTCTCAAAAGAAGGCATTAGAAAAGTTGAAGTTAGTGTGTTGCATGCAAAGGCGTTGGTTGTAAGGCACATTCAGCCTAAGTGAACTTGACACGAGGATTCAACTGTACATTATCTACATTCCATTTTATAATGATTGGGAATGTAGGTAGATGTGATGACGATGGTGATAATGATGAAGTTGACGGTGATAATGTTGATTATGAGGGGGGATTATGAAGTGCAGCTGAGGGAGGAGGAGGAGGAGAAGGAGAAGTAGGTGCTGGAGTCGTACAAATATGTTCACCTTCTTGTAAGGATGCCCCATAGTCACGATTTTATTTCTCTTTACAAGCCTTTGCTATAATTGTCTACCCCAGTTCGAAGCTCTCAGGAGCGACTAGTGCACATTGAAGTGAGCGGTTAATTTGGCAGAATAAAGCTCATGAAACCAAAAGATTGGTGGAAGATTGTTAAGTGGCAATGCAAAGCACAGTGGTCTTCACACTCGTAAGCAAGCGTTTTGTTGCCTCAATTGTCTTCCGAGTTCACTTATGCCAAAGGATGTAATTTCAGACAAATCCTCACAAGTGCCTCCTCACGCTTCTGACATCCGCCAGTGAACGTTCACTCAAATGAGAGAGTGGTGAAACAGGGGATGAGTTTGTGCATCACTGTTGAGGCAGTACGTGCAACAACAATGCTAAATCAGTGGAAGTCGTCTTGGAGAGCACCTTGTGAGCAGGGCAATGATGTGTCCATCAAGTAGCTCTCTCCTGCTGTTCGACTGTTTCGCAAGCACTTGATTGCCAAGTTCTTTATACCTCGTACTGCCTCGTGACTGTGAGTGTTCGCAGGTGATACGCATGCCTCCACGTGCAAGTGACCTCATCCGTCAACATAGACAACAGCACGGCTTCGTGTGGGAGTGATGGATGTTGGTCGAAGCCTCCTAAACCATCGCTCTCCAGAGTAGATTTGACTGGTTACGCTAAAGCTTACCTCTGCCAAATCATTCTCAAATATGAAGTGCTCCAGCTTCTGCACACTCACCCCACCACAACCAAAGATACAATTTCCAGGTGGAGTGAGAGCCGTAGATGTGCGTGAGTGTTATAATGCTACGAGCAGGGTCGTGAGGTCAGGCTGGTTGCTGGACTTGCTATAGCGGAATGCCCTATTAGTTCCCAAACAAAACTAGTGCCAAATAAGCATTCATTTCATTAAGTACTTCATTTCTATCAGACCATGCTGAGAGAAAGCGAAAGTTGACCTTTTGGTATTTAGGGCAACAGAGTTTAGCGTGTGCGAGTCAACTAGATGATCAATCACTGTCAAGTGCAACTTTTTGCACTGACATTAACTCAAGCCATTTTTAGACTTCTTGACGTTGAGGCGCAGCGGAGTAGGTGCGTCCCCACAACCAATTCATCGATGTACCACCCACGCCACATGCCACTATGCTGCCATCACACAGGTAGAATAAGCAGTCGGTAAAATATCCACCCACAAGATCTTCACTTTATGCAGATAAGAAGGGTGTGTGTGTGCGTGTGTGTCAGTGATAGTACTTTTGGTCATCTGAGAACTTTGATGGCACTGCGTGGGACTGCTTTTTATCCGAATTAGAGAAGTGCACAGCATCGAAGTCAGTGCGCATTGACAGATGCACACAGGTGGATGAAAACACAAAGGGAAGCGAAGCGGACACCTTCGTTAACAAAGTGAATGTGAGGGTGGATGTTGTGTGGATGCGTCAGTGTGGTGAGGTGTTGTCACACGCGTTGCAACTCGAACGCGTGCTTCAGGACACTCGTGTGGTGCATTGAGGCGTCTGCAGTGTTCACCTCATCAAGTGGTGCGCCATGGAAAACGTCTCCACAAGTCGGTTGTCTCATCCTGGTAGCCAGGAGCAACGATGCTAAATCAGGCATTCATCTCACCTAATTAAACGTCCATCATCTTCAATAGGATTTTGTAATGTGGGAAGAAAGTGGAGAGTGTTTCGCGTGTGCTGTGCACACATCAGATTACGCAGGCATGAGGTGGTGAAAGAATAGTTTGTGGACGAAATCAATCCATTAGACTGTGTGTAGCCGGGGGATGTATAGTGAGGTGGAGCAGTGGCAGTGTTTTGGGCATTCACATTAATTTGACCTGACATCACCTGACTCGGAAATTAAGGTTGACAGACCGCAAGGCTAACATTCGAATGCGCTTTAGAATGTCAGAGCCATTTAAAATTTTAGGAGGTGCTTTGCACTTTTTTGTACCAAAAGATTAAATTCGAATCTTTGTCTATTTTTGGACAAGTTAGAATGGTACCTTTACTACTATAAAAGAATGTGTCGAATATGCCGCCCAATTGAAAATATCCCCAAGTAAAGCATCATAGTCAAAATAATTTATTTGCCTTCTTCATCTGGAAATAATCTTAAAAAACTAAAGAAGTGAAATTAAAGCATAGGTAGCCGCTACAACTTTGAGAGGAACTGCTCTACAGAATCGAGGTTGTTTAGCCTCTTCGTCAAGACGTGCTCAGGTGGGACCAGTTCGTACATACTACTGGGTCGCAGTCCCATTCTGGCTGCCACCACACCCGTGTACGCGTCCTCCAGAGGAAAGGTCTGCGTGAACAACATGCCTATCGCCAGTCGCTCCACCTGCCCAAAGCCCAACAGCAGGAAGGCACCACACGTGTACGTGGGATACACTGTCCACGGCACCTCATGCTTCTCCACCGACCACTTGTTGAAGCCTCTCGGCACAAATCGTCGCACGGGAATGTCGAGCAGCACTTTGCCACGATACAATTGGGCTCGTGCCTCGGGCGAGAGTCCAACGATGGCATGAGAAAATTTCTTCACCGAAATGGGCAGATCGTCGTCAATGAAGATGAGGGTGGGTCGAGAGGTGCGACAGAATGCGGCTGCCCATTGGAATGAATAGATGGTCTTCATGGTGAGGTTGAAGTACGTGTCCTCATAGTCACCCACCACCAGGTCATTGTAATTTGCGCGCTCCACTTCAAAGCTTGCCGCAGTGGCACGAAGTCCCTCCGGAGTCAACTCTGAGCCTCCATTCGTTATCAGCCTCGTTAGATTGCCACCTCGCATGAACAGGTTGTCCTGTTGACTTCGTGGCACACCCACTGAAAATACCAGTCCGATGCGCATGCCCATGTTGACATTGGCGTTCCGGTTGGTGAATGAGGAGTAGAGATTGCGGAACTCTTGTCGTCGTTTGAAATTGGCCAGTGCGGATCGCACCACAATCACCAGATCAAAGTGTTGACTTGATGGATTGTCTGGATGACACACGTCTCTGCTGATTGTGCGATACCGAAACACGTGACCGTTCACTGGTAACTACAATGCCAACACAATGAAGCCAATGGAGGTAGTTAGAAGAGGAATGAAAGAGCAGACAAATGGACCTAGTTTGGAAATGGGAAGGAGGATGAGAGTTGCCAATGACTGACCTGTGGAATGGGTTTCTGTTGGAGGAGATTGTCGTAGACCTGAGTGAGATTGAAGGCTTGTGGATAGGCGAAGTAGACATGTGGATGATGTGGTCGTCGCCACAGGTTGTCGGGAATGTTGACAAGGTCCATGTAGGTGAGAGGAGTGGAGCTGGCATTGTCGCCGAGAACGAGCTTTCCCTCCACTGTGGAGAGATTGGCCACCGAGCTGTCTGAACTGATGATCGCATCGAGTTGTAGCTCGTAAGGTGGTCGTGTGTTGCCCAGCTTCATTGGCCACACAATTGGCGCAGATGGCATCGGAACATGCTGATTTCGAACAATCCTATAGCTATGTGGTACTGTCGCAGGCGAATATGAGAGCTTGATGATGGCGCCCAACGTGACTAAGGTGGAGAGGACACAGAGTGTTTGCAGAGCGAATTTGAAGCGCCTAATCCACATTTCGCTAATCACCGAATAGTAGAGACTCCTCAACGATCTTTGTCTAATGCTGCACTTCATTCTACTTTCATGTGCTTTTATACTCATCTTCACCCACACACCTCTCTTTGCCTAATATAGATGGCTTAATGTCGATGTCGCTGTGAGAAAGATCGCATAACTTTTCCACTCTAATTGCTTACCACTTGTGTGTGCCAAGCGGAGTGTATCATTGAAGCGACGGAGAAGCATAGTGCGCAAGTGTGATTCGGTCTCCAACAGGCATTATGATTGGCAAGAAGAAGGAGAAGCAGCAGAAGAAGTGACTTGTTCAATATTTCCACACAATTTTCGTTGGAGATGCTGTTGGTGTTCCGGGTTAAATGCTAAGAAAATCACAAAATTGATGCAGGGAATTCCTCTACGTCACTTCCAACGCGTGCTTGTCACATCGCACTGCTCTCTGCTTTCGGTGATTTCCTTCAGTTAGTAACAGTTAGCACAGGAGGCAAATCAGAACTCGAAGGCATCTTGTGAAGGAGGTGAAAATAATGCAAAGCTGTGAACCTCTGTTCATGCTAAAGTAGATTGCAGCCTTGTATTTGTTACTGATGATGTTGAGGTTGTTTGAAGTAGAGGTCGCCTCAGTTTCTTTGAATATCCTCGCTTCATTTACAACGCCTTACAATTGTCACCACAATGCCAAGACTTCTCTGGTTTGATGATAGCATCATCTGCATAAGTGGGCATAACTGCTGTCTCATTTGTGCTTGTCGAATGCACTTAGGACCCTACGAAATGTAGTGTTTCCCTCCACCCTCTTTGGTATTTTGCTTTGGTCAGCATTGCATAATGCGGCAGAGTCGAGTGCATTCCTTCATAACCAGGTTGAAGTTGGCACATTGGAGCTTAACGGTTGGATTCGGAGCAGATGTAGAGAAATAGGAAGTTAGTTCAGATGCTGTTGCTGTTGCACTGCCATTCTTCTAAGCCAAATTTACGCGCTTTCCCATTTGGTTTGCGGCCGCGCAGCTGCGTCCACATCAGTATCGGTGGAAAGGTTTTTAATGAACCGCCCATTTCATATAAGACCATACTGTATTGGCACGTGTAGAATAAGCAAAGTGGTGCAAAATTAGCCCTACTTGATCATCGCATTGCGTGGTATTGAGCAACTGACGTGTATGTCGTTGATAGCCTCTCTGGTCACATAAGAGCTTTACTGTGTTGGTCCAGCGTTCGCATGGCTGTGTTCCAACACGAGTCTTCATCCTCTTCTCTCCATTCGCCACATTCCTTCGTCATAAATGCTCAGAAATGTATTTTGCCTATCTTTCTAATTGCATAAACGTAATTTGACTTTGTTGTTCAAGACGCGATTGGCTGATACCAATCGCCATTATGTATTAGGAAGTTTGTGGCAGGTATGTGTGACGCTGGCATTGTAGGATTGGGTGGGATTGTATTATTGCTTTTATGTTTTGTGATCTTCAATAGCTTTATGCAGGGCGCTAAAACTAAAACACACTTAAGTAGACTTCTTATTTCCACCTCCTTCTCCAACGATTGACGTATGATGATCTCGAGTTGCTAGGTCACAGACACCCGGTCGTCTGCCTTCTACTCTCCCCTCATAGCTGCCTTGCAAAATCATTGTGCTTATGCTAATTAAGCGTTTTTGCTGTCGAAACAATTTTACTGAGTTGTCCCACCACAACAAGTTGGTGTCTCATCTGCTTCAGAAGACGTCAACTAGAGGCCGTATTTCGGAGTAGAATTTGGGTGTGATCACAGACTGAATTCAGATTGGCTGAAGCAGTCCAGGTCACACAATTCCATGAGTTCCCATTCTCTCACACTAGGTATCTGCAATTTCATGCTAAATCATGCATTGCCTTCATTTTATGGTTCACAAAGCAGTTGATTCTATGGGGTGTGGAAAGGCATCTTGGTTAAATAACGATTAGGCGTGAAGGGAAGTAACTCATGACAACGTCTCTTTCATCACAACCAGATTCGAGCAATTCGCTAAAGGTGTCCAGTGGAAGAAACGACTCTTGTATCTATGTAAAGACACCTCCGTTTTTAGCAATCACTCCAGCTTACACTTCCTAAATGTCTCTTCTACCCCAACCCGTTCCACACGGCACCTCTTGAAATGAGATGCATCAGCCAGCTACAACTGAGAGGCGAGTCAGCAGGGAAGTAAGCAATATGTGGCAGTACCTGCCATGCCATCCCAAAGGTAAAGTCCTCTCAGTGATGTGCCCTTTCGTCCATGATAGCTGGAAGTGGAACTTCTCATTGATCGACTTCCCAGTCCTAACCATTCTACTTGCTCCTCAACGTGGTGCTCTATCATGATCAGCTTCGAGGCCATCCTACTGCATTGTACTTGGCCGTGTTGCATCTCTCACGTAGATCTCATTTGGACATATTCTGATCTCATGAAGAGATTCACACCCACCTACACGAAGGATGGCTATGCAGGATGAGGTGGTATCAGAAGGACTGGTACAGCGTGGTGGTAATCGAGGTGTAAGGATAAGGCCTCAATCAATTGATGTGTGTATGGTGGTGGAGGTGGTAGCGAGCGCAGTGAGAAGCGCCAAGAAGCCAGTCTACAGCAATTTGTAAGTTCTCATCTGAATGAGTACATTGTACACGCAGTGACGAGGTGCACGCACCTAGTGAAGTGGTCTACGTCAGGAGGAGGAGAAGATACTACAGAATCTATGTTCATCCAACAAAGGACATCCAAGCGAAATGTCCATAGTTTTCTGCAATTTTAAGTGTAGTAAAGGAACAAAAGTGTAGTATTTGTTAGCGCAACAAATGCAAAGCACGAAAGACATCATTAAGGCAATGTAAGCATTACCGTGTTTGCTCCAATCGTAGTATCACATCAGTGCAGATGTGTGTCGCTGACACCATCCACGTAGCAATGAGTAGCATATAAGTGGCCCATTGAAGCCTGTGTAAACAAGATTGGTTGCATTCCTGTTTGTTGCCAGGGCTCACGAATGCTTTGCTTATCATTCGAATGAAACTTTGGTGACCCCAAACTCCTTACTTTATAGTTGGAAGTACGCAAGTGTATGTTGGTCATGTGAGGCTTCAGTGAAGACATGGCGTGAGTGCCTGAAATAGTGGGTAAATGAATGCACCCCGGAGGGCGAATGATGGACCAGTGTGTTCGATCTTCTTTGGGTGAAATGAGGTTGGATGGAGACAGAGTAAATTGACAGGGTGACAAGTAGAATAATGAGTGGCAGTGGAAATCAAGTGCACTGGGATTATTAATAGTACACATTCACTGAGGAGAAGAGGGTGATAGGCGAAGCGAACAGAGTGGAAGGCAACCGCCGAAGGTCACGTGCATAAACTACTGAAATGATTGTTCTACCTCTGACATCATACCACTAAATTGTGCCTTTGCCTGAAATTGATTGGCAAACATTGCGCCAGCCGGAAGCTACTTATTGCAAATGGGAGAATTCGGGACTAAATAATGCTTTTATTTTTGAAGTGTGGCGTTACTGGGTGAACGTTTTGGTGAGCGACAAAGCGGAATGAGCTGGAGTACATTGCATTTCCAAAAGACAGCAGTGAATCGCTGATCACACAAAAGCTGCTGATATCGAATGACGACAGGCATGTAGGATAGGCACAACTCCTCTCCAGTATAATGTGACATCCCTACAAACCACCCTTGAAAGGATCCACGATTCCTTGCTTTGATTTCGCATTCATCCAACTTGAGTGCCACCAAGAGATGTGTTGCTTGCTTTGACTTAGAAGCAGCTACGTCATTGTCATCTAGATTAAGTTTGTAAGGCAATTATCGCCTCTCTTCTACTGCTAACAATCACGCGATACCCGAGACTTGTAGGTGGTACTACCACCGAACCATCATTGAGCACCCAGTCTTGACTGACTCTAAACACAGCCACAAGGAACATGGGTTAGCAGTCATTCCGAGTTTATGCCCATGTCCCAATTCCTCTCTCCCTCAGACTTGCCTGAAGACCGATGACGACATGATCTGTGGGCGGGAAAGGAAAGACTAGACTATGGAAGTGCTTGGCTATTAACAGTGGACTGCATGGAGCAGTAGAACGAAGGAGTCCCTCACTAGTCCTTTACCAATACTGCGACTTTAACTAACGCCGGATGTCCTACACACACTCAGGTCTGCTTAAGCAACTCAGAAGAAAGCTGGATTAATTTGTCCACCACCGAGGCAACAACACTGAGTGCCCACTAGTCAGCTGGGCGACAAATCACTGTCTCCTGTCAGGTCTTCTCACTCTGACATTCTTCAGAGCCAGTATATGGCACCTTTCGTGTGAGAGTGTGACAACATTGCGACACCCTCATAAGTACCAGTGAAGAGACTACTCGACGCCCTCACAACCCGAATAAGGCTGTGCTTGGATGGTAGAAGCAAAGGAATGCAACATTCCCTGCATTGGTGTCTGCTACGCGTGCAATGCAGAGGCGAACCCACAGACCGGAGACTGTGCCGATTGAGCTGTTCTGTTTACAGGAGATCCTCGTCAGCACTGAGTGGGACAAGTGAGGGCCTTACCTGCCTTCCATTCCTATGCAGCCTTTGAAAGCTTCAGAACAACTTATCCTAACTTGCTCAGTGATTTGAGTGCACACGCATTCCTCTCACCTTGTCGGGCAGTAATTTAGAGGCTGGCATATCTACTACATGAGCAAAGTGCTTCAAGAGAAATTGATTGAGAAACAAAGCATTCTCCTGCTTGGACGAACACTGTTTTGGCCACAAACGGTCAGAGTTTTGGGACAATCATCCACCAACTAGAATTGCAGACTCGTGGATTTGAGAAAGATGTGCTTCTCCATTGAGCGATTGTCTAAACGCGAATTCTAGCTTTGCAATTAGGACAAAGCTCTGTCTGTTGCAAAATTAGTGCAGCATGTCAAGTGGAGTGGAATGAATCACTGCTCACCCGTTTGGCCTGACAGCAGTTCCACCTAGTGATGGTTGTGACGAATGGTCAACCACTGTGGTAGTGTGGATGCCAAATTCGTGTTCGTCGATGCAGCTGAGAAAGTGGGTGAGTATAATCCAACGCCTCCAAGTGTTCCTGCTAGGTGGGTTTGGGGTCCATGTTTCACACACCCCACTCACAGCCACTGAAGTTTTTAACTGTCATGCGTATCTGCATCATTAGCGTGCTCTTCAGTGGTTCCTTAAGGCAATTGTTCTTAGCTTCACTGGTGCTGCTTGTTCAACTTGTAGGAATGGAGTGCAGTCGTATCGGGAGTGGATGGTCTACCACGGAGTCGCGCCACCAATCCTTCTAAGGGCGTAGCGCCATCGCCACCCGCTACTACGTGTGCGTGTAAGATAAGCTCAGAAGCATGTCAGTGTAAGACGCTAAACTTGGCAGTGATTAGTGAGTCCTTCGATTGTCCACTTCATCTCTAACTGCTCCCGCAATCGGCAAACGTTGCTAGTCCCACATTTATGCATGTAAGAAAGGTCTGTCGTAAAACCTTGCTGAAGTCAACTTACTTGCTTTCGAGAAGACGAATGCACGGAGTGGTAAGTAAAGCACTGATTGTGTGCTCCAGGTGGTGACAGCGTCACCAGCTCTAAGTAGGTTTATATTTGTAATGTTGTGTACAAGAAAAGAATGTAAGCAGACAATAGAATGCAAAATCTCTCAAAAGAAGGCATTAGAAAAGTTGAAGTTAGTGTGTTGTATGCAAAGGCGTTGGTTGTAAGGCACATTCAACCTAAGTGAACTTGACACGAGGATTCAACTGTACATTATCTACATTCCATTTTATAATGATTGGGAATGTAGGTAGATGTGATGACGATGGTGATAATGATGAAGTTGACGGTGATAATGTTGATTGTGAGGGGGGGATTATGAAGTGCAGCTGAGGGAGGAGGAGGAGGAGGAGGAGAAGGAGAAGTAGGTGCTGGAGTCGTACAAATATGTTCACCTTCTTGTAAGGATGCCCCATAGTCACGATTTTATTTCTCTTTACAAGCCTTTGCTATAATTGTCTACCCCAGTTCGAAGCTCTCAGGAGCGACTAGTGCACATTGAAGTGAGCGGTTAATTTGGCAGAATAAAGCTCATGAAACCAAAAGATTGGTAGAAGATTGTTAAGTGGCAATGCAAAGCACAGTGGTCTTCACACTCGTAAGCAAGCGTTTTGTTGCCTCAATTGTCTTCCGAGTTCACTTATGCCAAAGGATGTAATTTCAGACAAATCCTCACAAGTGCCTCCTCACGCTTCTGACATCCGCCAGTGAACGTTCCCTCGAATGAGAGAGTGGTGGAACAGGGGATGAGTTTGTGCATCACTGTTGAGGCAGTACGTGCAACAACAATGCTAAATCAGTGGAAGTCGTCTTGGAGAGCACCTTGTGAGCAGGGCAATGATGTGTCCATCAAGTAGCTCTCTCCTGCTGTTCGACTGTTTCGCAAGCACTTGATTGCCAAGTTCTTTATACCTCGTACTGCCTCGTGACTGTGAGTGTTCGCAGGTGATACGCATGCCTCCACGTGCAAGTGACCTCATCCGTCAACATAGACAACAGCACGGTTTCGTGTGGGAGTGATGGATGTTGGTCGGAGCCTCCTAAACCATCGCTCTCCAGAGTAGATTTGACTGGTTACGCTAAAGCTTACCTCTGCCAAATCATTCTCAAATATGAAGTGCTCCAGCTTCTGCACACTCACCCCACCACAACCAAAGATACAATTTCCAGGTGGAGTGAGAGCCGTAGATGTGCGTGAGTGTTATAATGCTACGAGCAGGGTCGTGAGGTCAGGCTGTTTGCTGGACTTGCTATAGCGGAATGCCCTATTAGTTCCCAAACAAAACTAGTGCCAAATAAGCATTCATTTCATTAAGTACTTCATTTCTATCAGACCATGCTGAGAGAAAGCGAAAGTTGACCTTTTGGTATTTAGGGCAACAGAGTTTAGCGTGTGCGAGTCAACTAGATGATCAATCACTGTCAAGTGCAACTTTTTGCACTGACATTAACTCAAGCCATTTTTAGACTTCTTGACGTTGAGGCGCAGCGGAGTAGGTGCGTCCCCACAACCAATTCATCGATGTACCACCCACGCCACATGCCACTATGCTGCCATCACACAGGTAGAATAAGCAGTCGGTAAAATATCCACCCACAAGATCTTCACTTTATGCAGATAAGAAGGGTGTGTGTGTGCGTGTGTGCCAGTGATAGTACTTTTGGTCATCTGAGAACTTCGATGGCACTGCGTGGGACTGCTTTTTATCCGAATTAGAGAAGTGCACAGCATCGAAGTCAGTGCGCATTGACAGATGCACACAGGTGGATGAAAACACAAAGGGAAGCGAAGCGGACACCTTCGTTAACAAAGTGAATGTGAGGGTGGATGTTGTGTGGATGCGTCAGCGTGGTGAGGTGTTGTCACACGCGTTGCAACTCGAACGCGTGCTTCAGGACACTCGTGTGGTGCATGGAGGCGTCTGCAGTGTTCACCTCATCAAGTGGTGCGCCATGGAAAACGCCTCCACAAGTAGATTGTCTCATCCTGTTAGCCAGGAGCAACGATGCTAAATCAGGCATTCATCTCACCTAATTAAACGTCCATCATCTTCAATAGGATTTTGTAATGTGGGAGGAAAGTGGAGAGTGTTTCGCGTGTGCTGTGCACACATCAGATTACGTAGGCATGAGGTGGTGAACGAATAGTTTGTGGGCGAAATCAATCCACCAGACTGTGTGTAGTGGGGAGATGTTTAGTGAGGTGTGAGCAGTGGCAGTGTGTTTGGTATTCGCATCAATTCAGCCTGCCATTATCTGACACTGAGATTGAGGTTGGCAGCTCGCAAAGCTGACATTCGGGTAGGCTTGAGAATGTCAGTGTTGTTTATCGATCCTAGAGCTACTTGGCATTGTCTCTGTACCAGGAGTATAAAATTTCAAGTGTTGTGTTGGTTTGGACAATTCGAAATGACCTAAGCTGCTATCTCAGAATTCGTGTGAAACGGAGCAGATTTCCTTAAATAATTGGCAAATTTTACTTGTAGAGAACTGCTTTAATTCTTGAATGCTAGGGCTCACTTGCAGTGCGCTTCACGTCACTTTGAGGACTGCTCTTCTAACACAAATAAAAAGAGTTAATGCAACTCTTTCTAGATTACTTGTTAGCCTTCTTCATTTACAACATCTAACGGCAAACTGTATCCACAAATTCACATTTCTCTCTAAACCATGTGGTGGTGCAGCCGTTGTGGTGTTGTGATGAGGATTTATCCAAACGCAGATGGAGGTGTTCAATTGACAGCACAATCAAATCATTTCCCAAGTCAAGCAGTCTTAGTCAACATCATTTATTTGCAATGTGGATCACGAAACATTTTTACACAAGGAAGCTAAAGAAGAAGTGGGAGTAGAACATAGGTTGGCGCTACAACTTTGAGAGGAACTGCTCTACAGAATCGAGGTTGTTTGGCCTCTTCGTCAAGACGTGCTCAGGTGGGACCAGTTCGTACATACTACTGGGTCGCAGTCCCATTCTGGCTGCCACCAAACCCGTGTACGCGTCCTCCAGAGGAAAGGTCTGCGTGAACAACATGCCTATCGCCAGTCGCTCCACCTGCCCAAAGCCCAACAGCAGAAAGGCACCACACGTGTACGTGGGATACACTGTCCACGGCACCTCATGCTTCTCCACCGACCACTTGTTGAAGCCTCTCGGTACAAACCGTCGCACGGGAATGTCGAGCAGCACTTTGCCACGATACAATTGGGCTCGTGCCTCGGGCGAGAGTCCAACGATGGCATGAGAAAATTTCTTCACCGAAATGGGCAGATCGTCGTCAATGAAGATGAGGGTGGGTCGAGAGGTGCGACAGAATGCGGCTGCCCATTGGAATGAATAGATGGTCTTCATGGTGAGGTTGAAGTACGTGTCCTCATAGTCACCCACCACCAGGTCATTGTAATTTGCGCGCTCCACTTCAAAGCTTGCCGCAGTGGCACGAAGTCCCTCCGGAGTCAACTCTGAGCCTCCATTCGTTGTCAGCCTCGTTAGATTGCCACCTCGCATGAACAGGTTGTCCTGTTGACTTCGTGGCACACCCACTGAAAATACCAGTCCGATGCGCATTCCCATGTTGACATTGGCGTTCCGGTTGGTGAATGAGGAGTAGAGATTGCGGAACTCCTGTCTTCGTTTGAAATTGGCCAGTGCGGATCGCACCACCACCACCAGATCAAAGTGTTGACTTGATGGATTGTCTGGATGACACACGTCTCTGCTGATTGTGCGATACCGAAACACGTGACCGTTCACTGGTAACTACAATGCCAACACAATGAAGATAATCGCGATAGTTAGAAGAGGAATGAAAGAGCAGACAAATGAACCTAGTTTGGAAATGGGAAGGAGGATGAGAGTTGCCAATGACTGACCTGTGGAATGGGTTTCTGTTGGAGGAGATTGTCGTAGACCTGAGTGAGATTGAAGGCTTGTGGATAGGCGAAGTAGACATGTGGATGATGTGGTCGTCGCCACAGGTTGTCGGGAATGTTGACAAGGTCCATGTAGGTGAGAGGAGTGGAGCTGGCATTGTCGCCGAGAACGAGCTTTCCCTCCACTGTGGAGAGATTGGCCACCGAGCTGTCTGAACTGATGATCGCATCGAGTTGTAGCTCGTAAGGTGGTCGTGTGTTGCCCAGCTTCATTGGCCACACAATTGGCGCAGATGGCATCGGAACATGCTGATTTCGAACAATCCTATAGCTATGTGGTACTGTCGCAGGCGAATATGAGAGCTTGATGATGGCGCCCAACGTGACTAAGGTGGAGAGGACACAGAGTGTTTGCAGAGCGGATTTGAAGCGCCTAATCCACATTTCGCTAATCACCGAATAGTAGAGACTCCCTAACGATCTTTGTCTAATGCTGCACTTCATTCTACTTTCATGTGCTTTTATACTCATCTTCACCCACACACCTCTCTTTGCCTAATATCGATGGTTTAATGTCGATGTCGCTGTGAGAAAGATCGCATAACTTTTCCACTCTAATTGCTTACCACTTGTATGACAATTTGAGTGTTTCATTGAAGTATCGGCGAGCATAATGCGCAAATGTGATTCGGTCTCCAACAGGCATTATGATTGGCAAGAAGAAGAAGCAGAAGAAGAATTGACTTGTTCAATGTGACTACACGATTATCTTTGAAGATACTGTTAGTGTTGCATTTTGAATGCAAAGTAAATCACAAGATTGATGTAGGGTGTTTCTCTTCACCCTCTTTTGCATTTTGCTTTGATCAGCATTGCATAATGCGGCAGATTCGAGTGTATTCTTTCATAGCCAGTTTGAAGTTGACATATTGAAGCCTAACGGTTGGATTCGAAGCAGATGTATTGCAAATTTAATTTATTTTTTGATGGATTGTTTGATGCTTAATGAATGCAGGATGGACATAGAATGGATAGATGTTTATTGGTTGTTTACGCGCTTGAAGGAGGATCATAGATTTAATGTATGTATGCGGGATGGATGGATGGATGGAATGATGCTGGATCGGTAGATGGATTCAGGATTCATGGACGCGTTCATAAACTCGTCATTTTGGTCTAAAGGAATTAATTCTACTTTTTGGATGGCGTTAACTCGAGCACAAATGCTTGTTACATAGTTCAGAATGAATTTATTTCTTCCATGGCTTCTTGGATGCTTCTCTTGCACAAACTCTAATACTAGTAAACAGGGAGCACTCTCGCAACGACCTATTTAGACTTTAAAATATTTAAATGTGCATTCCTTTCTAGAATGTTTTATGGCATCACTAATTAAGCATTTCATATTGTGTTTCGAAAATTCCACTTTACATCCTCACTAAAACACTGGTTTTAAGGGTATCAGAACAGATTTGCGCTTTCTGAATACTTCTGGCACCAAATTCGTCTCTTGAGTGAAGTCAGTTTGGTAAATCACTTCTGCTGTTTGATTTCTTTATGGGCACAGGATGGTACCGCCTCGTGCCTGTTGGCGCTTGCAAAGGACCTACAGGTCTTCTCAAACATTGGGACTCATCTGGCATCAGAGGTATAAGCAAGGTTTCATGTCATGTCAATGAAAGTTGGCCACATTTTTTTTCTACTTCCCTCGAGGGTAGATGTGACCTTGTTATACTAAGGCTTACCATTTGCAAATCATCATTAAATACGAAGTACTTTTGCATTGTCATTCTTCTAAGCCATATTTACGCGCTTTCCCATTTGCTTTGCGGCGGCTCAGCTACATTCACACCAGTATCGGTGGAGAGATTTTTTTTAATGAACCACCCATTCCAAATAAGGCCATGCTGTCTTGGCATGTGCAGAATAAGCGAAATGGTGCAAAATTAGCCCTACTTAATCATCGCATTGCGTAGTACTTCGTAACTGACGTGTATGTCGTTGATAGCCTCGCTGGTTACATGGGACCTTCGTTGGTACTCCGTGGGATGAGTAATTGTTCAACTTAAATCTCGTTTGCTTTACTATGCTGGCCCAGCATTTGCATAGCTGTGTTCGAATACGAATCTCCATTTTCTCCTCGCCATTCATTATTGTTCTATGTCATGAATGCTTAAACTAATGTGTTGCTTGTTATCCAAAATAGAAATTATGCTTTGCACTGCATAACCTTAAGGTCACTCTGTTGCTCGAGACGCGATCTATTGCAACCAATCGCAGTAATCTATTAAGAAGTTCACGTCACGTATATGTGACTCTGGAATTGTAGGGTTGAGCATTGATTTTGTTGTTATTTTGATATTGTATCATCCTAAACAGCTTTATACAGGGCACAAAGTACACATTACTCTAAATAGTCAATTCATTTTGACCCCTTTCTCGAAGGAATGACGTTCGATGACCTTAATTTGCTAGGTCACCGATATCCCGGTTGCCTTTTATTCTCCATTCCTCGTGTTTATGGGAGTAAAGCCTATTTTTCCTTTCCCAGACGATTTTATGCAGTGGCTCCACCACAGAAAGTTGGTGTCTCACCTGCTTAGGAAAACGTCAACATCAGGCCGTAGGTCTGTGCTACCCCAATCCATTTCACATGGCACCTCGTGAGGGGAGATGCATCAATTGCAGCTAAGAGACAAGTCAGCAGGGAGGTAAGGAAGACGTAACAGTGCCTGCCATGCCATCTCAAAGGTGAAGTCTTCTTAGTGATGTGTCCTTATGTCCATGAAAGCTGGAAGTGGGGCTTCTTATTGAGCTACTTACCAGTCCTACCCATTCTACTTGCTTCCCAATGTTATGCTGTATCATGATCAGCTTCGAGGCCATCCTGCTGCATTGCGCTTAGCCGTGTTGCACCTCTTGTGTGGATCTCAGGAAGACTTCCTCAGATCTTACAAAGGCGTTCACATTTTAGCCATGGCTACCTGTGCCCACACTCAACTACACGAAGGACAGCCGTACAGGATGAGATGGTATCAGAGCGACTGGTAAAGCAAGGGTGGTGTACAAATTGTCAAAAAAGTTTTTGGTAAATTCACTATTCATACACTACTAGGAAGTTGGTGAGAAAATGTAATTGTTTTGTGCACCGAATGTTGTATCCATAAAAAGACCCCAACACCTAAAAAATTTGGCAGACTCAAGTCCGCAATGCATTTAAATGTTAGGAGAACACGTAACTATGGTGACTTACGCAATGTTTTATTACTTTACTGCTATGGAATAACCAACCCTGCTGAATCTTATATCCCAGCATGCCGTATTCATGCTACTGATGTGTACAAGTAGCACTAGAGTGGAACATTCCTTAATTTTGAGTGTTATTTTTAAATAAATGCTTGTTTTTTATCCAGTAAAATCGCACTTACTACAGCCATCAAGATATAGCTTAGTTTAAAAGGTGAATCAATTTCAGAAAGCATTCCAGTTATCCCATTGGACGTAGGATGTCAGCTGTGGCCGTTAATGCAAGAATTGATAGCATCGCTAAGGAATAAATAATGGTGTTAAAAACCTTAAAAGATTGTGCCTCACTATCTACACGACATTGATACATCACAACGATCATTTTTTTTACCATATTACTCTTCAATTTCGTTGCATCTGTAAGCGAAGCGCAGTGAATTCCTTGACATTTATGCTGATATTCTTAAGAAATTGCTTAAAAGAAATTTAAAAATATCAAATTGGTTTTCAATTACAATTACAATTACAATTACAATTGGTTTTATTATTAATATCTAATGACAAGCCTACACCTACTCAACATGTTGCATTAGCTGAAATTTCTCGCTTTGTTTTTAGGCGCTGTCTCAAATTTGGAGGAAGAGCTTTTAAGAAAGTGTACCAGGGAATGCTAGAGCTTGCAAAACTGTACAGCGCAATAAACGTAGGTGCTACTTAGTGCAGTAAGACGCATACATTTTGGACTTTTCCATCTTTCAAGACGCCTTCGATTCTCGCTGCTTCATATGGCGCCTAGTCAGGCTATTGACGACCACCGACCACGCACTGCTTCGACAGTGTTTCGTAAACAAATTAAATTCCTCCTTTGTGACCTTTTGTTATTTATGAGCGCAAACGCCATCTTCCATGAAAGTGACCTGGTTTCCTGTGGCTGAAGAAAACATCCACAAAATAGCCACAATAACTCCCATTGACTTCCTAAATTCCCCAACTAAACAAGGTTAGTTTCCAAATTAGAAAAATCCACAGCATTCCAAGGCAGTGAGTAGTGATAGATGCAACTACTTCCAGGCACTCGCGTGGTGCATTGATTTGCGCACTGAGGCGGCTACAAGCCTCACCTCATCAAGTGGTGCATCATAAGAAATGCTTCCACAATCAAATTAAAAAGGGCCTACACAGTTGGATATTAATCTTTCTTTTTTCAACTTCTAAAAGCTTAAACAAGTTTTTCTCTGCAACCAAGTAAATCAAAATTGTTTCTGTTATGTTGTGCAAATATCAGTATACTTAAGCATAATGTGGTGAGAGAATCGCCCGTGAACGAATTTAATCCACTAATCTCTATGTAGTCAGAGTATAGTATGGAAGGCATGACAATCGGGAGGGTTTTTGGAATTGTACAGCAGTTGAGCGAAGTAGAGGAACGTTTTATCTTGACATTGCCTAACGCCACAATTGAGTTTGCTAGACCGCAAGGCTAATATGCGATTATGCTTCAGCATGTCAATGTTAATAATTAGGTTTGAGGATATTTTGATTGATTTTTGCCAAGAACGAATGCACATGGATTGCTTTATTATATTGGACAATTTGAATAACTACACCCACCACAGACATCACATGAAGTTTGGCAGATTTCTATAAGAATTTCGCCGCTCTTGACTTAAGCGTACCGAGACTTCTTAAAGGTAAAAGAAGGCATAATACTCGGGCAGAAGTAACACATGTTTTCATCAAGCAGAGGGATCGGTGCTACCGGTATGGCTTGGAGTCTAGCCCACACGACAGAGCAATATGATCACACAAGAGACCGTATCTGATTCCGGCAGTCAAACAAACGAAGCATTGCAACTGTTGTTCCAAAAATTGCCTCGATTCTCGATGGAAAACATTTATATGGACCGGGACATTTGATAGTGTTTAACATTGGTTTGAAGGCTCATGTAGATGACCAGGTTAAAATTGCCCTCCCACCTCTGGCCTACAAAGAACATTTAAAGAACATAAGTATTGAAGTTGACGTATTAAAGCAACTGGCAAAACGCAATGCCACTACCACTGAGACCAATTCTTTGATCTCTCTATTCATTGCAACAATGCAGTAGTGCTACCCTTTCGGTGAGATGAGGCTATTTCGAACCGCAGAAGAATGTCTCGAAATCGCAGCACAATTAAATGGCTCTCCATGTGGGAGAATTATCGTCAAAATAATTTATTTGTAATGCAGATCTTAAAATATTTTGTACGAAAGGAAGATGAAATGCGCGATTAAGGCATGGGTTGCTGCTAGAAAATTGAGAGGGCACGCTCTACACAATCAAGGTTATGCAGCCTCTTCGTCAAGACGTGCTCAGGTGGGACCAGTTCGTACATACTACTAGGCCGCAGTCCCATTCTGGCTGCCACCAAACCCGTGTACGCGTCCTCCAGAGGAAAGGTCTGCGTGAACAACATGCCTATCGCCAGTCGCTCCACCTGCCCAAAGCCCAACAGCAGGAAGGCACCACACGTGTACGTGGGATACACTGTCCACGGCACCTCATGCTTCTCCACCGACCACTTGTTGAAGCCTCTCGGCACAAATCGTCGCACGGGAATGTCGAGCAGCACTTTGCCACGATACAATTGGGCTCGTGCCTCGGGCGAGAGTCCAACGATGGCATGAGAAAATTTCTTCACCGAAATGGGCAGATCGTCGTCAATGAAGATGAGGGTGGGTCGAGAGGTGCGACAGAATGCGGCTGCCCATTGGAATGAATAGATGGTCTTCATGGTGAGGTTGAAGTACGTGTCCTCATAGTCACCCACCACCAGGTCATTGTAATTTGCGCGCTCCACTTCGAAGCTTGCCGCAGTGGCACGAAGTCCCTCCGGAGTCAACTCTGAGCCTCCATTCGTTGTCAGCCTCGTTAGATTGCCACCTCGCATGAACAGGTTGTCCTGTTGACTTCGTGGCACACCCACTGAAAATACCAGTCCGATGCGCATTCCCATGCTGGCATTGGCGTTCTGGTTGGTGAATGAGGAGTAGAGATTGCGGAACTCTTGTCGTCGTTTGAAATTGGCCAGTGCGGATCGCACCACAATCACCAGATCAAAGTGTTGACTTGATGGATTGTCTGGATGACACACGTCTCTGCTGATTGTGCGATACCGAAACACGTGACCGTTCACTGGTAACTACAATGCCAACACAATGAAGTCAATGGAGGTAGTTAGAAGAGGAATGAAAGTGTGGGAAAAGGGAATCGATGTGAGCATCAGAAGGAGGGTGAGTGTTGCCAATGACTGACCTGTGGAATAGGTTTCTGTTGGAGGAGATTGTCGTAGACCTGAGTGAGATTGAAGGCTTGTGGATAGGCGAAGTAGACATGCGGATGATGTGGTCGTCGCCACAGGTTGTCGGGAATGTTGACAAGGTCCATGTAGGTGAGAGGAGTGGAGCTGGCATTGTCGCCGAGAACGAGCTTCCCTTCCACTGTGGAGAGATTGGCCACCGAGCTGTCTGAACTGATGATCGCATCGAGTTGTAGCTCGTAAGGTGGCCGTGTGTTGCCTAGCTTCATTGGCCACACAATTGACGCTGATGGCACCGGAGCACGCGGCGTTTGAAAATAACTCAATGATATACTGCACTATCTGAAGCGAATATGAGAGGCGGATGAGAGCGCATATCATAAAGGTGGTCAAGACTATGCAGAATGTTCGCAGGGCACTAATAACGTGTACACTGAGCATTTTGTTGTGCGTTTCAGGCGGTTCTTGCTAACCTTTTTATCACTAATGCGTGAGGCCTCTTCAGACGTCTTTACCTACTACTGCAAGTTATTTGTACTTTTGTGTGTTTTTTACGTGTGCTTCACCACACACCTTGTTTTGTCTAACATAAATGGATTAAAGGCCACTTCAATTACTTACCACTTGTGTGACGAATTGAGTGTTTCATTGAAGCAACAGCGCAAGTGCGATTTGGTTTCCAAAAGGCAAGAAGAAGTGGCTTGCCTAATGTGATTCCATTATTTTAATTGAATGTGCTGTTAATGTCCCCTTTTAAGAATAGCAAGTTAATCATCTACTCGGCATGTTGCATCAGTTAAAATATCTCGCTTTGCTTTAAGGCGCTGTCTCCCATTTTGGGGGTGCTTTTTGAGAAAGTGTACCAAGTAATGCTAAAACTCGCAAATCTGTAATTAGCAATGAACGTGAAGGCTGCTTATTGCAGTATATTATCCACTACAGTGATGCAAATGTTGAGACGCCTACATTTAAAACCATTCCACCTTTCAAGGCGCCTTCGATTCACGCCTCTTCATTTGGCTCGTAGTCAAATTTTAGACGACCACCATCCACGCACTGCTTCACGAACAGATTAAATTCCGCCTTTGTGACCTTTTTTAGTCACGAGTACAAGCTTCATCCTCCATGGAAATGATCCGATTTTCTATGGCTGAAGAAGGCATCCAGAAAACGGTAATGACAATCACCATTGTCCTAATTGTTGGTGTAGTTTTACGTTAAAATCGCTGGTATTCTTAGAAAGCACTCCTGGCTGTCTCGATATTTTCGCTTCTCTAGTGAACGAGTCCACCTTTATGAACCATCGGTAGAATATCGTTGATTAGTCTGAGTCTGTGAAACTTAATTACTCTTAGGTTACATGGTATTCACACACTCAAGTGTGAAGCCTGAACCTTTCTGAACCCTAAAAATAGAGTGTGATCTGCATTTTTACTGGAAAAACATAAGCATTTGCAATCGACTAGTACTACTAACTTATTCTAAGTACTATGTAATTGCATCTAATTTTCATTTTGACATAAAATGAAGCTTACCGCACGAAAAATTTTAGCGCTTTTACAACCCACTCAATCACCTATGCAGACAGCTTCCAAATTCCATCTAATTTTATAAAACAGGACTTGTAAAGCACGATTAGGATAAAGAGGCTGGAAAAAGTTGTAACTTTATTCTATAAAATAACTTTTTAGCATTTCCTCTTGAAAGTTCACATCTTTGCACAAAGAAAAAAAATCAAATTAAAGCATGGAGTAGTGGAATCGTGGTAGCCCTACGATTCTCCCCTGAAGGTAAAAGGTGTCGTAATACTCGGACAGAATATGTATAGTTGTCGTGCGAAGTGGCGCCCTCCACTGTCTGCGAAACCAAAACGGAGAGTAAAACAAGCAGTCAGAGTATTGCCAAGCCCCTACTTCTCCTTCGCACTCCTTGGTCAGCAGTCCACGATCTCCTTCACAGTGTTGTCGGTGCTGTAAAAAATACAGTATTCGGGAAGATCTCAGGCTGCAACGCTCCTGATTCTCTTGATAATTCCAATAGATCTGGGACTGAGTGGAAAAGGGGGAATGGGTAACTACTTCGTTCCTGTTCTCCCTCACCACTTTCTCCTTATGCATGCAGACAGTAGAGAGATGAAGGGAGCCTAGCTTCTTTTCCTCGTTGACGCCTTGATGGAGCTCCATAACGCACTTTTCCAGAGGGCTCGCGACTAGCGTCGCTCCACTTTGTCATAGCACTGAGACTGAGGTAGTTGTCGATGGTAGAAGACGTTTCCAAAGCTTCTGATAGAGGTTTCCATAGGGTCGCCCAACCGCAGCGCACACTCTTCGTCCAGCTCGCTAAGATTTCGTATTCAGACTTAGAAATCAGGATTAATGCCCCTCAGGATCGTGTTTTCTTTTGGCTGTCACTAACGGAGGGCTCTGAGACTGCTCTGAAGACAAGGAGAGCCGTAATATGTATTGCTGACGTACAGAAGGAGTAAGAGGGAAGTGGATCACTGACATATCCTGGAGGCCATGCCGCGGCGGTGTCATAGTGACGGATGCGGATACCCTGGCGTAAACTACTTTTTTATGACCAACGCCTCACAGGTAGGCTTAAAGTCATGTGGAGTCAGCTCAGTCCACATTCTGGACACCTAACCTCGGTGATTAGTGATGACCACCGACGGTCGCATAACACGTTTGATCACGTATTGAACCTCAACAAAGTGTGTTCCAGTAAACGACGACCTAATTATCCGAAACGCCTGATCACTGGGTTTAATCATCTCTGACAGGTGGCGTGAGGCCAAGCTAAGGGGTACAAGTGGGCGGATTAATTAGTGGAGGCGGTGAAATTCACTAATCTGATGTCTAGCTCATGAGTAAGCACTGAACACTTAAACCTTACATTACGTCGTCGCTTTCTCAAAAGCATCGCACCAACTTGAATCAGCGCGACTGTTGAGTCAGAATGTGGATCAAAGTGGTTGGTGATTTCAACGATTGTGGTGGTGGGGGATTTCGGCGTCAGATTTTTTGCTCTCTAGCTCGTGATTTCCCAGAAAAAAATACAAGGTGACTAGTGTAGTAGTGAGTAATTGTGCAAGTTTGACATGCTCAAAGTCAGTTCAGGTTGACCCTGTAGACACGTCAGCACTTTAATCTGCTAGTCACAACCATAGTCAGATTTAAAATGTCAAAGTGGACCTCGAAAGGATTAATCAGCCTCCCTTAGTTGTCAACTAGAGAGGACTGGTGGGACCGACGCGAAGGCTTCGATGACAGGCACTGATGGGGACTGGGATTGGTTTGGACATCGATCTTCCAGATTGAAGCCGGACCTGTTCGGACGAGTCGAATGTGCAGGATGCTTTCAGGTTCGGAGTTGATAACGACCAAAGCTTTACGTTTGGGCAGAGAAAAGTGGGAACCGCCGCATCAATGAATAATTACATGGGGACAGAGCAGAGCGTCTAGCCTTTGTTTTGGTTTATGATTAATGATTTTTCGTGGTGTCCTCAAATGAGAAGAGACACTTAATTGTAGTGTTGTTGTGAGACTAGAACCTGTGTCCAGACAGTGAGCAGACAGATTGGCACCCATTTGCACCCAACTCAGACGAGACAGACGGAGAGGGCGTAAGTTGGAGCGTCTGAATGTGATAAAATGTAGACAGTAATTATAATGTGTCTGGGGCATCTTCAGCTTGCCAACACGTCTAAGAACTTGTAAATGGTTGGCTAAAGAATTGGATGCCATCGCGCATTACCGCCACTATCCCAATGGAAGACGCCATCAGAGTAGGGGTTGGTGACTATCTCGCGCTCCTCCTCAACTTTCTTGGTCATTTTATCTATCAGGCATGGATAATCTGAGGGTTAGGAGGTCTGCATAAAAGAGGCTCTCTGTGATCTCCCTGCTTTCACATCCTCAGTACACCAGATAGGCTTCTAGTGCCTTAGTAGTCTCGAGAAGCTTCTGCCATCGGTCTAGCATATGTCAACAGGGTTCCCCTACTCTAAGATGCTGTAAAAATGGCATTTGTGAAGGATAATGTGTTTTGACCTCCCAACCGGTCACTTCGATGGCATCTCAAACTACATAATGGCTTTCTTGGTATCTGGTGCTCTAATGGAACCTGCATTGGTGATCTTCCGGAGTCTTTTTCGGGCGGAGAACGAATTGGTTACAGCTGTCACTGAAATGCTGTGGTACTTGATCATGGTCACTTCATTTCTCGTGGTTCGTGTTATGGTGGTCGACGATGGAGGATAACCAAGGGGAGCGCTGGAGGCGGTGCTCAAGAGAGGGGGGGAGACCTATACAACGCTTTTTTTGTTCAACTCGGCGTCAAGAATGCATAGTCCGCCCGAGTATGATGCCTTCTTGCATTTTTGAGGAAATCTCAAGGCGCTAAATTGGTGGCAGCAGAGGACGAACCCGACCTGGATGATAAATCTTAGGCCGATGGAAGAAGGCTGATTGCCGTGGGAGGAGAATTTGAGACCACCCTCAAATGGCGGGTTGATATTGACGTCAACCTTCGGCAACCACTCTAAATTCGTGTCAACAAAAAGATGGACAAAACCCGGACAGATACGGATGTGCCACACAGAAGAGAGGATAAATTTGAAAAGAGCAATATACTTTTTTCTTTGCTAAGTAACTCTACTTTTAGGCCATTGTTGTTATGTTAGGCATACAGGATTGCCTGCATATCTCCCTTTCTCCAAAATTCAGTTTCCAAGCCGGGCAAGACTCTAAGGGGATTAGCGACGTTGTAAATGGCTCGTGGATGTTTTATTCCCTACAGCGGCGATCACGGTGTGGCGGCCGACCCAGGAGGTTGATCCAAGGGAGTGCTGAAGACGATGTTATATATAGTTCCCGGGTTTAGCAATGGGCCACTTGAGGCTCCGTCTGGCCTGGTATTTGGGTCATGCCAGTAGCCTCCAAGCCCTGTTGTACCTATTACGGCTTCCTTCTTCAAAGAAGTCTTGTTGCGCTACACAAACACCTCCCCTTTCAAGACTTTACAATGCTCTCAACTGTTACAAAGTCCAACCTTTCCCTCGTGAAAGGCACGGGATGATATCCAGTTGAAGGTTAGCAAGACCAGCGCAGGCTGTCCGAGGAAGGATGTTGACCATTCAACTTTACTTTGTTCTAGATTGTGACTTGGTAGCACTGAGAGTTGTAAAAGACTGCTTTAGGTAAGCGACATAGTACTCTCTGTAGCTTGTCACACAAGTCACCTAATCACGGCGGCATGTAGGAAGGAAATCGGGGCAAACATTCAGAATACACTCAGGAAGTATCGAAGGCATGATGTACGCTAATATTTTTGTATGAAGTGAAAATACAAGAACATAATTAACATGAGTCAAAGGGCCTCCAGATGGAAGATTCATGCATATGCAAGGCGGGGATTACAGATGGGGCATTAAACTCATCCTCATCTTCATTAGTCTTGTCATTGGCTATTCCATCACTAAAAGGAAAGACGTTGGGGGGCGGACAAAGCGCTGCGGAGGCTACATCAAATCGCAGCGGTGTGGAAAGTCGAGGAATGGGTTGGTGGAAGTGGCGATGGTGGTGGTGGTGGTGGTGATGGTGGTGAACAGCACATCGGTCTTCCGGTGAAGAAGCGTGCTGACACATGGATTCTTGCAAGCCACTGGACATGCTCAAAATTGGCCAGTGATTGCTTTGATTGCAAGCAGTCTGTAAGGAGGGAATGGAAGTACCACCCTGACTAGATGCATCCATGACAAAAATTGTTAGAAAAGAACTCACTTTATCCATAAGCAGAGCAGTTCGTCTTTGCTTCAATTTTCGTTCACTGAATTCGTTCGTGATGCCCTGAAACAGGCGGAACGCACAACAGCGGTAGAGATGCAAATCGTGAAGACGCTCAATGCACTTGGTACGCATTCATCCACATGAATGTGTGATGTCTACGCTAAACAAGCATCCAGACGACCTAGACAGGTGGCAGACGCACCCAGACAGTACACTTGACTTTAAGTAGACATAAAGGGGAACTCACATAGGTCATCTTAGCCATACACAGTTCACACATCTTGGATTTGCGTCTATGACCAAGGATAGGACTCAAACAACGCGCACATATTTGTGGAGCATTCCCATTCGCAAGGAAGGTACTTGGAAAACACTCGCAAGGCTTGCCCGCATCATATTTCCCACTATTGTCGCTGCTGATTGGTGGATCCAAGGAGGAGCATGTTGGCAAATAGCAGTGAGCAGTAGCAGTAGGGCGATTTTCTCCGACTCTCTGCCAGTCAACTAAGGAAGCTACTTTCTCCTCCTCTGCATCCGTATCCACCTCGGCCTTCAGTGCTTTAATGCTTCGACAGTGATTTTCGCTGTTGTAGTCATTGTTACTGTTGCTGCCCATTGTGAGGGAATGCCGCTGCAAAATGGCTTCGCTTTGTCTTGCTCTCTCTCACTCTCTCTCTCTCTCTCCGTCTCACCTCAGTTGCATCGTTTATGTGCCTCGCATGACGGCCTTCTCGCGCTCTCATTGGTGTCGCCTCCGACGTCTGAACCTATCCGGGGGGTGGGTGTTGGAGCTGACCACCTGTTTGTAGGTGACTGTCATTACTCAAACATGCTGAAGGCTAGTTAGTAATGCTTGCAGGTCTTATTGGTGTTATAGATGATACCGGCCACCAAATTCCATCATTTGCAACCGTTTTCACCCACTTCTATTCATTCCGATCTCGGGCTTCATGTCTATTCCATTCTCCAAACAAGTCCAACGACACCATTACTTCCGTTTCTTCTGCCGCACCGATTCGTTTAGAAGTAGAGAGAACATTTGAAGACGTTTAAACCGATTCGAGAATTTGAACTGAGACATACGTAAAATTAAGGCTTTCTGCCTTACCCAACGAGGCAACCTCGGTTTTACAGCTCCAGAAACAGCCTCTAGCTTTTGTAGTTTTATTCTGGTGGTAAGTTTTGGCATCGGAGCGTGGTAGGTGAGCCCAGATGGGAGGAGCAGGTCAGCGGGGTGAAGAAATAATCAAATGTGTTTGCAGATAACTGAATCATGTGAAATGCCATTGTTAGATCACTGCAATTCTTTAGCACCTCATGATTTGTTGAATGATTACGGTTGTTTAGGTAGCCGTCAAAGGCAGACTTCTTAAGCGGGCCTTGAGAAGGAACTAACGCCATTTCGGCTTAAGCTTTTACTTTGAAATACCTAGTCAACTTTGATTACCTCCCATTTCAGATGGCCAAGTCTAGACGAGGTTGAGTCAAATTGTACTGAAGCCGGCAAGAGAAGAAGTGGGCCGGTATGTGGGCTGTGGAAATCACTGAACACATTCAAGTCGAGCTAACGGCCACTTGTAGCCTACTACGGTAGATACTCTGAAATGAAGGAAGTCTGGGGGACCTGTGTCTAGACGGTGCGTAGACAGGCTGGCGGATGTCTGCACTTCGTTCCGACGAATGGACATGAGTATGGTGATTCTATTCTACCTCTAACCGAACGGGAGTGGTTGCCTGTCCTATCCTCCCTCTTTGCCTTTGTCTGGCTCCCTCCGATGCTGATCCTCGACACCATCAATGCTGTTGGAAGGCAAACTTAACCATCAAATTCCTTCCTCATATTAGTCTTCCCTAATCTCAGTGGATTTTCCATTCCCTCAATTACAACTTCTCCTTGACAGCTGCATCTGTTGATATGATGCTATAAAAACTCATTGGCTGTCAAATCTATTTTTCCTTTTCCTTCATCAGTAAGCATACGCACTGGAAGTGGAATACCTCAAGTGGTAAGTGTATGCTTTGTTCCCAGTTGACAACCTTTGGCATTCTGGCTTTCTGCCGCAAACACTTGGCATGTACAGTGAAGGTTATTTTGATGTGGTTATTCCGCCTGACAAAAGGCCACTGTCACCCCTAGTCAGCAGTACTGTGTAGGTTATTTTCGCAAGCACACTTGTGTGCTTCACACTCACCACAACCTACTGTCCCCCTTTGTTGTTTTGACTGGAAGAGGGGGAAAAATAACGCATAGAACAACAAAGCCGAGGAAGGCGTCAGAGCCGCAACTCACATCTCATGAAACTGATGGCAGTACTTTGTGATCGTGGTATAAGACACGCTGTATATTTATTCGTGGGACGAGTGGTTGGAGCGTCAAGGAACCACTGGTTTGAGAAATGAGCACTCCTGAAGTCGTAAGAAGTCACACTAGATTTGTAGCGGCCCTAGTCTTTCTCGAGGACGAGAGAAAGTATAATACGCAGGCAAAATATGTATTGTCGACGCAGAGAAGAGCTGGAAGCCTGCTGGTACGGCCAGACACAGGCCATGCCGCCGAGAGGCAGTACAATCTGTGGAGAAGTAAGCATCCGCGTGACCAAAACGTGGTCAAACAAACTATCAAAGCATTGCAGCGCTATTGGCTACGTTTGCATTACAATCCGATGGCACCAATTCATGGGGAATTAAGGTGTTTACAAATTGGCGCCATTGCATTAGCGACGACTTAACTTATCAATGGACAGGCTGAAAAAATCCTCCATTTTGATTGTTCCACGTTACTGGAAGATTCACTCATGACCTGCTACTGAACTTCTCTCCTACCTCCTGCTCCGGGATCACCTGTGTTCTATAATTTCGTATTCAGCGATGATGGGAGGCGAGAGTAGCCTTTCCTTCTATCACCAGTGGCTGAAAACCCGCTTCTAGATGATGGTGGCAACGAAGAGTGGAATTCTTCATTGTGTTAGCAAGCAAAGCAGTAGATAAAGTAGGAATCGGTGCACTCTTCTAAGCCACACGTTCCATCGCATCATCAAATTACACATGGAATAAATACTGCAGAACGTATTTGAAAAAGAATTTGGTTAACTCATTTCCAAGTGTGCATGCTGACAACCATTATTTGGATAAATTATGCGTACGAGTTGGGACATGTTGTTCGAAAAGTTTGCTGTTTTCATTACTAAATAATGGCTTGAATATTTCGGGAGTAAGGTATAAAAATCACTGTCAAATGACGCCGAGAACAAAGGCATCCTTTCGGTGTCAGTGTAATACTTTGTTTGTTCTGACTAGCGGTTTCGGTCACTTGGGTAGCCATGTTGCCATAGATGGGTGGAGCTGGCCTCCGGGTCATGCCAGCAGCCTCGTTTCCTCTTCTTGCTGAATATATATTCTACCCTAGTATTATGCCTTCATTTGCCTTTAAGGATGTTTTGAGGCGCTACGGACAGCAAGAGAATTTGATGCTTTGCGGATGAATTCATTAGTTTTCGCAAAATACACATCTGTTACTTTAAATAGGTACGACAGAGCTAAAGTTGGTATGGCACACAGAAAACGTTTAGTCTTACTGAAGAAGACAAAGAAGCTATGAAACAAAAAAGAACCTTGTTTGAAACGATAATCCTTCGGATAAATTTGTTGAACAGATAAGGAAAAACGGTATTGGCAATTTAGGTACAACGGCAAATTCTCTGCCATACTACCACTTATAAGAGAAATTAAGGGCTCCATTTGGACAATTTTCATTTAATATTTTTGTATAGTGCCGTGACATTTCAAATCCAAATGTGCGACTCCACTTAGCTTAATGGAAATTGTCAGCAAATGTCAGTGATTGGTCCCATTTAAACGTTTATATAAGTTTTGTTTAACTGATTTTTTACCTTGAAAATAAATAGCGGAACAATTATCTGGCAGATGTTTTCGACGTTTGCGTCTTCTGATTTGATAAATGGGGCTTCCTGTCGCCTTCATCAGTATTCAGAAAAGATTGCCGTTAAAAAACCTTTGTAGATGAAGGGCAGTAAGGAAGCTTAGAAGTAGGATGCAACACGAAGTTCATTTAAGTCGTTACTGCAATTGTGTTTCTCACTTTTATATTGGATGGCATTTTTCATGAATTTACTTATACCAGAGTTTAAGACATGTTGTATATGATAAAGATGAGGGACTCAAAGTGATTCACCTCTGTGGGTAAATGGAGCTGAGAGGAATGCACAATTCTGACGCGGTTTATGTAAAAATCTGTCGCTACACTGCCTTAACCAGCTGCAAAAGTACCAATACAAACGCTTTTGAACTTCGAATTTTTTGCGAATTGAGATTATGGCCAAATAATCTTCTGAAGAATGCCTCATGTCCTCTCTCGTAATCTACGCATTATTTGCCGCCATGAATAAAGTCAAATCTTTAAATCAGATAGTCCCTATAGCGAGTAGGTGCCGACAATTCTGGTTTGTTTGTGACGATTTTTTATTCAGAAGTTTTAAAAAACATGTTGCTGGCGTCGCTGTACCTAGGTTGAAAGTCTGGTGAAAGTCATAAAGCTTTACTCGTTTCTACAAAACAAAGACCACGAGAGTTTATCAACCATCTGCAACTTTCTGTCTGAGATAAGGGTTAATTTAGTTATCCTTAAAAAAGCACAAAAATAGTTCTTATGAGACTGCAGCTGTAAAAACATGCACAACGCCAAATTACGGTCCCATTTTAGTTGATATTTGGTAGACCTCTGGTGCCAAGAGTTAAAGGCGTGCAGTAAAACAAATGTCAAGTCACTACAGCCAAAGTTAACTTAAACTCATCATGTGTCGGAAAAAAGCAGCCGTTATAAATCGACTCCTTGAAATGATTCTTGAATTTATTCCATTATTTTCCAAATTGGCTTTTAGAAAACAAATTCTTAGCACGATTCAGTTCCGTCCAAATTCGCTGCGAATTCCCGCCGAAATTTCTCCAGCAGAATACTATTTTCGTTATTAACGCAAAATTTGGACTCATCTAAAGTAAATGAATGGAATGTTCCGCTACACGTGGTAATCTGTATCGTGGTGCACTTTTTAAACATCAGATACGTACTGGAAGCTTTCAAGGAAAACCTTACCTGTTTAAGTAATTACGGCTGCAGTCCATCATCCCCTCCAATCGTACCACAGAAAATGGTGCAAATCCCACTCCTGAAACACAAGAGTCCTAGTCCTAGCTACCTCGAATCCTACCTCAGTTTTGTTTCTGGGTTGTTTGTTCGACCTGTGGTCATCTGATTGTTTGGTAAGGGTAACCGGCCAGAAAACCAATGCAGGGCGGTATTTTATGCGTTACCTTCGTAGCGTGGCTAGGTATCTTTCGGAGAAGAAGTTCATATTGCACACCTTCATGCTGTATCATTGTGCATCAGGTAGGTAGATCTCGGGCGAACTTGTTTCGCCTTCGGCAATTTTGCCTCCAGCACTCCGCCCACTCGGCAATTAAAGGTTATCTTTTTTAGGTCGAAGTGGTGCCTTAGAGGCACGAAAATAACCAGTGATGTTGTTGTTTACTTGCAGTTTAAATAAAAAACCCATTCCTCAGCAAAAGTCAGCTGACAGCACTTCTTTTCCAAAGGTAGCCTTCCTAGCTTAGTGTCATCTGCCAAGACATGATACTAGCAGCCCATTTGCCCAGCTCTTATCACTCTGCCTGGCAATGTAAGCCCAAGCAAATTATTTGATGCGAAAGAGTTCTTGCTACGTTATCCAGCAGTCATTTTTGCCATTAGGGACACAATCCATCGTGATAAACAGAAGCTCCCTAGATGGAGGTTTTGCTATCGAACGTGATGCCGTATCAACCGCCTGAAGTTCATCAAACTCACTCAGTAAACCTCCACCTTACCTGTTCATCTAACTCTCCTTTACTTATTCACTAAGATTCAGCCCCTATTTATCGGCCCCAAATCACCTTTATTCAGCTGCCAAGAGTCTATTTCTTGACGAGCTACTTACAAAATTTGTAAGTAGTATGAACCGACCGTAAAAGAAACAAACTTTGATTCAAAAGGCTATAAAACAATGTGAAAAAAAGCGCTCAAGCACTTGTTCTTTTTTGGTTGCTTCAAATAGTTTTGGCACTGACTACGCGGGCTCAAAAACTCGATTAGACCGTTCGTGCCACCGCCAGGCTTTTTTTTTTATTCCGAATCACCTTTTAATACATGTTGATAATGCACATGAAGGTCACAAGGATTGACCGCCGATCCCACCTGAGGCAAACATCTGCCATTGCAGAACCAAGAAACACACCCAACGGGAATGCCGGTGGTGATGGGAAAGCCAAAGCAAAGGCCACCTTGAATAAAAATATATTTGTGCCACAAAAAAATAAAATAGCCACCGTGCTCTTCAATTACACATAACTGCGTGTGTGAGTCGGTAGGTGAGCGAGTGTTATAGAGAAAGGGGAACAGGGGGACGCGGGGAGGAGGGTTGGTGAAATTAAGAGGAGGAGGGACAGACCTACCCTAATCTACTTGACAGGAAGAGGAAAGGGAGCAAGAAGAGAGGGAAGAGGAGACAGCATTTAATTGACCACCTCACACAAAAGTGAAAGGCACGCTTGGCGATCATCTTTGTGTTGACAGTGCGAATGGCTCGACTAGCTACACAAGTGAGAGAACATTCCTCTAGCTACTGCACTGGTGTTGGGGTCTGTAACTACTGCTGCTTCTGCTCGACTAACGACTAGCGTACATCCATTGGGAGGTTGGTTATATCTAATGGAAGATTCATCACATCTACAACCGAGAGAAAGGCAGAAAATTGCATTAATTCACCTATTCATAAAAGCCTATTTCACTAGTTTGAAAGTCAACTAACTTGTCACAAGAGCATCCCAGAACTCGTCTGTGTCTGAAGGTATATCCGCGTCCAATTCAACATCACTGAACAGTGACATCTCCCGTTGTTGCAGTAACTGCTGCTGTTGTTGTGAAGGCTGATCCTTCCTGGTACAGGAAGTGGACGAGACAAAGCTCTCCGATAGAGATGGAGGCGAGGATTCACTGGAACAGAAGGACCCGCTGGTGCATGTCTGTTTTTCCTGGTTCAGTTCATCACCACTGCTTGGTGTTATACTGATGGAGGAGAGGATGTCATCAAAACTGAGACTTGTTAGCAGGGAATCCGATTTTGCATCGTCGTTCTCCTCTAGCATTGCCAGAGTCTCCGGATCCAGCTCCTGGAGCATGTCGGGCAGATTCAATGCTGGGGAAGAAGTTGTCGTCGGCCACTTTTCTATACGTTTAATAAAGTTAGAAATACGTTTTTCCATGAGCCCAAAAAATTGTCCAAGCCGTAGAAATTTTAATGACTTTTACCAGCTTGAGACGGTTCTGCGATGGTGTGCAGTGGGCTAAGTCGAGGAATTTTGTTAGAGTGCTGAAGGGGGATCTCATTGCACTCGCCTGGTAGAAGGAAGTTGAAAGACGAGTTCTGCGGAAGAGGAGATATTGTTTTGACCAAACTTGGCTGCGGGGCACTGATACTCCGTGCATAGATGACCCAAGGCGTTGTCACCAGCGTCTGCGGCGTCAAACAGGCAGGAGACTAAAATGGAACACAGTTTTTTGCACCTTACACATTTGTACTTAAAACGAAAAATGGGCTCTCAAAACCTTAATTTATCGATTTTATCAATCACTGGGATCCCTCTTTGATTATCCCATTGTTGAAGCGATTTGATTGGTTTCGACAGCGAATGTGCGTCAGGATGACCTTGAACGCATAGACAAACCACAAGCCGCTGCGCTTCCACCTTCTTATACTGGAACTCGAAAAGAAGGATTTCATAGACATTTCTTTAATACACAGGTTCAGCTTATGAAACCATATAAAGTGACCCACTGTGAAAACCGAGAGAAAACATTATCCCTAGATGTTAAAGTCTATAAAGTAATAATCCTCGTAGTGTACCACACCACAGTCAATACACGTGAATTACAGTAGCGACTCACTTAAAAGTCAATAACAAAGAATGAACTCCTAGGCGACTTAAACAAATGGACGGCCCACGAAATTACGCATTCGCATTATTTAAAACTGATTTCTTACTCCGCTAATCAAATTAGCCGCGAACCTAGCTGGCACTTTTATAGAGACTGATTAGATATGTTCAGATTAAGTGTAATAAATTGGTATTAAATAACCATGGAAACCCTGAACGATTTGCATTGATGGGTACCCAACTACACCCTTCAACTTATTTTCACACCTGTCAGCATTCGGCAGGTATGCCACCTCCTATCATTCAGATGAAATCTCCTGTGAATCGAGGCCTATTTGACGTTTTTAGGCTTACGCTAGGGAAGAATTTCAGCGGGCTTGTTAGTAAGCGCGTTGACCTAAAATAACATGTTTGGCAAAGTTTATTTGATCCGATAAGATAAATCTGACATTCCTATCATAACAGCAACATGCAAAAGTATGTCAACCGCCGTTACCCCTGTGACAGGTCAGATACACCTGATACTTTTGACGGTACCTTTGCTAGGAGTTTCGCCGAGAATTGGAAATTCCTGAATCACTTAACTTATTATAACAAATCATTTTACCAAAACGGACCTGATTCCCTATTTGGAAAACAATTCACCTCATAAACAATCTGCGTATCCCTTGTCGGTGCAGCTGCCAACGGAGCCAGGTAGGGACCAGAATTGGTTGGGAGATTCGGTGAGACACGAAGCGGCTGTAGTGTCGATGTGGTCACTGATTGTTGTGACAAGGGTTGTTGCTGCGGCTGCAATTTGAGCACTCTGATTGGTCGCTTAACCTGGGGTGTAGTAGTCACACTTCCGGTTGATATCGAGTTGCCAGTATACTGTTGGTTTTCGGAAGTGCTCGTGGTTAAGGTGGACGGTTTTTTCTGGTGTAGGTAGATTTGAATGCCGTTGGCTTGTGCAGTTCTACATTCCAGAAATAAAGGAGACCCAAAAGTAAAGGCGGAATTATCAAAAGTTCTAGCGTGTGATACGCACTGGAGTGAAGGGCGGCTACATCAAAGGGGAAGGAAAATGTCCTTCAGACTACTTTTGAGTCTTCCAGGCCTTACCCAATAGGCTGATGGAGACATCGAATGTTGGCATCGAAGGTGTTCGAGAAGAGCGTTCTCACCCGGATAAATTTAGAGGGTCCACTGGACGACCCGCTTCCATTCGATTGAGAAATGGGAATCCTCAAACGATAGGAAGGTGACCAAATCGACGATTTTTGTTGAATACCTGGGATAACAGATACGTCAGTGCCTTGTAGAAGCAGTAAAGTGAAAAGTAACTTTTACTTACATTCGGTGAGTAATTTGCTCACCGACTCCAGGTCCTGGAGAGCGATAAAGTCCAGAAAAGACTGACCAACCATAAAGGAGAAAATGCTGGCTTTGATGGGATCACTGGGTAAAGCAAATAAAGTAAATTATCTTTTAGGGTTGATATTTAACTAATAAGTAAATGCAAGTCGAGATAACATTTTCCTTTATCCACTGGCCTTTTCTAGATTATGCTGAATTTTAACAGGACTGAAATGTTGATGGCTAACAGGGCGATGTTTTTCTTTCCCTCTACCTAAGATGGCAAAAAAAACTGTGTTGTCAACCAGGCTTGAGAGCTATTTTCGGACATTCACTTTTTGACAGTCACCCAAGTGTGAGAGAGTGCGTGATAAAGTAAATGGACAATCAACCAACGAACCTATTTTCCACCCACTTCACAGCTAGACTACGATCCAGAACAATGCAAAAGAAATCACGTGGACAGACGATGTCGTCTTCCGGGAGTTTAGGCGGCGGACTCTGCATTAGAAGGCGTCTCTGACGATTTTGAAGGTATCGTTCTCTGTTCCGATGGAAGGAGGAGGAGGAGGAGGAGGAAGAGGAGAACGTGGAGGCGGAGGGGGAGGAAGAGGAAGAAGAAGATGCACTCGCCGATACTTGTGACAGAACCGTGGATGAAGTCTTCCCAAGCGGTGACGTTGTTAGGCGGGGTACAGAATCTACTGTGTCTTTGGGTAAGCCGAAATTTGGGGTGGGTTGGAGAAGGTAGAGATTGAGGTGATTGACAGGCTGGGATGTGGATTCTGCAGTTGCGCTGGGCCTGCCATCCTCCAACCTTGTAATTGGCACGCGAAGTATCGCAAAACATGTACAAATCTAGAAAGTGGCAAAAAATAAAAAATGAAGCATGAAAATTACACCAAGCCATTGCAGCGAGACACACCATTGCTACTCAACTTGAGCAAGAGTAGCATTTCCCAAAACTCACAGCTTGTTTAAATGAAGAATGCTGGTGTATCGTCCTGAGACCTCCATGAGGACAAAAGAAGGCATAAACCTTAGACAGCATATGGATTGGTGGCCTATAGAAACTTGCAGGGATACTGACACGGTTCAGAGGTCAGGCCGCTTGGCGAAGGTGCGAATAGCGGGGCCCAAAGTGGCCTGCTACCAAAACCGAGCTGTGTTGAGCCAGTGAATTGCTTCTATGGCTTTTTATTCACAATGTACGCGTCCGACCTGATCTGACTAAATGCCTTTTAATGATACCTTTGCTTCAAGAGGGTGTGATCGAAAAGTATTTTTGCCTAATTAGTGAGATTTCCTGCAAGACAAAAGCTTTACGCATTTAGAAATTAAATTAATGAAATTGACTGTTACCATGGTGCCCCGTTATAAAACCACACTGACCTTGAAATCCACCAATCAGGTGCCTGCTTTTGAAACGGCCTGATATTGGAATGGCAGGAGCTTCGTCCCTTTTCACTTAAGCTTTAAAGCAATTTATTGGAGTTGAACCATCCTTGACGTTCCCTTCGCTTTTTGAACTACACGGAAACTTCACTTACATTCACTACTAGCTCAGTTTATTCAAAGAAATCGTTAGTACAGCAAGGGATGGAATTCCGTTACGCGGAAAAAAAGCTTTTTTTGAGCTTTACTGAAAGAAGAGTCTGTCATTTATCACCAGGAAGATAAGCTAAACCCATCTAATCTTTTTTGCATTTGCCACTTTCCTTATGACAACTTTGTCATCTATCTAATCAGGATAATGCAAATTCTCTTTTTGGCCTTTGTGTTGTTATCCACCCAGTAAGTTAAAATATGGCGAGTGGCACTTATTTTTCTTTTCAGAATAACTTATTCACCATTAGATACTTCCGATGCTACCACTGGTCACCGGCATTTCGTTTTACGATCGCGTTCTTTCATTTAGCCCAATCACAGAATGGCTATGGTCTCCATTTCGCGGGGTTGCTTGATTGTCCATTTAGTACTCATCCTGTCCCAGTGGGTTTACTGCTAGGTGACGCTACTTAATGCCGCCCTCATCAAATTTGTTGCCGAAGTTCAGCGGAATTAGATAAATTTAGTGAGAAGAAAAACGAAAGCAAAGTGACGATGATTCAAACCCTGAGACGAGAAAGACACTTCTACAAAACGCTAGATCGAGCATACCGGGCTCCCGTCTTCCCCTCTCTACATTGGAGAAGTCTTGAGGCACAGTATAACCCCATCGCTCTCCACCATCTCATCCCATGCTGCAAGGATGTCACCGTAAACGTTAAATAAATTTCACTAGCTTCTCTATTATGATCGTGGATGAAGCTTTGGATATCAGGTGGCCAAAAAGTTCATGCGGTTTACGATTCACCTGGCTGTAGTAATTTGTTGCAATCTGTGAAGAAATGCAAGATGTTTCCACTTGGTGACAGGCGCACACTCCGAAGTATCGATACAAGTCAGCCCATCAGTTCGGTACTCTTCATTATTCTCTCCATCACCTTCATTCCACCTCGAATCATCATCTCATACAATGTCAGTTGAGCTTGTCCTCGTGACAAATCTAGTTTAACTTTTGCATTGGTTGTAGGGGCTTCTTCAACTTACAAGATAAGGAACTGCCTTATTGCCACCCCCAAAAGCCGAGAAGTGCGTCCCAGTAAACGTTCCAGACGTTCCATTCTTACTGCTTCTGTAGAGGTGTGGGGACCAGAGGGGTGAGGTTTGATCCCCTCCTGAGGTGGAGGTCGGAGAGTGAGAGGGTGAACGCAGTGGTGTGGATGGACGATTGTGGACGGAGCTCTTTGTGGGTGAATTCGTCTGCTCAAGCACTCGTAGATTCACCGTCTCACCGGCTCTCGCTGGCAGTTTCCCCTCGTCCACCAGGCTCTCCAATTTCACTCCAATGAGATTGATCTGTTCAAAAAGGATGGAGAGAATGAGAGAGAATGAGAGACTAGTTTAATCCTTCAGCTGTAATATCTCTAGACCAGCGAAATTACGTCTTATTAGCAAATTGTTCGATTCCTAGCGGATTATAGGCGACACTTCAATGTTTAGGCTGTTTTAAAGCAAGGGGATGGATGTAATGGCCCCAGTAAAGCTCAAATTTAACTAGTTTGAGTTTAACATACAGTTTTTTAGTAGGCAAACGAATTGTTTAATCAAACACTTAGCCATTTCGGCAAATCAGTCCCTACTGGTTTTATTATCCCACTCCAGAATGACCTTTGAACCATGTTGGTGGCCACTCAGGTTCGCTGATATACCTTCCCGAACCACTTTGGGCTTTGACGACTTCAGAATATACTTGGAATACCAGAATTGGGCTATAATGCACCGAAATGGGCAAATTCAACCATAGTGAATGAATTTTAGCTACTCCTGGTCTGATGCTACTCAAATGACATATAAGTAGACGGCCAGATTTCCTTAAGATCATGTTCATTCCTCCAACTTCTCTGTCCTTTTATTTACCTAACTCATGTCTGAAACGAGGCGCTTTGAAGGGCCTTTAAAAAGAGGCAAAGTATTTCCTGCGCTGTGAGATAATTATTCCAAAAAAGCCATTATGGATGTGGGATTATGCCTTTACTCACAAGGTTATTAACACAAGGCCTACGTAATTGCACTACTTAAACTCTTCTTCCATGAAATTCGGCGGACGTGAAAAGTGCTGCAATAATGTGACTAGAGAAAGCAATATTGAAGCAGAAATTTTGGGCGCTGTGTACTTCGTAAAGGCGCAAGTCGACAAAAATTAAGTTGTTTAGATTCCTTTGCCCCTTTTTTGAACCCTATTTTTAGTTTTATGGGAATTTGGTCGTCGTCGTCTTCAGTTTGCATTCTCTCCCTCCCTTCTTCGTCCTTTAAAGTCGCTCTCTGTGTACTGGGAATTTCCATCGCCGGAGGGAAGCATAAATTCAATTTCTGTAATAGAAACTCTTCTCTCAAATATTTGTCCTCAGGACCATGACACATAGCCTGACCTGAAATAAAAAACGACCTACCCAGGGCCAATTGATAGCCTCTGCTAGAGGTGGTGTTGCATAGACCACCGTGGAATCCGTCGGATGAACAAGGAGGCCGTAGATAGATTTACTGAGGAGACTGATGAACGGTACTGCTTTCGTTCCTAGGACTTAAAATGGAAGGAAAAGAAATTGTTTCTAGTCGTAAACATTTCCTTTTTCTTCTAATCCCAAGTACGGAACGTAGCACATTTCCAGCTGAATCCTACTTTAGTTAGAGATCTGATTTGAATGTGTTTATCGGTGGGACTAAAATCGTGTTCCAGATCTTGTTCCCTTCTCACAACCGAGTGTTTTCCTGCCACTCTATCAACGATCTACAGGTTTATGGACTGCAGCGAAGAGGCCGAGTATCATCTTAGGGGTCAACAAAAGTCGTTTCAATCGGTGACCTGAAGTTAGTTTGCAAAATGTAATGCTGCGTTCAAATGATCAATAGAAGACTTTTTGATTCTTGGGTAACCAGCTTCCATCAAAAAAATCACTGCGAATATTTTAGAGTGAAGGCGAGGAGGGAGGCATTAAGAGCTTCATCCATAGCCGTTACGCCCCGAGCCATTCTAAGTGGAAGAAGATCCAATACTCGGGCGGAAGGGCTTAGGGCTACTGGTGTGGTCTTCAGACCAGGCCGCCTGGAGGAGATACATTAGTGGAGCCCCTAGGTGGTCCATCACCGAAACTGAGAGTCAAACAAGCAGTTAATGTCTTACACACGGAGATTTGAAGCTAAGCAGGCAGGTTTGTCGGACCCTCTCACAACACTACTCCGTGCCTTGTTAATGCCAAATTCGAGTAGAAAAAGTTTTACAGAACATAACGGTGGAATTGTTAATGACCCTTAAAATCCTACACACCTACTGGGGCAGCTTGTAGCTCTTCCTCATTTGATATTCCGCAGTCAGCACGCTACACTCAAGGCAAAGCAAGGTGTCATGGAGCGGCTCCTCCCTTTTCTGTATTTGAGTCAAAGATGTAATGGCACATTAGGCTTGCCTGGCTTCATTGTTGGAATGACGTAAGGATCACCCTACTCCTCGCTTAAAGTGTGTGTTCTGCAATGACAGTACCGATGGACGAAGTAAACAATTAATGCGTCGATTGCATGATCAACTTTAAGTTTTGGCTTCAGTACTATGCTTCCGCTTAGTGGAGTGGCCTCAGAGCCATGTCGGCAGCCGCCTCCAACCCTTCTGTACGTGGAAGGCAGCTTCAGAGAAGTGTCAGGGCGCCAGAGAAGGTGCACCAGATCCCTCTCCTGAATGCTGAAGCTTAGCGCCATGGAAAAAGGCCATATATTTTGACCTAAAGAATCTGTGACAATTCCTAACCGAAGGGTCGGGAATAGCATCTTCCATAACAATTGAGACTACATTAGCCATGAACTATGCGAAGAAGTTTGCTGCAAAGCTGTCTACGGTGGCTGGATGAAACCCAGGTGGATATGTCGCTAGGTAGCACTGAAGTGAGAACAATGTGGCAAGGCAGGCCAGCCGCAAAACTCTGTCCGTTATCAAATAGCTCTGCGTTTTGCAACGGTTATACGAGATGGTCAGCACATTCCTCTTCCACAAATACAGTTCTCAAACAAGACAAAACTCCAAATGCAGTGATATTATCAAGAAGAATCGACAGTTTTTCGGTCTAGTATCCCTGAGAGGACGATTCGCAGGTATTTGCCTTACAGCACCAACCGCAGGACGCAGGAGGCTGGCCAAAAGGGCCAGTTGATACAACGCTCAAAAGGGAGCGACGGGGACTCAGTAATGCCGTGATCGTTTTAGTTTCGTGAGCATCTAAGGCTCTGCGATTGTACTTCCACTAGACGATATAGCCTCGAGATCATGTCACTATTTCCCTCCAGCCCTTCCGCACGTCAACAGTATGCATTCAACCTTCTCCATGCTTTCAGGGAAGTCTCGACGGACTGCAAAAGCACCCACGCAAATTTCATTGCTGCATAATGCAAAATTAATCTTCTACAAAAGCTTTAACAGGGTTAGAAGTTACGTGTAGGTAGGACATTTCAGCAACGTCAGTTTCTCTGCCACTTTGACGCATGACTTTGTTACGAATAAATCAACTTTCAGAAGAGGTTGTAACTTTTTATCCAACTAATTCACCGAGACAGAGATAAGTTCTCCAAAGAAGTTGGTAAATGTTATACTCAGTTTTGGGCCTTAAACACCCTGTTGACTTGGAAAAGCTTCACTTTTTCTTGATAAATGAAATCTGGCTTTTTGCTTATCAAGCTGCAATGTGACTGCGGAGGATCCTTGCTTTTTGTACATATTATAAAAAGGAGGAGATTATGCCAAACAGATGTTAATAAAGTCGGATGCATTAGAAAACTAAATGGCTAAAGGCTTATTTACCGAAGACAGGCCGGAGTCAACTTCTTGTTCGGCAAAATGGACATTAACTACGTGTAAAAGGTTATGTGGGAGGAGATTTCGAATTAATACTGAAGTCTTAGCGTACGAATTCGCCACAGTCAACTCACCTTGAGAAAGCGAATTGTAGAGAAAGAGGGTCTGTCCAGCCATCCGAATGACTCCGGATTTCTCCAAATTCAGTCCAGACGGCGTCGTCTTGACACTGCCCTCCGACCCCGCAGTATCAGGCAGCGAGACTGGCAACGCTCGAAGTAGGCAGAAGAGGATGTTGCTCTCCTGGTTTCGTCGCATCTTTGCAGCGAGACGAGATTTCTCCTTTCGTCGGAGGGCTCGCTGCTCCCTGGGGCTCAAGGCTACTGATCCGGCCTCCTCCACACTCACCGCGCCAACACTGCCAAGTCCTCGACTTTCTAGAAAAGGCCGGAATCACACCAAATGCGCAAGGCGTCTGATGATAAACGGAGTGAATGAATAAGAAACCCGTTTGAAATTGTCTGAAGGATTGACGGATTGCGTGATGACAAGCATTCGGCTCCGTCTCCTTACCACTTGGCGTCGCAAAAGGAACAAATCCAGAAAAATTAACTCCGCAACTGGTTTTCTTTTATTTCTGTGCTATCAGAATTGGACTTTTGAGGATGGTAGACGGTGTACGGTCTAATCAGCGCCTCACCTTTGCTTGGGTGAGTTCTCTAGGCGTACACAACACAACTGTATGAATTACTACTACCAAAAGACACAACTTTTCCCAAAATTTGAATTTATTCACGCATGAAACTTAGAGCATGAAATGGTGCACTTTTTGGAGCCTCGCTGAGCATATGGAAGGGACACATCTTCAGGCAATAACAAAGCCTGTTACGTTCGTACACATTTCAGTAGTATATGCCGTGTCGACAATGCTCTTTGACCAAACAATGCACGCATCATTCTTAGCGCATTTTTCGAAATGAAATACCGAAATGTAGTCTTTTAATCTTGTGACCGAAACATATAGCCTTATCATAAAACTGTCAAGAACTAACTACCGGGTGGGTGGAAATCTATTACCGGCAATTTCGGTGTTACATATTATTTTGAAACCACTATTTTTCTTTATGCATTCAAGATCTGTTTCAAAACCTTGTATGATTCAATTTTTATTGGTAAACTAAAGGTGACAGGTAGAATGTAGCACCTTGATTTTTTGCTCAAATATGCATTTTGGTTTCGAGAGCGCTAAAGGCTTTGCGGTCGTGCTCTAGCTCGGTGGCATGGTCGTCGGACTACGCCAGCGCCTGCAAATCCAACTCAACGTCAGAGGAGTCGCTGAGTGCCACTTTATTGTCAGAGTAATACGAAGTTCATTCCAAAGAACAAATATTCTTATTTTCACTTCTTAATGTTAAACTTCAGCGAGACGAAAGGGGAGCATAAAATGGGATAGGAAAAGTCTGTAGCGACCCCAACAGAAGGGTTAAGAATGACGCTGGTATCGTTTTCTGCAGGAATGTCATTAACAACTGACGCGCTGCTAATCGTGGAACTTGCGGAAAATCGCATCACGGAGTGGTCTACGGTATTTGTGCGTTGTTAACCTAGTAATCGAGGGGTGCCCTTTCCACAACTCTTCCAGATGGACAGAATCCACGTAGACATGATTGGGCAGTACTGGAGTGAAAACAAAGTGGAAAGGAGGAGCAGACATAAAACCTCATCCCCACGAAACTATCGTTAACCCCGCCCTTTATCAAATGACTCCGCCTTTGGGCTATTGTCCTTAAAAGTGGCGATGGACACGCTTGATGGGCAGCATATTACCAAACGGGACAAAACTCCAGATGCTGTAGAATTACCAAGAGGCATCGGTAAAGTCTCTATCCAACACAATCACAAATGCCCGCAAATTTGAAGACTGTCGCGGTCGGTTTGATCACCTTTCAACGGTGTTCCAAGGAAGGGAGAGGCAATGTAATGCCTCGATTGTTTGTTTAGCTCTTTGTTTTGAGTTCGCGGGTACTTGAGGCTCTGCGATTTTACTTCCGGTGGGTAGTATGATCTCCAGGTCACGCCAGTACCGCCCAGACCTTTCCTACATCGGCTGGCTTGTATTCTGGTCAGGTATTATGCCCTCTTTCGTCTCCGGAGAAGTTTTAAGGCGCTAGGAAAACTCATAAACTTCAGTTATTCAGCACCATTTTTAATTCATGGGTTCATAAATTATGAGGTTGAGGACGCGAAGTGATGCGGTTGCATTTCTACAACCCTCATATCATTCTATCGCATGGAAACTTTTCACCAACTTAAAATACGCAGGAAACAAAAACCAAGTCCTATATAATATCCTTCAAATTAACTATACTACGTTTACTCAAAAAAAAAAGATTGAAATCTTCAAAATAAATCTACTCTGAGCAGTTTGCCTGTGTACTTTACAGGTAGATAAATCGGAACTACTTAAACACACGCAAGAAATAAAACACGAAAGTTGTAAAATTCTGTAAAAGCCCTCCGCATTGCAACGAGGAAGGAATGCGCTTTTGTTGGGTACAATAGCAACACTACCTCGTTTTATGCGGCCATCCGGAGTCGTTTTTATGAACATTTTATCCCCATTATCTGTGTGACGCATAAAAAGGAACAGCGAATAAATTGCAAGAACTGTGTCGAAAAAATTGCCCAATTTTCTCGCTGGATGACTGGTGAAACGCCTTCAGATCAAAAATAAGATGCTCATCTCCCGAGAGGATCATTCAACCCCCCACCGGAGGAGTGGATCCTCAAGGCGGGGAACACCGTGCCCCCTTAGGCGGCATAATCGCTAGCTTCCTCGCCCCTCCGCCTTCCAACAGACAGGTAGGGCTAGACGCAAGTAAAGGGCAAGAAGATGAGGCAGAAGAATGGCATCACCTCTTAATGGCATTTCGCCGAGATGAAGCAGAATATTTTCTCGACTTCTTACGTCCTCCTCCTCCTCCTCCTTCCTCTCCACTTTCTTTTAAACCGAAAAAAAAGACTACAAAATTAGCGACACTGTGTGAAGGTTGATGGGAGAGAGAGAGGGAGGGAGGGAGAGAGGAAAAGCGATGTAGCCGCTCGCCGCCACTTCATATTGCAACATCACGCTACGACCGCGGAATCACGGGAAATTTCTTGAGCCCAACAAATGTAACAACTTAAACAACACCCAAAAAAATCCACGTGGATGTAAAATTATTGCAAAGAATTTAAAAGTTATCTGGAGCAAAAAGAAATGGTAGCCTTCGTGCCACCTCCAAAGAATCATTCTTTGTTTACTCCACACGTGACACTAGGCAACAGACAAGGTAGTTTTTCTTCCTCCACCGAAGTCAACCGAAGGGCGCCTGCTGCGCTGGTGCATATTTTGAAGGCGATTTTACTTCTATCAAACGCTTAAGATGGCAGAAAAATTCCTTAAAAGTAAGAAACAGTTAGGGCAGAATACGATTGTGCAAGCTGACAAGTGATTTGGGCTAGATTCCCTTGGAGGTGTAGGATGTGGGTTTTTTTTTCCCCTCCATCTTGCTAATACTTTCGTGACCGCATTAATTAAGGCGAAAGTGCATCCCGTGCCAGCGGTCACAACTGCCCTTGAGGTTATTTACCCATCTACATCTCTCGCTTCCCTTTCGCCCCCACTTCCCCATCGTTCCCCCAACCAAACCCCAACACTGGGTTAGCACCCTCTTACTGCCACCAGCATTGAGGTGTGTAGCAGGTTCTAGAGGTCGACAAGTAGAAGACTTTTACAGCGCAAAATTTTCCCCTACTTCCTTTAAATTCTGCCTTTGACTGGGGATTCTGTGGGGTTTTCACAAAAATGCAGACCCTGGGAGCAATGGGGTAAACTTTTGGCACATAAAATGCAACTAGAAAGTACGAATTTCCACCTTCTTTAAGGAGCGTTTGCAAAAAAAAGTTGAGCTTCATTTTTGATAACGAAGTTGTTGCCTTTTTACTGAGTAGAAAAAGGGTATTTAGGTGGAGTAAAACTGGTTGAAGGGCAGGAGGAGGAGGAGGAGAAGAAGGTAAACCCCGACTTGACCACAATATCAACTCTCAGCTCTTTGATTTACTAGTTCAAATCTTAGCTTCTGTCACGACAAAAAAAGCATACAGTTTTCAAGCGAAAAGAGCAACTTGAAATGGTGAAAAAGTACGTTAAACGTTTTAAGTTGGCCAATTTTAAGGTGAATGGGAGTTCTATTAAAGCCTGCCTCAAGACAAAGTATTTCAGCTTCAGTATTATGAAAGTAAGCGCAGCGTCTCAACTCACTGTTCTGCCGTGGAGTTGTCAAATTGGAGGCTGGTCTCTTTCGACGACCATCGATGGAGGTTTTGCTTCCCTCGGATCCCACCAACACCGATCCCGAGGAAGAGGAGGAAGAGGAGGAGGATGAGGAATAGAGTGTAGCCCCAGGAACAGGAGTCATGGTATGAGTAGCCGATGTCGAGATGAAGATGGGATGGCCACTGCTCTCCCCCGTCTCCGATGTGGAAGTCAATGGATAAAGCGCCTGTGTGACTGAGAGACAGTCTCTATTGTTGGAGGGAAGGAATAACCATAACCAACCATGTGGAGGGCAATTTTTGCTACAATTCGAGCCTAAAAATAGACTTTTCTCTAGACATGAATTTATCATCTAAAATGCTGGCAGACTAATCATTAATCATGCTATCTTTCCTCTATTTGTGTGGCTAAAATTACGATCCAAGGGGGAATTCCGTTTGCAGTTCATTTGTAGAGACGAAAAGATTTCCTTCTTTCAACCATCGCAAAGGTCACGGAGACGATGGAGGCATGTTGTACGGTCTTTGTTGCTTCAACACAGCTTTTATATCACAAACCGCAGACGTCCCGACAATTTGCCCCTTTTCGTGGTTCGTAAACTAGGGTTGTAAATGCCTCGAATTGATGTTTCCTCCATCCCTTGAACATCTCCTTCGTCCTGTTATGGAACCGACATAATTGAGGATTAAAAAGTCCTAGTACATGATGTGCTTGTGTTTACTTGATTTTGCTCGCTCCCGAGTGAAGAGGTTTCAGGGAGAATAAACAACTCCCTCCAAACAACATAATTGCTTGTCGATTTTCCATCCACAGCGGAGGGAAAGTGTTTGCATGTTTTAGTCAGTTGTTGCGGAAGTGAGTCACAAAAGAACCTTTTCAATCTTAGCTACATCGTGTTGAAGAGAAGCACCGAAACCCTCTCACCTCGCGGAGCCTGTCTAGACCGCCCTGTTCCTCTGTCCACGGCCGCGTCCACGGGGGACTGTTAATCACCCTCGAAATTGTCGGATAAACTATGAAATTTTTGTTTGTCAACATCGGCTTTGTTTACATCGCAAGAACAATCGGATAAACATAATGTTCTTTTTTTAGCAATCCTCCTCCCTCTCTCTGTCTCTGTCTCTCGGCTTGTGCGTGCACGCAAGCCGATAGTCCAGTCTCTCCATCACTCAAACACTCTTGATAGAAAAAAAAGAGAATTAAATTAAGCATGACTCTACCCTCTCGTTGTGGTTCTATGTAAATCGACGAAAAAGTGTGCGGTATTTGCTGTCTGCCTCATCACCTAAATTGATCAGAAAGTGTTAATAATAAATGGGGTAAAAATTTGGCTTTGACTGCGCTATGCTGGCAGAAGTACTCACTACGGTCTAAAACGCGAGGCTACTTGAATGGGAAAAAATACTTCCGAGTTGTGAAAATCGTTGGGGGGGGGGGGGAAAGGTAAGGGAGTCTAAAATACCCACTCCGGCTCCAGCTAAGTGGCATTTTACAGTCTCTCCGCTCACAGAATACAAACGAATGTAAATGCTCGCATCATTAATAGGCTCATGATGTTTTGCGGCCAGTCAATTTAACTATTAGCCTCATTCACTTGATGATTTTTTTTTGGGGGGGGGGGAGGGGGGGAGAAAAGGCGGCTGAAGTGCACAGTCTGACCTCACAAGTCTTGACCTCCCGTGTAGACGTACAGCGATAAGTTACTTAATGGCAAAAAACTCCAACCTTCGCTTTCCACGGGAATAATGGAAACTTTGCTGGAATAATTTTTTTAGGACTTCTTTTTGATCCCTGAAAGAAAGGTTGAAGCTTTATTTGCCCAAGGCATAAATCCCGACATTAAATCTCTTTATTGCCCTTGTGAATATGAAGCGACTTCAAGACCAAGATTGTCTCGACGACGCGATTTTCGCGGCAATAAGGTTTAAAAAGGGGAAAGTGGATGACATAGCAACAATACTACGTAGCACCTTCTTTGAGAAGATGCATTTTGAAGGAGAAATTTTAAGAATATTTAGTACTTAAAGACAGTGCCACATACTGTGAAGTAGCGCGAAGACAGACCATCCGAGGCGTGGAGAGGTGCATGGGGAGGGAGGTCCAATTGAGAAGGTTGGGTGGCTGTCTAAGGGGAGACGCGGGTGATGGACTATCAACAGTCGACGGTAATCGTGGTAGCGTCGACAGTGTTGAAAGTGGTGGAAGAGCAATGGATATCTCCGCCACCTCACTCGTGTTTGCTTTCTCACCTTCGTTCATGCAGTGCTACTCACCTTTTTTAAGGGAGACATAAAAAACCGTAGATACTACTTATGTGGGTCGCTGAATTTAAGTAGGCACTAAATCACGAGATCAGTTTTAGATGTTAAGATCCCCAAAAAATCGAAGCAATTTTCTAAAAAAATCCCAATAGTGCTTGAAAAAATTCTTTAAGGAATGCATTTTAAATGTAGTGAATCAATTATTTATGTAAATAAGCAATAGAGTTCTAGTATTATTCTATCATAGATGCTTCGTTAATAAATTGCAGCAGCATTCTTTCATTATCAACGTCTGAACAACTACATTCTACACTTACTTTTTTAAAACTCCTTTTAAAAGATGCTAATAGCCACCTGAGACATTTCGCAAGCAATCAAGCTGTGTGCAGAGTCTAATCTTTTGGTTGCAGACAGCTCTACCCATAAATTACGAGCCTAGAAAGCTGCGACTTGATTTCTCCGTCACTAAGGCCAAAAGTACTCTTTAAAGACAAATATTTTAACCTGGGCCGCAGATAGGTTATCATCCACATAATCTAGCTGCTTCACTAGCGTGATTGGGTGCCCTTGCTTCACTCATGAGTCCCCCAAGTTTTGGAAAGTCCGTTACTGTGCTGACAAGCCTCCCCGAACACACTTAGACGGTTAATCCTTTGTTTTATTTTGCCAGAACCTGAGAAGGAGGCCGTTTTTTTTTTAATTGAAGATGGTTGCTTTTAAGACCGCTAACTTTTGAGTGTTTACAGTGCAGACATTGCAGCAGAGTGGATGGGCGGTGTTGTTGGCTCGGCATAAATTATGCAAACGATGTGTCGGATCCTCCCACAATATCCAAACACCAAATTCCCCCTTTAAATGGAGAATGTCCAAACTATCTACGATTCGCCCAGAAAAGAATCAAGCCTTGGTTATTGATAGGTGTCAAAATGTGGCTAAAGTGGATGGAAGTAGTAGAAGTATTTACTACCGTTCGGTATTTAAATTGGCATTTTGCAGATCCCTCATTGTTTTCTCACTTGCAAACATGACATTTCGGCAAGGTCTTTTTTTAGCAAGGCAAGGGGAATTGCCGCGTTTAGGCGATTTCGGTGCAGGCCAGCGAGCCTGGTAAACAGACGCTCCGGTTGTCAAGGCTGATAATGGGAGGCAAGAGGGAGAGAGACCGAGACACAAATTTAGGCTGGTCGCCTCTCCCTCTGCCCTGGCTAGGTGTCTAAATCTAGTCCAAGGCCTTAAAGTACGGTTCCGCTCTGACGGGTAGCCCCGCTTGCTATACACTTCACAATTGCGGAAACTTAACAAGTACAAAAGACTTGGATATCGGTTGCTTCCCAAAGCCTTTCAGCAGCATCTTGGTTCATGATTCGGGCAAATTGTCCTGGAAATGGTAGTTATTTCGCCCTCTCCACTCCTTCCCCCAATTCCACAACACCTGCTACGATAATCTCACCGGGTTTATTTATTTTCAAGGAATAAAAGAAAATTATGGCAGTAAAGCTAGTTTGTTCAAAGTTGAGTGTGGAAATGAAAAAAAAAAAAACGGTGAAAACGATTTCTTAGGAGTTAGTCCTCAGACAACCAAAGGCATTGGGATTTACAAAAACAAACAGCCGAACCGCCTCTTTTCATTATCACGAAGTCATTTAGCATACCAAGCTAAATATAGACTGTCGAAGAAAAATTTGCAAATGTCTAAGTCTTGCACCAGAAAGATTACTTTTTTCCTTGAAAATATCTCTGCTTCTGGGGCGTGGTCCATGAAAAATTGGCCTTAATATGTTGCGTAGATAAGTTTCAAGAAGTCCTTAGTTCTTAGGCAAGCTGCAACAACTAGGAGTATTTTTAGCACTTTTTTCCATAATATCAGTTAGACAAACGAAAAAATCCCATTTTATGTGCATTCCGTGTGCGCCAAAATAATTCAAGTTCCGCCTCATATTTTCTCCTACCACATCTTAACCTCGTCATGTTTTTGGGGTGACAGTTGACAAGGCCATGCTCTTTAAGAACATTCCGTGCTCTGATGGAAAAACTTTCGGGTCAACCTCCTCTCTTTCAGCCTCAAATAAAAATACTTTTTTCCAAACACGCGGAAGCCTCAAACCTGTCTACCGCTTCACCTTGTTTTATAGTGACTGTCGGGAAGGTGAAGACAAGCCGTAGCATGATAAAAGGGTAAATTAGTATCAAAACCTGCTGTCTTAGGTACTTATTCATCGTAAGACAGCATTACTTAAAACGCACCTCCAATAGTTAGAATTAAAGAGAAAAAAATTATAAAATAAAATGAAACATACAAGCGGAGCGGATAAGCCAACTAAAATTCCTCGATAGTGGATCGTTTGACTGAAATCCACTGGCATAACGACCTTGACAAGGCATTCAGACTATTGGTAGCTTGGGGTCATTAATGACCTTAAAGGAGGCACGGGTTTGGTAGCTCCTTCCTTCCCATTGGTTAGCCGCTATGGGTTGCTAGCCAATAGGATTCGAGATGGAGGAATTCGTTAGGATGACTGCCCTCCACTTAAAAAAAATACGCATCACCAAAGTCAGCTTTATTTTTCGAAAAATTCAGCAAAAAATCAATGCTAGAAATGCCTTTTCTGCCTTACAAAATGTATTCATTAGTCTTAAAACCACATCTTTAAGAAGTTAAGCCTCATTGTGCTAGCTGGTGAATCACATGCAGGTTATATCAAGCCTGGTGCTGCTAAGCTTGTACTTTTCTTGTGGAAGTTTAATCAGGTCACTGGTTTAGGGTTTTTTTGCAATCTCTGTATTAAGGCCTAGGCCAATCAGATCATAAACGCGTTGAGTGAAGATACCATTTTTGGTCCAAGTGAATTTATTTTTTTATTTTTCAGAGGCTCAACATGTTTTAACTTTGGAGTTTGCAAAAACGAGGTCCCTACTAATAAATGCTAAAATGAATAAATTAATGGTCCTGTTGCTTCTTTGCAAACTTAAGGATGTCTCCAACTGAGATGGGACTCAATTAAAGGCAAAATTTGCCTACTTTCAACCGACCGACTGTCACGACAAAAAGTAACTAAATTCTGTTCGAATTCGACAGAGTGTGGGATAAATACTATTAAGAACTGTGCAATGTCTCTACTAACTATTTTTTAGCTTTCATGACCCTAAAATTATTTATTTATTTTATTACTGAAGCTACTACTGCCACCACGTGTGTTGTCAAATACTGTCAGACTGGATATAGTTATGCTGCCCCGTTAAATGTCAGGATTCCAAGTTTGACTGGACTCCACTGACATTTTAAAAGATTACAACTAAATGGAGAAAGTGGGTGCGCTAAATTCATTCAACCAAGCACCTGCGACAAGGAGAGCATTTAACTTAGTCACCGAAAAGCTCCATCAACGCTGAAGCATGATCTGAAGGCCGACTATCGAAGCGTAAAGAAGCTTCTCGACCAGAAAATTGGGCGAAGGGAAAGGGGAGAGGAGAGGATGCCTCCGTTATCTACCTCGGTCTTCCATCCTGCTTAGTGTCCTTAGGGTCTGCTAATTTTTAATGCGTTTTTGCAGGCAGGCGTCAATGTTCACGCACTGCTGAAGCGTATGTTTATGTAGCACCGATGGTGGAACAAAGGTACGACCTAATTGCGGATGCGCACAACAATGCTTGTTTGCGCTTGACTTGAAGCTAAGGTTCCCTCACTTGGGTGGCCTATCACCCATACCTGCCTTCATAAAATTGAGACAGCGAAATGATTGTGCCTCCCCCGCTTCGGTGTGTGTTCCATCGCGTTGTTCGGGACTGGGATGGGAAGATTGTGAGCTTCATATTCTACCTATCGTTTATTAGAAGAACAAAATAACTGCCGATGGGCGCTTGTTTACAGATTTCTAACCCTCTGGACTCTAATGGCCCAAAATTTTTATCTGTAAGGTAGCCTTTTCTAAAAGTTATTTCCCATGGACTTCTTTGAAGTTCGTCCATCTTGCGTCTGACTGAGCAGTAGCATTTTCAAGGTAAGCAAGTAAATATGGGCAAAATTAGTTACAAAATTTACTGCAGTCTCTACAAAAAAGAGGCGTACTCATATTTATTTATTGTGCATGTAGTCCTAGTGACAACTCGTGACAGCTGTACATGACAAATGGAGTGCCAAATAAAAACTATTTGGTAAGCCAAAAATTGGGGTCTTTTTTTGTTTGGTTTTTAGTGGAACTCTTTTGGGACAATTTTATGGCAACTGCGTAGGTTCGTTTTAAATTATAGGCACTAGAGGATGGTTTACACTTTTTCACAAAAGGCGTGATGCCGGGGCATGATGTACATTTTGACATAAGGAAAGCCTGGAGGCAGAAGCTAAACGAGGAGTTCTTCCTCTCTCCCCTTTTGAGCGTCGACTCCAGCACTCCTCTCGGTCAGCCTCCCGCGTCGCCTTCCACAACAAAGGCAAAACACTCACAAATCAACACTGCAGTCACCGATTTCTTATGATACTTGGGAGGTGTCTGACTACAATGCTTCAGGATCAGGATTCTTGGCACACTTGGAACTATAGTTGGACAGGGAAATGTGTTGGCCATCGCACATGTTCATCACTAGTCGTGAGAACATAATCAAGTAACAAAGGGTGGGATAAAGCCTCATGTCCATTCCTCCTTGTCACTCTGTTCTCACTTCATTGCCACACAGGCACGCACCTACCAGAGTTCTGTGCAGCTGGTAAGGAGGCGGAGGCGGTATTGCGTGTTCACTTAATTGGCATCTTTATGTAAATAGCGTTGACAGCTCCTTAACGAGATTTCTCAGAGTGTTTCACAGCTAGCGTTGCTTCATTTGTTGATTGCGTCCTTGCAGATTAGGGACCTGCGGTAGTTGCCGCTGTTGGATGTCATTTCAAACTCCTCTGTTGGAGGTTGAAGCAAACAATCCCATCTCCAGCATATCCCTACCTTCTTCAAGTGTGGTTGTTCTTTAAGCTTGCATCGCTTCCCGCTTCCACCGATTTAGCGCTCCGAGCAATCCCTTTAGACGGTGAAAATTAAAATTTGAATTTGTCGGCCCTTCTGTAGCACCGAGGTGGAGAATTTTAAAATCTCCCAATAAATACCTAGACTCATATTTAAAGTATTTTTAAATGACCATATTTTGCGAGCTAAAGGTACCAGATCCCAATCCGCATTGATGCTTCCACAAGGCGATGACATCGCCTCTGTGTGGCAGTCAATGGGGCCAAGATCTACCCGCAGCATTTCACACCATTGCCTTGTAGGAGAGGCATGCATTTTAATATTTTCCAACCCCAACTTGCATAATAATTTACTGTAAAGCGCTCGTCAATTGTCGAACGCATCTGTTTTTCCTTGTTTTACTACCGTTTGCGCCATGTCTACACACACATGCACAGTCTACAAAAGGTTAGGTCATAAAAATGTGAAAGTCTCTTTTTTTTCTAAAGGCATTTGCAAAAGAAAAACTGCTAATCGGAGTAGAAAATGTTGAAAAAAATGCTAGCACATCCTACGTCAAACTTTGTTAGAAATGAAAACTGAAGTGCTTCAGGTTAATAAAAGTGTCGTTTGTAACGTGGAAGCTTGACTTCGTTTCGAATCCATAATAGGTAATCACCTAGACGCTTTCGAACTCCTCTAATGTCGTTTTATTTTTGACTCTAGATCCGGATAAAGTTGAATGGTCAAGAAGAGGCTCCGCCATGAGAACTAGCGACGCTAGATGCTTCCACGCAATAACTTCCAAGGTGCTTCTACGCGCACAACCTACACCTCGATGGACAACAGTGAATACTTGCCAAGTTCATCTCAAGGAGTCCGGTCAATTCCAGTCCCACCGACCAAAGTCCGCTCTGTAAAATAGTAGAAAAAGGATACTTCCCACTTCGTTCCGTGCTACGGCCTCTGCAAGAATGAAAGGCGACTATGGCCTTCGGTGGATGAAAATGTCTACATTTTGATCCTGCCGATGCACCCATCATAGAGCTACAAAATGGCGCGTTGAAGAGGTCATGTGCCTGGGTTATGTGCTTGTAAATATATAATTTTCAGGACATTAGTAACAGCCCTGTTTTGCTCCTTCTCTTCCTTCCCTTCATCTGGCATGTTGCGCCTATTTGTTCCTTCCTGCCAAAAAGGTGAGATTTCACTCGTGATTCATTGACGCTGGTTTACACACACACACTCACACCCATAAATCATAATTAAGACAGCAACCCAAGCGGATAACGCGTTTTTAATTTGAAATATCAGTGAGTTATTGGGTCTAGGGTTGTGTTTAAATGCGTCTTTAGTAGACAGCTTGAACTGATCGCTAAGCCGTCCAGCAAGAGGGTTGTTGACGTTTTGCCATGCTCGACTTGTTTATTTAACTCTGAGTTTCGAAAAGGAGACACTTGGGAATTCGCAAGTCGGTCTGGCCTCCGAACCACGTCAGCTGCCACCTCAGCTCTCTTGCAGGTCGAGAACAATGTCGCCCTTCAATTTTAGAGAGAAGTCTCGAGGGCGCTATGCTACTTCAAGAAGGCGATCTTTCTTCGCACACGGTCTACAACAACCTTTTTTGTGATCCATGTAATTTACTTAGGCTTTCGTCACAGAAAATCTTCTTTACTTCATTGTTTTACACTAAAGTGTCTTCATTCCACCCTTTTCACACTGAGTGAATGTGGAATTAGGTGGTGTACCTACTTTGATGCCACTTATACCCGCGGAGCTGGTTTTACAAGCCTTTCATTATTCATCTTACCTACGTTTGCGCTCACTCTCATGAAAATTTAATCATTTTTAATCTCTTTTTTTGCTATACTACTGCAACAGCTGGGGACAATGAACTAAAAAGCTTTTTGTATCCTCCTCACCGCTCCTCATTGGGTGCGACTGTCATGACCAAAGGCTTAGATTCCATTAAGTTGCTGCTTTAATTAATTAAAAGTGAAAAAAAACTTTCCTGGACAAAATTTACCTTTTTTATTACTTTGTTAACTTTATCCGGTTTTGCGAGTACTTTTGAATCACTCAAGGGCGTTTACTACTACTGCAGTTAGCTTCTGTCTTCCTTCGGCTGGAACTAAGCAATTTTGCTTCATTTACAGACGAATTTACTACTCCTTAAGACTTCTCAGAAGGTAGAATGTGTATTACTGATGTAGAGAAGGGTTAAGAGACTGCTAGCATGCCGCCCGGTGGAGCTAGAAAGTGCCCGCCCAGCCAAAGTGAAGAGTTAAACAAGCAAGCAAAGCATGGCAGAGTCTGGCACTGCTCTCGTTCACCCTCACTTGTCTGTACTAGAAAAAAAAAAAAAGCAAACACATCCACGAAACAACCGCTCCATTTACCGAGCATGTGTGCAACTGGACTGCATCGCCGTCAATCTCTTGGCATATCCACAGGATTTTGATTTTTGTCCTGTTTAAGTACCGTTTTTGGGGGAAAAAGAGTCTGCTAGTCCTCTTCTCCGTCCATTGCTAGAGTCAGTTAGTAGAAGACAGGTTTTATCAAATAGATTTTTAGTCTGTTCCTCCTCGCTAATTTGTTTACGGCTCAGAGCTGTCAAGCCAATTGTCTATCTGGGTTCTATCCAACTATGTTAAGAGGTGGAGGAGGTGTCGCTTGTCCACTCACGGTGACATCTTCACACAGCTAGTGTAGACAGCTCCCTAACAAACAGATATCCAGCAGAACAGGAGGCAGCTGTCAAAGACAGATGTCATTTTCAACCCTCCTCCAAAGAGTTTTCACAGAATCTTCCAACCTCAGCAATATACTCTTCTTCATTCAGAGATGGAGATTAGGGTGGTTTTAGTTGAAAGTGTGGCTCACTTTCAGCGCATCGAGACATGTAGAGCGTGTATTATCGACGTAGTGAAGAGGTGAAGGTCTATCCGGCACACAGTCCTAATCTTTTTTAGAGCAAAGACCCTGAGCAAAGTCCCATCGCAGCTGTCTCAAGCAATCAGGCGAATTGCCATCACTTATAAGGAAGGAAGGAAAATTGAATTTACATCGCACCGACAAAGCCGCAGGGGTTGGGCTAGCATTCTTCAGCTTGATTAACTACATTGAAAAAGAAGCAAAGACTCTCTGAACAATAAAACGTTTGTGAAAACACCTCTTTAATGAAGTACTTGACCTATTCGCTCCTTTTCCGTTACTCTTTTTCCACCACTTAACCCTTTTATAAATGTCTAGTTGTCGATTTGGGTTATTGTCAGTTTCTGGTACATAAAAGTATATCATGTTTTCCGATTATGACCGCACATCGTTATTTGTAGGCTCTTCTTCGAATCGTTTGAAGCCACCCACAACACTTCATCACTGGCTAATAGGCGGAGGAGGTGAAGGTGGAGGAAAGTGTCAAAAGCTGCGAGGGCGATTTTATTTATCACCACGGTTTTAAGCTTACATCGCCTCGAGCCTTTTCTAAGGCCGTACTAAGGCCCACCAGAGTGGAGGTATAGTTTATTATTGGCGTTTATAAAAGGTGGAGAAGGCTGTAGGCAGAGCCGAAGATCGGCACCGGTAAGCGGAAGTGCAGTCTGGAGAGACGGAAAGGTTGGTGTGAAGTTTAGTACAGAGCTAAACAAAGTATCGAATAAGCACACTTTGTCATTGACACTATTAACCACTACCCGAGTCTTCAGCCAAACAAACTTGTAATTTTCTTCTTTTTGAGAGAATTTGTTAACAATTTCACGAATATAGGTTGGCATCGGTTGTTTAATTCACGGTTTTGGCACAATGTCACCTCGGGACTCCACCGTTCTGTCGCCACTGGGCGGCTCGAGGATAAAGGCTTCCTTTGACTTTAAGGAAGCCTCGAGGAGTCACGCATTATCAAGTGATGAAAACCTTTTGAGGTGCACTTCTAATGCAAAATCTGAACCCAGTTGATGCGATTAAGCAGTGGACAGAAATGTGTACTTGGCTTGTCAAAAATGGCAAATGCCTACACAAGGTACCTGCACCTGCATGGAAATGCGGTGTGGATGCAGCAGTTGTCCTCGTTATTTCTCTTGGGTACTTGCATTGAAAAAAAATGAATAATATCCCGAGCATTTTGATTTGATTTAACGCAGAACTTGAATTTGCATCTGTTTAGCCTTGGAGGTAAACTTTTGACCTCGCTCGACTTCAATATCGCCAGGGAAGTGAAATTAAGTACATTTCAAAGGCACTTTCAGTCACTAACACAATTGTTTGGCAATGTGCTGCGGATCTTCGGTGGAACGTTAGTTAAGCTAGGCATTATTCTCGGCTAAAAATCTCCCACACCTTCAGAAAGCATCACTTTTTATTCAACAACGAGGGTGGAAACTTTCCTGCCCTGTAGGACTGCCGACACCCAGAGAGGCGTTTCAGCGTGGAAGGGCTTGTCAGTACGGTTGAACGGCTCAATCCAAATCATCATCGGTGCTCAGTATCGACCAACTTTTCACCACTCTCAAGACTCTTGTACGGCTGTGTTTGCCTGCAGGACCAAGGATTCCACGCGCTGAATGTTGATGGAAATGGTGGAAGGGGTGGCAGTCACCATGCCAGGCCACATCACTCGCAAGAGCGAGTCTTTCCACCTTTAAAATGTATGCCTCATTATCATGACAACTATATTTGACGTCTTTTTTAGTAAATAAACATTTACAGGTTTTACGTCCTCGCTCACAAGGCATCCCTATCCCCGCCAAATGCCTTTGAAGGACCACTGTTGCCTGCCAGTGTTGGTACCTTTGACTCCACCATTGTGGAAAGTACTTGCCTTTTCTGGCCTCCATGGTAGCAATGCTTTTTATTCCTCATTTTATGCGCAACATGCAAAATGCACCGGGCCCACATCCAAATGTACTAATCCTTCACTGCCTCCACTTGTACCACGCCTCTTTCCTACGGCGAAAGCGGAGGAGGTGTGAAGCGTAATCTTAAGAATACAAAACAATTGAAAACGGTCCTGAGACACTGTTAATTTAGAGAATAGCAAGAAGTGTGCGTGACTGCCTGCTTAAAAAGTAATTAGGCTTGAAAACTTGTCTGATCTTTCCCAGGGCAGCATTGTCGTGCTCGCTCAGCCGTTGTCTCAAACGCATTCGCCATCAATCCAAATCACCAGCGCCTTGAAGGCGAAGCAAATTTAAAAAAAAATTTAGTCTCGAAAAGTCGTATTAACAATCAGCTCGCAGCTGTAACGCTGGCTGTAACTAAGCTTAACCATGGAATGAATTAATGGTTTGCGGACTTATGAGCGAGTTTTTACCGACAAATTAACTACGAAAGCTGTTAGTCTAATTTTTATACTGGTTTTATAACTCTTCCTTATAGCCCTTCTGTGGATTGGTAATAAATTTTTCCTTCAGGCTGATGGGGCATTATCACATCACCGGAGGTGACCTCAAGCTGAGGCAGCAGCAAAAACATGATCCAGAAGTGGTTCTCGGTCACTTAGTATTGAACGTGATCATTCACCAGGAAATACACATCATTGGCACTCAGATACCCGTAGAATCTTAAACTCTCTCCACAAAAGTTGAAATGCCTTTCAAATTTGGCCTTAAGAGTCGTCATGACAAAGTAGTTTAACAGACACGTGTAAAGCACAATTTCAAGGCGAGACTGGAATTTCACAATATACCACTTCATCCAATAAGATGGAGTGTTTGCACCTCGAGGGACAAAAAAGAGGTCTTTTAACAACTGTTCCACTTGATTGGGAGCTGCGGTGTGCAGTGTTTTTCTCTCATCATTTTAATTTTTGAAACCACCAACACAAAGTACGCGTCCTCGTGATACTTACAAATGAAAAAAGTAGGCATTCACTCTCCCTTTCTTGGTTGATAGCAGTGGAACACGTGTAGATTTGTGTCTGGCCTAGAGGTGAATGGGTTTGCAACAACAATTGTCTGGAATGTTGAGTGGAGGACAAAGTGATGGATGTTAACCGCGAAGGTGGAGAGATTGACGGTAGAAGATGTAGGGCTGATTGGACACGCATAAGTAGCGGGGTCTGGCGCACGTCCTGACCTCGCAACTGATTTTGGTCACAAAGTTCACTTGCGTGCTGTGGAAGAACGTATCGTAAATCCTCAAGTGTTTACACGTACCCACAAATTCAGACACACACCGAAATTGCCCTGAAGCGCTAACAGATTTTATAATCCATTTACGGGCCTACAAGTGCCTCTTCCCTTGGCATCAGTGCAAGGGCAGCCAACTACACTTAGTTAATGAGGATGTGGGGCATGTTTTCCCGCTTTCGTTTTCTGCAGACAGTGTAGAAGCTGCGCAGTTCTGAGTAATGACCTTGAGGGACGTCTTTACTTTCAATTCGCCTTAATTACTGGCTCAAAAACCTCTTCCAAAGGAAATAAATCACCTAGTAGAGGAGGCTTTTCCAGGGTATTTTTCAGACAAAATTACGGTTTTTTTTTTCTACTGAACAGTCGGGGAGAATTCGTTCATCTCATTGCAAAAACTTCATTGGGAGAAAGTTCGTCTATTTTTAGGTAGATTTTGTGATCTGGATAATCTAATGCAGCACGTCCAGGTTTCCCTGAAACAGAGCAAAGGCATGATACTCGGGCAAAGTATGCAATGGTGACTTACAAAAGGGCTTTGAAGCTGATAACGCGGCCTTGAAGCGAGGTACATTGGCGCAGACTCTTTCTGGCCCCGTTATCAAAACCGAGTTGGACCATCGACTCTCTCATATTTTGAGCGTCCACTTCTGTGCTCCCCTTGACAAACCTTCCACGTCAATCATTCCAACGTAGTCAATGCTGTGAGAAAGAAAAATTCCATTAAATAACCACTTGACCGCGACTTTACGGGACTCTGCGTTCTGCCTTGTATAGCAACTGTACTGAAAGACGGGAAGAGTGTGGACCATCATGAGAGGTCATAGTTAGTCAAAAAGCTGGGTTAATTCCACAAAGGATGGAGGTTAACGTGTTGCCATGGCGATATGACTTCGTACCTGTTGCTCCTTACCGCTTAGTTTTCACTTCTGTGCTGCCCAGCCACATCTATCTGGAATTCACTCCATTGACATCCATGAGCCGGTGAAGTAGACAGCTTTGTAAAGAACTTTTCGAGGTAATCCATGGCTAATTCCGCTTCACTTGTTAAAAGCCTTCCTGTGGACCACAGGACTGGAGTGGGAGCCAGTAATAAGTGCCAGATTTCCAGACCTCCTCTTAGGTTTTGTCATTTACTCGCCTGTCCGCAACAATATCCACTTCTTCCACTCCGCTGAGACTTACTGCTTAGCGACAGAAGAGGAGATACTTGTCCTTTAGGGTCAGGTATGCCTAGCGCACCTAGAGTATGTGCTGTTAATTCACAAAAATGATTATGGCTACTGACGTGGCCCGGGGCCCAGCTAGCCAGGTAAAAGCACAACGTCGTAAATCCCAGCCTGAGTATTACAATGTACAAAAGATAACCGCTATTTGTTCGGTTGGAATATTCAACCCCTCCAACACTTGGGACTCCTTAAGCCATGGTCCTCTGCCCACATGCATTCCTTCTTGGTCCACGTGGATAATTATTGAGAATCTTCTCCCATAGCGACGCACCTTATTGCGTCGTTAGAGGTGATTGGTAACGTTGCATGGTTGATAAAGGCAAGCAAAACCAGTTCACAGTCTAACGAGGGCACACGGAACTCTGAGCGGCTGAATCGTTGACAACTCACAACGATGTATCAATCCCTTCTTGACGGTCACTCCAATCACCTGTTCTCTGTGTGCGTGTGTGTGTGTGGTGATAACCAGCAAGTGAACCATAAAACTAGCACTAAAGAGTGAAAGCAGACTTTAGTTTCACTTTTAGCGTTCATGGTCGTCCCCATCTACCTGCCTTAAAGGACACCTCTAATTGTGTAGTAATTCTATACATTCCAGCAGAAAATAATTGCTCTCACAGAACCTATTAGAGAGGCATATTTTAGGTGCAAAAGAGAGATGTGCATTCGCAATTTTCCCATGATTGATGCATCTCATACACAAAAAAAGTTCCTATTTACATCAGATGCAGCAGCAGCAGCAGCAGCATCGGAACACTAATTTGTCCCGCTCGCGTTGATGGAACAAATCCTCCCACCTCGAAGTGGAATTCCAGGGGACCGTTTATCTACTGTCCTACTGCTCCAATGCCCTGCGTTGTTGTTATTCACCAAATGGACCTAGTTTCGGCACCTCTGGGTGGCTAACTGAAACTTAACAGACCCTTTGAATGCCAAAGATGTTTTGACATTCCAATTACTTGGGCCAACACTTTATCTATGCTGCGTGGTCCCTGGTATTTCAAAGGGTTCACACTCCGCCTTACGTTCTTTTGAGTGCCTCAAGACTCTCCATTTCATTTGGTGTGTTTATGGGGTGGATAGAATAATAATTTGTGAATGTGTATCACAAATTTACCTCGAAAAAAAAAATGATTTGAATGACAGGAATTAAATGGGAGTTGAAAAAACGCTGATGGGTTGGTTAGGCAGGGTCAGTTCTTCCTGTGCACAACCAAGGATATCAAGCTGGGGTTAAATTTAATAATCACTTCAGTCTCAAGGAAATCCACCTCCGAAACAGAGAATCAAGGCTCGCAGAGACCGTCCCTCCTGTTGGATTCCCAAGTCTCCTCCATTGTCGACATACAGAAGTGCTTGGTGGCTGCTAACAAAAGCCGTAGTTCCTCTCTTTGCGCCCAATTCCAGAAGGTTTTGGAAACACTTATTGTTCACATTCCTGATTGGTCAGCATTGCGGAGGGAATAATCTTATATGTGATTATCCTCCTCTTGTCCCCAAGATCATTAAAGTCTCCAACATCTCTAGCCTCCGGTCTCCCACGCGTTCAGGACCACACACATACTGTCCACCTGCTGCGCTAGGAAAGACCTCCGATTTAGCCTCTACCTTTTTGAGGCAGCAATTTTAGTGCTGTCATGCAGAGAACACCCTTATATGACAAAGTCCGCTAGGTTTTTAGAATTGCAGATCTTCTTCCCATAAAATTGGCACCTCCAACACGCTGACATTTGACCTTGAATGGATGCATTCACTGCAATTACGGCGGCTTTTAATTGTCGCCTTTATCACTTCCCACCTCTTTGTCTTGTCAGATCTCAGCTATGACCAATTTGTTTTAGATTAATCAACAACCAGTTTATGTTTAGTTTCAATTAGGTCTTACTCTTGAAAACTAATTTGTTTATGTCTGGAGGTGTCTGGGCTGTGTTGAATGCTAGCGAAAATAGCCACGCAAATCCTAAAATTAGTCCAAATTTCAAACTCAGCCACGAATACATGTTCTACCGCCAATGGAAAGAGCTACAGCGATTCTAGTTCTACCCTCCTGAGACCCTCAATCATGTGGGGAGAGTGGGGGAGAGGACGGAGAGGTGAAGCTGACAACGCAGACAGTGGGCTATTCGGTAGCCTCTCCTACAATAAGGTGGAGACAAAGAGCCTAAATACCTCAGTGTATGTCTGATGGTCCACCGGTCTTCGTGATCGTCCAAACTGTCGCCTCTGTGTACAATGACGTCTGATATCCTAGTCACGACCAATACGCATGTGCGTTTACTCCACCTTGAGGTCTGCAAGCATGCAAGAGATGTATAAACACCACAAGTCTTCAAAATTAAACCAAACTCTGCATACAAACAATCCTTCCTCCCCAAATGTCTATCCTCTATCGTAGGTTATCATGTGATTGTCTAGTGTTAATGCCAAGACAAGGTAATAATCATTCGGAATTCGACCAAATGTCATCAAGGGAAGTCAGGCTTTAAGGATGGCGCAGCGTGCCTCCCACTCACTCTAAAGCGGTAGTTCTCTCGCAGGTGAGGTCTAAAGTCTTGTGTTTTCTTGTAAAAGTGGGAATAGAGAAACCGTCAGGTTGATCCATTGGTACCAGATGGCACCAGATTCAAGGCTTTTCTTTTACACGTAAAGCAACAAGTGTCTGATGGAAGTGAAGTGATGCATACCTTCAAACTGTGAGATAGCAATGAAGGGACCGAATGGAAACAACCAATGACATTCTTGTTCGCTTGATGAATGTTGACATTCAGCATCCGTTTCTCATCCCCTCCAATCAGGCAGTTAGTAAACAATCTAGAAGGGATGGACTTTTTTACTCTCACCTGTTAATCTAAGTGACATCTATTTTCTCGGCAACATCCCCTATTTCTCAAATGATAGAGACGTGCATGAACTTTTCATTTGGAAGTGTGAACGTTCAGTGTCACAGAAATCATGATAGACCCTTTTGCTCCCAGATTGTTGTCTACTGAATACTACTGAAATGCTGTTCCATCATCACAACGACAACAGCAGACAAATAGTCAGTCGCCCACGTCTAGGCTTTGTAATTTTCCAGACTTCTCTGGCTAATTTGTGGCAGGGAAGTATGGATGGAGTTAAGCATTTCTAACAAGTTGTTGTAAAGCTCTCGTAGCTGGGACTTGGATGTTATAAACACCTTCAACTTGTTGACAACATTCAGCTTTTAATGGAGAGTTGAGACAAAATACCATTAACAAACACTACCAAGGTATTTACGTCTGCTATTTGTCACCTTTATTTTGGTCATTGCTTGGTGATTGGTAAATCTCTGGCCTTTGTCTTACCTGAGACTTGGAAGACTACTGACACGGTTTGGAGGCCATTCCACCCAGCAGGAGTACAGTCAGGACGCCTTTAGTGCCGGGGCAACCAAAATGAAGGATTAAATAAACAATCAAGGTCAACCTCCCACGTTGGCCATCATTATATAGTCGGCGCCCAGAGGTAAACACTCACGAACCATCTGCGTCAGTCATTCAATTTGCGTGAGCGTGAGCAGATGCCTCTGACTTCAACGTCACAGATCCGCCTTACAGGTTTTGTGGTATCTAAGGTTTCGTCCTGTGTGGGGACTGTCTTGGGGCAGACTAATGTACTGGTCTTCTCGTGTGTCCATTGCTAGTGGTGAGAACACTGGCCTAAGAGGAGGTTTCGCATCTATTTTCCCTTGGTACTACGCAGCCATACATCTGTCTGGGTCCTACCTATCTGGTAGAGAGGTGGAGGAGGTATCGCTAGTTCATTCAACTAACATTGTCACACAGGTGCCGTCGACAGCTTCGTAACGAGCTCCTCAGATGACCCACGGCCACAGCTAGTGATGTTCCAGCTATTATAGCATTCTTGCAGAACAAGGGGCCAAGGTGGTTGCCAGAGGTAGAGGTAACCACAGATTCTTTCGAAAGCATTACCAATGGGGGCATTTCGGTCTCCACTAATGGAGCCGCCTGAATCCAACCTAAGGAGCATAATACTGGATTGCCGCTTAGTGGAAATACAAAAGCGGAGGCCTGAGTGCCCACCAAACCGAAAATAAATATTTAACTGACCAAAGCATTACACTTGGATAAGGCTCGACAAATTACCTCGTTTAACAGTGTCATTTGGATTCCTAGAGGAAAAACATTACCAATATTTTACGATCAAATCACCCATGACGAGACTGTTGAAAGGGATCGCTGCCCTCCTTCTCCCAACTTACAGTAAAGACTTAGTAAATAATTCATTTGACCACTTAAACCCAAACAATTTTTCTCTCCGGCTAGGAGAATTGATTGTGCTTTTTGTTCATACGAGGAGAAAGAAAAGAAGAAGGAGAAGAAGAAGAAGGAGGAGGAGGAGGAGGAGGAGGAGGAGGAGGAGGAGGAGGAGGAGGAGGAGGAGGAGGAGGAGAGGAGGAGGAGGAGGAGGAGGAGGAGGAGGAGGAGGAGGAGGAGAGGAGGAGGAGGAGGAGGAGGAGGAGGAGGAGGAGGAGGAGGAGGAGGAGAGGAGGAGGAGGAGGAGGAGGAGGAGGAGGAGGAGGAGGAGGAGGAGGAGGAGGAGGAGGAGGAGGAGGAGGAGGAGGAGGAGGAGGAGGAGGAGGAGGAGAGGAGGAGAGGAGGAGGAGGAGGAGGAGGAGGAGGAGGAGGAGGAGGAGGAGGAGGAGGAGGAGAGGAGGAGGAGGAGGAGGGAGGAGGAGGAGGAGGAGGAGGAGGAGGAGGAGGAGGAGGAGGAGGAGGAAGGCGACAACGAGGTGGGAGAGGAAGTAAATTAGATTGTCCAACCATTGGCTGTTAGTTCAACGTCATCCACGAGTCAACGGTTAAAACTAGTAGCAGCCCCCGAAAAATAAAAACCAATTTTTAGTAAAAGAAAAGCAAATTTTACCTTATTAATTCGTTATTTTTTTCTTGCTTTTGTTTATGAAGGCAGATTGGGCAAATTGAAGAGACCACTCAAGTAGCTAACAATAAAGTCAAATTTCCTTTCCTCCACTTTGAAGCAAGGACCATGAAATGGGGCGAAAGGACATCCCGGAGGTAGAGGTAATGCCAATAGCCTCGTTTATAATAAGTCACAGAGTCTGGTGGTGTACACAAGCTGAATGCCACTTGGTCTCTCATGCCATTTACATCAAAGAATTCTTTGTGCAATGTTGACGTGGTCTCGACCCATATTTTCTTCCTTTCATCAAGTATAATGGAATAAATACCACTGCTGTTCATTCAAAATAATCAAAATTAATCCAAAAATTATCTTGTGCTAGTAAAGTCGAATTGGAACCCAGAAAGTAATGGGTCTAGGCAGCATTGAAGTGAGAGCAAAGTTGCAGGAGGGAATTGACTTGAAATCTTAGACTCGCGGAACTCTTTCGGACCCCATTCTCCTTTGAACCGGTGCCCTTAGGGTTAGCGTTAGACACACAAGATGGTCTGCGTCTTCCCCATTTCCTATTACACTTCCCAAGCAGGACGTTGCAGTCAGATACATCGTGCTCCTTGCGTGGAATCTCGACAACTGGTGCGGTTGGCCTACACGGGAGGTTGAAAGGAGAGAGGAGCTCCGTAACACCTTGATTGCTTTTTTAACGCCTCGGCCGTAACTCCGTTGGAAGACACGGCCTCGCTGTCACGCCAATATCTTCCCAGTCCTGTTGTTCTTGCCTTTTCAATGCTACTGTCATCTTGCATCTCTTATTGGTGCCTGTGTTGAGGAGACGTGGATGTCTAAATCCAAATTACTACACTTATCACCACGTCTTTGAAGCCGTCCTGGAGACAAAGTCAAAACAAGGTTCCATTGTTTGCAGACACTTCCTGTGTCAGTTATAATCACCTTATCATACAGCCACTCTACCATCATCATTGAAATATCCTCCCACAACGTTGAATAATTCCGGTAGTCTTAAAGGCGGGTCAAATCTTGACCTAGCCAAAGACCATGATTTTGACGCACTAAAGGTCTCGACTAGCATTGTTTGTTTCCAGACTCCAAATTCCAGAACAGTGGATAAAACTGACATCTAGATCCGGAACTTGCTACGCACGAGTGCACACTAGTTCAAGAATAATTTCTTTTGATAGCATGAAATTGTTCAAGACTTCTTTTGGATCTAGATCAGACATGTCTGCTGAACTGCCTCGGGTGTGTTAGATCAAGAAGTAGACCACATTAAAGTTCCCTTCTGCGAAATTGGGCAAATTGACAGAAGTAAAGCCACTCTTACAAAGATGGAGCTCTGAGAGTCCTCAGGAAGCATTGACATCCAATGTGTCCCCTTGTCAATCACCAATGTACAGACCATCACTTCTCGATTGAAGGTTTTTTTCGGTATATTTTGAGAGTAAAATTAGGCCTGTGCTCATTTGTCCATGAATGAATCGGAATGCGGGACACGTGTCAGGTCACCGAGTGAAGTGTCTGGTAAAACGATCTTGGACGGATTCTGCGCCAAATTCAAGCTAGGCTTCTGGAAAATCACATGGATGTAAGTCCTCCAAGCCTGTGTGCATATCAATTGAGAGGAAATAGCAATTCATCAACTAAAGCACAGTATTCTACTAAGCCTTATCGCATTTTTTCCACGACTTGTGGGGATCTCTGTGGACCTTCATCTATACATCGTTTCCAGGTCTTAGCAATGAATTTAGGAAGTCGTGGCAATGCCCTTTTATTCCAGGAATTTGATTATCCCATCAAATTGGTAGCGACCGTGGAAGGATTCTTCCAAAGGTGCTTGTTTCTTCAGCAGTAGCACTGAGACTGTTGGATGCCAAAAAAAAGCTTCAAGACCTCATTATCAGTGACGATTCCAACAGGAGATACAGAAGAGGCGTCTTGCTCCTAGCATCTCACTAATTTCCATCCAAGAGAACCAATTGAAGGTATCGCTAGCTCAATGGACACATAGATTCATAATTTGAAGCTGATTCTTTGCAGGTGACTTGTGCTGTCTAAACCTTTGCTCGACGACAAAACAAACTGGAGGCACCTTGGTCAAGTACGTGACAGTGACATTTCGAAATGGCCAAATCAGAGATGCAGAACACCTCAATCTGATGTCAGATTTTCACTAAAGTTCTGTGCAGCACTTGATTTCTCCTGTCAAATCAAGCTTGTACTGGTGGCCCAATCATTTGGAGTTCGAACAGGCTAAAAATGGGGATCCAGCTCTGGGTTGGTTCCCTAGTCATCGAGGTCACAAGCCACTCGAGCCGAAATTTGAAGTATGAAACCTCTGGCACTGCAATTCCTCTTTGCTAATGGATACTGACCTGAAGGTTCCAGACTGCGCATGGAGTTAGTGGAGTGGTTTGATACCTTCCCCCCTAATCCGTCCCCTGAACCCTAAGTGGCTCTTGTTGAAGCATGAGGGCTTAGAACATATGCTTCAAAATGTGACTCTGTTTGTCCTTTTCCTAGCGCAACACCACTTCAGAGTAAACGCTGTAGTAAGCAAAACCGAAACCGACTTTGCACCTGGTACAAGCGTCTATTCCTGGTGGTTGTACAAATAAACAAGAGCAACAAAAGAAACCAGACATCATTCATGGCCGAATAGCTAACAGTCTCTTGTAATTCTGTTTATCAGATCGAACCAGCGTACTATACAATGCCTCCACTGGGGGGTGTTCATCCATCTAGGCGGTGTAGTAAGTTTTATGGAGTTAAGTGAAAGGTTTGTGATTTTATTGTAAATAGATTCATCAACTTCATCAACAGTGAATGTGTTAAGGTCATTTATAATTTATATCCACTGGATAGAGGGGCTACCGATATGACCCAGATGTCATACCCCTCCAACGGAAGTACAGAAGGGGGCCTCAAGACCCCGCGCAATCAAATCGATGAGATGGATAAACACAACCTCGCCTGAAAGCTATGTCGATGCTGTGAGATAAACACCCAGTCATAAAATTTGCGTCCACCTGGGAGGATGTTTGACCTCAATGTCACTAATCCCTCTTGGTGGGTCTAATAAACCTGGAGCTAGGGCCTGTGTTGGAGGAGGGGGCACCGCGATGGCCAATCTAAGAATGGGACTTGAAATAGTTTCGTGAAGACAAAGTCCTGCATATGCTCCTTGTCCCATCCAGCTATTAGAGGTGAAGAAGGTCGTGTGGGTTCACATTCGGCTACCGTGGACAGCTCCATAACAAACTTCTCCTAGATGAATCACGTCCATCGTCGACCTATTCCTCGTGCCTCACCTTCGCTGTTCAGGGTTCCTTCACCAATGTCAACCCTCCCTCTAGGTGTCTAAAGTAAATACATCACCTTGTGTTTATTCATTTAATCACTTCAACTTGAACGCGAGACAGATGTTCAAAAAAAACACCGACCGGAGGGAGGAGGGGGGGGAGACGGATTAACTCAACTTCGGCAATAAAAACTGCAAAATTGGTAAACAGACCGGATATTTCACACAACTGCGTTATTGTTTAAACAACTTCGAGGACGACATGTGCATTAGGAGCTAGATTGCGACTTCATCAGTGTTAGAAGTCTCCAAGGGAGGAATTTGGTGGACACTCTGAAGTATAGCGGATCTGAAAGCATCTCTCCTACTATACCGGTCATTTCAGGCCCAAAAATGTGACATAATCAGATTATCTTTCATCCCCCCAAAAGAGCATTCCTCTTTGTTAGAAAGCTGGCAAAAGAAAGATGGAAAGAAAAAAAGAATTTCTTGACTCTGCACACGAATGAAATATGCGTGAAAGGAATGCTATAACAAAATTCCATTGAAGTTAAGCATCTTCAGAAGGCAATACCACTGCATTCAGGTCAAATCCATTCTACCGACGCTTTTACTTTGTCACTGTTTACACGAATGACGCACACTTACGGTTACCGTGTCAACACGGGGACAGGAGAGCAATTTCTCCGCCTCCTGCCATCAACCCGCTCTTGCGGTAGCAAAGGGTCCGACTCCCCAACCAAGAGCAGCCATTCACAACCGCCTCGGCCTATCAGTTCCCGACAGACCTCACCAGCCGTCCAACATGCTGATCAGGCGCTGAATGATCCGTCTCAAGGGCTTGCTAGAGGCAGTCCTAACAAAGTCAAACGGGACTGTGAACTTACCTGATTGGGGAGGGGATGGGGCTTGAAAAGCACTGAAACACAACATCGTCTCGGAGGTTTTAGTGTCAATTTCATCTCTCCCCAAATTTATTACCATCCCCTTAATGCCATCCAATCTTGCCCTTGGATTGACTCTCCAAAGCCTGCAAACCAGACCCTCTCGTGATAGTTAAAAATTTCATCCTAGACGACGAGATATTGCCTCCATTAAGACTAGCCTCCAGTTTAGCCTTGGCTACATGCATGAACATCATTTATTTCTCCTTCAGACTATTCATTCCACCAAAAATAAAATACGTGCATTGAAATCGCCACAATAAATTGCACAATTTTTCCAATTGTAGTACTTCGTACGTTTGCCAAAACACAATTTGTAGTTACACCATTCACAGGCCTTACATGGTCACACCACATCAACTGCAGGAAGCTGGAATGCAAACTTCATTAACAGTAATGGCGGCTTAACCGAGACCACATGTGGGGAAGGAAGTGGATCCACACATCTCAATGGCGCCAGCTGTGTACATCAAATTGAACCCGGCCATAGAGCTAAAACATTTTTGTTTACCTCTTTTTGCCTAGGTGCATTCACTTGGATGTCTTGATGCGATATTTTAGTTGTAGCCACTAAAAAGTTACAACATGACATGCTTCCACACGGTTAAAGAAGCATGTATAGAGAGGCGGGAGTTTTTCTCCTGCCTACACACATACGCTGGTCAGGGAGCACACATTTGTGTGGCTCGTTCAAAGACACCTCTCAAGGTCACCGGCCCGAAAGGCGTATTGTAATCGTATGCAAAGCAGAATGCCTTATCAAGTATGCCCGTAAACATGAGGACCCTGGTTTGCTTAAAACTTGGACCCTCGATGCTGTATCAAGAGGGTTAACAGAAAATCTAGCATTTCGAGGCGGCACCTTCTGCTTGAAGACAGCTGTAACTAGTGCTATTACAACGTCAGTGAAAAGTCTGACCGAGATTATCCAACTGGCTGAGGGAATTAAGTCAGTGGAAGTCGTGCCATGTCAATTCAGTGTTCCCAAATTGGGTCTTAAGATCAATCCGGACATCTACATCCAAACTCCTAAGCTCAAATTGTTCGGGGGTTTCTTGGTACTGATCACTACATGCTACGATCCTCACCAAGAGTGAGAATCCAAGCCAAGGAGGAAATGTGGAGGATGAAAATGGGACAGAAGATGAAATGGTGTGAGCCTTCGAAGAATGTAGGTGGGTTAATTGTGTACTCAGCGGACCTCCTAGGAGCACTGTCATTGGCACCCCCGCCAGTCGGTCTTACGTCAGAACCAGACCAGCAGCCCCAAGCCCTACTAAATGCCGACAATACATGTTCTGTCCAAGTGTTAGAGAAGTCTTGGAGGGAGGGAGATCAGAAAGCGAACCCACTCCCAAGGACCACTTACTTTGGTTTCGGTTCCTAAGTGCTTAACCCTAACTTGATGGAAGCAGGGTATGTACTGAAGATGGAAGAATCTGTGATGACATCTAACAGAAAGGTCGAGAATGAAGTTCACCTTCGACAACTGCTCCAGGAAAACTATTAACAACCGAGGCAACGTTGGCCGTAAACTATCTGAAAAGGTGGTAACAGAGCTGTTTACTGGTATTGATGACGATGAAGCAAACGCACAACACCTCATCCACCTCTCTTCCAGCTGAATAGGACCCAGGCAGCATTGAAGGGAGAACAAAGTTGGAAGGAGAAAATGACGAGAAATCCAGACCCCAGGAAGCTATTTCAAAGACCGCCCTACAACTAGCGATGGACGCACGTGCTAATTAGCGCATTCCATTGCCTCAGTTGGATGGAAGGTCGACAGTTGACTTCCATTATAGCACCGATTACGTTGCGGCGGCTAACATGAAGGGGTGACAGAGAGGGGGTCGAGGAGGGCGCTTAGAAGAGGAGAGAAACTATAAAAGACGTTGGATGTTTAGCTCCAGTTCTGGCAAAGGACCACTTAGGGACTCCACCGGACAGTCCAAGTATTATGTCTTCTTTTGCCTCTAGGAAAGGTCTCGGCACGCTACACAAATGGTACGATTGCCCGTTCAACAAACCTTGAAATACAAGATCCATTTATCATCAGCAGTCAGTTGACTAGGGAACAATCCAAAGGCCGAGTTTTTACGACCTGAAAGAATTGACATTTAAGCAAGAACTCGCTCTGACTACAGCCTCTACGCCTTGGGAGTGAAAGAATAAAATTTTAGTGATCTTGTCAATTTTTAGACTCCCCAGTTTGAACCTCTTGGATTGCCTTATTTATAGCCCTCCTGTGAGGTGCCTGGAGCGCTTTAATGGTGGGCAGTGTGGTATGCACGCAATTAATAAGAGTTCCCAGAAAACTGCATCCAGCCGGTTGAAGAGGTGGAATTAAGGTCAAGTAATGCATTTTAAATAGCCTTTCACAGTGTTTGCCCAATGTACGTGGACTCGGTCCTAAAAATGAGTTCAAGATTTTTTTTTTACCAATGATAGGGGGGATTACTTTTTGCCTTAAATAGCAACCGATGCACTCCACGTGCACCCACGCCCGCACAGTCGTATCAAATCAGTTGTAAGGCCGATTTTTCCCTGGACTGTCAACCCAAAAAATTCACTGTCTACCTAACAGAATCTCACCACACGAATATTTTTCGACAGTTGGTGAAAGTACGGCTTTAGAATGGTAGAGGAATTTGGGAAAACGTTTGGAAGTGGTTTTAACATGAATCATGATTAAAAGTATGTGTGTAGCGCCGCGAGACTTTCTTGAAGGTGAAAGGAGACGTAACACTCGGGTAGAATAGGTACTACTGACCTGCAGAAGGGCATGAGGCTACCGACAGGAACTGAAGACGAAGCAGCGCGGTGGAGGTTCAATGACGGAGGCCTAAGGAACGTACAGAAGGGCTTTGGAGGGGCTGCTGGCATGCCCGGGAGGTTGGGCCGTCCAGTGAAAGTACAAAGATGGAGATGTCAGTGTCCGCGAAACCGAAACGAAAGGTTGAACAAGCAAACCATTATAATATGGGATTACTTAATTAATAGTGACAACGAAGAATAACCTAGTCACCAAATCAACGGTTTTTTTTATTCGTCTAGAATGGATGGAGCCTACCTACAAAAGCAACTTTAATTTGTCCACTTCAAAGGAAAATATTCCCATCAACTGAAGCATTCTCACGCTACATCGCTCCGAAAACGCTAATGAGTACGCGGAGGATGAAGAGGAAGCTACAAGTGCACCTCAATAGATTACACAATGGACGTTCCATCTATCCTTCGCCTTGGAAGATGTTTGAAGGTAAGCTGATAAACTGTTACGGGCATCGAAACCTCCGAGTTGGAAGTCCGTGGGGTCAGTCTTCCAATAAGTAGTACATCTAGTGCATTATTGAGACTTCCAAACTTTTTCCCACAAAATCAGAGTGTTGCCTGCTTGGATTGGATTTACTTGGAATTGCTACTGTCACAGCATCCAAGTCCTCCGTGGATGCGTTGTAACATGCAGAGTGGACGACGAGCTAACCAGCAGGAACAACATGAGTGCCACGCTGCACCAGCAAAATGGTGGTCGAAACCGCATACAAAGTCAGACGGACAACAAAACCAGCAACAGGTCTGTTGCATAACAACTCGTCGGATCGCCTGACTATCACCTTGTAGTGCCTTCAAAACCAGGATATGACATCAAAGCAAAACAGAATCCCACTATTAAGCAATTTCTAGACAACCTACCCACATTAGGAGCATAAACACATTCCTATTTAAATAGGAGTTCATTAAGCCAAGAAAGTTCTTGCTTCACAGAATCGAGGAGATCAAAAGCGACTCTAAAAGCGCGGTGGAAACCGTACGTTCTGAATATCCATTTACAGTGCGTTGGCAGGAATGTTGAATGTGGATGCTGTATTCGCCCCTGCCCATGCCCTGATTCACAACAGTAAAGTGCAGGTGTCAGGTGGTCGCTTCACCAACTGCTGGCGGAGGAGCAACACGAGATTCGATGCTTCCGTCCTGACACTTAAGTGGGTTTTGTAAAGAATTTAGTCAAGCATCACTACGGGGAATGCACATCTTCCTTCGGAAAGTACATCACAGAAAAAGGTAGAGTTTCAAGAAGTTGGAGTATTTTGGACGTTTAAATGCGACTCTAAAAATCACCTAGTTTATATGAGCAAAAGGTAGATTAAAATAGGGACGTCTTGATTGAGACAGCATTCTTCTTTTCCTAAATGCCAAAAATAATAACCAACGTCAACATTCACTTAAATATGCAATGAACGATTGTCATAGAGAGTTTAACAAGTGGATTTTTTGGCCTTTACACGTTCTCTACCAGCGTCACACATCTGTGACGCGCAGATTCCCTCGGCATAAGTAATGTATCACACACTTTTCACCAATTTATTATGTCTGATTACGTATGTCAGTTCATACGATCATACGTTTAACACACCCTGAGTGGCATAAATAAGTCCTACAAAAGATAATGCTGCATTTGATCTGGGGTGGCTGATAATCCTTCGAGAACCATGTCACGGACGCGTGAGTGATTGAAGCATGGTCTACTTAAATAAAGCAAGAAATTGTAACGCGAAACCAAGGCTAATTGCTCCTGACATAAAAGAGCAACTAGCGAACTTACAGATACATGAATACTATTTACAGGCCCTTTCAGGTGGACAGAGAGTGGGACGAATAGCATTATCCGCCAAAGAAGAGCTCCACAAAGCCACTCATTTTTAATACTTATTTATCAAATAGAAAAAAAAATGGGTGCGACCAAAAAGAGGCTCAGGTAGTAATCACAGTCACAAGTAGGGGTAAGATAATGTGTGTGTGTGTGTGTGTGTGATTCAGCTTACTAATCCCCCCGGCAACACCGCCGCTCCTGTTCACGACAAAACGCATCCGCTCGCATTATTGGGATCCTTGTCGCCGTGATAGATGGGGACCTCGGGAATCGAGCGTAACTTTTCTGCCTCCTTCTGATTCGAGTGATACTGGAATAAGAATACCGAGTAAGTGAACGCATCGGTTCACGAGGGATAAACAAAAGAATGACTTGTGGATGTGGAATGGACGGACACAGATTCAATTGTTGTAAAACAATGAACAAAGAAAGGAATAAGAGTGGAGAAAATTATCACAACACGTACATCCTTCTGCGTCATCCACTTTGCCACCTTCGAGGGATCAAACCCAGGCATCGCCTCTTGCCACGAACCATCGACGTTAAAATTCAAGCCCTGGGGCAGTTCCGGTGTGGCGATGCCAAAGCTCGCCTTCAACTGCAGCTGTGGCATAGTGGCTAGCGCCTTCTGGTGGTAGCTGAAAGGATTCCGACAATGATAAAAATGTAAGCACATTCCTACCAAATTATCATTTGAGTGGGATCTAGGCTTAACGAATCAAAATCATGTTCGTGTAGCAAATGTTCTTGTGAATAGCGACTGCCGTAGGAAATACGCTTGTTGTGTAACAATGTTCCGCCTCTGCCAATACTTGTCAATTAAACTGGCACCGGGCCCTAACATAACAAGTGCTTGTTACGGAGAATGCTGGGAATGACGCTCAGAAGATAACGATTATTGAATGTAATGATACTTATTTTAATGGGAGATCTTCCTCACCCCCACAACTTATGCGATCAACTTCCAGGTCTTGATGGGCGCCCAAAATAAAGCCAGCTTCAGACATGAACAAATGGATTATCAAGCCTACTTAATACTTGTGAGTAGACCCACATCATAGCATTCTCAGTTTGCGCTTTGGTGAGAGTGCGTTGAGCGTACGGCTGCAGACGGCGGATGAAGCAGAACTCGGCACCCGAGCCAGAGCGGTACACCTTGGCAGCGTTCTGTGCCTGTGTGCAGTCTAGCGGGGGAGTTTGAGGTGAAGAGGGAGAAAAGCAAACACTCACATTTGAGAGCCTCCTGGGCAGAAGCTATAGCCATACTGCAGCGATCGGCTTTCAGCTCACTTTCGGAGTAGAAGCAGTGCGCCTGAAATGAAACGCGACATCGATGAGCAGTTGAGATCGCAGAAGAATAATTAAAAGATTAATTGACTTTCATGAATCCCGAACGTGAAAAAAACCGTCTCCCAAACAAGAGGTTTGCATAGAATCCTTGTTAAAACTGTTTGAATTCTCAAATGACCAAATGTTGCTGCCATCTTGGCATGATTCAGTTCCATTTTTCAGTGGAACTTTTCAGCAATGTAATACAGAATTGCTAATAACTACCGCACTAAAAACTCAAAGATGATTCTTTGAGCAATCAAGTCGCCAGGAGTGTCATCGACCTTCAGATACTTAAAAAATCGGGGCCAATTAGGTATGCATGGAGCTTCATTCGAAGACGGGAAAGCATAGAATCATTCTAATTTATAAGAGAACCCTTGGTAGGGTTAGCAACAATTCCAGATGGTGGAAATGAGAAAGCTCAAATATCTGGAAGGTGAGGAGAAATGAAATGTGAAGACCAATTCGAAACAGGGTAGAGAAATTTGATAAAGGGTCGAATCACCCTAAATTCGGGCATTTACAAAAGGATAGACCGCTTAAGTTGAGAACCATAGGAGAGTTAAAAAAACACTTCAGGCGACCAAATTAGCACTATGCTGACTCTAATCTACGGCCACCGTAATATCAACCAAAGACTGCTAAAGAATTGCCAACAAAGGACTGGAATCTTGAATAGATTTAGACAGAGACGCCTAGAAAAGGCGAGAATACATCATGAATTAACTTTCGATTCTTCACCAGAAGAATCCCACAGCCAAAAAGATTAGCACGTTGAATAAACTACTTTAAGTTATTTTACGAAGTCACTGGGAAGGACATGGTGTTTTGGAGCACCCATACTTGTAGATGCCGGTAAAGTCTTTTCCGACTCGTGGCACATACACAAGCAAAATCGAATTAAACACTCACACTATTATGCAGGCCTTTTGTTCTCGGTTAACTTTAACATCACCTACACATCTTGATGGCATTACAGGCCTACGCACAAGAACAGAACCTCGCCCCACTTTGGTAAACATCAGTGCAGACGAAAGGTGGCGAAACACATCGCACAGCTGCCTATTGATTAAAACGTCACTGGAGAAGTGTCAACGTCAGACAGAGAAAAGTAACTACACCCCTAGCCTCATTGGCTCATTTGTCATAGACACAGAAACAGATGAGTTGCTATGGTGATAGGCTTATAGAGGAGGAAGAAAGGAAAGTGAATAGAGTCAGGTTAAAACAACAACTTACATAGGCGCGAAAACAGGCTGTTTTGAAGATGCAATAGGCCCGCCATTTTCCAACCAGCGACTCGGGAATATTTTGCAGTCCAAGCCCTGTAGTACAGATGGCAAAAAGGACGGTCATTCGACTATATGACTAGCAAGTGGACTTTCCTGAAAACAGCAGAGAAGTCATACTGCAACAAAGCACTCCAAAACGGCAAAAAGTGGAAGCCCCAGACCGTCCTAATTATGTGATTCTCGGTGTCCAAACGAGAAAGATGACATTTGCACAAAACTTACTACACTTTTCGTACAAAGTTGCAGTTTCACATGCTAATGGCGCAATAATTCCGGGATCATGCTTCAACTCCATAGCACGAGCAATAGTGACTAGAGAACATTAAACAGAGGGCAAAACCATTACCTTCTTGTGCCTCTGCCAGACTCTGTAAGATATAGACCTCGAGAACACAGGGGTCTAAGTCTGATCCACTTTCCACTTTACCTTTCATTCGGCTCAAGAGCTCTTTCTTAATGTGTTCAAACAACCCAGCAGCATTTCGTAAGGATTTGTATACTTCTACAGCTTGCTCCATTTCAATGCTGTCAATGAAATAATGTTGGGCTGATAAGTAAAATGTAGCTACTTGCTGTTCGACGCGATCTTGGCAGCGTGTTTGGAGAACCAAAGAGCCAAATTGAAGAGAATACAAATTAGTTCAAAGTTAGCATCGCGTAGGGTTCTAGCAACAATAAAGCTATGGTCACAAATAAAAACCAACATTGGAGCTTTGTGTTTAATGTCAAGTGAATTTGTCCAAGTAAACAGAATAAGGCGCCGTAGTGAATAAAATTTTTTCTGATCTGATTCAGATGCTTTAAGCTTCTTAGACTTTTTCTCCTTTTTCTTATTCTCCTCTTTATCCTTCTTGGTTTTTTCAGTGACGTCACTAGCACCGGGTTCAGGGGTTTCTGAGTCGCTGCTATCATCGTCATCACCTTCATCATCGTCAAAGTCCAAATCGTTGTCCGAATCAGGTGCCGTAACGAGACCCATGAGGAGGGATATGTACTGGTTTGTCGCCTCTATCATTGCCTCTCGGGAATTTCCAAGTTCCTCAAACATTTTAATTAGCGTCTGACGTCGTTCCTTCATTTGACTGTAAAAAAGGTAATGAGGTGATCGGCGAATGACCGTACCTGCAGACCATTCGTGCGGGAATATTGGTAGCAACTGGACCCAAGTCAAAATTTGGACGGCCGGAGGCTTTGTATGGATTTCTGTGGAACCACTGAGACATAGTTATAGAACAGTCATAAACAATAATAATAAACAGAGCTCAGCCCCGCCAAAGTACGTCAAAAAATCGGTAATACGCCTAACGATTCAAACAAACCTCAAAGTGACAAATAAATAGCAAAAAGCAACCAAATGTCCTTCAAAATTGCGTTTTAGGATTCGAATGCAAAACTATTAAAAATCTTTGTAAGTAAAAACACTAAATTCTTGAATCGACTACTTTTCTGTCAAGTTTACATAGATATTTTGTCCAATTTTGTTTCAAATAAACGTAGTAGCGTTACACCCTAAGAAGCCACTTAAAAGGTCATGCTGCCTCCGTTAGATGGACTGGTCTCTAATCAATGCCAGAATCCGCGGTCTACTCTCTGCCCACGATGTATATTCCACCCTTTTATTCGCAGAAAAGTCTCGTAGCCACTCGTAAAGCAAAAACCAAGGAGTTTGAAATGTTTGTGAGCTTATCAATTGATTGTGACTACAGTCTATTTTGCTAATATTAGCTAAGTGTCTTGTCAGCTCCTAACTTTTTCAAGTACACTCCCGCATTTTCTGCGGCTTTTTTACTAGACGTTTAGCTAAATCAACTAACATTGACCCACGTGGAGTAAATATTTGCCGAATTCAGCTCTTTTATTAGTGCAGTATTGCGAAAGATATTTTTTTATCAGAAGTAAAGGGGGTGAGAAGCTTCTTATCTAACCTTAGCGCGTTCGAAGGAGAGAGTTGAATAAACTATCGGGGCAATATAATAGACAATTCCGGCTTTTTATATGTTTTTTTTGTTGCTCTCTATACTTATATCATGGTCATAAACTTTTATTCAACTGCTTACTAAAAGCCAACTAGGATTCTTGGGTTAAGTTTTGCATCCCTACAGGTGAGCAAAGGTACTAAATGGTGCGGCTTTACCTTACTAGGGTGCCATTACTCAGCATGCATGAAATTTGGCAGCCTTATGACCAACTATTTTTAGGAAAATACCATTCCGGGTGATATGGATGTCAACTGGAACAGCTTCCAGATTGAATCGATGTCACAGCTCCCCGAGGAGGAGACAAGCCCTGATTGTCTCTCAGAAAATTGCTTGCTTGATATGTCTCATATTACCACAGTGCGTGGTGCCCCCAATTTGGTTGTCATAGAGCTTCTGACCATTAAGTTGTGCTGGGACTGTGTGTAACCCAAAGAAATTACCTTTTTCGCCTATTTAGTAGCTTCCTCCTTAAGCCTAATTCTCCCCACTTTCGCCCTCATCCAATCCTCCTGAGCATGATTGGAGTTACTTTGTTGCCTTTGGTAATCACCAGGCCCTTACCCACTCACGTGCTACCCCCAGTTTGCTCATATGAGATGGTAGCAGAAAAAAGCATGCATATCTACCATCTGCTTGTTCTTACCTTGTTTACGAACCTAAGCACTAGACTAGAACAAAAAAGGGACAAAAATTGATGCAACTCGATTTGGCAAAGCTTTTAGTAAACACCATAATTGGCACCTTTTGTGTGCTACTTCAGAGCCTCCTGGAGGTTAATGTGAAAATACAGTATCTCTGAATGGGTTTTACAAAAACAGTATTCAGATTTGTAGGAGAGCTTAGGGGGTTGAAGCTAGGGATTTAATCATTTGTATCAGCATTATGGTGAATAAAGTTTACATGTTTAACATTCCTTAAAACCTCTTAAGCACTACTAAAGGAGGATAATGTGACGATTTATGTAGTTTGCCAACGCTTAAGGCTCCGCAAATTGTACTTCCTCTTAACAGTATAGCTTCCCAGCCAGGCCAATAGCCCCAAGTCTCACCGTTCGCCTATAATGCATATTCCACTCGGGTATTATGTCTTCTTCTGGCTTTAAGAAAGTCGCGAGAGCCACAGAAGAGTTGAAAGAGGAACCCACTTTGGACAGTCACCTCAGTCCCATGTTCTGCGATACCATCGGTGCGCCACCCGGAATAGTTTCTTACAACACTGTCTACGGTACCTCTGCCCGCATGGAAATTCACTGACTATTGTGGATGGTCGGTGGGTGTTTTCCCACAGCTAACCATAGGAGAGCGTCGAGGGCGACTCTCGGAGGCAGGGCGGAACAATTTAATGCTCTAGTTGTTTGCTTTATTCTTCGTCTAATTACACGTTCACCAAAGTCTCCACGGATTGTACTTCTGCTAGGTGACACATCCCTCGGTTTACGCCAGTAGGTCCTCGGCTCTTCCAACCGTCACTAAAACGCTTTTGGCAGCGCTGTAGGAAAGACTCGTGGCGCTCCAGTTGTCTCGAGATCATTCAACTTCACAAAGGCGAATTGGGTTAAAAGAACAAGTTTAATTGAGCAAATCGGAACTGTATGTTCGGCGAAACATTCTTCACGCATTGCTCGCCTTCGTATACGGATCGCAAGTAACCGTTGATGAACTACATGTCAGAGATTAAAACTCCATCCCCATCTCCGTTAAGGGAGAATGATTTTACTTAAGAAGCAGTCAAGCTCGATGTTTTAATGAAAAATTGAAACATTTAAAAAATATCAATTAATTCACCTGGTGAATATCTTACTATCAACCGGTTCAAACTCTGATCTTTTCTTGATCACCATGTTCTCTCGTGTCATGTAATTGTGGATGCTGCTCAAGGAGATGTTTAACCTTGCAGCTACCAGTCCAATCCAGGCATCTTCAATCGGGATGTATCGAGTAAAGAGCATTCCCAGGGCCAGTCGTTCAACATGTTGGAATCCCGCCAGGATGTATATGCCCTGCAAATATGTTGGGTAGAGTGGCCACGGAGCCTCCTCCTTCAGCAGGGCCCACTTTTGATTCTTTTTCCAGCCAAAGCGTACAACTGGCGCATTTTTCTCCACCTTTCCATGGAACAGAGTCCTTCTTTGCTTTTGAGACATGGAGGCGAGGACTTGAACAAGCTGTTGTGGGGAGAAGGGGACGTCATCGTCGATAAATAGGACATTGGGTTGAGTGATTCGACAGAAAGTTGAGAACCACATGAAGGAGTAATGGGTCTTCACTGTGAGATTGAAATAGGTGTCTTCGTAGTCACCCACTACCATGTCCTCGTGTGTAGCTATTTCTTCAGCCAATTTTTTAGCGATTTCTCGAAGCGACTTCGGGTTCAAATTCTCACTTCCACTGCCCTTGAGTCTGAAATAAAGAGAACCGCGCCTAAAGAAACTGTTAGCTTGGGTTCGTGGAACACCCAAGGAAAATACTAGACCAATTCTCATATCTTGAATGGGATGAGCGTTGATGTTTACTACATCGCCGTATACGCGACGAAAGGCTTCGCGACGCTGAAAGCCAGCAACATTGGATTTAACCACCACAACAACATCGAAGGAATGGCTTCGAGGGTTTTCCGGGTGGCACACTTCTTGACTGATTGCCATGTATCTGAAGGTGTCACCATTTATTGGAGCCTGAAGTGTTTAAAATTGCGTATAAGTGTACAGAAGGCGAGGGATATGCAGATGGCATTTTGTCATAGCTCTTGAAGAAATGCAGGAAAACAAGCCTAGGAAAAATGCCAAGATTTAAGGGGTGGAATAGCTTGTATCCCAGTTTCTGAAACAAGCATAGAGGAAAGCCACAGATCCAAGTAGCACTTATTCCTACCTTGTCAAATGAAAATGAATTTAAGACATTCCGATTCTATTATTGAGATTTTAAACCACTGTAGATAACATGCTTGCCTCACCTCTACGATCGGTGTACTGTTAAGCAACCGGCGGATGGTATCGTTGAGATTTAGTGGTTGTGGGTAGATGAGATACACTCGTGGATCAATGGGACGTCGCCAGTGTGAGTCATCGATCAGCTCCAAATCCTTGTGACTTAGAAGCAAACGCTGATCCCCATTCCTACGAACATAAGCCTCGGGAATTTTCAATTCCGATTTGTTTGTTCCATCAACACGGTAGATGGCTCTCAACTCGTAAAAGCCGTTCCTTTTTTGAAGTTGAAAAGGCCAGTCAGTGGAGTAATAGGCGATTTTTTCTCTGCGGAGTATGGGGACGATTCTGACCAGAGTTAGTATTAATATCGTGAAAATGCCAAGCTGCCAAGCATTGCGAAGGGCGCTTTCCAGCACTCTGGTCAGACATCGGCGTAGCACCATTTTGGCGTGATATTTTATTCGTCGAGCGCTTAAATTCAGCCTGATATGACTGGATGTGGGTGCATATATGAAATCGTTTCTAATTGGTCTTCGTTAGGCCAAGCTCAACCGAAAAAACCCGAACCTCTCAGATAAATGGCAGATTTATTGGGAATCCCCATAAATTTTATGCTCAAAGCCCAGCACGTGCTATTGCTTTGCAAGATGTGAAGGCACTGTGTAAGTGAGGTGCTCCCAAAACCAACCAAAAGGTTCGATTCGATTAAGAAGTCCACTGAGATTGGAATAGAATCGAATTAAGCACATAACCATGCGAAAGCATTCCTTAGAGTGGTTCATTGTAAAGCCTATGTTTAAGGTGTACCAACGCAGTTAATCCGCCACTCTTTTTAAGAAACCTTTCCATCATGAAGGCTATGAGGTGCGTTTTGGCAAAACCTTTTATCGGATTATGAAATATTGCTCAAGAGACTGCTAGTTAGTCTGATTGATGGTTTTTATTTCAACGGAAGTTCAGTTTATTCGCATGCCATGACTGTTGAGTCAATCAAAAAGTTCTCCAAACTAGTGGGTCATTTAGAAGTAGTTAACTCAAACAAATGATTGGGTGACGGTTAAAATCTTTTTAATGGATCTACTAGACGTCTCTTGCTTATTGCAGTCCTTCGTTTTTATTTCGCCTTATGCGTCATGTTTTTACTTTTGATTTCGTATTTAGTCTAGCCTAGGCCCACATATCTTCAGATGGACTGATGCGGTCACAAAAAAACTCGTCTAAAAGTACCAGGGAAGGTAGGTAACAAGTCAGTAGATGGATTTTTGTCCTTTCATTACTTTAAACCCAGATTAAAGGCCATAAAAATTTTACGGTAAGATTGAGCTACCTCGGTTGCATGAACAAATTTGCCTTGCTTTTCTGGAGCTCTAAGTCTTGGCTTTAATTAAAAGGTCATTACTTTTAGGTGAAAAGAGTTATATTAACGCGGAGAGAGCTAAGGGGCTACCAGCACAGACCAAAGTTAATTCTACCGAAAAGAAATACAAAGGCGAAGCTTCAACTCGCCAAAAATGACCTTAAAATCAAAGGTGAAGCTTAGTTAAGCATGTATGTAAAAGCGAAGCCTTAAATCAGTTTCCAAGTTGGTTTATCGAAACGCCATGGTATGCGGTCGACACAATCGTATCGCCAAGTCCATGATGAGTATCACTACATGTGTGATACCCGTCGATGTGCATACAGAAGGCAGTGGTAAGTGGAACCATCAAAATGTAGGTAGCAGTCGAGCTCTTCGGCAGAAATTCAAATGCTCTCCTAAGTAGTTCTGATTTACCAACTACAACAAATGCGAGTATTCTTAATTAATCCCTCAAAATCATGTCCAGGTTTCTTTTATTAGAAGAATATTACAATGAGTGCTTGAGGACGTGGAGTTAAAAATGCTGGTAAGAAGCATCAGCGGTGCGAATACTTTAAGCATTATGATGGTTTCCGATCTATCAGACATAAAGTATTGAACGCAGTTGGTCATGCTTTGCCACTAATCTTATCGGTTGGAGTCTATGGCCTTGATGGTCGCTGCAAAGTCAATCGCCCTAGTTTGATAAATCCTTCTAGCATGCCAGGTTACCAATCTTTGATCAGAAGGTGGTAAATAAATTTTCCCTTTTCGCTTGCACAATGCTAGTGACTATATTCCCTTTTTCTTCTCTGTGTGGTGACTGACAAGTTGCGGAGAACAATAATAAAGCATTACTCCAGCCCTATTTCCACAACGAAAGAACTGATTGGGGAAGTCGCCTTCGGTTTTATGCTTCACAGACCTTCAGTATCGAAATTGCGAGCATTTTGTGGTAGTGTGACACATTGATCGGTTGCCTATTACTACTAGTGTTAAGGGCACTGAAGGACTCGCGATAGCACTACCGTCTAACCTTAGGGCCTCTGGACCAGTCCACTGACAAGCCAGTCGGTATTACACATTCCACCCTAGCTCTATGGCTCCTTCCGTGTTTGAGAAAGACTCGGGACTTAACAATAACATCAGCTTCTCTTGTTTTTCTTATTCCTAGCTGATAACTCTTAGCGTAGCGAAGAGGAATAGAAGCTGAGGATGACGCCTGCCCTCAACATATACTTCAGTCCCTTGTCCTGCAGGGATGCTGCCAGCGACTGGAGCGACGCAAGCCGTAAAAATCACAAAAAAATGTTTTTACGAGCTATCTGCAGGTACATGTGTTTAGTCCACCTCTCTGTCGGCCGACTAGAACTCGGACAGACTTATGGCTGGGCAGCTACCACGATTTTCCCCTTGCCAACGCGGATCCCAAACAAGGTGAAACTCCAGCTTCTGTGAACTAGCCAAGAGGGACCCGCTGACGTAGTGATTTAAGGGACTGAAGAAGGGCGGAGCAATACAATAAGTTGATTGCTTGCTTAACTCTCTGTTATGAGTCTGAGGGCCCGATTTTATGTTTTCACTAAGCGGCCTGGCCTCCGTCCTTTGTGTGTCAGCAATACACATTCCGACCTAGTATCATGACTTCCTTCGTCCTTGGGAAGGCCTTGGAGTGATGCCCTATAATTGGATAAATTATTATCATATTTTCCAGACGATTTGTACAAAGTTGGAGGAGTTCAACAACTTGTAAGACTCACAAGAACTAGCCAGGCTATTCAACAATCCATGAGAGTCATTTTGAAGAAAATTTTGATATCAAAAGTAAAATTTCAAATTGTTGATAGACCCTGAGGATTACAGCCACCCCAGGCTGTAAAAACGGGTTCCGTTTGTAGTGATTCAGTAGGAGGGACAACCGCGTCATTTGCATCTCTCGTAGCAACGGCCCTACACCGTAGCTTCTTGCAGTTAGAGTATCGAAACGTCAGCTTAACTCTCAAAAGATATGCTCTTGCGTTTAAAACCGACCCGCAAAACTTATCCGTGTCGCAATCCAAGGACCAAAGAATGACAATTGATCTCCGACATTTAATTGTGATGGTGGATTGCATCTCTACCTACATAGAATCGACAATGGGTGTCGTGGTATGCCCAAAATAGGCAGTCTTGAGCAACCAATGCATAGAGTTCAAATTTTCTTTGTAAAACTGAAGAAACAGCGAATTTCATGTCCTTCCGAAGTCGAAATACCTTCAAAACCATACCCACCACCACTTCATTCCAACCACTCAGACGAGCTTGCAGCAGTGTTTAGCTCTAGAATACCCGTAAAAGCCATACAATATACAGTTAAGGATGCCTCGTCCTCGGAGAGCGCTCCGCACATTAAAAAAAATCGCACTAATGCTCAGTCCCCCCTAACTGAAACTGTAGGTGTACTAGTGCTAACTGCAAAGTCAGAGTGAAGCATTTGCTATGACTAAGAGAGATTGAGGCCACCTTATGCTTATACGTGCAAATCGGTGTTAAGGTCACTTTTACTGACGTCGTGTTCACGGATTATCTGGTTAGGAGCTCGAAAGGCACCAAAACCGCAGGCGTCGCCTTCTGTTACGTTCAGGGCACTAAAAATGATCATCTGGGGTTAAAATTCTGCTAAATTGTTTGATAAGAAAGCCCAGATTTTACCTAGGCTTCTTTTGTGTGTGTGTCGGTACTCAAGCAATGGATAAACGCATTTAAAACAGCGCTCAGCTGATAGCCAAACTAATCAAGGCTATGATTATTCGTGCAATTCATTTGAAGAAGGTGAGCTCATTTAGCATTCTTCAGTACTAATCAAGCAGTCCAAATTTTATTAAATTTATGTTAGCAAGACATATTATTTAGCTTGCTTTTGCATGATACCTAATTTTTTAGTGCTTAGCAATAAAGATTATAGTGTAAAGAGACTTTTTATGAAGTGGTTGCGGAAAGGGTTTTAATTTCGCCTTTGTATTTGCAAGGAATTTCGTGATAAGTCCCGGTTTAATAAGTGCGCATTAATTAACGCCGATTCTCTCTGCCTTTGCGCACGAATTGAATGTGAGCAACCCAGGCGCGACTTACAAGAAAACGTATGAACCTTCACAAAATGCCACAATCAATCACTATACCTACTTATATTACTTAAGTAGGGCAGTTAAAGCTACACGTAAGGCCTTGATGCAGCCGGTTACATTAAAATAAACACCAATTAAGTAAAGAAGTGAAAAACAACAATTAAGTTTGTTGCTTTACGTGGAATTAATTGGTTACTCATTTCACACATTATTTTGGTTTTGTGATTGCTTAAGGTTACGGCTTGGTACCATTGGTGGAGGACCAGATCCCGGGCATGCTGCAGCTTCCCAATGCCTTCTGAACGTCTGTGGTACATCTTCCACCATGCAGCAATGGTTTCATTTGACTTCAGGGAAGCCTCAGACCACTCCATTTTCTATCACTGACGGCCAAGAGGTGTCGTGACGATGGCGGAATTTGTGACGAGCCCTAACGCGAAGGATTGAAAAGAACGTCTTCTCCCTGCCAACAACCCGAGTTCCATGGTCCATAGGAAGGTTAGTAACAACGGAAGTGACATAAACCGTGGACCATCGGGAAAGTTTGTTACGAAGCCCTCCACGGTAACTTTATGAAGCTGTTAATTAAGCGGACATCCGATATTCCACTCCACCTCCCGACTAATTTGACAGAAGCCAGATTGATGGATGGAACTGAGCGGCACTGAAGCGAGAAGGAAGCGGCAAAGCGGCATGGATCCGATGTATTAGCGACACTGGGCAATTTTGAATCTCATCCATCATTAAATGAATCTTCGTTTGGGCTGACGTTCCCACGACCAGTGATGGACATACGTGGTGGCAGGCACGCTCCCCCCCCACTCCTCCCCAAACGCAGCTCCCACGCAGGACGAAACTTCGGAACCACTGGAATCCCCTATAGAAATAAACGATGCTCCCAGCAATCATCTCCACGGGTGACATGATCTCCAGGCCATGGCAGAAGCACCTCCACCCTTCTGCACGTTGGCAATCCATTCCTCGACCTCGTGTAGGCTCTTTGGACGCCTCAGATTCGGATTCTGTCTAGTGAATGTGGCGTTCCGCATGCCCTTTCTGGCTCCTCCTCACCAACGCTTCCACGTCATGGTTCTGTCAAGTTGTAGATCGTTCTCCAACATCTCACCTCAAACCTGACACTGACCGCCTCCGGGACGACAAAATCCCCTTCCCCTTTTGTTTCCCACGGCAGAGTCCCCCGATCCACCAATTTCGTCAGAGCAGGAGTCACGGCTGGCATACAATAGCGCGATGTGATTACTCAGACTCACATAAGCAGCGAGCCAGTGTGAAGGTTGATGAAACAAGCAAAAACAAAAAAAGAGAATCCGACATTTCTGGCGTAGGAGACGAGTCATGCGATTGAAGTGGGTTGTGCAATGCGAGATAAAGAATGCGAAATTACCTGCACAACCACTTTCTGCTTCGATAAGTTGGCAAAGAGCGTGCATTTTGTACCCTGGTCGTGCAGTGCCTTAGAGGCCGTCCTTGAAGGCGGGAGAGGACGCATGAAAGGCCTGAAGGAGGAAGAGGCAAGGCCACTAGCACGGCTCGAAAGCCAGACCGCCCAACGAAGCCTTCCAGCTCCTCATCACCGAACCCGAGAGTTAAGCAAAGTAAAAAGCAAAAGTGACCCATTCAAGGTCAAGGTAGATTGTACTTCATGTTTTGCATCGCTGTTGGAGACGGAATTGCGTTTCTGATGCAAATAAAATAAACCCAGGAAAAGGTAGTTACTAAAATTTCCTTTTTTTGAAGGCATTGGAGGTGTGACGTTTGTTTACGCCACCTCCACAACCAGATTAGGCCTCCCAGGTCACAGCTGCGGCGTGACATCACACACGTGTGTGTGTGCACCCCTCCCATCACACCATCGAATTTAGGCGGCAGCTGGAGCACGAACAATGAAGCATAAAAAAAATAAAATAAAGACATACCAAGCCTTTTGTTGACGCGTCAGCCGGATCCTGACGTTGGCTCCGTATGGAGTCGACTGGGGCGAGATGCGACTCACCTCCCGACCCCCTAAGTTTACCGCGTCAAAGGCACTTGGAAGTAAAAAGGCTATCAACATCTCAGTAGACACAAAAATGGAAGTTAACCCTCGCGGGTGGGCTCAGCTATACCGACCCACCCCGTCCTTCCTCCCTTCCGAATGTGGATAACATCGGCCATAGGCAACACACATCCACGACTCACACAAGGCAGACTGGTTTGACAACGGGTACAGGAAGGGAATGCCAACGAATGGCGTAACTGCGTGCCTCTCCCCGTGTCAGAGAATCAATGATGGCCAAGACTGACGTAAGGTAAAAAAAAATGACAATCGTCCGACGAAGGGTAGGCATGATTACCTTGGCAGTACGTCCATGCTTCCATGTCGTGACCTGGGCAGTACCATTGTGATGCTGTCGCATGGCGAAGATCCTTTCAAATGAGAACGATGCACTTACCAATGGCTCAAAGAAGGTTCTCTAGGGAGGTTCAGTGACCTTCCACAACCTAAACACCCTTTTGTGGCCCTTGCTGACGTTCTCAAGAGGTGACGCCCCCAGAAGACACAGTTGAACCCACAATGAGGGTGATGTGTCGTGTTTTTGATCAAACATCTCTTTTTTGTGCAATCTTTTTATAGGAAACAATGAAAACGGAGTAAGGGGCAAACCGAGGGCCCAGGCAGGGGAGACAGAAAGAGGAGGATGGGAGGGGAAGGGGAGAAGTGGGAAAAGGAGGAGGAGGAGGAGGAGAATGGGAGCGATAACGGCAGGTAGGGGAACGAGTAAGCGTCAGCAACAGGTCAGCAGTGACAATTGGTGGGTGTGGTAAAAAACCGAGGCTCCGTCAACGAACGAGGCACTGAAAAACGGGATGACGGAGATTTGTTCGGAAGAAGGCGGGGACACGCGCACACAGACGGGAAGAGGGAGGTGTGAGCGCAACCCAGACGGATAGTGTGTGTGTGTGTGGAGAGGAGGGAGGAGAGGGGGAGGAAGCAAGCAAAAACTGAAGTTCTTCAGCACCTTGGACATGAAGTAATGAGTAGGTGATGTAAAGAAGACCGAATCATAACTTGAGTCAAATGCATTCTCCAGTTCCTTTTCCAAAGGGTATGGAAGTGAATGAATGAATGAATGAATGGGGGGAATGGGAAGAGGAAGAGTGATGGCGAAACATGAAGAGACGGGGACACGTAGACCGCGGCAAAGGAGAGAGAGCGGGATGCGACGAGTGAAAAAGCAATTCACACCCCTTCTCCCCTAGCACGCATGATACGAACACTAAAAGGGCTACTAAGGGTTGTCAACTTCAGCCGTGTTGTTGACATTGTGGCGTCTTCCATTTCGCTGAGCTGCGGCGCTGTTTTCAGCATGTACCTCCTTTTTGGAACCACTGGAGTCGGCCCTAGGGGGAAGGAAGAAATAGTTATTTGATTAAGGTGGAAGACAGGGTATAATCGATGGGGAGGTAAACCAAACCTCTTAAGGTACTGGCCTGGAATCCCTTCCCCGTTACACAAGGCGACATTAATGGAGCTAATGAAACCCTCTCATCACGAGACGCAGTCATCGCACCGCGACAGGCATAAACAAGCCATCACAACATCGATGTCTTGGAATTGGTGGAAAACTAGACATAATTCATGAAAAAGTTTTGACCCTGGGTCTTGACGATTGCATGCCACTACCTGCCATCCTTTGGAATAATGTTCCAAACCTCCAAAATATGAAAGATTGTTGAAGGGCATGAAATCAAAAAACAACTCATCAAACTGTGAAACTGACAGCGCAAACTTGGAGACCCACTTTCAGGCCGAGACGGGGAGGAGAGGGGAGAGGGCAACCGATGAGGTGGGCGTGTGTGATAGTTGAAAGGACCTCGAAAGCAAATCTAAATGACCCTTTCATTTTAAAGTTTAGCCTGTGCTAAAGAGTCACCCCTATTTCACCCTCACACATAAGGCCACCTTGGGTAGGTAAGGTCACGGTTTTGAAGTAAGACTGGCCTAATAATACCCACAATGCCAGCCAGTTGTATGGATTGCTACCGCTGTGTGGACTACATGCATTATGATTGCGGATAATGTGAGGGGGCTTTTGAAGTGGCAAAATGCACAACGAACCCGTTAGCAGTAGCCCCAAGTCCGTTATGCTCATCAGCGCTTTGATCCGCAGGAACAGCCGTGCCAGCATGACTGCCGCTACCAGCACGGTTGCCACCACGCTGGCCACCTCGATTGCGCTGGCGAGTGCCGCCACCTCGCTGGGGGCCCACTGGTCCAGGGCCACTGCCACCGCCTACACCACCTCGACGACGTCCCATCGTCGAAGCAGATATCGACTCGTCCGAGGCCTTCTTCTCGTCAGCTACCGCACCAGAGACAGCAGAGGCCTCCTGATGGGGTGAGGCACTTCCTCGCTGCCCGTCAGAAACGTCGCCGGAGGACCGTGGGGGCTGACGACCACGTCGTCCACCACCACCGCCGCCGCCGCGGTTCATTGGTTGCTGCAACGGGAGAGCATAACAATTAGGAATAATCAAATGCAGAAAGATAGACCTAACTATAGACTTCTACGATCGTTCAGGTAATTTCTTGTTCTCAAGAACTTAAGCCCAGAAAATCACAACAAAGGTGGAGCCCATATCAGCTTTCAATAAAGTAAATAAGACCCTTGGAATAGTGTCGTGAAGCGTCAACTCTCTTGACTGGGCTACAGAAAGCTGCTGTAATGCAAATGTAAACACCGCCAAACTTGGTTAGGAGCTTATGTATGCAGGTAAATTGATAACAGCTGCTTACTTTTCCATGAGTGTCTGGAACGCCATCAAAAGCAGTGCAATTACGTTGGATTACAATTAAATTGCTTCAACCTTCCAAAACACTAAATATTTCTGAAGTTGCAGCATAGGCGAATGCGTGTGTCTGTGCGCATAGCATAAAAATAGAGCGTGACCTTGGAAGAGAGGCCGTGCAAGTTTGGTAATCTATGAAATAAGCTCAGTACGACTTTTGATCCAATTTCATCATTCATTCAATCGCTTGAATCAGAGACTTGGAAACCATTATAATAAAGACAGTCCTCCCGATGTCAAACGTAATTAATAAGGGAGATGATCGAGTCATCAAAAAGGGCCTTTCAAAGTCAGTTAAACGCTTCGGCAAGCATAAAAAGCAAAGCGTAATTATGCGGCTAGCGGATGACGTGGCAATATAAATCGGACCCCGCAGATCTAATTGTAAGAAAGAGGCAAGGAATGCCTTCTAAGAAAGTCATACCTGGTTGCCAGGACGCTGAACTTCCTCGTGGTAGGGATCACCAGCACCAACACCACGAGGTGGTGGACCACGAGGACCCCCACCACCACTGTGAGGGCCGCCTCGTTGCGGTCCACCATTTTCCTGGTGATTCATTTCGTGTTGCGCCCCTCCATGGAAGGGCCCGCCACCACCACGCATTGGCAGCTCCCTTAGGAGGCCCAATTTTTCTGCCTGTAAAGTGAAGAAAGCTTGAAAGCATCGGAAACGACTCAAACAGATAAAGCAAAGTGTGTTAAGCGAACCTCGAGTTTCTCCAAATCAAAGATACACTCGATCTGGAAAGTAATGAGCAGTCTCGCTTTATCAACGGCATCTCGAGTGCCGACGAGGAAAAAACCAGAAACTGTATCCTTCTCTGCCGGAGATGCCAGCTCTGGGTGCTTGTCCTCGACCTACAAAAGCGAGGCAGACAGCGCGTATGCAAGAGATTATCAAAAAGTTTGTCCTGTTTTCGATGTACTTCCCTTCATCGGCATGTTGTAGCTTGTAGGCACCTGTCGTATGAATGCGATTGTTTACGTGCACGTATTATGAAGCATAGATACGCGCCAGCCACTGGTGCAACAACAGTCTACTCTCTGCACTATTTCTCTTATCGTCAAAAATTGACAACCTGATAGACACCACCCAAGTTTGCCAGCTTTAAAAACGCAGTTTAACCCTGTTCCAAAGCTGGAGATAGTTCCTCGTCGAATTCGTTGCATAGTATTGGGTGAAGACACGACCCACAACTCCATCGACGAAGAAAGCAGTGGAAGTGAATGAGAGAGACCAAAACCGCTTCTGTCAACCCATGAACACGAAACGACTTTCAGACTGCTGACTGAAATGTGGCGGGAACTGTTTTTTTTTTCACGCAATGTGTGCATCACGAACGAACATATCACTGGTTGTCGCTAAACAACCTACCACCGCCCCCACACCCAACATATCTAAAGCACGCACCACGTCAAATCTGCAAGACCATGCTGGCATTGTGCAGGCGTTGTGGACCACAGACGCCCTCTCTGAAGGCTGAATAAGTACGGCCAAGATTTTGACACGAATCGAAAGAGTGTAGGATAACGGGTTGGTTAAGCACTCGAAAGAAAGCCCAATTCCTGATATACAACGCCAGACGTCATGCAGAATGTCGCAAAAAAATCACTCCCGAGATTTGCACCTTTGAGCATGCCCTGAATATTGTCGTATTTACATCTTCCGTATTCCTCTAGACGGTTGTCACCTCTTCTGGAGATTGCACAATCATAGGCGGAGCGCAAAGCTGATATGGGCAGAGCCAATTTTTCTTCACTTCCGAGCAGTGTGCAACAAAAAGGAGTTGCAAGCCTGTGGTCATGATAACTTCAACGAACAAAATAAAGGTTACAAAATTTGACACAGTTATTTCATTTTCATTAATAAAAACAGAACAGACTTATTCTAGTTACTCTATATCCTACGGCGCGAGCGCGCCAATGAGTCAGCAGAATTGACTATAGCAAGCACGGCAATGGAGAGAGAGAGCGAGGAATGAAACAAACGCGCACATGCGTGTGTGCACCGCATCGCATCCTACCCAACACACACGCGTTGTGTGACCCGAAATGAAAGTGGCAACGTAATGGAACGAGGAATATCGGTTGACTGACGACAAAAAATCATGTGTGCGCGCCTATAAGGCAAATGAAAGATCCTATCGACTTTACCTTTACGCAGTCAGGAGGACGACCATCAGAAGTTGGTTCTTGATCCACGACTTTGGGGAGGCATTTCGGGTCGGTCTCCAAGTAAATATGACGTACACCCGACTTCTCGTTGATTGCCACGATGTTGTTGGTACGATTGCCCAACACTCGACCGATCAGACGTTTGGGTACCAAAAGACACATCTGACAGAACTCCAGCGCCGCCCTTGCCGCCTTAGCTGCTTCTGCGGTCTGAAAAAGAGGAGAGACGCGTTCGCAGTCACTCTCGCTGACATTAAACACATTTGAGGGACATCTTTTACCTCGGCGACCACTTTGAAGTGTGCCAGTGGTTGGTCAGCGAGAGAGGAGGTTCCCATAGAGTCCTGGGCGATCTGACCCTCCGAATCCGTGGAAGTGGTGGACGCAGAAGGGTTGATAGATGGACCATTCCGTTGCGGCGGCTGTTCACGCACATCGATGCGCAGAACACCAGGGATTGTGCGCGCGGCGCGAATGTTGGCACCTTGTGCACCAATGGCCAGACCCATGAGGGAGCTTGGCACACTGAAGATCTCGACAAATGATCCTTCGTCTCCAGAGGACCAAGTGCTACCGTCTATTCCACTTCCCGCAATCGAACCGTCCTTGAGCCCGCCCAGACTCTAAAGTGGCGGAAGACAACCGAGTAATTAATTGCATTGCAGAGAGCGTTATTGCTTACGTCGTGGAATTTTTTCGCTTGATTGATGTAACGAATGATGCCATGTTTTTGGCGTAACATGCGAAGGTGCATCTCTTCGAGGAGACCAACGATCCTTATCGTCTCACAAGAGGTAGAGAGGACGACCAGATGGTCTTCTTCAAAGAAGAGGCTTATTGGACCACCACAGTGACGTTGAATACTTTCATGGACCGCAAGATCCGAGGCACTAGAAGGAACAAAGTGGAACCAATAAAATTCCACTTGTTCAGCGGAGTTGAAACACGACCCAAACGTTACAGATGCAGCAATTCTGCGTAACAGCAACAAATAGGGTGAGAATTCAAATACGCTTTATATCATAGACAAACAACTTCAGCAGAAGTACAAACGCGACCAAGCTATTGATGAGCGATGTTGTTTGAAATCACTCGCATGCTACTAATTAGAAAAACTGAAATAACAGGCAATGGAGCACCTTTGTCAGCTATTATGGTTGATTATCAAATACGAGGTTTCACGCGCATAATAAGCGAATAGCATGAGCGCCCCCCGAGTTGACTGCAAAGCGCTCAACAGACATGGTAGCTAAAATATCGAGCATACGACACAAAAGGAGAGACAACCGCGAGTAGCTAATTTCAAGCGACAAGTGACGCCAGCATAGCAAACTTTTCCCACTTGTGTGTACCCAGTAAGCAAAGGAGAATTGACCCAAGTTGCTCGAAACGACAGCGACCAAATTATCAATTAAGCAGAATTAGTAAGTACTTTACACGTTTGCGTTTGTACGGCATGCCCATGATTCCAATGCATGCGTTTTGATTGATGTATCAAAAAATATCTCCAAGGGATATATTCCCACACCTAAATAACGATCAAACAGTAAGCGACTATTCAAAACCGTGGATTCCAAGGGAGTCCTTCATCCATTCGAATAGGCGCATCGGTAGAGTCCATGTAAAAACAAGCACTATGTCGCAACCTAAACAAAATGTCAGTATCGCCTGGCTTAAATCGACACCGAAACACCGATAGATAAGAAATGATATTATGATATTTTAGACGAAACTCACTAGGGCAAGAGGTCGTGGGGTATGTTGATCTTATGGGTAAATAGGGCTTCGGGACTCAGCGTGGGAGCATCCGGCAGAGTAGCAGGACGGAGCATTTTTCGCTCGCATATCTCCGTCATGGCGGAGAGGTTAGTAGCGAGTTCTGTGTATTCCTTCGGAGGCGGCGGTGCTGATTCATCCGCAACCGGCAACACAGGCCGCAATTGAACCACTGCGTGAGCATCGCGAACCTAATGGGACAAATGGTGAAGACATTGTTGATTGATCTAACAAGCATGTATGCACTCTGCTGATGTGACAATCTCTTGCACCCGAATAAACCTCGAGAGAATGCGTCCATGCGCCAGATCCCAATCTGCCGGAAACATCGAGAAATACATTAGTAGGTCCTTTGCCGCCGTAAAGACCGAGATTCCCTCGTGGTACAGACGCAAGGTAACCCCGTGCCTCCGTAACAAAGGATAAGTTGCTGCATTTGAATAAAAGCACGGGCCTTATCAGCTTCTCACGATTCTACCATAAAGCTTGGTGGCATAGCGTTCCGCCTGTTACTTAACCTAATGGACGTGAGGCCCACCCTTGCACATGGAACATGCCTACATTGCCTTTTGAGCTTCATCGTGTGGCTTAGGCGCCTCGTAACAGCCAAACGATGCCTTGTTTAATTTTGCACAAGAAAGCAGAACACGGATCCCCCCGCCACTTATTTTTCTACCAAATTTAAACGTCCTTGGAAGACGTGGAACGAAGGCGGTGCAAATGACTAGAGGCAAATGTAGATTTTCACACATATTTTTACTGAAGATGGACATATACGGCACGATGTAGATAACTATCTACCACGATCTAGATTCACGCAGGACCCCGCACATCAGCTATCAGTACACTTCAAACATCAACGCAAACTTGGAGGAAGAGACAATATGAAGTTCAAAACAGACTCAATACCCTCAAGACCGAAGAAAATGAAAGTGCAAGTAGCCTGAAGTCCGTCGAAAAAAATGAGGAAAGCACGCTTTCAGTCGCGGATTGTGGGAAAACGACGCATACCAAACGCCAGTCAAGACCTATTAACGTACCTTAGTAACAACACAAGGCCACCAGGACGGACAATTTAAACAGGCGAACGGATTCGCCAACCGCGAGGTAGCTGTTGGCTGTTGAATGGTTTGAGAAATTTGCAAATTTGCTAGAGCTTCAGTGAAGCTATTATCCTGCGGGTTTTCTTGTACCGTAACAGGTAGCAGAGCCTCAACCCGCAATTGCGGACTCAACGCCCTAGGATTGAATAAGGGGAAGTTAGTAAGCATACATTCATATGCTGACTCAAGTTGCAAGCTAAAACATGAAACTGCACCAAGCGAAGCATTACAAGGTATCACTGAATTGCAATTCGCAGCACATGGAACGGGTTTCGAGTTTACAGTAGCCTAAGCGTCTCTATTAATAAACACAAGCGTTAGAACAAGGCGTAGACGAATGCACCACACCAGAACGGGAGACGACGCAATTCATTAGGTCATTGGACATACCTGCTAGGAAATCGATTAGTTTCAATCATATCTAGCTCCTTGTCCCTAACCAAACCCATGGACAAGCGTGATGGAAACCGCTCTCATATAGAACACAAGTCATGAAATACCAACAAAATGCACCCAACAGAGCATAGGAATTCCAAGTTACTCACAAGACTTCCGGACTCTCCGCAGGCGGCAGGCGGAGCTCGCTCAGAGGAATCAATTCCTCCGTTGATAAACTAAAATTTGTATAAATAAGGTGCAAGCTTACTCATCGGCATATACAATCACGCCTTTATCCTCAACTATCCTTCGCAAAAAACCCTAAAAAGTGAGTAAATGAAAATACCACTCGAATACCTTGATAAACTGACCATAATGTCCCTTGATCTCAATTTCAATCATACCGATCAGTGCACAGTGCCGCGAACAGTTAAAAAGTGTGGATTATAAGTATGAACCATACCGACACAGTTCAAGATAACAAACTCAAAGCTCATGATGAAAAAGTTTATTTAATATAAGTAATAGGCTGGCAATTAAAAAACTCGTAGAGCCTATTTTAAACCTTGGGTTGGAACTAAATGAATAGGTGTGCGAATAAGGCTGACAAAAAAATTATTAAAGTAGTAATATCAGCGAAAACATATAAGATTTTTAACTTATTCTTGTTAAAATTATACATATAAATAGGTGCACCTAATTTTGCAGCCGGAAACCCAGTGGTTTGGCAGAAATGAAACAATATTTAATGTAGGATATATATGTTTGAGTTGTTAAACACTAATCTGGAAACCTATATAATAAATTGTTTCTGCCCGAGGTTACGTTCCTCGAAAAACATCTCGCCAGCAATTAAACCTGAATTTGATGGGGTTGCCTACAGGATATTTTTTTATATTCGAGTCCTACTTCACAGTATCAAACAATCCCGTTTCATATCTTGCACCTTGATGTAAACTTTGTCATCTGTTTCAAAGTTAGTCAACGCATTTTAATGAACTCTAGGGTCAAGCAAACGAATGCCGATCCATAAATCAAATTAGCTTACAAACAGCAAAGCGAGAGTTCAAAGCGACGAGAACCTCTTATTAACTCATAATTAGCATGTTGGTTAACAGTGTTATTCTTTGTTAACTGTGTGTTCGTGAAAACGTTTGCTTAACCTTAAGCTTTTGCTCGTTTCCACCATGTTAAAGCGCGAAATTGATGGGACTTTTATTACTTGCATAATATGGGCAATAAATACTTATTGCAATAATTTCTTCATTAGCCTCCGAGCATCACTTTCTGCATATCAGTTCAAAGTAGCCCGCGTTCTCACGCGTTTCTTCTCACGTGCTCTTTTTATTCACGATGGCTGACTTGTCGGTCGAAAGACAAATGCAAATGTTTGAAATTGAAATGATGCAGAAGGTTTTCTCAAACATGACGAAAGCGTGCTTGAAAAAGTGCATTCCCCCTCGATATCATGATGGTGATTTGTCAAAGGGTGAAGCCGTCTGCCTGGATCGTTGCGCCGCAAAGTTCATGGAAGCCTACATGCATACAACGAAGACGCTTGGAGCTATCGCCAATCCAGGAATGCCCCCCCAGTGACGAATTATTATTCCCTCCTGTATATAATCAATCATCCATCTTATGTCACTTAATGCCAAGTTTTTTCTATAAAGGAGAATAGGCCTCGTCGTTAATGCCTTTATCGTTTTGCCGATGCAGTAGTTGCATAGTAGTACAAAGCGGTGTCCCTTTGCATCATTGTAGGTTTCCAATGTCTTTTTTTCACTCCTGGAGTCATTGAGGTGAAAATGGTTTACAGGTAAGATGGTGTCCTGTCCCTCATTCTAAATCTCTTACATTCTCATCGCGCCTTGTTGCCCTTTTACATTCGCACGAAATCACAGGTCAAGCTTTTGTGAATCAAGCAGGTGTTTTGGACGACGATGAATCACTATTGAATCCTCTGCTGCCTTGTTTGGAACGTTTATTCTTGGGTATTGTAAATGAGTCCGTGTTATTCTACTCAAATACAAAAAGTAGACGCTTCAGCTCTACATGTTGTCAAGTCCTTCTCTCTTTTCTTTTTTCCATGATGTTTCTCTTCAGTCAGTTTACATGAAATTGATATTGATGCTCCCATATATTTTAAATATGGCGTAGGCAGTATAAAATTGCACCTTTATTTTGCTGAAATGCCGTCTTCTTGTTTCGGGAACTGGGTTTATTGCGCGTAGACAGGAAAGTAGTCTCGATGCTTGCTCCCTTTTTTCATTAGGTGGCAGTATTTACTGTTTTTGTGTACAAAAATCACCATCCTCCCTCCCCTGGGGGATAGTCACTACCGCGCCTACTCAGAACAACGCTTTATGACTTTTTTCTTCGTAGTCTTTTTAAGAAGATCGCGATCGTTCAACAGGCTTGCGATCCGAGAATTTTTCACATCCTCACTTTCATTCGCCCAGAAATCCGTTACTCAGGCTCGGCCTTGTTTACTCCATAAACCAATTTGATTAATCGCTCCGGAGTTCATGCGTCTGTCACCCCTTCCCCTTTTTGTGCTAAACTAACCGAACTGCTGATTAATCAGAATTAGAAATTCGTGTTTTCGTGGCGCTCCGACTAATAGCTATACAGTAGAATTGTTTTTACGGGGGGTGGGGCATTTTGATTGAAGATCACCTAAGCGGTAGCGCTATTTTGCTCCTGGTCACTCTTGTGGCCGGGAGGTGTTCGAAGGAATCACTAAGCTTAGTTGTGAGCGATAGTAGAAGCGTGATCGTCTGTATGGAAGTGAGTACATTTTATATATTTGTGCCAGGAATTATTTTGGCGGTAGGCGAGTAGAAGGTGACGTTAGATATGGAACCCTCTGGGGTGCTAGTGAGATGGCGTAAAAACTGGCAACTGACGTTTTGGGAGTAAATCATGCAGTCGGTTTGCAAAAGGCTAGGAGAGTGGCAACTTAGCATTCATTGCAGTCACTAAAAAGCGGGGATCGAAGACTGCGCAGTGGTTGCTCACGGTTTCAATGCGCCTTCCCTTGTGAATCTTTCAAGGGTTCGGTTGTTCACAACAAATTTTTTTCCATTCAAGGTGTGTGTGCATTTTGCAATTCGTGCAGCGTCCTGACTTATCTCTGAAGTTGTTGAGTGTTTGCTTCTAGAATTCGTCGAATGTGTAAAATTGGGGATCGGGTTCGACCTGGCCATTGCATGGACTCCATTCAGAAGTTGATGTAGAGGTGGGAGAACAATGGGATATAGCTTCCTGGTTTTTTGTCGTGCAAGCGCCTTTAACTTCCTGCTGGACTTATTGAGTTCCGCAATGGGTAAATACTGCAAAGCGTTACATGATCGGCACGTGGAAAAGACATGTACAAAAGGAAAAAAGGGGTTGCAAAAGAAAAGTGATGCTTCTTTTCCACCGATTCCTATTTGGGCTTTGCTATTAGTGAGTGAGTGGGACTTTTGACCTTCTAAATTCGCGATCGCAGAGATACCTCTGTTCTTTTCCCCTTACTTTCGACTACCTTCAGTCCAAGAATGTTGATTATTCTGAGACATTTTAATTGTCTTGGACAAACGGTGAATCGGCAGGGCATTAAATGGGGTTTTAGGATGGTTATTGTCGGCGTCAGAGGGATCGACCAGCACCTTCCCTAGAAGGTAAATTTAAAGGGGCATAAGTATTACAGTGGTGTTAATGTAGAACAAGTAGATTAAAAAAGATGATTAAACCAGTGGCCTCTTACCTTTTTATTCCACGGATAAGATTTACTTACAAGTGCATATGCCATTCTGACTTTGTCAAAATTTGAATTCCTTGTAAGGATATTTTGACAATTCTCAACTCATGTGTAAGACTTGTGCATGATTTTAAATTGTTTTAATAAAAGTGTTGTGAAATCATAATGCAGATTTTAGCAGTTGAATTTGTTGGAATTGGTGGGTTCCTTTTGCATGAGTCAGCGTGCGACCTTGAAACGCACCTTGAAGTTGCCGGTGGTACAGTTATTGCAGATTCAGGGCTGAGCTTTGGCGCACTTTGTAAAGATACTGCTAAGTTCTTCAAATTACTTTGCACAAGTTATTCACCCAAAAACTGTGTTTAAAGATAGCTACAGTAGTTTTTTCGTGGTTTGAACGGATGCTAAAAGTTGTTTCGCGATTCCTCAGAGTGTCTTGAAACCTTTTTTGTCCAAAAGGGCAGTTAACTATGCAATTTGATGTGACCGTCATCTAATGCATGCGGATTTTGTTCAGCCATTCACGGGGATGGTGAGTTAGACGCCAAAAGTTTGCTATTGCTTCCACCAAGCAAAGAGCTTCGAGGTTGTTACACCGCCGTGGCCAGTTGCCCAGCAATGCTTCAGAGCCCGGGTTGGACACTTGTTTTACAATGACTAAGCAACCAATTACTACGTTATTGATGACATCAGAGCAGCAAAAAAAGAGCCTTTGTTGCTCTGTTGCTCATAGGTTTTAAAACCACAAATTTTCAATGAATCGGAAGCACTTCTCCTTGAAAAGGCATGAAATCGTTAGGTATTTATCGGCGACCTTAGTTTAACGAAGGGTGCTATAATAACAGGAGGTAGGAATTTCTAGTCAAATGACGTGCATTGTCTCGTCATGAAAGTTCAACTCACTGTTGCATTTATCTTTCGCCCCGCTGGATCCTGCAATCGTCCCAAAAGTTAGGCTAGCGTCCCATTTTGTTCAAGGTATCTCGGCGGTCCAACCCTTATTGCCCTAATACTTTAGCTTTTCCATGAAGTCGCAGTGAAGAGGTGTGCAAAGCAGAGAGGGGAGAGGCATGGGTTGGATTCGAAGGAGAAGTATTGAATTATGACCAAAAAGGAGTAGCGGTAAGATGAAAGAGTCATGTAATGCCATTTTAAAATTAAAATTGGTTTGTTAGAGCGTTGGGCTTCATTACCAGCCCGTTCCCCTCTCTATCTCCTCCCCGTGTTCCCCCGTCTCACTCTGGCACAACCCAACCATCGCGCTCGGGCCTTAATCAATCATGCTCAAGCGCAACTTCGCTTTGGGCGGTCGCGATTAAAACTTTAAGAAGAAAAATCTAGTTCAGAATGACTTGAATTTACTTTTTAAATGTTAAATTTAGATATTATAGTTAAAAATTCATTTCGGATGCACGAGAGCAGCAAAGCATGCATCCTGTCAGGCCTTTTAAAATCCGTCTAAATGATTATATTTGGTGCGCCTTTGAGGGCTAGCTTCATTTCATTCCTTTACGAGCCTGGTCTAACGTTGTCGAGGCGGCTTAGGAGCCAGCCGACAGTACAATTTACCCAAGGATGAGTTTATTTTGGGGATAAAACGATTCTACATCGAGATTAAGAATCACATCGTACCAGTGAGGAGGTTATGAACGGTGGTGATAGCCTTAGAAGACATCATTTATGTGTCGGGAGACCCACACGCCAGCCGACCGACTGGTGGGAAGGCAATGGACAAAACTCAGGCCATCCGAAAAGTCGTGCACGGGTGCCAAAATTTGGTAGAGCTGTCTAGATTAGCTCCAGCCTCAGCCCCACAGCTGGCGTCCTATGTCTGGACCGGGTAGTCTCTCGCTGCACAGTACAATTGACTATCCTGCTTCCCCTTATTACAGAAGCTTAACATTTAATTTTAACCTTCAAACCTTGTTTGAATGAAACCGATTTTCAAGATTAAGAATGTAATTGATATCAGACAAGCTTTATGCTTCTAAAAATTTGGGAATTGGAGAGATGAAGACGGTAAGTAGGTGATGAAAAGCTTATGAAGTTGGAGGGCTGGTCTCAAGTAGATGCCCTTGTTTAAGAAGGTTTAGACACGTTGTGCTGGGTAAGGACACCGCTAGAGACTCTCACCAACCTCTCAGTTGTTACTCTTAGGCCGAAGATTTCACTCCAACGCAGTTTGCTCTTCAGAACTAACTCCGTAAGTTGGAACCATGGGAATGAGGCATGTCGACAAAGACTAACCTGTTTTGAAGGCATCAAGGGGCTAAGGTCGAGCGGATTGATATCGTGCGGAGGCTCAAGAGTCCGCTCATTTAATCTAGCGCCTCAAGTCTTTCTTGAAGTCAAAAAAAGAGCCACAGCACTCGGACAGTAGGGCTCAAAGGCCGCTGAGCTGGCACACGGGTCAGATCGCCCCGCGGAATTTCCGTCGCGGAGTCTCCAAGCGGCCCATCACCAAACCCAGGAGTTAAACAAACATCTAAAGCATTCAACAATATGTTATTACGTATTTTTGATACTCAATGACCTCCCCAGCCCATTAAGCAGCTTTCTTTGATCAGGAGAAAGTGAAACCCAATTTACCTAATGGTTAACGTAGCGTGGGTAGCAAGATCAACTTTGCTAAATTTGTAGTCCTTTTTAAGTAAATGGGCAAATTTTTATTTGAGCTTGAATGCCGTTTAGGTCATTTTAACTCCGAGTTTTGTGGACTGCTTTTGCTTTGACATGAACTTCAAGACATGCAAACCGACTACGGAAAGAGTCAGACGGTCTTCAATCAAAAGCCCCTTTAAACCTCCAGTAGTGAGTTTTAGAGGAAGGCAAAGCAATGAGTTATAAACTTAAATAAAATTTTCGGTTCATGGTGTCGATCAGGGAGACTGTTTCATCTAGGCTCATGGTTGAGCAAAATAATTGCGAAAAGACGAGGAGCCAACATTAAACAGGGTTACGCTGCTTTGACGAACGCATGGCGTATGATCCAAAACGCATTCTACGAATTTTAAACCAATTTTTTTTTCCATATTGATCCTGTTCCACCCATTTACACCCACCTTGGCACTTGTCTGCCGCCTGGGAAGCAACTTCACTACAGGAAGACTAGTCACTACTCCTCCCAATCCCGAGTTTTGTTGCATGCATTCAATCAAACCGAAATGCTCAAAATCTGAAGGCCTCCCTTAAGCCCCGGTTGAGATAGTCTCTCAAAGTACTAAATGTTTATTGAATGCTTATGTTTGCCATTAGTTAATTGTACAAACGCAAGACATAATTTCTGAGCTTCCAATGGAAAACAAGTCGGCATTTCAAAAGTGAAACTGCTTTTATTGGTTATGGTTAAGCAGGCAATTAAAAATCTACCACTACACTTTTCCTGAACAGCATGGCATCCAGCACCTTGGCAATACATTTTCAGTCCGTGCATTATAGCTCCTTCCGAATGCAGAAAATGTTTAGGAAATACAATAAGTCAAATGAGCTTCCCTATCCGAGTGAACATTAAAGCTCAAATGAAGAATTTATGTGTTTACTACATGAGTTCATCAATTTTAAGTGCAAAGATGGAGAACCTCGTTTCCGACAAACTTTAGGGATAATTCAAGGCCAATTTTTAGCCTTAAAAAATATTCATTAGCATTGTAATAACTTAGTTTTTGTTTAACTCGGCGTTGTAATTGCGCAGACTATTAAGGCTAGGGCAGGTTGTACTTCCATCCGGCGATAATGCCTCTGGGCCACAGGAGTAGACACACAGCTCTTCCGTAGGTCGACAATACATTTTCTGCTTAGTGCTATCACTTCTTTCGACTAAGGACAGACTTGAGCCTCTGCAATGCAACTTTAAGGTTGGCTTCCAAGATGTATAAACAAATTACCATTTATGCAGTCGGGCTCTAAGAGAGTACAAACAACTTCTCTCCTCCTGAAGATTGTACCCACTTTACAACTAAAAAGTGATTTTACGAAAATTCGACGCTAAAATTTGGCAATAGAATAAGAAACGCCGGTGGAATACGTTAGTTTAGTTTTTGAAAGGGATTATTTTGCAGTTGAATTATACCGAATACGGACATTCCCCTGATACCTGTAATAGTGGGTAATGTAATCACGGAATACAATGCTAGGCATATAAGTTCATTAAATGGCAGTTGCTTTTATGTCAAAGTTTTGATTAGGACGCGGAACAAGCCACACAATTTAACAACTCTGACACTCCGCTTACAAGACAATTCAAACCCTTAGAATACTGCTTATAACCTTATAATTTATTCAAATAAACAATAATGTGAATACTAAAGATTATCGCGAAAAAGCAACAACTATTTACACTAAAAAACCTGGACAAAAGTTTCCTAAACTAGTATAAATTCCTATGTAACTCTTTTCTAATTCTCCAATTAGCATTACACCTTTTGGAGGCCATTAATTTGTTTGCGTTCTTTTGTAGACTATAATGTAGCCTAGATTATCAGGTGGTCCTCTTTGAAACAACGCCATTGAGGCGTCCATATTTGGGTTTAAGTGAATAAAAAGTTCATTTCACGTAAATAACGCACATGTGGCATTATTTCGCGCACAATTGCTCCATGCATATCACCAACTGATAAGGCGAGCTGTGTTGAAAGGGTGTTCCGGACTTGCGTGTAGGACACTATCAATTGCATCAAACTGCGTTACTGCAGCCTCTACGTCAGTTGATCTGCCTCCTGGTGGGATCCTCACTAAGTATGCCACGAACTGTGGAGTCAAAACAGCTCCTCACCCGAAGGGTGCACACATCTCACCTGTTCATTTTCACCTTGACCTTGAGCAGTAAATGGGTTTTACCTCACTTTAACGCAAGCGATTTGAAACTCGATCATAACTCTCCTTTTACCGCATCATTTGTCTGCAAACATATTTGCTATTGAAAATGCGAAAAATGGGAGTACATGGGGTGGATAATTCTTTCTTGGAAGATAATTTTGTAACTTTGCTTATTTAAGTGATTAAAGGCTCTTAATTGGAAAGCAACAAACAAGTTTGAGTTCACAATTTTCTCATTAGTGTTACTTATCTTTGATTTTTTACAAAATTGTGCCCTTTATAAATTGTTCCGTGAACCGTTAAACATAACCAGTGACTATCACCTTAAAGCAAGTGCAAATCCTATAGAAATTAATTAGGGTTATAATATACTGTAAAGCCGTAACCGTATTTAAGGCAGCTGGTAGTATGTGTAATGCTGCTGAATGCTCAGTCTCAGTAAGCGGTAACAGGCATTTATTAGCGCTATATTTTCAAAGTAGAGAAGGGGTGAAGAGGAAAGACATTTACGCGATTCCGCTCTCATGCCCGCCTGGCGCCGCTAATTGTATGGAGTGAAGGCACGATTCATAAATCATCCACCGTAGCAGAGAAGAATGGTAGTCGCAGCGGGAAAATTAATGCATTCCCACCGCAAAGTCGGTTAAATCACAATTCATGCACTTGTCTACGTTAAAAAATATTTTATTCGTCATACAACTGGCATATTTGAGTCTTCGACTGAGTAAGAATGCAGTGCGCTGGAGATACGACTAATTTTGTTGCTTTTTTTGAGATTATCACAAAATATGCAGAAGTTAAGGTGTAAAGTAGGCGAGCTTTTATTAGAATTTGTCCGACTTTTTTAGATGCAGAAGGAATGATAACTAAGGAAAACAATCACCGCAACTTGTGAGATTCAATTTAGTTTTTCGTGGTCGCTCAAAGCTGGGTTCTCCTTCTTCATCTTTCCAAAAGATTTCCAGCATAAATTGACTGCTAAATGCACCTCCAATTTAGAAGAGATGAATGATTCCACTCATTAATGTTGCCAACCTTGGCAATGAATACTTCCTTTCTCCCATGATTTTTGGTAAACGTGTCAAAAAATCTCTGAAAAATGATTTTTCTAATGGGTCAATTTATCATAGATGATATTTGGGTAATTAAACTGTTAGGAAATTTTGCACAAGGATTGCGTAAGATCTTGGCAGTCAATGCTCCACCAAAACATCCCCGTTTTCTTTAAACAGGTTTATCAGCAAGCAGTGTCGTGACCTCAATTATACGGCGATAAAATTGAACATCGTATTGTAATGAATGGTCGACATCGGCGCTATGAATCCACCGGGTCTCCAACCTGCTTGCTAAAATGATGTTTTAAATGCCAATCTTTAAAAAGTAATGGCTAGCAATTTAGGTGTAATTGTGCAAGTATTCTTTAGAGGATACCAAAGAAACACAGTGGAAACACTTTAAATTCCAAAAAGGTCACCTCTAAGATAAATTCTAGATTTCTTGTAAACTATGCTTCTACTTGGTCGATGATCGTCTTCCTTCTTAGGCATTTAAATGCTTAATTTGGGATGAAAGATACCTTCATGATTCGTGCGAAATTTATCAATGGATTTGCGATAAGCCTTCGGCATAACTGAGTGGGTGTGCCTATACACCCGATCCCAGAGAACTCGAAAAATGAAAATCATTCGCTTGCGCTGTAAGTACACTCGACCATCTTCTCCTGTCCGCCTTTTTCTCCCTTATGCCCGCGCATGCACAAAGAGACACGTGCTAGTAGCAATAGCAGAGGAGTATAGATAATAATACAAAATAAGAGGGATGATGGGCGAGTTGGCCCACGTGTGGGAGAGTCAATGATCATTTGATTACAAGATCAGCGAATTCACTAGGCGGAGAAGCAGGTGCCATTTGGAAGTCGTTCTTCCGCATATCCATCGTACTATCCTCCACCTCGGTAGGACTCTTGGATGTCTGTTGACAGGCCGTGGGACTTAGGATTGACGAAGTCCTCAGCGTCAGCATATTATTCATCACTGGTGCTGAGGTTACTAAGTTGTCACTAAGATGGTTATGTAACTCTGACAGGTACCCATAGGTGTCGTGGCGACACGCATATGCTTCTGGTGAATTTACAGTGGGTAGTGTATCTCCATGGGCACTTAGATCCATACCACCGGCTGCAGTGGTGGCTGGGGGAGCTCGTGCAAATGTATCAAAGCTGAAGTCACCCCATGTCTTTGTAGGACTGCGGTAGACCGGAGGCCAACCCAGAGTTTCAGCATGACGGTTGAAGCCATTGGAGAAGACAAAAGGCTGCTCGGTGGGAGTTTGAGCGGTGTCTGGAGGAATGCTAGAAGTGGTAGGAGGTCGGGAGAGTGCAAAACTACGTACAGACGGGGGTCGCTGAAGGGTCTGAGAGTTGTAATCAAGGGAGGAGAGTCGTTGAAGGTAGACTGGGATGCCTCCACTTGCTCCACCGCTGACGCCACCTCCAATACTCCCAGGTCCAACCGCACCGGGGCTATTCAAACATCCTCCATCCACAAATTGCATATCTCCGAATTGGCTAACCTGATGACGCCTAGATCAGAATGCATTGAGAAAATTTAGAGGAATTTCCAAGCATTTGAAGATATCGACGAGTAGACGCCTTCCAATGCAGCCAAACCTCGTACGTTTGGTTTCAAGTGAAAATGGAAAGCGGGGTGGGAGAAATGGCTTACCTTAAGAGAGCTGCCTTTGCTTTCAGCCTGACCACATAGCAACCAGCAACAAGGCAGACTCCAAACGCCAAAATGGTCAAACAAACAGCAACGACGGTGAAGACCATTACTTGGTACCATATCTCCTTAAGGCAAAAAAACGAAAGTATTAATTTAGGTGACGAGAATTTATCATTTTTTAACGCTTGTAGGAGGTTTTACTACAAAGACACCTACCGTTTCGGAAAATCGCTTTTTTTTGAAGTCTTGGTTAAAATATAAAGTAGTTATCTGCTTTGTGGTGGAATTGAGCATCTAGATGAAGAAAGTGATACGCTGAGGCCGAAAAATATGCATGCCGTCCACAAACTACCAAATAATGCATCCATTCTTTAATAGTTGATTAAAAACACTAAAATGTGGGGTTATACAGAATCGGAAATGGAAAGTTTAATGCTAAAAGTTATGTAGGTAGTTACTATTTATCCCAATAAGTAGTTAAAGGGGATTTCAAAGAGTAGGGCTAGCTCCCAGCATTATAGAGCGCCAGTCAGCTTCTACCAACCACCTTTATTAACAAAAAATTAATAACTAGCTACAGACTGGTCGGACTTAAAATACTCAAAACCTCTCTTTAAAAACAAGAATTCTAAGCATGCCGCTTATTTGGGTTTTAAGTAGTATGTTCTCGAACGACGTTTTCCAGAATGAGGCATTCGTAGCACAATAACTATCATAATGGGTGCGAAAAGTCGGAAAAATATGAAATAATTTTGATACTGACTCGTTGTTTAACTATTCCGTGTGGCCTTTGGACGGTGGCAGTTGCCCCTAGCCCTTCTGAGCGTCGACAACACATATTATTACCCAAACATTGTGTCCTCTCTAGTATTCAACCGCGTCCCAGGGCGCTGACTTGTTGCTGGAAGAAAGTAAATCCGCCCCTAAACGTCAGCTACCCTGGTTTTCATTTCTGAATGGAAGAAGGCCATGTAGGGGATCTGCGACGATCCCCAAACAAAAGGCTGAAAAATGTCAACTACCTCAGCCCCGAAGTTTACAGAAATGCTGTTAACAACTGGGGTGACTGGCCGTAAAGCACTTGGAAAAGTTCGTTATGGAGCTGTCCGTGGTACCTGTATGACGATGTCAACCAGGTGGCACGCGATACCTCTCCTGCCAGCCGGGCAGAACTGAGTAGGGAAAAGGAAGGGTGAGGAAGAGAAAAAAGAGAAATCTTAACTCCACGACACTACTTTAAACGCCATCGTTTGTTAAACTAGGCCGCTTTGGGGCCAGCGTTCTTTCTGCTTGCGGTGGACACACTCCCCTTCCCCCCCAGTGGAGTTTCCGATGCGTTGTAAACTCCTGACCCAATAGAGCTGCCAAGAGGGATCAGTGACGATGCAATCAGACGTCGTCTCAGTTGCACGAGAAGTTGTTGATTGATGAGGTTGATTGGTGGGTGTTTTGCTTACAACATCGGCCACGTTGTGATGGCCAACGCGAGGGTTGTCCAAAAGCCGATGATCAAAGGAAGGGAGGAGGACTACGCAAAACTTCAATTAATTGTTTACCTCTTTGTTAGGGTGTCACAGACACTTAAGGCTCCGCCTCTGTACTGCCACTGCTGGGTGGTACGCCCTCCGGACCCCGGCCCAAGTATTGCCCCTTTCGGACCCCTCAGAAGACAGCAGTTAGAAATTACCTCGTCCATTCGAATACTAGAGGTTGTTAAAATACTCAAGAATCTGCCTGAGGACAGAAGTACTCACTGGTCCAAAGCCGAGGAGGCAACGGACCTTGAACATCGGCTGCCTTAAAAAAAGTACAGCATATATTTTTATTTCCAAGGCTGCACAACTCAAAATAGGACACCATGAATGCAAATTCCACCGCTTGACGCATTCTCTCCTCCTCCGCGTGACAGTGACTTACAGGGTGCGAGAGAGAGAGAGAGAGAGAGAGAAAGAGAGAAATACGCATGGGAAGTGACAGTTCATGCATTGCACTGCACATCGCATTTCAGACAAGCCTAAGGCAAGAAAAAACGGAGGAGTCTGGGAAGCGGCCAGATCTGCCTGCTTCTGGCCATGGTGCGCCCCCCTCCCCCTACTCTCCCCCGCCTCCACCATGGCGTGGTGAAGTGGAGGAGGCAGTTTTGGTCAAGTTGTCTCACCACTCCAACGCAAAATGGCCCGTCGTCTTGGTAGTAATTGCGCAGTTCTTGCCATACCGCAAAGAACCGACTTTTACGAAGGAACCTGGAGTGTTTGTGTATTTGTACACCCCACAACCAGAAGGCGGTTGGTCCGCATCGCTTTGTAAAGCAGTAATGAAAGGATCATGCATAAACCCACCTATCCATAAATCTAGGCAAAAAAAACATGACGCAAGTAGTAGTCCGCCTTCGTCTCAAATGTGGTAAAAAAAAATGCTTCCATGGAGTCATTATCTCGTGAGACGTGACTTGGATGGGACATATGCATATAGTAGCGTCTCGAGGCCTCCCTGAAGACGCACAGAAGGGCGGAGAGTGCATTGACCCAGCCCGGGACCTTGTTGCCCAGCTCACGTACCAAGGCGGAGCCCCAAGTGCCCCATGAATCCACAACAGAGAGTTAAACAAACAATTAAAGAAGTGCCCTAAACATTCCACAAAAAGGAAACACTTGCTTTTACCGATACTGCCTAAAAGCAATGACCTTACAAAGTGTTGCTATGACACCAAAGCCCAATTTGACGTCACGAGGTTTGAAAATAGGATTTAGAGGTGTTAGTGGTGTCAAAGTGAGAGAAAACCTTTGCCCCCAGTGAAAACACAACACCTCTGGAAATGTGAAGCGGTTTGTCCCAAGGGTGGGATGCATTAGCTCGTGACTCACGAGGTACACAAACAACCGCCCTTCGGACACATAAAATGGATACAGAGTATCTGTGGACCACTTTGATGGCTTGTTTAACGAGGTGTTGTGTTTTCATGGTCACTTAAGACACCGCCTTTGTATTTCTGCTGGGTGGCATTGCCTCCGGGCTGCAGCAATAGCCGCTCAGGTCTGCATCACGTCGGGGTTGCACATTTTGCTCTCGTATCATGTTCCCATTCGGCTTCAGGAAGGACTCAATGCGTCACGTTAGTCGCGGTGGAATGCACACCCGAGTCCAAAAGACACCCATCCCGATTTCAGTGCTGATGGGAGGATTTCCTGACGATCTTCCAAAGGCAGGTCCGAAAATGCTGCCGAACTTCGGCATCTACCGCATTTTAAACTCTGAAGTGACTGCCTGCGCTACTTGAATGAAGGTTCCGAGGAGGTGAATTCGTGGGGACTCCTCCTTCACCTCTTCACCAGTTGGATAGAACCGGGACCAACATACTCATGGGCAGCACAAAAGTGAAAACAAAGTGGCAAGGAGGAATGAACGCCGTCCCTTGGATCTATGCTCCCGCGGCTAGCTATGGACGTACGAGATGACCGACACAATCCAAACAGAATGCGACTTCAGAGCCAGTGGAGGTGCCAAGAGGAATAAGTGAGATTGTGGTCGTGTGTAAACTCAATGACTGACATCGTTCTCACGCCACCAGAGGCTGATCAGGGAGAGGACACAAGAACTTGCACTCAACAGGAGAGAGTGGGGTTGTATACTACTTTACTTGTTTAGTTAACTTTCGAATTTGGTTATTCTGACACTGGGTGTTCCACTATTGCACTTCCACTGGGCTGCATAGCCTCCGTTCTGTACGTCGACGATACATACATTCAGCCCGAGTACTGAGCTTTCTCTCGCCTTCAGGATAGAGCCAGGGTTAAAATAAAAAATAACTGCAACAAACTTCCAAACGAAAAAGGTAAATCATTGACAAATTACCTCCTCACTTAATGGAGCCAACTTTTGCCAACAAAAAAAGCAAGTAATCCTATATCAAATTAAAAATACTGGTTCACACATTTTTTACTCCCAAAAGTGAAAAAGATAATACAGTGCGACTCCTTCCGCCAAATTACTTGACCTTTTGCTTTGGGGGAAGGAGGCGGAGCAAGGAAGTTGCACTTTTGGGAGCTCAGCCAATCAGCGTTTTGCCTCAAGGACGACACGCGAGAGCGCGGACGCAGGATATACGAAATGGAGAAAATCAGTCAAAAAATAATAATAAAATAACCCAAATTCACCCAAAGGGGTCTTTTGGCATGCTTAGGCAACAATTTAACCAAAAACTAAAATAAGTGAGCAATGGGTGCTCGCTTAAGTTCTACCTCGAGGTTTCCTTCGGGTGAGGCGAAAAGACGGATCAGATCTCGAGGCGTGGACTGAGATTACTATCAGAAGAGTGGCAAACCCCATAATTCAGCATAACTCCCACACCAGAAACGAAAGCCTATTTTTTCCTTTGAAATGCCACGGAAAAGTAGGCCACAAGCCACCACCAGTGGATCGCAAAGGCTGGACCTGGCCACACCAATGTCTCTCTGTCTGGTTTGTCGACATTCAAGGCATTTTCAGTCTCGATTCGATTAGCAAATATGCCAATGGCAACACATTTGCCTCTCTGCTTTCAGACAAAACGACTGGCAATTGATGGGCATATCATCGCCTACTCACTCTCCTCCCATCACCTTAATAGTGAAGATTGGAGCTGACCAAACCATCTGCTGCCTCGGGTCGAGATTACTGCCTCTCCTCCCCACGTCATCCGGCTTTGATGGCCTACCGATGGGAGGAGACGTTGACGGTAGGTTTATGGGGAAAATTTCACTCCAGTCCCTCATCTGACCGCACAACTAATTTATTTACTTTGAATGCGCAATGAATGAAAGAGGAAAACAACATTGGGTCATGAAAGAGCTCAATAAAATGGCACTCTATGGCCACAAACAGGGCAGTGTAGAGCATTTATCTACAATTTTCCAGACGCAATTAATGGAATGAGAAAAGCCATAAGAGATGGAGAAGGCGATCCCAAACTATCCATCCATCCACTACTGAATGATCCAACTCCTTCGTCTACAAAAACAGAAGCCATGTGGTGTTTACGCAACCGTGAATCCGGTGATTTGTGACACTCTGACGCAATGAAAGCCATAAAGAAGGCCTCGACGGCTCAATTGTCTGTCTGCACACAAATTAAATCACCCTTAATTCCAGAACTGACACGATTTCGCCTCCTCCACATTAAACCTTCTCATGAAAATGGGACAGAGCCAAATGTGCTTCGAGGAGGACTTGTGTCTCCTCCCTAATTTCAGCGATTAGATTGTCATCAAGAGGAGCTCCGCCGTGGTAGGCACCGAGGTTGGTGTTTGTAGCGGAAATTGAGTTTTGTGTTGGATGAAAGCGTACAATTTTTACGCTCTACCAGGTCCCTTCCGGCACCGCCGGGATCAGCGCGCACTCTACGTTTTTGGATGTGCTCCCTGCTTCATGCATCAACGCCTTCGCAATTCTCTCTCAAGTGTTTCGCGTGTTTAAGTGATAAAGCAAAAAAAACGCCTTAAACAAAGTGCCACATCCCTTTCCCTCTCTCTTCCACACAATCCTTTTCAAATTTTTAATTAAAATTCTCCAAAGCATCGCTACGCTTTATCCCATTGCCACTTTGAGATACAAACTTCTAGTTACTACATTTGTTTACCCACGTAGAATTTATCGGTAGGTGAAGTATTAAAACACGAAACAAAAAGATGGCAAACTTTTTTTCGCAAAACGAAGGCGGAATGGAAGGACAAAAAAAGGAGCTATCATTTTTTGATGCACAAGAATGCAACTTTTCAATTGCGGGGTAAGTATTTATCAATTCGGATTGTCAAAGTTTACAAAAGTTTGGTAAATCGCCCACATTTAAATGAACCACATCCAGACATGGTAAAACATAAATAATAATTAAAAGCGGGGTAATATTTGGCAGAGATTTTTAGCAGTCAAAAATGAGTTCATTTTCCTTTTTTGGTTCGAATGTACCCTCTAATTCTGTTCAAGAATTGCCTTTAAATACAAAACTATTTTTACCATTACAAATACTGTTCGCCCCTCTTTTCCATACAAAAAAACTATTAGGGTAAACACCATGACAGTCGGTCATGTGGTTTGGGCCATTTATAATGGCAGTTTGAGATGATGCCAAACGCTTTTTCCCCTTTCACCACGTAACGAGTTGGGGGAGATATAATCGCGATACGATTAGAAGGCAAAATGGCCCAAGACTCCTAAAGTAGGAGTCCGTTTCCAACCTAAGGATGCAATTTTGAGTTTTTAAATGAATTCAAGGAATTATATAAATTTGATCCATATGAACGCCAGGTTGGCAGGTAAAAATGTGAAAAGAGGACGATCACATCACCTCAGAATCATCGAGCAACAAAATAAACTCATTGTCATGAATCCCCACTCAAAGCACTAACACAGCTAAACATGTAGACTTCTCAAAAAAGGAAAAATAATTAACGCCTACCCTCTCCGGACTCGGCTGTTCCAGAGCTCCAGAGGACCGTAAAATGTCGCCACTGCCTTTCGACAACCGTGCCAACGAGACGTTGTTCTTCGGTTGACGTCGTAGAGTCTCACTTATAGCGTGACCAGAAGGCCGGTTGTTGATGCTAGAATTAGTCGCAGCAACAGGAATTACGGTGGTTGTGGTGGTGGTGGTGGTGGAGGTAGGCGTAGAAAGAGGCGGTGAGCGGAAAATCTCGCATCGGGCACCCATGCGGGTGGGTGGACAGATGCAGATGGGCATGGTGGTGGTGTCCAAAGCGTCCTCTTCATCTTGCGCCTTATTCACGCACCGACCGCCGTTCAGACAGTAGTTGGGCATCGACCCGCATCGGTCGTAGATGCATGCGCCGGTCTCGTTGTCTTTGATGTAACCTGGCGGCGTTTTAAACAAAGCAAAAGTAACAAATTAGTTCCCGTTACAGGAATGATTTCCTTCCTCACCCAGTGAAGTGATTTTAAAAGACCAATCCTGCCGGAACATTTAAATAAGGCGGTTGAGTTTATAAATAGCCATTTTATTGCACAAATTACTTTATTCATCCTGCGTTTCACTTTCTTCACGCTTCAGTTGGCTTCATATTTGCATTTCAGAGCAGCGACAGTAGCGCGGAGATTGAATAGGGAATGTCGTCAAGCTGTTCATCTCTACATCAGCGATGATTGCTACCTCAAAGGGCCGTGAAAATACTGACAGAAACAAATGAAAGTCCAGTTTGTTTAGAAGGTCCAGCCTCTCGAAACAGCGAAATCAATAGGTTGTTTAGAAGACATGGACAGGCGCACGCACTCCATGGACTGGTGGTAGGAGTAACATAAACAAAGCTTACAAAATTCATCAAACACTCAACATAAACACACACCCTAGTTCGGTGTGAACGACAGTAAAATGCGTCGTCGTCGTTGTCGTTGTCGTGTTTCAGTCCTCCAGATGAGAGAATTCGATACGCTGTTAGGTGAACAAAAAACAGACCCTCCTGACACCCGCGATGTCGGCGTCATTTGTCCGGCCTTTAAAAAACTGGTCTGTAAACTTCCATCATAACAGTCAGCTTTCTTTCTCCCAAAGTCATTTAGTAGGGAAATAACGAACTGTTTCAGTGCTGTAGCAATCACTGGGATCCAAATCAATTCGTCGGAGCAGGCCCGACGCTGATTGATGGTCAGTAGTATGGCACAGTCATCAGCGTCTCTTAGGTAGTTTGTCAATGACAACCACGTCAGGCCGGTTTTCCCGTAAACAAAGCGAAATACGAAGTCATCCCGATTGGTAGTGATTGGCGATGGATGAAATGACTTTGACACACGATGTCTCATGAAGACGAACGCGATAACACAGGTGAAAACCGTGAGTGTCATTAAAAAGTAATCATATATAAGCAACTTATTAAATGAATCTGGCCTAACTCTCAAAGAGTCAAACGTTTTTTGCGTCGATAATAAAGTATGCCGAGGCGGGGATCTGGGATTTCACAAAAAAGTCACACACCCGGAAATTGGGCGAATATCAGGACGACATCAACCCACCAACACTTGGAGCATGCAACCAAGTGCTCTCGAGGCTGTAAGATAACCAATCTTGAAAAGTCTTTTTTTCTCTTCCCTATCCTCCTGAAACCGATCGCGCACACTTAACAACACGCAAGCCTGTCATTTGAAAGCAGCTTTTTTTGCAGCCTTTACCGTCCCGATGAGGTATGGTAGCTACCTTAAGTGAAGCATTTTTTTGGTGCATGCCATTAGACTGCATTCGACAATTGGACAGGCGTCGCACTAGAAAAGTTTCAAGCCTTTTGCAATGACAATGAGGCGAGGCGGTGCACAAACCGTGTGTCTCACCTGGATTACAAATTTTCTCCCCAGTCGGACCGCATCGATACTCCTTGGCCTCGGAGGAGCAGAAGACATCGCACAGCTCTCCAAAGTAGTCCGCCACACAAGTGTAGGCGAATTGGAATTGTAAAATTCTAAAAGTTCCAAAAAGAGGATTTTGTTGTTTAATAAGCCTTAGGAGGAAGGGAGGGGAGGGGGCGGGCTGTCAACCCCACCTCACCTCCCGAAAGTGAGCCTTGATGTGGGACTTCAGTTGGTAATTAGTTCGTGATAAATCCTGAGGTACAAAAGCTACAAGGAGGAGCGGTTTGCGAGACGCCGGAACATGAAACACTCGTGTGTCAACAGTGCCGGGGTAATTTTAGCCCCTCGGTTTGTACGATTGTGGGTAAGGCGACGTGAGACAACTTTTTGTCGGTTTTATATCCCCCGTCTCGATGTCTAATTGAGGCAAATGGCTAAAAATTGTTCAGGCGTCGAACTGTCTCTTTCAACACGGACAAGCGGAGCAATGGATCATTTTGGTGGGTTAGAAATTTCACTAAAGAAAGGGAGGAAGGAGAGAAGGAAGGAGGACGGCGGATAAACCTGCATCTGGCCTGTACAATCATAAATTATTAGCTTCTTGGTGATCTCCTCCTCCTCCGCCTCCTCCTTCTACTGCCCAAAAGACTTTCAGAATTTAAAATGATGCCAGAAATATGACTGTATAGTTGCATCCAAATGGTGGCAAAGTTTAAACAAATTTCGGCCATTAAAATTGAGAATGAAGGAGTTGGCCCCCTCCACTTAAGGAGGGCCAAAGGTCAGACTGACGGCACTTGGGTGTGGAAAATACCAAGACGGGATTGACAAATTTTGTCACCTTTGCCTAAATTATTGACCTCATTGTCAAATTTGACAGGTGACGTGTTTTTATCTACCAAATAACCTGATAAATTTGAAAGTTAAATAGGAACTGACCTAGAGGCGGGAACTTCAGGTGTACTAATAGGTCGGTCAGTTTCAAACACACTCCTCCGACCTACTGGAATGTTTTTTTGTCAACTAAAAGACGAGCACCGGTTTGTAACTACATTCAGTGGAGGCTTTTTCGTGTGTCATAATGGGAATCACATGTCTACCAGGGGGCGGACGATTCGCCCACGGCGGTAATGGCGACTGCATCATTAATTATGTGAGTGGTCCTGGCCTTAAAACGGTAAAAGTTTGCTAAAAGTCAACAAGGCAGTAGAAATTAACGCTACGATTAGTTGGGAGCCATCCAACCGCAGTAAGAGGTCTGACTTCACCGAAAAAAATCAACATTAGAGGAGAGGGTGCAATTTCTCGAAAGTCGCGCGACAAAAAAAAAAACGACAATGATTAAGAAGCAGGAAAAATGCGCGAGAAGGTGACGGAGAAGGAGGAGGAGGAGGAGACTGAGGGAGTGCGGTTTTCAGGATCCACGGCAATGCGGTCGAAGGAAGCGAGAGTTGACTCCGACTCTCACGCGAAGTCGCACTAATGTCAAATTTTAATCATCATTAGACACTGCCTCCGCTCTTCCCCTGTGTGTGTGTGTGTGTGTTTATTTTATATAAAACAGGTACACATAAAAATGTTATAAATGGACACGCAACACATTTTCCCCACTGCCTTCTTCTTTCCCCACTTTTCCCACCGAGATGGGAGAGGAGAAGATAGTGTTTGAGCGAGGATGTTCCCACCGTCTCCACTGCTCGCTGCTACCCGAAGTGGCGGCGCTAAATGATCCGCTCTGTGGGGCACAAATGACATGTCACTCATCTCCAGTATGTGGTACAAGATAGTCAAGCCTTGTAGGTTGGATCGGAGTGTACTTCTAAACCACTTGAGTCGTAGCTCATAATAAAGCAACCAAATCTAATGCTTCGACTTCGCCTCGTGGAATGATCCACCGTGGATGAAGGGGTTCGTCAAATGGGCAAGCCAAACCAACGCAGAAGGACAATGGTGGTAGTTCCAGATAAACCGATCCACAAGTGCCTGAACCATTTTCCATCTCGTACACAGTTATGTCAATTGTATCCCGGCCTTCAATTCAACCGTCTGGTGTGGACAGACGAGCTAAGATGGGATGCCCCCGTGGACCGAGGCCTCCCTCCAATACCGCTCTCACCAGAGAGATGTTGGTTTTCTGTGAAAAAACGCCAACTTTATGTCACAACCTAATTCCGCCCTTTTTTTACGCCAAAGTGTTACCATTACAGACTTTAACCGGGGAATACGTATTTTATGGACCATATTTCATTACGATCCGTAAATTTGCGCTCTAAATGGTAGCAGACATGCAAAGAGTCACTCATGAAAATAATTCAAAACGCAACATTGGATTTCATTTTCTGCGTATGTAATATAAAAATCCATGGTCTTCACCGAAGTGTGGAGATGCGTGAGATCTCACATCTTCTAGGTGGAAGGCATAGTCACCTTTTCTTGGTTCTTTTTTCATCCACTAGCGGACCTCCGCGGCCCAGGTTTGGGCCTCTCCGCCCTTGCTAATGGCCCAAATGCTTGCGAACGATGGCATGGCATTTTGAGGAGGAGGAGAAGTTTAATAATGTTTACCGTTGTGCCTCAAGATATGCCCAAACAAACATTCCCCATAGGCGATAAGGGCGGACAAAGCTACGGCCATAGGAGTCGGAGTCGGCTACTGCCGACGGCTGCTACTCGGTCTCTCGAAAACTGAAGCCTCCAGCAATTTTTCGAAGAATGGAGGAAAATGGAATGGAGGCATGGACAAATCAATGAAGGACTCCGAAATGGACGAATGAATGAGTGAGTAAGGGAGTGAGTGAATGTGTAACTTAATCAGTTAATGAATCGGGAGTGAATCACACCGGAAATCGCCATAATAAAAGAGGATTGAAAGGAGGCATTACCGAATCTCCATGTGAACGCTAATGGAGATTCACCGCTTAAACCAAAGAAGCTTCTTACAGGTAATCTCAGTCAAAAATCCCAATTTGAAGTGTTAAAATTTGCTCCAGATTTCACAACTTGTTGGAAATCATAAATGACGAATTTAAAATGAAAGCAGCCCCAACAGTGGAGTTAGTTTACCACCAATTCAAAATATGGGCAAATTTAATGTCCCCCTAAAGCAAATTTGACACATTTCGTGAATGTCCACTCAAAACAGCCTAGCAAGCAGCTTGAGATCTGCCTAATTCGTGGAGTGGAACAGGTGAAAGACAGGCGTCTAATTACTACCCCAAGTCGGTTAGACGGAGAAGGCGAATGAGAAGGCGGAGGAGGGAGAGGAGGAAGGACAAAACAAAAACAACAAAAATTGCAGCAAGAAAGAGGACTTACATTTTAAGATTTTTGGTTTTCGCGTCAATGGGACGCGGAAAGGTGAGGTTGGCTGTCACCGGTTGGAGTTGAAACTCCTTGTCGCTGTTTGTCGCCTTAATTGTAGCATCCACCCTTAGTGGCTCTTCCTAAACAATAGCATTGGACAAAAAACTGAGTCTCTCCCCACTTGGCTACTCCTACGGGACGATTTTTCTCCTCATTTTTTGGGCTACATGATTAAAAATTTTGAGCCATGTCACTGTCTGCAAGTTCGTGTGAATAATTTGGTCAATTCAAGCCGATCTACGATAGGGGGAGAAGGGAGAGGTGGCTCACCACACTGTCCACTTCAAATTGAATAACCTCCTTCGGTCCGTAGGCTGCGCATGCCGCCTGAACGTAGAATAGGTGCGGTCCAAATATGCGACATCTAGGAAGATGGACAAGTCAGTGAACTCCTCACGGTCTAAGAAGTATGCAAATTACCACATGAGATTGTTTATGCTTGCAGGCTTGTAAACGAGGAGGTGATAGGCTTACTTGTCGAGTTTGTGACCGATACAGACAGTAACTTTGTAGGGCGACTCGTCACAATTACGACTACTATCGTAGGTCAAACCGAGGTGCATTGTGACATTCGCTCTTGCCTGAGAGAGAAAAAAAAACATTGACTTTTTACTCCTGTCACTAACACCATCACCATCAGCATAACAGTACATCTTCCTCCTCCGCTGATATTTACACACCGCTGTTGTTGTTAACTTACCGTGTGGGCTTGGTGGAATCCACCCAGTCCGATTAGCCACTTGTTTACATCGGTTTAAAAATGACAATCTAATCACGTAGTCACCCACTCAATAGACTTCGGCTACACATCACCACTTTCCAAAAGCGGATGTCACAAGACATGCAAGCTCACCTATAAACCTGGCAGAAAATTTACTGCCCATTTAAAAAAAAATTGCGACTGTTATTGGTCGGGAGCGGGGGAGAGGAGAGAAGGGAGAGGAGGGGTGGGGGGAGGGGGGCGCTCAAGGTAAGGCCAAAGGCGAGGAGGACAACAAATCCTTTTTTGGAAACCACAGTTCAGTAGTCAGTGGTCGCGGTGTGCCACACATCAAAGCACACGAAAATGAGTGAGTGGGACAACGCGATTAAGCTCCGCCATTACAGTTGGCTTAATGTTCAATGCAACAGACGATTCTCCAATCTGGCACGCCGATATGCCGAAAAAAAAAGGGAGCCAGGGAATTGCAATGTCACTAGACTTGAGTGGAATTAAATCCAATTCCACAAAATTCGAGGCTGGGGCTTGAAAGTTAGTTACTTGTTTTTGTGTTGCTGCTGCAGATGATGATGATGATGGTGGGGGTCACAATAAGCATCCCAAAGTGTAACAATTTTATGCAAAAACAGGGATTAGGAATCGCGTGTGGTTCCTTTGGAATGGGGAATGAATAGTGGCGATTCGAGCCTCGGCAATGACTATGGGGTAATGGCGATGGTGAGTCACTTGGTAGTAAAGGATTGGATGCGGGAGTGATGAAGCTTTTTTGGCCTAATGAATCACGCGACCCTCACTTTCTCATGGTGAAACATGCAATACTTTTTATCTCCCCTCCACGGAGTACTACAACAAGGTGACGAAGCGGACCTGTAGTTTCAAGGTCAAGCAACCCTCCCCAATATTTCCCACATATTTGCAGTGGTGAATGCAATGCCCCACCTCGGGTGAACAACAAGTTTCCGCTTTTTTTTTTCATTTGATAAAATTTGTCACTCGACCACCATCGACACTGTTAACCAGGACTGATGTTTTATCTCTTCTCGTGATAGATTGGAAAAGGTGATTGCACACATCCACTCCCCCATCGGTTCATCACAAAGGCCAATTTGTTGTGTAGATTGGGGGGCTGTGATAACACCAGGGACAGGGAGGATGGCTGCAGAGCCCATTTCACTACTGTTAAATTATGCTTCATTCCTCATTCCTCCACTGAAAAGTCCTATCAATCCGATTGACAATAGAACCGCAGATGCGAATCCACTCTGGTCTGAGGTCGTGGTCCACGCACCCAACCGAGCCCATTCTTCGTTGTCTACCAAAAAAAACTGACTTCCCTTTTAATTAGAGAACTGGCGGTGTCAAAAAAGAGGCAGTCGCAAAATTGGTGCAAAGTTGATCCACCTTTAAAATTGGCCCGAGATGGAGAGACAAAAGTGAGACTGGCTCCACGCGCCTGGCATTACAGGCTCGACCCCAGTCCCGCAGACAGTGTGTGGTCGCATCACTCGCCCCCTTCGTTAGTAACCTTCCATTAAACAAAATCTCCGTTTTTAGCTGTCTAACACGACGTAGACAAATGTTCACACTTATCTGCCTCCCCATCCCCCAGCAAAAAAAATAGAGGACATTTCGAATTTGAAAAATGAATGCGATACTGTGAAAAAGTCGCCTCCAAATTCACACTTACTTTCACCTTCAGCGAGAAATGTGTATTTTTAAACGGGTCTCAGGAGGGCTTTTTTTCCCATCTTTCAGGGCCCAATTTAAACTCGTCTGGGTGGAAAAAAAAAGAGACGCACAAAGGAGGGAGCCTTGCGCCTTTCCCGACTTGCGAGATGATCAAATTTCTACGGAATTTAAGATTTTTATGGGAACAAAAAAAGGCCTGTCAACTCCTGAGAGTGAATAACAAAATTTTGACCGAGCTTAAAGTTAAACTGACGAAAAAGAGTTTTTTTTTCTGCCTGGAATGAAGGCGCGCGCCTAGGGATTCAAGGTGAACGACCTCGAAAAGTCTCAAGTGTCAATTGTCGGAGGTGGTAATATTGTGGGTACTCTCTTTCTCAAAAGGCAGCATTCATCACTACTCACGGGAGGTACGGAAATGGTACTTGTAAAGGGATATATTTAAGCACCCGCAAGTGAACCAGGGCGATTAAACAAACGATAAAATGTTGGACTGTCCAACGGAAATGCGTGGAGAGTAGAGAGGAGAACAGGAAACCCTTTGACCAGGACAAAAAGAGTATGATTACTTAAAAACAATTTTAACATGTAAAATGTCAAAGTGTCCGCGTTATCTTTCGGCAGGATCAGCCAATTAAAACCCAGTATTGGTGATAGGTAAGTTTTATGCCATAATAAGCCTTTAAAATGTGGGAAAGGGGAATAGAACGAAGGGTAGGGAGACGGGGGAAGGGAAGAGGGTTAAGGAACGTACTTGACATTGCCGAAAGACCAGAAGAAGTGGAATAAACAGGGCGATAATCCTAGAGCCGAGATTGAACATTCTACTGATAGCTCGAGTTCAGCATCACCTTGGGATTCGAATGCTGCAAAATCTGTTTGGGTGTGTGTGTGCGTGTGTGTGTGTGTGTGTGTATGTGTACTTGTGTTTATGTGTTGTAGTCACTCAAGTAACCCGAGTTCATTTCACATTGGACAAGAGAGGTCTGGGGATTGGCTATTGCTCAGCGAATAACACAACGCCCCGCGCGCAACCGTTTGTTTTAATTCGTGCGTCTCAGGCTGTGTGTGTGTGTCTGTGTGTGTGTGTGTGTGTGGGTGCGGGAGTGTGACTGCGTTAATGCTCACTAATATAAACATACAACTACTACATATCCGTACCCACATTGACAGGACGCGTACAGTGCAGTGAGGTCAACGCGGCTTTTGAAAAGGTAAACAATCGCCTCGCCTAATTCGTGTACGAACAAGTGAAAGCTTGACATTTACTCAAAGCCTCCTCCTCCAACACTAGCACGGGATGTAGGGTTCAAAGTAGGCCTACAGAATGTAAAATCATTGTTACTCTGCTCTAGTATACGAGCCTGACGGTAGCTTCATTTACAGCGTGGAGAAATGAGAAGTTGGCAACTCGGATTGAATCGCGAGAGCTTGAGAAGAAACATGCTGTCAATTAGAATAAAAAAAAAAAAAAAAACATTTTAACCTGCCATTAGTGACAGCGTCGTGGGATAGAGACAATTTTTTGTCGCCACACAAAGAAGCTCTGAGATACTACCTTCGACAACACTGAAAATAAAGGCGAAGCATGAATCCCAAGCCTTTGAAACTGGGCTTTGGACAAGTTCCATTCAAAGAAGCTGTTGGTATCTACCATCAACAATCTCTCACTTAAAAAAGCATTCTTTGAATGGTCTGCGGGGGCTATGGTAGCGGAGCTTCACCAAAATATGGGTCTGGAAGTCGCTCACTAGTTCCCTCCGGCCTCCGTTAGGGAGCCGTTGAAGAAATGCACTTTCTGAGGCGATGAGGAGGCCGGTTTGTGCAGGCCTCTGAAAATAATCCAAGTGGCGGTAGATGTCCATGACTTGTAACGTCTTCGAAGCCGGCTATGACTATTCAGTATTGAGTCAGCATTCTTTTGATCAAACAATCTGCAGTCTAAAGCGAAGTTTTAGGTTGCATGGACTAGTACCAGGCATGAGAATCGCCTAGTGTCCGAAAATTTTCGTTTTAGGAAACTCGGTGTTTGTTTATGCAATTCGACTGACCATTTACGACCTACTGCATCGAAGAGCTAGAAGTTTTGAAGTCGCAGCTGCCTTCACAAATGAAAAAGTGGAAATCGACTTACTTCCACCTGCCTCTCATCCCTTATCTTCTTCTACTGCGATGCAGACGAGTTCATCAAGTCTCCTGTCGATTCTAAACCTCCAGAGAGAGCGATAACATCATCTCAAGTGAGGACAATGGGCCATTTCAAGCTGTGGAGAAAAGTAACTCTCCCAGACTCTTTAATCAGATAGTGGAAACACTTGCCAACAATCAAATCAAGCTCAATAAAATTCCCCCATCACTAAAGCTGTCATGGGGTTAAAAATCATGCTTGCCTTTTTTTTAACCCTTCAGTGTGAATGAAAGAGAAAGCCTTTTCACCAAACACGTTGATGTTTGGCGCCACGGCAGGCAGGGCGGCTTGGGGCGAGATCTACGAGACTTCAAAAACTGCATGTGTGGGTGGGTGGGTGGGTAGGTGGGTGGTCTCTCGCCTCACCTTTAAAACAATAGCTCTTGCAGGCAGCACCTGAAGTTCCATAAAAAAATGCGAGTGGACTCGGACTCCGCGTGCCTTAGACGGTCGGTGGGTTGGAGAGTAGTCCGCCGCTCACGGTCAGTAGTCCAACGCATGCCCGGCGCCTGTACTTTATTTTTAAAAAGTTGGGCAAATAAAACCAAGGTGAAAATAAATTTCTCTCCACGGTGGAAAGGTGAATGGTGAGAGCCCAGACCCGTAGCGCTTAGTCCTCGTGACTGGTTACTCCCACGAGAAGACAATTTTTCGCTTTTTTTTTGCATACTTTATTATTTTCACCCTTCAAGCAGCAAAATACATTACTCCAGTGGAACAAAATAAACTGGAAGAAAGAAAGAAATAGGCCTATAGAATTACAGAATAGGCAGTTCCCCGTAGACTGGAAGTTGATTAGGATCAATCCAAAGCAACTGGAGCTCCCTGCGTCCCTTTCTGCTGCCTTGGAACAGTTTTTTTGTCGTCCTTGTGAGCAGCATGAAAGTGATGAAGTGTGGAGATAAAGTATGTGCATTTTTTTTAAAGTAAGAAGTAATTCTAATCGCTCTTTAATTAGAGACACGTTAAGAATATGTAACTAGCGCTATTTGTTAATAGTCTGCCAGAAGGTAGGAGTGAGCTGGTTACTTAAAAGGCACCATAATTCATTCCACCGTCCATTTTTCCATTTGTAGTACCAATTTCTAGTGATTGGTGAATTATACCATCTGAGGAATGAGTGAAATGTCCTCTCAAAAGTCCTCGTCAATACGGGTCTTGGTAATCAGCACCATCGCTGTTTTGGAAGATCGGACCAGAGATGGAAGGTGGAAAAAGTCATTTGTTTAGGCCGAGACGTTGAGAGCTCTAAGTGCTAGCTAAAAGAGCGACTTTTGAAGGGTCGAAGTGGTGCCATTCGGGATCCATTTTATCGCGATCTGCATGCTGACACAGGATTTAGTCTATCAATCCAACCTCCAACAGCTTTCTGCTTTCAGCCAATTTAGTAGGCTGGAAAAAATCACAGCGTGGGAGAAACTTTGCCATTTCGGAAAAGAACAGTCAACTAAGGATGGTGAAATTTGTCTTCCCAACTGAAAGCTCACAAGTGGATGTGAAGGGAAGAGCATTAAATATGCAGTAGTACATGCGGAATCGGTGGACGGTTCTGTGAGTCTACGAGGTCTGACTTCCCCTCCTAAATGCTCTACCAATGATGTTGAAAAAGCCAGATGGAAGTAAAAGTTGTTACATGGCTCAAAATAAATATTTGACCAATTATAAGTAGCATATATGCATTTGGTGAAAAAAAAACGAAGATCAGATTTGCGACATTTTGACTTGCCTATTCCACCGTCTGGCTGCTCAGAGGTTTCAGTACATCCAACATGCTGGGTGCGAGTAAACGCATTTATTTATAGTCAAAAATAAACATTTTTGATAATTTTACATTCAAAAGAGGGAATTTTGAATTAGCAAGGGTCAAAAAAGCGATTTGATGTCCTGTAGAGTCCCATAATACTGGGACAGAAAATGCAATGCTACCTCGCCTCTCGGTCAACCTCCCGCGTCAGTTCGCGGACCAACCGTCTCTATCGCTGAATTTGTGTGCAACTGAGAGGTCACTTGACTGCAACATTACCGATCCTTCTTGAGAATTCTACCGGACCTGGAGTTTCATCCTGTTTGGAAACTGTGTTGAAGGAAGAGAGTTGTGCTGGTCATCAGGAATGCCCACCGTCAATCGAAAGAACATTGGCCTAAAAGCAGAGTCTTCAAACAGAGGTTGAAGATTTGGCCTAGTTCATCGGAAATAAGGTTTCGCGCCTATTCCTACTTCCCGCTTTGTTCTCACTTCATTGCTCTCCAGCCACTTCAGTACATGCACTCCATTAACATCTTAATACAGGTGCTGGAGACACGAGTAGTACCGCTCCAGGTGTTACTAGCATTCCTACAGAACACGGTATCTTGGTAGCTGTTAAGGGTAGGTGTCATTACAATTTCATTCCGACTGTAGAAATCAGTGTCCCTCAAGCCTTACCTGGATACAAGGAAGACACAACCTTTGGACAGAAAACTTACTACCGACGTGCAGAAGGGCTGGTGGAGCTGCTGCTCTGCCGCGGCGACTATTCCGCCCAGCGAAAGTGTAAGGATGGCGCCTTAATTACAAAGGTTTGAATAACATGGCAAAAGTATCGCAGTACGTGCTTGAGAGATGAGTATAAGAACAACTTCACTTAATCCCCATGATTAAAAGCCTAAAATCATTCTGCTAAAATATCCTTCTCCAGTAGACAAAGGAGCAATTAAAGGTGAGCTACTTTTACACATAAAGATACCGTAAAAAACCGGAAACCCCCCACCGAAGTGATCCCCACCTGGTCGACTATTCCAAATGCCGATTTGACGGTAACCTCCCCACCTCCGACGCGGAATCCAAGAAGGACCTGTTTAACAGCCAGGAGAAGTACTTTAGAGCCTTACTTACGCCTTTATAATGAAAGGAATTCCCTCCCCTCTCTGTTTATGACCTAATTTTACCTCTGAAGATAATAATTTTATTGTTGCAAATAAATATTTGATTGTGGTGTTTTAATAACCCCCTGAAGTAGTCACGCTTACAGGAAATAAAATTTTACCCCAGTACTTACCTGCATGTGAGACTGCGAAATTGCAATTTCTAGCACAAAGAAAGGCGAAATAACAAAATCAACACTCTCCTTTGCTACTAGCGGTATCACTTAAGGAAGGGAACAGTAGCATCCACCCTAAAAAGGGCAACGTTTTCCCGCCGAAGTACTTAGCCCTACGCCGAGGTATTCAATGTCTCCTTCCGTCGCAAATTAACGGGAATTACGAGCTTCTAGGAGGCGGCGGAGTAGGCGCTAAAATTTGACTGAATAGCAAACGAATGCTAATTTACGCCCCATATAATGCTTCCACCTGGTGCTAAAATCGCCTCCACAATGAGATTCAGTTAGAGGAGTAAAGCCCAAACCCTCCGATTGATCCATTCTAGGGTTGTCAGCAAGGCGAAAAACATGCGATGCCAAATATGTCCAGAATATTCCGAGAATGAATTAATGATAGTCTCAATAGTCATGTCCGCGCCCAGCAGCCAGGCGAGCATATCCGCGTTATCACGGACCGACAGATAAACTCCCACGCATCCACTGGCTCCCCATCACCCCTTCTCCTTCTCCTCCTCCTCCACGTCCTCCTCGTGTTCCTAGTTCTTCCCTTGCGTGTGAATATTTAATTGTCGTGAGGGGCTGGCTAACCAGACTACAGTTAAATAACAACAGCACCACCAGTGGCAACAGCAGCAGTAGCAGCAGTAGTAGTAGCGGAGGCAACAGGAACCAATTCCAGATCTCAGTGCTTTGAATTTTTTATACTGCCAAGGGAATGCACTAATGATTTTATAGCCCATGGGAGCGCAAGGGATTTGATAGCGATTAAATTGAACTTCTTTTCACGTTTTCTCTCCCCTATTCATGTGAAGATCTGTGACAGGGTAGTTTGATGAACAATTTATCCATTATGAAGGCATATGGTTTCTAGCGCTGTTGTAAAAATGCGTAGACGGAGGAAAGAAAACTGTGAGGTGGACGGGAAGATCCTCAGCCTATTCCCTCGATAGTCGCACTCAGTCATATCGTGCGACCTCAAGAAATAAAAGCAGTGAAGTGGATCGTGAGTCGTTCCATCGATGAGACTATGCACAAACCGGATGGAAGTCAAGCTTCTATCAATAAGTAGTCTCAAAAATATCATTTTGAGTAAAGTTTTGGTACTGAATAAGGCTTTTAATCCCAAAATAACCGTAGTTGGAGCCCCAGTGGATGCAGAATGCACATCTGCCAATCGCCTGTCAATCGTAAACTTTCAACTCAAGGCTTAAGGGTTTTTTTGGAGAAGAATACCTTGGAGGCACTCACCAACGCAGTTAACGCGAAAGTAATTTTAACACAAGCAAAGAAAAAGAAAAAAATGTCTTCTTTACAGTCTTAGTTAATGTTTAATGTGGTGGTTTGAAGGTGACAGAGGAGAGGCAGAAAGACACCCTTCCCATGACATTCTACTGACTGCGCTACCCAACGAAAGTCAAGAGAGAAAGGTAGGTCCATGGTAGCTGAAAAATTTGGTAAATTGTCTAGTCACAACTCATCACCACAGGCATAGTTCTTGGCCCAGCTCAAGTGGAAAGGACATCGACGTCTGATCGGGACTCCTGAGCTCAGAATTAATTGCGAGGCTAGTGATTGGAAAGCCTTGGAATGCCAAAAGATCCACTTGACTTGACGCTCCATGCGTGTCGGCCTATTACACCTTTTGCCAGTTGGACAGCTAACTGCTGTAGTGATAAGCTTGAGCGTGGATAGCACCACTCTGTGACCGGACAAATCGTGCTGACGTCCGGAAGACGAGCACATACACGCATCGGATGCGCTGCCATTTAAGACCATCAATTGGGAGGCTCGAGAAGTGGCGACTGCACCTATGGCCAGCAATTTGGTTAATTCCTGATTAACAGTTGGCCATATTTGGTGATGGCTACTGACCGTGTAGAACTCTTGAATTCTTCCCACCACAAAAGAGCTTTAATGGGAATACAACACCTTTTCACATTATGCTGTACAAAGAGTCATCTGCAGGTACAAATTCCCGCAGACTGTACGGGTTTTATGGTGAGGAACTACGTTGACTGCCACATACTGAGCCATAGGAGCTGTCACCAGGGCTACTGCCTCCTGTATGGTCTGACGATATGGACTGGACTGAGCCGGTAGTGGGCTGGTTTCATCTCCTCTCGTCTGGTCTGCTGGGGCTTAGACCGCGCTGGACCGGACTGGGTCACGCAAGACACGCGCACGCAGAGTATAAGAGACCAAACCTCCCATTTACGGGTGGGTGTAGTCAGACCACGGTAGCATCTCATTTCATAGCCTCTTCTACCTCCAGGAAAAGCAACTTATTTGCATTCCTACCACAGAATGGCCTCATAATTTCCAAGTGTACGCTGATTTGCCTCCTTGAAGACATTTACTTTTATGGGTGGACATAATGACGCCTTTTATGCAATCACTTTAGTCGCCCCAAGGGGCGCAATTCACGGGACCGGTGAACTAGTGGAAAGACATTTACAATTGCGCCATTAGGTTCCCATCAAAACTGGCACAAAATCCATTTCAACCCTCATGAACTGCCCATTATGAGGGAGATTTGGTTTAGGAGCTGCCCAGATTCGGAACTACAAGAAGAAGGTAGGGAAATAAACTCGGTTTAGAAGTAGGAAGAAATGAGTCGGTAGGAGTATGAAAAGCCATAAGCGTTAAGAAGATTGTTAAAATAAAAAAAGTACAAAACGGTACACGGGTGGAAAAAACTGACTACAAAGCATGAGTGGGGTTGTGATGATTAACTGTTGGTGAGGAAGCAGCCTTCCATATCTTTTACCTTGCTCGTCGCATTACATTCCCTCGGTGTATGAAGATTTATTTCCTACTCACTTTGAGCGGAAACGCCATTTAAAAGTTGGTGGCGTTTTAATGTTGCCAAACTGTCCATCCAGATGAGGTGAGAGTTGTCAAATCTTCCACTGCTTTCTCATCGACAGTTTATAGAGAAGGTCTAGTTAGCTCCGCTCTGCCCATCGCTCCAGTTCTGCGTAGTACGTGAAACTCGACATCAGTGCCCTTACCAGTTCGGACGTCTACACTAGCTGTGTTGTCTCCGTGATCGGTTGGTGTGGCATCCAATAGACAAACTGGAGGCTTTCCTTCTCTTGGAGTGGGCCTGTCAACACAGCCACAAACTTGGCGTCCGATATTTTTGAAAAGTGATGGCTTTATTGTGCACGATGTAACTTGAGTTGAGTCTACTGGGACTAGCCTGAGGGCTGGATCATCGGCGACTCTGATGTCCCACTGGGTATCATTTGATTCCACTGAATGGAGAAGAACTCGAGGAGACACTTGCATTATACAAACTCTGCAGAGTTCACTAAGTTGCCTGACAGCTTGAGTGTCATGCTTTCTTCCATTTGGGAAAGGAAATCCTTCTGAGAAAGTGTTGGCCACGTAGCTTCAACTAAAGGTAGGCGCTTTCAAAGAGCCGGACAGCTTTGATGATGCCACGACCGTCAAGTTTCCTGCCGCTTGTCTGGATGGTTCTGTCATGGTGAAACTCTGAGGAAGTTGGTGACGGATCACTCCATCTCCTCAAATAGAAGAGACTAAAGCCGAGATGCCATCTTTCACGTAGGAAGGGAAGAAGTTGACTGCAGGAAGGCAAACGAGGATATGATGGATACGTGTAAGTTTCCTAACCAGGTTAATTTATCGCCCAACTCCATTGCAGTCAGTCAGTGCCTCACTCAAACTAATCATCAACCACTGGCGACGGTCGAAATTACTGGCTCTCCGCCGCCTTCGTTAGTCCCGATTTCTGGCTAATTTGAACACAAATTTATGCTGTCAAGAAACGAGGTACGTCAGCAGACTGAAAGTAAAACATTAAATTCTTTCCCGCCCAAATCAGGCGGCCGAAGGAGGCAAATTTCTGGCTCGTATAATCAAGGGAGTGGGAGTTATGGAAAAGCAAATAAGGTCACTCAATTCAGGAAACCGCAAGCGTTCTCCACGAGAGGCTCGAAGGCTCTAGGGTGCCAATCGTGGAAGACCACCTCAGTTCTAAACCTTTCGTCTCGGAATTGATTACAACTTGGAACCCTTTCTGGCTTTTTGGGAAGTATAGACGACTCAGCCTATATCCGTCTAGTTCTGCTACCGATCTTGTGAAGAAAATTCTCACGAGTCTGTCGCTCAATGACGTCAATCTCTGACATCTTTGTGACTGAAGGATACCTTAAATCATGGCTATCATGGCCCAGCCACACCCATCTCTAAGTTGAGGGTTCGATCCATTGTCTCGAGCGAGCTGGTCCAGTCCAATGCGGGCCTGTCCAGGCCAGACCGGAAGTCACTCAAGCAAGCATATTGGCGATCACGACTGCGTATTTTCTTGCCATTGAACACGTCCAATCTGCGACGCTGGCATCTACCGGCGACTTCTGGTACAATGATGGTCACTACGTGAAGCGCATCCGGTTCTGGACATCCAAGAGACGGTTCTTTCCGCGGAAGTATCTGGATACCATTCAATTTAGCAAAGTTAGCCAACACTGAGTGTCTCGGGCAGTTTTAGTTGCACGAAAAGGTTTCCCCCATGCCGAGATTGGTTTCCAGGTTCTAGTTCACCGCTGGGATGAGTGTATGGACGGAGTATGTGACCCTGTCCAAAAATGGTATTGTCTGTCTTCAAAAGGGCCAGATCTGCAATTAAAAAAAGATTTATAACCAATACTTCCACGGTACCAATGTTTCCCAAGCCTAGACTACGGGGTAAGCGTTAAAATAGTCAAAATTCTCATTGAATTTGTATAAACCATTTGTCGTGATAATTCGCTGTTTCCCCCGAACCCACCTGGGCAATTTGATGCTCATTTTTGATGGAAATCGGAGGCATCGAGGAGCTCACGCATTCAATCGACTGTTTTGCCAACTTCACGTAGAGCGGTTAGTCTGTCGCCTCGCGCTTTATAGCACATTTGAGTGATGATTTTATTATTTCCAAAAACGAGAAGCCATTTTTGAATTTTATTTATAATTTTTCAAAATTTTGGAAAAAAATTAAGGTACTCTTTGATGTTCAGTCGGCTTTTAGTGGCTGCATGCGTGCTTAATATTGCATAATACGTATGCGAGTTAATAAAATTCCACTCCTCGGCACTTTTTTGAAACAAGAAATAAAAGGAAAGTATTTCTGAATGAATATTTTGTACAGTGGAAAACAGAATGTATTAAATTGGCTTAAAAATAGTTTAACTAAGGGAAAAAAGGGAGATGATTTGGCACTTTAATTCTTTGCCATCTCTCAGCGTTGGCAGTGGACCAATCGGGAGCGCCGCTGCCGCCGGGTGCCCTGGCCTGCGGGTCAGGTCAGCAGCTCCCGCGCCCCCAGCCCTTTTGTCGTCTGAGTATTTTGGCATCTCTTGCCTTCGGAGAGGTCTTGGGGATCTTTTTTGTTAGATTTCGCAGTTTTATTAGCACTGAAATGAGGCTTCCGGTTAGTAGCAAAGGAGTGCTCTGAGTAAGTTCCTCCATTCTCCCAGTTATCAAATACTCGGCTTTTCTATTAGAGCCAACTTTATCGTCACATTGAGCACATAAATAGAGATGAATGTGAGCTCACGGTTTACCCCCCAGCCCATTAAAAGGCAGATGACAGAGCGCTATTACTCTGCTACAATATATAATCTTTTTTTGTAGCCATTTTCATCTCAGAGTGACAAAACTCATAGGAGAACTGCTGAAACACAGCCAGCCTGCCAGACACAGAAGAGCATGGCATGACAAGTTGCGAGAGGGCCAATTAGTGCTCCTCCGCCCCGCCCCCCCTCTCTCCCCTCCTCCGCCTCCTCCTTTCGTCTCCATTGATTTCAATAAAAAAGTAGAAGTAGAAAACCCTAAAAATTCTCTTATTTAATACATTAAAACTCATAAAGTTGTCTTTTTTTGGTGTTTAAACACTTAACTGGGATGAGCTTTCTAAGCTATCGAAGTGTGGACTGCAATGAAGGTGAAGGTCAAGGACTCAACACCCAGGACCTCCACCATTCACTCCCGCCTTTATTCAACCGTTTCTCCCTGTCATGCCCTAATCTGACACACAATGAGATAAAATGGTACGCTATTATCGGCATCCAAACTTAAACTTTCCTTTCTTTGCCATTACAATGTTGGCTTTGGACGGTATCCAATTTACAGGAGGTTACGCCTTTCCGTCTACTCACTGCATAACCTCCAACCTACACAAGTAGGGTCGAATTTTGCTTGCCAGCATTTTTTTTCCTTTATTTAAGAAATCATGTCAAAAATAACTGAACCAAGTGTCGAATTCACTCCATGATCGGCTCCACTTCAGTGGACTTTAGAATTCACGGCTACAATTTTTTTGTTCCGCATCTTCCTAAAAAAAACCCGAAGTTAAATTTAAAAGTAAAGAGCAAATTTTAAAGGAAAAAGACAGCCAACATTCACCCTAGCAACTTGTCAAATCGAGGCAAGGAGTTACCTTATTTGGCTTTCAGAAGTGAGATGATGTGAAAAAAAGAACAATTTTGATTGAATTTCATAACTCGCCTCGAGATTAATTAAGAAGTAACTTAAAAAAACAGTGTCTAGTTAGTACAAAGTAAAAAAAACTCCTGCTATATTCTGAACTCCAACTAATTTTAACTGTCTACTTTTCCTTGTCAAAAGGGTTGTAAATTGAGAGGTTGCTTCACAAGCCTCTGGACAGCCAATGATCACTTCAATTAATTTTGGACACGAATTTAACATTTCAAAAAATATTTTTCTTCCAAACTGACCGCTTGTCATCGGTGAAACTCGAAAAGGGGGAGGAGACGGGGGGAGGAAGGTGGCTGGAGTGGAGGTGGGGGGAGGAGGGGGGGGAAAAAGAGGTAGAAAGTAGGCGATGCTGCCTCGAAATGCGTACCACAGTGGAGTAGGGATAGAAAACAAAAATTTTAAAGTTGAACCGTACGCTTTTAATGAGGCCATATTTTGTGCAAAAGTGCATCGCCTCCATAGCCTCCTATTTTATTACTGCTTTAGCACACATTTCACTCACGCACCCAAATTAAAATGATAAATCAAGCAGTGGACAATAAAACAATTTTCGCCCCACTGAAACATTTACTGTAATGTTTTGTTTGGTTGGTTAACCCTTCGTTTTGGTTTAGCGGGCAATTAGGGCTCCGCCTTTGTACTTCCGCTAGGTGGAAATGGCCTCTGGGCCAGACTGGCGACTCCGTCAGCCCTTTAGTACGTCTACTGTGCATTTTCTGCCCAATTATTATGACTTCTTTTGTCTGGAGGGGAGAGGATTTCGGACGCTAAATTGGCGACGGAGGAAGGCGAAGAAGAACAACTGTACTGACTTCTACAGCCACTTGTATACCATGGAGGGGCGAATTTGTGACGACGAGGGTTGAGAACGACGTCTACCTTAGGCAGCTACCACAGTCCCATATTCCGTAGAAATGCTAGTAACACCTGAAGCTGGAAAAGTTAGCCACCGAGCTGTTTCTAGTATCTGTATGAAGATGGCATTGGAGTGACACGCGATGCCTCCACCTACTTACTAACTGAACAGAGACACGGTTTGGCAGCACTGAAGTGAGAACAGTAGCAAAGCGGAACAGATGCTAAGTCTTATTCCTCACCAAACTGCTTTTAGACCCATGCTCTCTCACCACAGTTCTAAACACGGCGCGACTCCAGATCCAGCGTATCCATTCTCGGGTGTTTCTACTCACACCACAGACGACTTTTTGAGGGCCGACGCGGAAGGTTGACTCAGGCTGCCTCTAGATTCGAAGTCCACTAAGAGAGAGGAATTATGTAATGCATCCCTTTGATTTCGGTGGCATGTAAAGCTCCACTCTGGAACCTTTGCCGGGCGGAATGGCCTCGGGGCCACGCTAGCAGCCCTCAGCACTGCTTGTACCTCCGCACACATTATTCCTCCCGAGTATTGTGCTTTTTTCCACCTTCAGGGAAGTCAAAGACTGTGGATTTCAGCTAGGTGAAGACTCTGTGAACCTGATTTCTTCAGCCACCACCTTACATTTCTGAGTTTTGACTACTTAATTGATGCTAAAAAGGACGCAAGTTTTATCCACTGTTTGGGCTTGAGGCTATCTCCTGCTCTCCGACAGTTATTTCAACTCAAAATGCTTCTTTCTGACATGGAAAAAAAGAGCCAAACATTTCCTTTTTCTCACCAAAAGTTATCATAGGAGCTTGAGGAGCTAATTTTACCTCCCTAAATTGTGTCACCTCCAGCAGTCTGAGCTCACATGCATGCACTTCGAATGGATTGAGTCTCTACCAAACATTTGGTGAAGTAAAGCCAAAAGAGAAAGTCAACTCCACTTTCAAATAGATCTAAATTAGAGAGGAGAATGTTTTCCCTTTGATTTCCTTTGTAGCCTCAACAGCGCACAGGTTGCTCTCTTCCCCTCGTTGTACTCTTGATTTGGGCATGCTCTGGGCTGGCTGAAGATAAAACTGTCAAAAACGAATTTCACTTTAGTGCATGAGGCTGGTCGAGGCACTTACAATTTTACGTAAATATAAACTACAAAAATGCTGTGCACATCAACTTGAACAGTTTTTGAAGAGGTATTTATGGTAAACAGACACAGAAAACTCAAACCAGCACCCCTGGGCTGGAATTGGGTAAGCTTCAAAGTGTTGAAAGGAGGAACAACATGCATCGACACGGCTTTCAGCTTTCTGAGACTTGTCTGAAGACGAATGAAGGTGTACTATCCGGATATTATCGATGGAAGTACGATGGCGGAGCCGCAGGGGCGCCCGTCACCACAACATCGTCGGGACACTCGTCCGTAAAGTGAATTTCATAATTTGGGAGGTAAACACAATTTCGAGTGATTGAAACCCTCGCTGAAAGTAAGATAAAGCGTGATAACATACTGGAGTGCCGAAAGCAGGAGCACGATCCCGAGTCATCAAAACTCCTCCGTCTCATCAGGTTTGGTCTCCTCTGCTATTAAATTCAACATTTACCTAGTAGACAGCCCTCAAGCCCTTCATACTCAATGAGAAAGGTTAGCATTTTGGCTGTCAACTGGATTTTTGCTCAGAGCGTAGGCAAAAGACCGCCAGATTTGGCGAGAAAATTGACCTTACGTCATGTCTAGGTGGCCTGACTGGCCAATAGTTAAGCGTTCTTGTCGCAAAACAAATTTGACGCCTACGGGCTTGTGACAGAGAGTGGCCTTCTAGATGATAAGGGCAACAAAAAGAACCCAGCCTCCTCTCCCTCACTGCACCAACTGGGTTGAAAATAGTTGTGTTTACTCTAGAATATATTAGGACATTGGAGGAGTTGTGACCAACTTCACGGTGAAACGTAATTCGGGATGATAAATTACAGTGTGTATTTACTTCGTTGTGCCGACGGTGTCACCAATAGTAGGGCATGGAATAAACCACGTGGAAGGATGGAATCAGGAGTTAAGAATCCTTTTAAAACTTCAGTAGCATTTCTTTACGATGCCTCCTGGAAGTATTCAAGCTCTAGAGTTAACCGTGATGATTTCTGATCCAAGAGAAGGAAGGTATGTGCTGTAGATCGCCGCGAAAAGATCATCGAGAGGCTTGCAATGACTTCTGGCAGGTTGACCGATCTCCAATTCTGCGGAGTAGTCAGTAAAGTAGCAAAACCGCCTTCCTGGCTTCTACTACAATGGAGCCATCGACGCAGTTCTGCGGGTTCTACACCCTCTTTACGAATTGTCATAGAGAAGCACTCCGACTTAGACTCTCTCCAGCGACGCTTTTACACTTGTGTGCACTCAGGAGGACTTAACAAGATACATAATGTAAAAGCAAGTGACATCTGCCACTCATTGCCACATTGTTTTATATTCCAGTACTGTTCAACCTGACGCCACCCAAAATTTGCAGGCAACTACACGCTGGGGGCAGTTTACAAAGCACAGGAGTTGACACAACTCTGACAGCCACTCTTCTTGTGACATTAGGATACAGTTGCTAGCCAAGAGGATCAGGGATTCCTTTCTTCCGGAAAGAGTTGATGACTACCACGACTCGCTGAGGTGTTCGAGACCTCTGAACAAGAAGGCACCTGTTCAAAATGAGCTGCAAGTTCTGCTCTCCCTGAATAGATACCAAAAATCTTGAGGAAAAGTTTTTTTGTGTTTTCATTCCGTCAATGACCACAACAATGAAGTTATCAATTTCCTGACTAGAGGGTGGTGGATGAATAATTTAGGCTCTATTCCACTTGGAGACTGCAAACATCCTAATTAGACTAACCAGTTAGTTGGAAGTTAGGCGTTTGCCTCCTCGGGGCTTTGCTTTCCCTCCCAAAGCCATTTTATAGCCCAAACCCAAGCTCGCAAACAGTGCTGCAATACAATTGCCTGTTCGTATAAAAAATTTATTGAATTAATTTCCTCTCCCATAGACAGCACGCTATGAGCCGCTTCAGATGGAATTTTTATCCTAGTGAATAAAAACAGTAATTGGCCTCTTGTAGGTTTTGCGTTCTCCATAAAAATTAGGCCTAGTAGGCAAATCTAACTGGGCGACTTTTCATTGGGACTGGAGAGGAGAATGAATTTCAGCCATGGTAAATGCAGAGCTCCAAGACTTTCTCGGAGATGAAAGAGGACCTTAAACAAGGACAGGGTATGTGTAGTTGAAATGCAATAAGGCTGGGAGCTAATGATAGGATTCAGCGGCATGCCCACCCACCGAAGGTACAATGGCAGTGCTCATATAGTATTTTGTTACCAAAACTGGGGACAAAATTAACTAATAATGTACTGCACAGACTTATTTACCACAATTCCTTAAATTGTGACCATAAATCTGCCTTCACAACTACTCGTGAGTCTAAGGGTTTATTTTTTCATGCAGGTTAATGACTAAAACGAGGGCTTTGCTTCACGTGGAGGGATGGCATATTCAGCGGCATAGAAAGAAGTCTTTGTTTGAACTTCCGCTATTCAAATTAGTCCATCATGCCCCTTATCTTACTCATCAATGAAAGTGTGCGAATACTGTCACCGGATTGGATGGTGCTTTCCTAACATTTGATTGGTTCGTCCACTTGTCAGTAATCAAATTTTTTCTGTTTACTACTTAACAGTCACAATCGCACCGACTCATTTGTTTTGACAGAATTACTCTAATCAGTGGACAAAGGCCTTATTCCTCACCGGGTTGACGGTACATGGGTGGTTGCATGGAGTATCCACCTTTAACCAACCTCTGGAAGTAAATGGACTGCCATGCCCTATTTTTACCAATCCAACTGCCAGATCCAGATCGGGAATGTGCAGCACAAAGAGTTCATTTTAGCTCATTTATGATGGTAGTTTAATCCACTCAGCTGTTAGACCCAGTTTGGACATGAAACTCGCCGAGCGTATCCAATATGCAAACCCCAATACTAATCATATGCGTAGTTCTGCGGCACTCGCGAGACAACTGGTCTGGTAATCCAACTAATTGTTGCCTTATGAGCAAGGAGAGACTTCACAGTCTACTTAATCGAAGTCCTTAAATCTCAAGATCTGGCTACACATGAAATGGAGAGTTTGAAGCAACTGAAAACAAAATAAGTAGTATTTCATCATCCTTCGGATAACAACAAAAATTGGGTGATTTAAAATGATTTAAAATTGTTGAAAGCGCTAAGGCATTACATTCTCCTCCACTTTAGTAGTTTTATAATGTCCGATTGTATGGTTAAGACCAACCCGGACACTGCGTGGCCAGCGGACTTAGCAATGGCCACCCGAAGATGGGCAGTTCTTTGCCCATTTTGCTGAACAGTGCCTTAAAACTCCAGCAAGTATGATATCCGACAAGGGGGCTGAAGCCGCAGAGATTCGTCACAGTGGAGTCATTACTATATCAACTTCTGCATAAAGAGAAAATCAAACGAGTTGAGACCATCTAGGGGAGGAAGGAATGTCCTCTTGCCTCTTCGTTCTCCACTCAGCCGTGAAAATGCGGTCTAGCCATTCCTCTCAGCTTGTCCAACGAAGAACGCAGTAGATAAAAGCTTCATCTAATCCATGGGATGTACCACCAGGAGGAGAGCGCCCTCTGGATTGCAAAGCAAATCCTTAAAACCATTGTCTCTTCCACCTAACGGTTGATGTTGTTTCACCAAAAGGCTTGCCAAGCCCAACGCCGTAATTAAGAATGGCATTGCAGTTGGATGTTTAAGTCTCGAGTGGTTTGGCTCGGATCCTTCCAAACCTCGGTAGCAGGACTGCTCCAAAACCTTGCCTCGGGGATTCCAACGTTCGCCTTTTAAAGCCACCAGCGGAGCAATTCAAGTCACTTGGAGAAACAGCTCACACTCTAATCTCACTTTCCTAATGTGAGATTAAAAGGCATTTGTACTTGTCAAACTTCTGCATGCCAACCAATCATCCGTCCTCGGAATTGTCCATTGTCAAGTCCATTGCACTGCAAAGTACCAAGTTGCTGTGCTCAGTATCGACAACACGACACTTTTCCAAACCTCTGTTTCAAGCCCGATCTGAAGCTACTCTTTTTTCTTATTTTAGCTCCGCTCTATGTGTCCTAAAACATCCAGACGGACTTCATGTGCGGTCTCTTTGATGCTCTAACTCGGCGTTTTAATAATAGGCAATTTGGAGACATTCAAATGCCACCTCTTCGAATCGTAAGTGCTAGTTTTCTTTTAACTACCCCAAAGTAATCCTCAAATGCCGACGAAAGTCAACAGGACCGAGTTAGGTAGGTAGTCGGTATTTTTTTATCCGTAACCTACGCAATGCCTCCTCCAACGTCTCCTTTAAAAGTGAATAACTTCAACCTATTCACAGACCGACGGAGTAATTTTAAACAACTTTTTAACGAAAAAAAGGAGGCAACATGAGGAAGCGCTTTGAAGGGCCTACAGTCTATATTGCCTTTTCTCATGAGACACCAACTTGGGAATTCCGCTCTTATAAAACCTTTTGCTTCTAAAGGCACAAAAAAAAGTTCTTTTTCATTTCCCACCTGCCTGCCTTTTGCAAGCGATCGTCTAACGGTGATTAGGAAGCTAAAATAAGTTGGGAAAATATTATCTCCATTCAAAAATTGGCAATCATCTCTCAAGCAAGCGTTACATTAGGGAGATTTGCGGACCCAGGTTACCGAACAAGCTTCGAATCTCTTTTAAGGGACAAATTTTTGACCTGCACCCTCTGAATGGATCCTGTAGGTAGATTTTAACCACTAATGCACACTTTGTTGGTCCTTGAGTTTGCCTACGGAGCAGACATAGACGTCTGAGGGTGGAGCGTTGTGTCGGTGAGGTCGTTTGAAGATAACCAACAGTAATTTCACCTCACACATCAGTCGGTAAACAATCTAATATGCATGACGCGTTTTTGTAAGGTGCATAGATGTGAAAACAACAATATGATAGACTTAGGCTTATTACCATCTGGTAGGGCATGTGAGTGGAGGACGTTTAGTGAACTGCCACGAGTCTCTCCTAACAGTTGATGGTTCAGCATTGATCGTGCCAAACTTAACTGAACAGCCTTGACACATTAATTTTGATTTATCTTAAGCCTTAGTGACACGCGATTCTTCTCTTCTAGCAAGACTAGAGAGTCCTTCCGCTTACACGTGATGCACCCATCACTGGGTGGTTCATCACCGAGATCAAATGATCCCACCCTTTTGATCATTGTCAGTACTTTTTGCTATCACATACTGCCATTTAACAAGCCCAACCTCCTTTCCCACAGCTGGCAGTTTCGATTGACGTTTTATGACGTTGAGAGGCTAGAGAGTACACTGCAGGATATTGTACTAACGGACTGACAGGGTTTGCAACAGATGCACGTAAACAATCACCTTCACTGTTTGAAAGAAGCACCAACTTTTTGTTGATTTGGATTAAACTAGACTAGCTAAAAAAATTCATTCATTTTACACACTCGTAAGCAATGTATAAAGCCCTGAAAGATGCGTGTGATGGGTTACAACCCCCTACCTACCCAGACTTCATTAGGCGTAAAGAATACGTGTAAAGCCTATGCCTTTTCTTCTTTTTATTTGATTTTCAGACCTTCAGTCTCCATCATCTACTGCATTGAGATCACGCAAATCAGACTAAAATTTCCCGACAGACCAGCTATGATTATGTGCGCTGTTCGTCTTATGATGTGGGTTGGGTTGATTTTAGCTTCAGATACTTTCCTTCTTAATGAATTGGGGAAGAAACTTAATTTGAAAGGAATTCCGTGAACTTACTTGGTACTGCATAGTGAGTGCATGTGCGTCCATTGGTGCATGGATAAGAATTTGGACAAGGCATAGCAGACCCGGTAAGATTGAAAGTTCCCCTGGAGATTTCAGAAGGGACAGTGTTTCAGCTTTAAATTGCACTATTATAGTTACTCAGAAGATCATCCTAATCTATTGAAAGTGACGATCGCTATTTTAACGTATAAACTCGGTCTAATAAGTGCTGCATCCGGAACCTATTCTAATCCAACTGACTAGCCTGTTTCATTCCCTAACTATAAACATTACAATTATGCTACTTTATCCTTTTCAGTAGCAACGCCACGGTAAATTTTTAATATGAGTAAGGCTTAATCTTGCATGACCGGATAGATGTTAGATTTTTAAAAAGTGTGTCGGTCATAGTAGACTTCACAATCTCGTCAGATATTTAAGCTTCATCTCCACATAAGAAGCGGGAGATGCCCTCTACGCACCCGGAAAATTTGATCAGGAAGTGAAGTGGTCCTGAATATTCTAAGCCATTTTTGACACGACTTAGTTTTTAATTTGGTTTGATTTTATGAGTTTATTAGCTTATAAACTGTGATTTAAGGTACCCAAAATTATGCTCTATAGAATAATTTATGGCTTAGAAGGTTTAATACCTTCTCTATTTTAATGTTAAATTTGCAAATTGCAGCTGGTAGCTACGTCACAAGATCGACTTAAATAAATTGAAGTACTTAATAAATATAAGTAGTTAATGTATGATTCCGCGGAAATTGGTCCCTTGACTCTGGGTCGGTCTGCGTTCTCGGCATTGATAAATACGTAGTACAAAAACTTTCAACAAGGTAAAAGTTATTCAATCTAGTATACCTGTTTTGGATGTGTAAATACTGAAGGTTAGAGCTCCCATCTTAGTCAGCACATTTTTTTGTGACTTCATGAGTGATACCTAGCCAGATTTGCTGGAAGAAACCGGAAATTTTAATGCTCCTAGATACTACCATTAGTGGTTGATTTAGTCAATTTATTGCTTAGGTAATAAAGCGGTGTTGTCTACCTGGAGTGACTCCTACTGTAGGCATTGTTAATGTCACTTCTCAGACAGTGCAGACAACTAGATAGACAAAAGAGCGCTACCGTCGCCAGTTCTCACATAACTCTGACCCTTCTTAATACAGCCTCTTCATTTACCTCTACGGAAAATGTTTGCGGAACAACGGGCTGGAAGAAGTTCGCAGAAGTCGTGCACTGAATTTCATGCAAATTTCCCTTTCCCATCGCAAATCCTGCAGCATAACAAAGCTTTCTTATTTGTATGGGACAAAATTTCCACAATTTTTTTTGAATAGCCAGCCTAAATGGTGTTGAGGGAGGTGTCGGCCAAAACATTCGTGTGCATGGTTTATCGGGGCTGATCTACTGCGTGCTTGGTGGATCCAATTTAATTTACATTCCACCCCTATTAATTAACTCGTTGGTTGCATTGCCAAATTTGTTGATTCCACTTCCACCGATTCACGCGACAGTCAGTGTGCGATTGAGCTTCAAAGTATCTCCGAGAGGTCGCTACGATTATAAGTAGCATAATCAACCCAAGCAATGAGCGCAGGACGAATTTCATCGTGAACACTTTGAATGGCTGTTAGTGTAGCATCCGGAGTGTTCATTTGAAGTCGCAGTAAGCCAAAGTGGCATGAACAAACATGCATTTGGACGGTACAGGATTGTTGAGAGGCAACTGGCATGGCCCAAAGGTCGTGCCACAGAACGACTGTACATTTGGCAGAGACTAAGAGTGACCGCGTAGCTAAACACGTAGTTTGACGTCATGACCATCACCGCGTGGAAAAAAGTTAAGGAGCTATGAAGTACAAGCCAAACGGTTTACCTTAAAAATCGACAGTTCTGCTTCTTACTTCTTATCAAGGTTTAAAAATTAATATTTTTAAGGTAAACAGCATGTAAACTAATCTGGCTGGAGCTTGGTCGAATGTTTATTGTTCTCCATACTATTGAGCAAAGATGGATACCCATTGGGTGGCATGCCAGTTGTCACAGCTTTCCTTCACGTTAAGAATGTAGTCTCTTGGACCACTACAATGGCGACATTGACACCCCAACTCGATCCGAAAGGGCAAATGTTTTGGCTTAGGTGGTAAACCTGAATGTGACGAGAGTAGAGTATGTGCTGCTGATGATAGAAGTTCCAAAGATTCCAAAAGGAAGGGTTGAAAATAGCAACTGTCCCAGTCCCTTGTTCTGCAGGAATGGTATTTACAATTGAAGTGACACTAGCCGTAAACCATTCCGAATGGAATCCAGGTGGATGTATCGCTGGCTAGCACTGGAGGTGAGAACAAATTGATAGGAAGGGAGAGACGCTATACCTTAACGCCCCCGTCCTTTATTGCGAGATTTTTCTCTCACAACAGCGTTCGTTGTGCTAGATAAGGATACACGGAGATAGCCAACACATCCTCACTTTCCCAATGCAATTTCATAAGATTATGTGACCCTGAACATAGTAAAATTGCCAAGAGGGCTCAATAACACTACGGTGAAATAGCTTTCCAGGTGTACGAGAATTCAATGCCTAGTGCTGTTGGCACGTTGTGATGACCGGATAGGGGAAATTGACCAAGGGGAGGGCTGGGAACGACGCCCGAATGAGAAAGGGGTCTGTGTAATGCAATGGCTCTGCATTTGGGCTTCACGGGCACTTAAGTCTCCGCCTTTGAACTTTCACTAAGTGGCTTGGCCCCTAGGAGGTGCCATTGACCCTCCAGTCCTTCTGTACGTCGGTGGTACACATTTCGTCTTAGTATTATGCCTTATATTGTCTTCGAGAAAGTTTCGACGCACTACAGTCATCTCTATTTGATGAAGTGTACCCAACTTTGGCACTCCTATTATAAATCTTCTCCAATACCCCAATGTTTACTGCGCGAATGATCTAAGGCATGGACTCGGCTTTTATTTGTATTAAAATTTAAAGTTTATTCCAGTTGCATGCATCTTCAAATCACATGCTTTTTTCAAAAATGCCTCATTCATAATGAGGATATGTTTGTCGTATTTCCACCTAAGGGTTATATGGTGACTACTTGATAAAAATTTGGAGGATATGGCTTTTATTAAATGAAAGTATCCTTCTCTTAAGACGTTCAATAACCCATCAGCACCCTCGCTGCATCTGTCACATATGTGTGACGCCCCAATCTTCTTCTCTGATTTGGTGGAACCTAACCAAATCTAGCAAAGCTCTTTTTTTAACCACTAAGGTGAAATATAACAGAACCTCAGGCAGTAATTATGCAGTCAACAAGGAAGAGCATACTCTGTCCCACTTTCAACAAATAGACAATCACTTCTTTTTCGCACGGAACACCTATGCCCTACACTGATGTGCAAGGACTGCCTGGACAAACAGTCACTCCACCTAAGCAAACTGACCTTCCGAATTAAGCTGGCTACTCCCAGGGTAGGACGTCGAATTCAGTAGAATCGTGAGTAGTATATGCGAAGCTTGGTATGAAAATTCAAACAGCATTATCAACCTTAAAAGCGACCTTTGACAAGCCAGAATCCTCCCATTCAATTGCTTAGCAAAGATGAATAGCCCTTGGGTAGCATTCGTATGGTAAGGCCTCTTCTATATCCCTGCCGATCCACTGCAAACCAGTAGCATTGTGAGTAGTATGTTGTGTGCATTATAAAGGGGAATGTATTGCACGGTGTGTGTGTGTGTGTGTGAGTGGGTGGGTGGGTGTGGAGTAGGGGGGGCGTTTTTGGAGTATGCCGTGTGCTACTCGGCGTCCCGTTTCTGAATTTGCTGAAGAGCTGCCTTCTGAAGGAGGAGGGAGTCCAAAAACCGCTTTGCCAACTGGTACCGCGAGTCAAGGGAACTGCTGTTGACACCGCTACCACTGCCATCACCGCTGCAGCAAATTCCGCTGTCTGAACAAGTCCTTGAGGCTTCCTCCTCATCTTTGATGACCTTCGGTGGTTGTGATGGCGGTGGAGGCGGCACCGGCGGTTGTGGTGGTAGTAAGGGAGGCGGAGGGGGGAAAAGGGACATAGGCAAATCCGAACGGGGAAGCACTGGGAGAGGATACTGAGGCAGGGGGATGGGGATCTTTTCATTGCAAAGAATACCACTGCCGTTGCTGCTGTTGTTAGCACTGTTTGAGAAGAGGGAGCAGAGGTAGCGCAGAAAGTTTCCACCTGCGATTAAATGAACGAATGGGCCATTGGTTTTGCAAACTAAAAGCTTTGAGTGGTTAGTAGCCGCCTTACTTAGCCAATTAGTCTGCATTGTAGTCAGACTGCTGACGAATCGTGAATAAGTGGAAGCTATTGGTGAGAGCCATTGACGGAGAGAGAGAGAGAGAGAGAGCGAGGTGGTACTAAAGTTTTTATCACCAAACCACCTACCCACCTTCCTCACACTCTCTTGCTCTCTGCCACCGGTTTACGACCAATCAAGTGTTTTAATTATCATTATCATAATTATTATTGGGAGTATTACAATAATGACTTCGGTGTCGGAACTTCTCTTTGAAGCAATGGCCATCAAGTAGCTCCCCTCCTCTCCCCACTATCTATCAGCATTATTTACCGGACTTGGCTATGTGCAGTCCTCCAGCCTAGACCGCCTTCACAGACTCAAAGTTGAATTATTTTTTCGCCCCGTGGATGTGTGTGTGTGTGTGTGTGTGAGTCTTTTAACTCCCTGTAGGAGATGCCCCTGATAATTAAATGCAAGCAGGAGTGGAAAGATTAGCCTGTTCAACCTGTCCAGGCTGTTAGACATTTAGGCATTAATTAAAAGCAAGCAACCGCTAATTCGATTACACCTAATTAATTAATGCTGACGCACTGTCTCCCCCCCCCCCCCCCTCCTCCCGAAACCACTAAAAACGCGAATCTAATAAGTGCCTCCAAAAATTATTTCGTAAAAAAAAATCACCAGTGGCAAAAAAGGCTGCATCTATCCGGCTTAGCTTGTTCACAAATCAGTCGGTCGGCGGATCAGTCGGACCGACCGCTGGTCGATCGATCGATCTGTCAGCCAATGAATTGATCAATCAATCAATCCTACTCCTTTTGGAAAGGGTGAGGGGTTATTAAGCTTTGTGTTGACTTTAGTTTTTAAAGGGAATCAGAGCAGTCTCCATCAATCGGATATGACAGAGTCAGTCTGCCATGACAATTTGGTTGGATTATTTCGCCTCTTTCATTTTCTTCTCAAATAATTTTGAAACAATAAAATAAATCCGACTAATTAGCATAATAACCTTTTTCAGAGAAAATGTATTTAAAAAACTAATACATGTAAAAACAATGAAACACGTGCATTTATCCGCTTTAGCCTGTCTAAAGAACAATCGGTCGGTCGGGCCGTCGGTCGACTTGCCAACCAGTCATACTCAATCTGGAATTGATGGCTCTTCTCGTAAAGGTCAATCCACATGCTGGTAAGCTTTGCGATCCCCGATATTACTCTTGTCAAATACTGAATTTTAAGTATCTCTATTTGATGGAGCATGACATGCTCAGTCTGACATCATCATGCACTTGGGTCCCTTCGCTTTGCCTAATTTCCCCACCAAGTGTTATTTTAAGACAGTAAAGTGATTTCGAGGCGGACAAAGCAAAAAAAACCTCCGGAGAATATTATTTAAAAGATTATCGCTTGCGAAAATAGAGAAATATTTGCGTCTATCCGTACTAACCTTCTTGGTCGGTCGGTCAGGCCGTAGGTCAATCGATCGACCTATCAGTCAATCAATCAAATTCATTCTACATTTGATCGCTCCCCCTGTAAAGGCACGTCGACACCTCGCTTAGAATGAAATTAAATAAGTCTCATTTGATCGGTTGGCGGGTGGTTCGGTCGGACCGCCGGTTGATCGATCGGTCTGTCAATCATTCAAACTCAACCTATATTTGATCCGGCTGCCACATAAAGGTACGCTAATGTATTATTAAGCGTCATGGCGTCAAATATGCCTATTCCCAAAAGGGAATTGAGGGGATCGCAGTGACCAAATATGACAACCAGTCTGACATCACCTTTTGGATATTTGCACTCGCTTCGCCCAATTTATCCCCAATTCATTTTGATATGAGAGAGTAATTTTAAACAGGTAAAATTACAAGCCCACGGAAAGTCATTTTAAAGTAAATTGGCCCCCGTAAGAAAAAAATGAGTGCATTTTCCTAAATTTCGTTCCTCCAGTCAGCCGGAACGTCAACCGATCGACCAATCTGTCACTCAATCAATCAATCAAACTCTATCAAGTCTTCCAATTTTAGGCGTACTTCTTGCTTCAAAATGAGACTGACTGAAGGTGATTGATTCGATTGGGCTCCATCACGACCAGTCTGACACCACACTTTGTTGAGGCCTTCCGCTTCGTCCAATTCCTCCACAAATTATTTTTAAAACGACACCCTCAAACATATAATAAATATCTCAAAAAAATAGTTTTAAAATGGCGTAAATTGCAGAAGGAGCGAAACAGTCGCATTTTTTCCCATCTGAGCCTGTCCAAAATTTAGTTGGTCGGTCGGTTGACCTGTCCATCAATCAATCAATCAACCAATCAAACTCATTTTACAATTGATCGCCCTTCCCATAAAAGTGCGTTTCCACCTTACCAGGCTTTGTGATGTCAGAGATACTTACTGCTTAAACAAGGGCTTAAAGTAGCCTTCTTTGGTCGGACATGACACCATCATTGTGACAGCTCACTTAGGTTGAGTCCTTCCGCTTCAGCAAATTTCTCTTCAAATTATTTTTTTTAAAAATGATAGAGCAAAACATCACCTTTGGCATTGCAATGTACAAAGAATCTACTCTAGTAAGTGATTTTGTAGCCATCGCATACTTGTACATCTGATTTGAGTCATTGGCGGATGAAATTTGTCACGCCCTTTAAGTCATCCTTGAAGAAAGGGAGGAGGAGGAGGAGGAGGAGAAGGGAATCGGATGGAAATCTCCCCTTTCCCCTTCTCCTCCCCAAGAGTGGCGATATTTCCTATGCGATGTTTGCAATATTAATGAGCAATAAAGTGATGTTAAACATGCCAAGAGATTTATCATTCAAACAGTCAATCTCTCTTCCCCTATACCGAAATTTTGAACGCAAAACAGAGGTGTCCGGTGCTAGAGGAGGTGGGAGTCAAGGCATTGGGCGAAATGCGACCCCCTTAAACACCAAAGCTGGTCCCATCTGTCTGCCATAATTACCGTCTAGACGTGGACAAGCGGACAAGTCAAATTCACCCCATCACCAGGGCTACGGGACCCATTCCAATGCTAATGCTTTAAATTTTTTTGTAATTTTAAGAAGATTTCTGCAAGAAAGTGCACCAAACAATGAGAGAATTGTTAGCGTAGACCTCTGAAATGAGGAACACTTCAATCCCTATGGATGTTTTAGCATTGTCCGCTCTAAAGTGGACTCCATCGTTTCGATGGTCTGTTTAAAATAACTAAAAAAGCACGAATTCCTTTTAGACAAAAAAATTAATTTACAGTCTCAATCACTGAGTAAATTAGCCCAAACTATGGGACGTGAAGCCCACCAAAATAACATTTCCATCATTTCCGAGTCCCCCGTGTTGGAAGTCTGACCCTTCATTAAGTGAACCTGCGCTTCGAGAAGCTTATCAAAGTGTTTTTTAGTGTCCAAGCCTATTGCGGTGCTGTCTGTTTGAGGTAGGATGTAAACCATTTGACATTTCCGACTTAAATCATAAACTAGATGTAAACAACTTTTCACAGGCCTAACTACAAAACAGTTTTTACTTTTCCCTTGTCAAAATTCCTTACCCAGTTGACTCTGTTGCTGCGCCATTGTGAGCGCCTTGTCACCTCCACGTTGGCCAAAATCCTCCTCACCCTCGGTCAGACTGTTGACTGAGAAAGAGAGTCGTTTAGCTCCCGAGGAGGCATGGTGACCGTGCTCCACTCCATCCTCACCCGTTGCAGTCCGTTTGCGTCTGACTAGCGGTGCAACAGCGGTGTAATCGAGCGCGTCTCCACCGCCACCATTACCACCACCGCAACTGGGACTTATGCTGTGAAGGCCACCACCGCCTCCGCCACTACTGCCACCACCTCCATCCGCCTCTTGTTTCCGCCATTTGGCTCGACGGTTTTGAAACCACACTTGAACTCGCGACTCGGAGAGTTGAAGACGACTGGCAATGTCTTCACGAGTCAGGGCGTCAGGGTAGGGACACATGTCGAAGGCGGACTCGAGCACGGAGAGTTGATAGACAGAGAAGGTCGTTCTAAGGGGCGAAATGCTGACCTTTCAGACAGCATGCGAATTCTATACTACAAAATTCTCGGCTACATTTAAGCATCTTCCAAACTCAAGTCGTTTCCAGCGTTCTCTGTGCTAACCTGGACGTAGGCAGGTCATCACAGCCTCGGACAAATTGACCGCCCAATACGGGTGGCCTAAAGCCTTGTCCATAAAACCCTCCTTGTGATAATCATCCAACTTTTTTCCTCACAAATGTTTATTTTAAGTAGCTATAAAATTCTGAGAAAACACGCAGGACCACTTGTGCATGAAATATTATTTCTAAAGGCTCTCCTGCCTATAAATAGGTCTATTTACCCAAGGAGTCATTAAAATCGTTTACCTCCTAAAGAATGAAGATCGCACAATAAACCGACGGATGCCTCCTCTAATGAGGATTTAAAAAACCCCACCTACAAATTCCCTATTCACAATTCTCGAAGCAAATTCTCCTCATTAGGCTTTTTCCTCTGGTCTTACGAATGCGCCTTTCGATTACGGCTACTACCTTCCGACAAGCAGGATCACATATAGCCAAAAGGCATATTTTTCTATCAAAATGTGGCAAAAAATCCCGTCACAAGAAGGTGGCAGAACCACAAAACTCAGTATTTAGGAAGAGGCGTCGGATACGTACCTATGTCTCGCCTTCTTCACCTTTAAGTCAACGGACCCGTTGTTGCTCCCGGAACTACTAATATTGCCATTTACACCTGGAGGGCCGCCTTGGTGTTGGAGATTGTGATGCGAGCCCACAGTTGGTGAGAATCGGTGGACCGGAAACCCGAAGGGGAACCCATGGGGCAGTGTTGGAGCGGCCTGGTGTCCAGCAAAGCCGCACAAATCCACCAAATTGTTTACTCCGTTTTCTGGAAGGCAAATACGCCATCAGGTGAATGTGCGGGTAGGTTAAAAAGGGGAAAAAAGTGAGGAGAAGGAGAAGGAGGAGGAGAGGCACTCTTCATCGCTTACCGGTATGCATGAGCATGCTGCTGTAGCTCTCGCTTACTACAGAAGAGGAAGAGGCGAGGAGAAGAACTGGGACAAAATGCTGCCACACACATACGCACACGCAATTAATTAACGCGCGTGTGGTGCGTTCGGCCAATTAGAGGTATGTATGTGTGTCTGCCTGTCTGTCAGCTTGCATACACGTACGCACACTCTACCCGCCTGTCTGTCTCACTAGAGAACATGCGTGCCCGTTACCATTGCTCACTCACACTTCCAGCTGACTGTGGTCGGACGGACCGGCGGGCTGGCGGACGGGAGGGGATATTTGCTTCAATTATCGGTATTAGGAGGCCGGAGTGGCCCAACAGTGCGCCTCTATGCGTCGACACTAAAGCTGACTTAGTTCAGTCCCGCCCGGGTCGTAATTTATGTCTCATTGAGACACGCACACCTGCCGAAGAGGAGGGGGGTTGGGGGCATGCCGAAGTGAACTTAAGCATCAAAGCCCATTTAATGCTTAATTAATTTTCCAGAATTCCTAATTAGCCCCGACCCTGTGTCGTTAAATTTATGACAGTGACGACAGCTAAGACGACTACAAAAACGGCTACAACTGCTACAGTAGGTGATGAAAACAAAGGCCGCGTTCTGGCATGCCAATTCCTCACCAACTACTGAGTATACCGCCTTGCAGGCCGTACTCCTGAAAGTCCCCATACGGAAAACCATCTTGTCTGCAGCGATTAGGGTTTGATTCCTTGGGCTGGTGATGCTGAGGTTTGACAGAGAATGAGGATTGATACGTCAATTCATTCACCGGAAGTCAGTTCTTAATTGCCACTCTCTTCTTGGACATTCCAGGCGTTAATTACGGCTTGAGGCTCTTCCTTCTCATTATTTAAAAGGTCACCATTCTCCACGGCCTTGTTGATCATAAAATGGGGCCCAGAGGGGGCTATGAGCTGTGCAGGCACTTCTTCGGTAGATGGACTGGACGGATGGATGGATGAGTAGATGAATACTGGGACAGATGGAAAGAGGGAGAAGTGGAGTTCTAAAATAATGACCGTCTTGTAAGGAAAGACAAATAAATTCCCCATTTTGAGCCATTGTCTGTCGCCTGCGTACACAGGTGCTTAATAAATTAGATTGCTTTTGGGAAGGTCTCATTAACCTTTCCAAAAAATGACTTTCGACTGAGATGGCCTAAGGGTAGTTCGTGTTTTCGTGCATCCCTAATTAGTCGTAACGCCGTCGTCTGGTTCCTTCTCGGCTAACCGCTTCGCCCGGAGAGGGTCCTTTCATATGCTTCATTTTGAATCGCTCCCCATTGTTGCAAGTAGGTGTACAAAATTCTATGTCTTGAATAGAGGATAAATGGTTCAGGAAAAAGGTTCTTTGCTTAACGGAAGTGGAGAAGAAGCCAACTGCTTGATACCCTCTGCAATAGCATTAATCACGACTGTTTAAGTAGCCTAACTTGAGGGGAAATCGTTGTCAAAGGGACAAAGTGGGTCTTTTGTTTTGCCTTAGGGTCACTAACTGATATCAGTCTTTTCCGCTACTGTTCCACCCGTACCTACTTACACGCCAATTGCTGAAATACACCGCTACTGAACGATGATAAGACCGAGAAACAAAGCGCTTTCTGTGAGAAAATCGGGGATTAAAAAAGCGATGGCGGTAGAAGTATGCCCTAAACAGCCACCTCCTCGCCTTGCTTAAGCACCACACCAATCGTGGAACACAGGAAACGGAAATATGGGGACCGAAATCGGAGGGGAGGAGAAGGAGAAGAAGAAGATGAAGAAGAAGAAAGGGGATACCCTCTCCTTCCCTATGGGTGGTGTGCAAGGGCTGGGATAACTTCAGTCTTGACTGGAGTAACTGAAACACGACTTGTGATGCTAATTTGAGAGACAGAGGTAAAAATAGGATGCAAGCTTTGGGATGATTATCAGACCAAGTCATTTATTAGCATTTTACGGCCAGAAAACTGCGGAGAGGCAGGCAGGGAGGCTGGCAGGTACATGGGTAGAGGTGGTGGTGGTGTTGGTGGGGGTGGAGGTGAAGGTTGCATACATGCAGATGTTGTATGGAGAGGGAGGGATCCTTGCCCTAATTGACTCCTTGACTCTCTCTCTCTTTATCTCTCGTTCTCCAATAAAACCTCGTACAAGATGGTATCATACTTGAAATTGAATATTCATGTGCGTGTATACGAAGGAGCAGTGGCAGGGGAAGATATCAAACGACGCTGCCCACTGCTAATCGTGTGTTCATCTGCCAAAATACTATCAATGATGCCTCCACCACCACCACTACCACCACCTCCTCCTCCTCATCCAGACTTCAAACAAACAGATAAATTGAAGTTCGTACTTGCTATCGCCCCCAAATCTCGTCCCCTCAATTTCCCCTCCCCTCTTCTTCTGCTATCAATCAAAAGTTCTGTCCATTGGATCGTAAGAAAATGAAACAAAACCACTTTTTCATCTGCTTGACGAATGGACCGGAAGTTGCATTTTGCTTGTGCTGACACCTGACGGGGAAATTGGGTTGGTTCACTTTTTGGCACCAAGAGCATGCGACCTCTTCATGCTGTAAGCATTAGTGAATGAAAAAGTTTTGGAAATAACCACGATCATGGTCGTCACGGTGATGCGTGCCACCGATCCAATGTCTTGCGGCTGTGGAACTGAGCGCCCTCAAAGTCGCCTGTGGTCGTGTAGACGTCCACGTGCGCCATACATGGACTAGTTGATGCAAGTAGTGGAAGGACTGGCTTGTCACTTAGCAGTAGCTTTACTTTTGCCCGCCTTTTCCAAATAAAAATTTATGAAATAGTTAAAGCCGGACTCTGTAGAGAGGACGCATACAAAGTCATAGCGTCAAGAGAGGCGTGTTTTTTTTCAGTACCTAGCCAATTGGACTTTTGATTTATGCAAATGGCTGGAGAGGAAGGTAGATAGGAGGTAAGACCAGTCCAATTGCGTTCCCCTCATTAATGCAATTTTCTCCACTTAATTAGGAGCGAGAAAATTACTCACACGAATCGGGACGGAGGAGCGGACGGACAGGCGGAGTGAGGTGGATAGGCGAGAGAGGAAGGGAGGGGAGGTGAACGTTTACTCTCTCCTCTCTCTCTCTCTCTCTCATTCCCCTTTACCTTCTAAATACTTAATTAATTTATGCATAATAGGAGCTAATTAGTTTACACACGCTCTAGACAGACAATCCAGTTTTTGTGGAGGTCTATTAAAGACCCCACAGGACGATGGTAGTGTTGATGGCGGTGGTGGTGGTGGTGGGAGTGCCAATGCAGCCATTAGTTTATAGTCATTTTGCGACGGCTGTGAGAAACACCTCGCCTTTAATTAACCAACTGTGAGTTTTACAACTTCACAAAGCATGGCTCCTTTGAGTACTCCTGGTGGATCATTCAGCCTTCTATCCCTCCACATCCTCACTTTTGTTTTTTTTTCCTTTCTCCTACTTATAAAGTCAGCCTCTTAGTAAGGAATGATTCGGATTGTTGCCACAACTCGGACGCCCTAATTATTTGATCCAATTAATTAAGCAAAACCCAGTCACTTTCCCCAGGGAACAGTGTGGGGGAGGGGGGGGGGGAAAGGGTGGTTTGTGTGTGTTTGCGTGTGGGTATGTGACGGACGTGGGGAGAAAGAGGGACTACCTAATTAACCGATAATAAGAGATAATTATTTTAGGAAGTCCGGTCTAGTAAATGCTTTCATTCGCTTGCCTCTCTTCGTGTCCCACCTCCGCCTTGCCTTTCACCTCGGCTAAGGCGTCCCCTACCCCGCTGACCACATTCAAGTCAGTAATTGGTTTACACGCTGAAATAGGTAACAATTGGGTCCAATTAGGTCTAAAGCATGCTTCTAAATCAAATGGACTATATTTACCCACTGAAAAGATTTTTGTGGGAAAAAAATCGCAAAATATGGTCCACCTTGGAGGCGTCACCATATGGGATCGTAGAGATGAGGAAAAGCCGTTCTTAAAGCAATCGCTTTTTTCAGCAAAGTAATGGAGACAAAACACTCGAGCAGAAAATACTATTTCAGTCTACAAGAGTATTCGGGGCTACAGACAAAGGCCTGGAAGCCAGGCCGCCCGGCAGAGGTAGAAGGGCGGAGCCCCTCATTGGGCCCTGACGTCTCATAGGACCACGAAATCCGCCTAAAGGTTTGTTTGAAATCGAGAAAGAGGTACTTGATCATAGATTCTCGGAAAAAGGCGAAGAAGCAAAGTGAAATTGGCAAAAGCTCTCTTTTTGGGCGTGAGAACTCACCAATTAACCAATCCACTGCCTCCCTTCTCATTAAAAAGAATGGCAAAAGGCATTTAACTTTTTCACATGGAAATTTACACAGATTTTTAAAATAATCCTCATTTTTATAAACGAAACTCATGAAACTCAAGCAGGCTCCTTGAAAAAACCTCATTATACCTGCAACGGGGCGAAAGTATTGCCTCGAGGAGGATGCAAGTTGGACACAGATTGCCAAGTCACAGTGAGATCAACTAGTTTGTGAATTTGAAAAACACAACTTCAAATTCCAAAAGTCCCTTTCAAATGCCAGCAAGAGTTTCACAGAAGCCAGCATGAAGTAATTTGGGAGAAATTTACCTTTCACTGCGAACATTTATTATGCAGCTCAGTCGGATTTTTAAAACAGAGCAAATTTAAGAGGGTGGATTTTTGCAAGAAAATGGTGGGTATGGCAGTTAATCATAACCGGCATACACCCAATTATTTTTCCCTTCGCTTCCACTCATTAGAATACGTATAACGGCAAATTAGAGGAGGTGGGAACGCCTGTTTTCCTTAGTCTATCCACAATACTGACACAAACTCACAATTGGACAGAACAGGTAAACCCAGATTTAAGTGTCTTTTGCACTGAGTGAATATTTCTGCCTTCTCTCGGTTTTCAACTGCTATTTGTAATTGGGACTTCCCGTTGGTTGGCTCAAATCGCCCGGCAAATCAATTAGCCAATGACAGTGAACCAGCCATCAGACACCTGTTAATTAATTGATATGGCTTGATGAGGTGTGTGGAGGAACGCCAGGTAGGGGGTGGGGCGAGGTGGATTAGGCAATTAGCATCATTAGAGAGAGGGGGAGGTTTGACTACTGTTGACTGAATGCTGTAGGTGGACTACCGCGTTCACTCACTCTCTCTTTCTCTCCACAAATGGCGATGTTGTGAGGGTTCGTACGCATGCATGAACACTGTACCCTACCTCTTCCTCCTCCTCCTCCACCTCCACCTAATTAGCCTTAGTGATTCTGGCGTATGTGTATGCAGGCCCCCATACAGCAGCCTCGGTTTCAAATCCCATCCATTCACACACACACAAATATCATGCATTTTTTCTAGGTCATCCATTCTTGAAATTAGTTTACCATAATTTTGTGATATTTTCACTCCAATGGGAGAACGTAATTAACATTTAACAGAAAAAACCGGGACAAACTAATTTTAATGTGTGTCTAATCCATCAGAACGGAATAGAGGGGAGGGAGGGGAAGGGGATGCAAGAGGAGGGCATGAGGATAGGCAAGGGGTCCAAACAAAATGCATTTTTGTCAAAAAGTCTGCTGTTTCGCAGAATTAATTTTGTGCAAATTACTGTAGAGTGCCTTTTGAAGTTTTGACACGATGGCATTTATTTGCACCCAAAGGGAGCCTAAGAGTTGGGGCCTGGACAGGGGAAGGGGGGCAGGAGGGAAATGTGAAAGCATTTAAGCTAATAATTAGGGCGTGAAAATGACTGGAATGTGCAAATCACAAAAGGTCAATGAGTGAAACACAGACACTGGATTGCTGCACCTGGCAAAGCGCTGTGGTGGATACGTACCCCTGGTCTCCCCAATTTATGCCTATGCCTCAGGAAAAAGATTAAAGAGGAGGAGGGGGAGGAGGAGGAGGAGAAGGAGAGGCAACCCCAATTTCCTTTTGTGAGCAACAGGAAGAAAAAACACGCCTGAGGAGGGGACTATCTGAGGATGTAGGCAGGTCTCCGGAAGGCAGAAATTTGGCATTTTTATTGCCGTGCTAATTAAATTAGCTGAGCAAATGGAGGACTTGAATTTCCCACTCCAATCACTGAACAAACAAGAAGAACAAAGCAGCAGAAATCGCCTCGAAGGACGCACAGCCGGTTACGCCTAGTTGCCTTTTTTGGTAAGAAAAGAAGAGTACAAACTAGGGGATACCCGGCAGTACTGACCGATCTGATCCGCTGACAGCGTGATTCATGGCGACACGTTCAGCTAATGGTGGAAGATCTCAATCTCATCACTTCCCCAGGTGAGTGTGATGGAGGTGTCAAGCTACTACTTGCTGAGATTGACTTTGAGGTGCCACACACTTCGCTCTCTGAGGTAACGAATTAGCTTAACCATTTTTGACCAATGAATTTCAAAGTGCTAAGCTAAATTCGGAATTTTTTGAATGATAGTTGCTAAAAAATTATGCTTGCAATGACAGTGCAATGACAACATTCCCGATTTGATTAAAGAATGGGCGAGCTCCAACTTTTGGAGGAAGGAGTATTTTGGATGCCGAAGACGTCGGTAGTGACCATAGGCTGGAGGCGCCTCAAAATTTGTCCTACATCAGTCACGGAGTTTAAAAATGCAGTAGTTTTCTGGAGGCTGGGAAAACCTTCATAAAATTAGCCGCCGTAGAGTCAAAATGAGCCAGAAATTGTCATTAGACCTTGTTCCACGAATCTCCAAATTTCAAGCAGCTTCCACGTGATGTGTGGAACTTTGAATTGACACATTTTTGTCTATTATATCAACTTACTCCCCAATCAGACAAGTATAGAGTTCTTATCCTTTAAAAAGACCTTCTAATTGTTAGGACAGTCTCGTTGAATTTTTGCCCATCCTTCTAACTGCTTGAAGGTGACTTTATAAAATTGTCAAAGATTAAATGCCAAAAATGGAAAGGTGTAGCTCCGACCTTGCGTAAAAAAGGCCTTTCATAATAAGGGTTGACAAAAGCCATTTTTAAGTGACAACCTCTTGCATACCTTGGATGGAAGTCATGTGACGCGCTGTCACTTTCAAATCACACTTTGCATCTAGTTGTAATAAATGAAAGGATCTTTGTGTTTCATTAAAAAAAGGATCTCCAAGACCTTATTTACGTTGCAAAATTCCCCAGTTACGCGCATTAACCCCGAGAATAGCTCTAGGTCTGAGGCACAAAAAGACGGCATTCTCACTTACCGCCCCCGGTAGGAATTCCACTGTCTCCAATGGAGGATGTCGGTAGCCATGGCGGTGGCCCAGTGGGACTAGCCTTCTCCCCCATCACTAATCCCTTTGCCGTGCTGGTTGTGGATGGAGGAAACATGAGTCCCCCAAAAATCTGCTCAAACGCCAGCGCCGACGTCGAGGGCGACGTCGGTACAGCCGAAGCGGAGGCGGAGGCGGAGAGGGCGAAGTTCATCGATAGCGTCGCTGCTTGACTAGTTGACGGTGTGGGCGGGGTGGAGGCACTCAGACCTGTGGTGAGGCCAGCACTTTCCATGTGAGATACTTCTGCGGTGCTCTGGACACAGCGGTGAGATAGTGAGTTGCGCCACCCGACGTGCCTCATTTCTGTGCGGGTGTGTGTGCATATGTACGTGCGCGTGCTATTGCGGGTGCGTCCGTTCACGCTTCTACGCATGGTTATAGGCAGAAATTTTACTCAAGTGGTGCTCTCGGCAAGGGGGCGAAAAGGAGAGGGGAGGGGCGGAGAGGAGGATGAGGGGGGGGGGGACGATGAGAGAAATGAGTGCTATTAGAGCTTGTTTGGCTGCAAAAGTGGCAGTATTTTTTAATCACTTCGACACCACTCGTCATTCCGATCTCCATTAACGATGCGTATTTTACTGCTCCATATCTTTCGTAAATTATGGCTCTGTTGTTTTTAATTAGGCAGAATATAAACCGGAAGCTCAAAATCGCACCAATCATCCAGATGCAAATAAAGGTTTTGTGTTTGAAATTTCATCAATGCACATCATCTGGTTAGACAGTTGGACACTTTTTGGGACCACAATAAGTACATCCAGTTTGTTGAATGTCAAGCCCTTCTTAGACTTTCCAAGAAAAAGTAAGCCAAACAAGAAATTATTCTTTAAACTGCCGCTGCCACTTAGATCGAGATGGAAGTTAAACACGACACCAAACCACCTCATTCCTTCACGATCAGTTGGTTAGACATTAGGCCAGTCCTAATTGCCTCCAAAGGGGGAACAAAAAGTCTACTGCACAAATACAACGATGACCACACTAAGCGGCTTTAAAAGCACCTTCAAAGGCCGCGCCAATTATGCCGATGAGCATGCCAATCACGGAATGTGGCAGACTTGAGAAGCTGCCGTTTCATACTGGAGATTGCGTGGTCGTGGTTTGAGAAATACGAGTTTCCTGCTCATGTGGCGCGGTCATAGTTAGCTACCTCACCTGTTCTACCATGAACAGCCCGTATAGTCGTGGTAGACCCTTCCTCTGGTTTTCTCTAGTCACTGACAGGTGCTTTAAAGGCCCGCAGATATGACCCGTTTGGAGGGTCGGTGAACATGCCAAACCTATTGAAATCGTCCGTTTCTTGCCCATAACAGAGTTCAGCATGCAGTTATTCCATACATCACTACTTATTTAGCAATTGTGATTATTTAAAAAATAGAAGCCTCCAAAAAACCGAATCTGGAAATAAGAAGACATTGAGAGGTGTCTGCCCCACACAAAGGCCTTCAAGGCGACCACCCTGCCCCGTAATCATGCATTCAAAATGCCTAGTACATGTCAGTTAGGGACCCATTGAAGCAGAAACAGGCAGGAGGGCAGGCAGACAGACAGGCAGGCAGGTAGACTAATTGGAGGGTGGCTACGCCCATAATTAACGCTCTCTCCCTCTCTCTCCTTCCCCCCCCCCATCCCCTCGCCCCCTTATTCCTCCCGTTTTTCTCGCTCTCGCTCTCGCTCTCTCCACCTGATGAACAAAACAACAAAATGTTACCCAGCGATAAATGTTGCATGCTCCAGGCAGCCTCCTCTCCTCTCTTCTCTTCTCGTCTCCTCGCCTCTCTCTCTCTCGCTCTCATAATTGACACCTGCAAACTCCCCCAGGCACACCCATGGTGGTGTCTGCCAGCTATCTCCCATTTTTTGCCCAATTAATAATAACCCTAATTCATTGGGGAGATGTTCAATTACTCCACGTTGAAGTGCTAAATGCAATTACCCATAAAGGGGATTTAGACAAGCCCTTTTTCGAAGACCTCTCCAGCAGCTCTCGAAGGTAGGAAAAAAGTCAATGTATTTCCATGTTTAAATTCGGGGCCGGAGGAGGGAGGCTGATGAATGGAGTTAATAAAGTTGCTGCCAATTTATTTATTTACCTTTCTTTCCGAGGGTAGGATCTTATTAATGAGTCATGCCATTGTTTACATTCACTTGAAGGCTTGCGTCTGAAAGGGCGAGTTACTTCGAGCTGGGCAACTTTTTTTATCTGTATGCTTCTACAGTCTAAGCGTTGCTCCTTGGCTGGTTACATTACTGCCCCCTTAATTGCCAACGGAGGCTTCAAATCTGGGGTACGTGGACAGCATTCACCTGTTGTTGATGCTGAGGGAGGAAGAGTAGACCCTTAAAGCCCGCATCATTTTGGAGTGAAGTCATTTGATGTGCTGTTCTCATCATCGGGCAGCCCATTTGCACAGTTCGCTCGTTATTCTTGACAATGTGAAGGCTAATATCTTCCTGATGCTCGTTGTTCACGTTGAGGAATGCCTTATGCACGCAGAAGAGGCAGAAGGTTATCGGTTAGGGAATAGGCCTCTCCTGAATCTCCTTGAACCAGCGAGAACCCATTCAACAAAGTGCATGAGTGCCCCGTCTTTTGGGTCAGAGTTAGAGGTTTTAATGAAGAGTATTTTTAAGATTGGCATACCGAACGGGCTCTTAACAATCAAACAGTGTAGATGCTACTCTACAAAAACGATGAAGCTACGATTCACGAAGTGTTTAAATATCGGGGACGATTTTTCATTCAGTGGATGTCTTGCCTAAATTTGCTTGAAAAATCGCATTCACTATTTGGTAGGGAGGACTGAAGCGTGCGATATTAAACAAATTGACAGGTTGCTTCCGGACCACCAGAAAAAACTGTGTGCTGGCACCGAGACGGGGAAGACAGAGAGGCAGGTAGGCACAAATCATCTCCCCCGTCCCCCCCCTCCCCCAACCTCTCCCCAATCAGAGGTGGTGTTTGGGTGGAAGGTGATTTGGTGCGACGGAAACATGAAAAAAAGGGTTAAAATGTGATTTAGTCTAAAAAATACCGAAATTTAAATGCACCCACTGACTCTCTCCCTCTCTCATGTACACAGTCAGTTTTTATCCCTTTTTTGTTAAGCCGGCTTCAAAATGAAGTGAGTGTAAGCAAAGTGTAGTAGGTGATGCTTTAACCTTGGCAAATTGTCAACCAGCTTTGTGGTGCCAAGTCAAATTTTTGAAGGTGGTGGCGTTAGTCCTTGACCACTACATAATCAAGGGATAATCAGGAAACCAATTTTAATAACAAGTCTGCAATTTAAAGGCTGTGATAAAGCGGGAGAGAGAAGCATGGACGGGCGAGGTGGGGGCAGGGAGCGGGAGGAGGGATGGACAGAGCTGCAATTTCCTAATTGCCAGAATGATTGCCCATTTAGTGCACATACATACACACACACATAATTGTCGACCAAATAACGCTTAATTACTTCCTTTCTCACCAGCAAGATTAGCCCGATTGTAAAGCCATCAGTCGTTATAGGCGTTGATTTAACTAACTCCTCGCCTGACTGATGTGCCTTCTTATCGCCATCATGCTATCAAGTCAACAGGCTCTGTGGTTCCCACAGCAATGGGAGGATCTGACTAGGCAGCCAACGCTAACAACCCTCCCTCTCTAAGATCAACCCTTTTCAGTACATGGATCGCACCCTTGCGAGGTAATAACTCATCCCCTAATGAAAGAACTGTCCAGTTGAACAGGAATAAAACTGCTGTAGCTAGTCTTAGCTAGATTGCACATTTTTATTGTTGTAACGACCCACCCAAAAAGCAGCACTAATTTGGTCATAAAGGATGGTTGTAATGGCCGAATAGGTGACAGATAGACAGACACCAATAAACGCATGCATATATGAGTCTACTGCCGATTGTATCAGGGTTTGGGGAAAAACAAATTTATTATGCATTATTTGTGGACTGTTGAAAGTACTTATAGCAAACACCCATTGTATTCTACGGTTGGAAATCAGAACTTTTGATTTCGTTGGAGCTGAAGGCTCCGCCTTTGTAATTCCACTAAATCGCATGGCCTCCGGCCCTTCGATGTGTCGACGATACGTGCCATGACTTCTTTTGACTTCAGGGAACTTGAATCTGATTGCAGAGCAGAATGGTGCTAACCATAAATGAAGCGATGCTAGATGCGAACCCTCGAGAACAGTTCAATGCAAAGCGACCCAACCAGATGGATCTGGTTTGGCAGCGCTGGAGTGGGAAAAAAAGGGGACATTGGGGAGTAGGCGTGAAGACTTATTTCCGCGTTCTTCCCTCCCCACCCCCCAGTCCATTTCCCAAACAGGATGAGACTTTGGAGGGATCACTGATGGTGCAGTTAGACGTCTTCTCAACTGCACACACCTGCGATGCTTCCTTAAGGCACCGAAAACGTTTTGACGGCTGATAAGGGAGGTTGACGAAGGCGAGTCCCGAGGGGTCCATGTGATACCTTGGTTTTGTTGGACAGCGTGGCCTTCTCCGCCCTTCCACGCACATTGCTGTTGCATTTCCCCTCCGAGCATGATGTCTTCTTTTGGCTTCACGAATGCCTCGAGACGCTAGGATGACATTAAGACCCGCTGAAATTAAAATTCTTTTTATCCAGACTGCAAATTGCAGATAATTAATCAAAACGCACCTTTAACTATCCAAAAAGACCAGAAGAAGGCAGACAAAAAAAAACATTCATGCGATTATGTTAATTTTCTCAAAAGAAGCTTTTCAATTGGGGCGTCTTTTAAATGACTACTAAGTGAGTGCGTGAATTATTAAAGTTTTGAAGAAAAAGTTGAAAAATAATTATTTCAATTAATTTAGTTTTCTTTTTGTTTTCCCATTAGCACAGCTAAGATGGACGCCTAGCACCGATTTCCTTATCTTAATTTGCGTGCCATGAAGACTTTGGGCTGTTTAATTGCGTGATTCGGACTAATACCAGGCCTCCACCCCTCGCTCCCGCCCCGCCCTTATCCCAGCTTCCTTGCTCCTCAAAGATTTCCCTTTTTAAACGTCAATCATATAATTGGTTAAAAACGTGAATAAAGTTTTGGGGGAGAGCGCTTACTTTTACTCTTCACTTAGTTGATTTGTTTTTTTTTTAAAAGAATAGGGCAAAAACTTTCTTCGCCTTTTGCACTCAACAAGAGGTGGCAATGATTCTCTTCCCAACCTCGGAACCCCCGTTTATGAATAAAAATCCTTTTTTAAACTTAATTATTGCAGTATAACTCGTTATACGGACAGCACTATCTTTAGGAGGGAAAATTAAGGGATGGAAGTGGTTTGACCCCATCCATAAGTCGCAGTCAGTAGGGTGCTTTTGAGTTCCGGTTGACCTCGCCCAATTTGGGGTCAATTAAGGAATCAAAGTATAGCAGGAGCTAAATGTTTCACAGCAGCTACAAGGTACCTAGCCTGTCCTCCTGGCACTCACGGTATCCGTCCCATATGTGCCACTGAGAATTAGCACAGCACATGAAGTTGACCGGACCATTAGTGGCCCATTTACTCGGTAACAGGACATTGAAATTGTGCAAACGCTTTCAAGATGATCGGCTCTCTGTCCCTAGGCGGTGGAGAAAAGCCCAGTCCCGAGAGGAGACAAAGACTTCCCCTACAACTGGGAACACTTCTAATTTATTGGCTTACGTAGACATAATGAACGTCATGAATGCGAGAGCAGCCTCCCACTTACTTTGGGCCTCTAAAGAGGAGGATTCAGGTAAATAGAACAATTAATTGTACTGCCCATTTTATAATTTAGTGTCTTCTTTGGGCCCAGGAATGCCTAATTGCTCCCGCCAATGAGTAATGGCGCCGTTAAGGTCTCTAATTTGTCTGCGGGTCTCTGTGTGTTCATTTAATTTTGTTCTTTATCTCGCTCTCCCTTCCGACCGCCCCCACCCCGCCTCTCCCCCCCAAATCTCTTTCCTTCGCTCTTCACTTAAGTCCACAAAGTCGCCTATAATTATCGGGCCATCCCACTGGCAACAAGAGGAGTTTGAGGTTCTTCTCTTTCTCTCGTCTGCATTATTATTAATTGTTGGCGCCACAAACAAGCAGGCGTGCACAGTCCAACCCACTGGCGTTTGTTTTCTCCCTTCCCTGCCTCTAATTATGCGCCTTAAAAGTCATTGACGTTGTCATCGTCGTCGTCGTCTTCAAATTGGGAGCGGTTTGATGAGCGAATAGGCCTCTAATTGCCCCCAGTACACAAGGGTTTAATTGTCTAACTTATGCATCACTATCCAACCTCTGGTCCCTTTTCAAAGCCGTGCTACGGACCGCGCAGCTTGGCATTAATTTAGCCTCCATTCACACACTCGTTAACTTCGGGCGCGTGGAAGCGGAGGAGAAATTGGGGACAAATTAATTGTGGCGAATGCATTTCATTGAAGACCGCCCAAAACTTGACTTAATTTTGATTAAGTAATTTGGGGGAATCGAGACAAAATGCGCTGAGAAGGTTTTGTGTATTAAATTTACCACCCAAAATGTTGATTGAAGACGACAATATTCAGAATGGCAACTGCTTAATTGACGCGACATTTGGTTAAGTGGTATTTGTTTAAGTTGTGTGATTTTGTGCAGGGGCTATTCACGCCTTGGAATCTCGGTTAGTGGCTGTCCCCACCCTCGCCAGCAATTAGCATTCTTCCACAATAATGTGCCGTGTGACATTTTTATGGATGACGGGGGTACTACATCGGGTGGCAGTGATGAACGAAAGTAATGATAAGGGAAGAAATTCTATTTAAATAGCCTGGATACAGCATCGAAAACCACGAAAAGCAGATATTAATCTGTGAAAGCCCATAAAAGAAGGGCTATCAAGGCCATGCAGATTCTTGACAAGCAGTTTAATGGTCCATTATGATGATGTCTATAAAATTTTTATGGAGATTGTAATGCTTTAATTGCTCGGTTAATCCTCGGCTTCAGTGGTGCAGCTGTTTTGTGAGCCAATGATGCATATTCTACTCAAGTGTTATGTACCGTTTCGTCTCCAGGGCGGTCCCAAGGCGCCACAGTGGTGGCAACAGAAAGTGCACCTCGCATTAAAGGACACCCATCCCGATTTTTTAATTCTGGCCGAAGTTATGAGAATAGCGTCTACAATCGGCAGCCACCCCAGTTCCGTGGTCTGTAGAAATTGACGCTTTTGATACGAGGTCATCTGCCGTTCTGGAGTGAAGATGTCAAGTAGGTGAACAGGAAATACCTACCTGCTGGATCGAGACCAGGGAAAAGGTTGCCGGGTGAATCTTAAGTGAAAACAGAGTAACAAGGAGAAGCTGGCGCGAAACCTTCTCGCCTAGGAACTATATTAAATCCTGTCTGACTCGGGCTATTTTCTCTATGACTAGCATTCCTCTGCCATTAATGCGGCTCCCAAACAGGACAAAACTCCAGCCTCTGTAGAATTGCCAAGGAGGCCCAGTGACGTTGCGGTCAAGTATCTTCTTGCTTGCATGAAAATCCTATGACCGCCCCGGAGCACCTACAGCACTGACTGCGTTGCGGTGGCTGGCGTTGGAAGGTGACCGAGAGGACCATCAGCATTGACCCACCAGAGAGGATAGGGGTTGTGCATAAATTTGATTGTTTGTTTAACTCTCGTATTCGATAATGGGACACTTGGGAAGTTCGCCATTGTACCTCTGCTGAGCGACCTGCCTTTTCGTCATGTCAGTAGACCCCAGTTTTTCTGTTCCCCGAAAATACATAATCTGCCGAAGTGAAAGTCCCAATTCATCTACAAAAATTTGAACGAGTAGATTTATGGTATGAAGAAATAACACCTCTCTTAAGCTTCCAAAAGCTATAGGTAACCAAATTAGAGAAGTTGACAAACCTTGAAGTGGGCACTTCAAATTGGGTCGGTTCTCACAATACCGTCCCCCAAGAGCACATAACTCTAAAATCCACCAAAATGTGCAGTACGTACTAGTGACAATGAAGTCAACCGCCCCTTCGCTCTGGTAGACCTTCAATGCATACACCCTGTCCTCTTCTTGTGTTGGGTCCCATTCCGCCTGACAAGGTGATAGACGACGTCAAAGAGTGATCAAAAGAAGGAAACTGTGTAATGGATTTCCATCTGTTTTGGTCATCATTTCGGTATTCTTTTATCGCAGTACCCAATCAACTACTCTGTGCATTTCTTACCATGCTATAGCCGGATTCTACACCTCTTTAAGGAGGCCGCAAGGTTTACTATACCCAACTTCAACTTTGTTTTTCATCAATTTTGGAACCACCGAAAGTTTTTTGGTGCCTTAGTCTTAGTTCGTCCTTGTAACGCTGCCTTCAAGCCAGCCTTAAAGTGGTTTCAGCTTCGATGGCGAAGTTGTTATTGGTTGAGGGTGCAGGCCACAGAGGAGAGCTTGAAGGCTACGGTCTAGGGCCAGAGTCACGGTTGTTCGGCCAAGGCATGATGGCGGGGCGCCTAAGTTGTCTGTTGCCCAAACTGAGAGTTAAGGAAACAATTAGCATGCTCTATTTGGTTCAGTAAATATTCATACCCCATCTTGATGACCTGATTTAAAAGTATGCTCCAGGTGTGGTCATTAAAGCCTTGGAGTTCCACAATGCAAAAGTGCTCCACCTCATGTCGCGCGAAGCCAGTGGCTGGGACCGAAAATCCGCTTCATTCAGCACATCGGGCGGTGCAAAACCCGAATGAGAATTCGGATTGCTCTTGAATTGCCAGTGTGCCATTTAAGATTTTAAGTAAGAGGAAAGTTTTTTTACACGTTATGGATACGTTGCTGTTAAAGTATTTAAACATACCTTCTGCGCCCTCTTTTACCGAGTTAATCACTTCTTTCCAAGGAGGATAATCCTAAACTCCGTCTTCAAGTATTCATTCCATGGGCAGCGGAGTGTCTCATTTCCCTATAAAATGAAATCATCAACTGGTATACAAATTTTCCCTCCAAATTAAAATACAAGGAAAATTGCATTCCAAATTTTTTGTGCATTTTAATTGCGATCACCAGGTCGGATTCATCAAGCCACCTGCCTGTATATCATCGTGTGGGATTTCCTCCCTCACTGAGAATTCATTTTCCATCGTGGGAATAGTTAATTTTTACAACAGGATTTCATTTACTAAATATGCAAGGGACTTGGGTTAGAATACACATTAAAAAGGTTGGAGGTCCTCTTTGGGAGGAATGGGATTTGGTTTAAGAACTGACAGCTGAAAACGTAGGCGGGTAAAAAATAAATTTTCTCATTCTGGGGATGTCTTCAATGGAAGCCCCTCCATTATAAGTCTGAGATCGGACAAGAGTGTCAGCTTGCATAAATAACACTGTGGGGTGACGAACAAGGTGTCCTGTCACTGGAGAAGGTGCACAACTCATCTTCGTTCAGAGGAAGGAAGTCTCAGTTTTCCAGTTATTCGGCAGTAAGTCATTGGAATTGTGCGAACCCTTTGAAGACGGTCAAGCATCCATTCATCGGTAAGGCTGCCGAGAGTGTTAGTGGTTGACAAGTCCAATCTTTTATACCTGAGCACTACGGTTGCACGAGAGGTGGATCTTTCTGCGGCGGAGGTGACTATAATCGTTCATGAACCATTACCTTACCCGAAGTACTAAATGGACTTTTCTCAGCCAGATTTACTAAACAGTATCGCTAAAGCTGCTGGCAAGACCTGCATCTAGGGTGTCAACGTGTGGCAGCTCATGGGAAGGGTTTGAATTTCCTAGGTACGGTTCAAATGCCGGGGATAAATGTGATGGAAGACTATGTGGAATTCAGAAATGTAGATTTTATTTCCTTTAGTAATTTCTTAAAACAGAGTTCGGTTACACTTAAGCATCTTTGATAAATGCCAAAATGGTCAAGAGCACGTTGAATTGCGTTATTAAAGATGTCACAGTCCACCCGTCTATGGACAATCTGATTGGCTTACGCATTAATCAAGGCTGATGGTTGTCCCTGGATTTGGTCGCTTTCTACCAGTAGATCTTATAATTACTTTGAAATTGCATTGCATTTTGAAATCAAGCAGAGTCAGTTTCTCATAGAACACATTTAATTCTATATTTGTGAAACCACAAATGTGGAGGCAAAAACGGTGGAAATGGAAGAAGGAGGTATTTAAGCGCCCCCGAAAATAGAGGCTTGTAGAGAAGCTGTTAACGCGATGATGTTATCATCAAAGTGTCGTGCAGTCAGCAAACGCGAGGTATTCGGTCTATTAATTGTGGAATAACGCATTAGAGGAGGGGGAGGGGGAGGAGGCGAGGAGAGGGGAAAAAACAGCTCCTCCACAGCCGCCAGACTCGCACCCCAGCGGAATCTTTTACTGTGGTTTTGGCAGCATTTTCACACCCCTCTCACCCCACCCCATTCCACTTCTCTGTCTCTCTCTCTCTCGCGCTCCCTCCGCGCCTAATGCACCGCGTTCCGCAATGATAAGATTTCTGTTGCAGTCGCCATTCGACACGTCTGTATGTGTGTTTGTGTATGCATGCGTGTGTGTGCGGGAGTGAGTGAATTAGTAAAAGCCTCAATTACAAATCACATCCACCTTCCCCCATTGGCCTCCTCTCCCCCCTCTCCCTTACCCACCTCACCTTTCGCGGTAATGATGGCGTCAATGATAAGACGCGTTCACACTCAAGCACACGTGGATGTAAGAGGGGACGAGTATGGCGGGGAGGGGGGGGAAGCGCGGGGGAGGCGGTGGAGGGATTCTGGGAAGGGCTGAAAACGCGCTAATTATGGCAAACTTCAATCCTCCATTCACTCACTGCCTCACCTCACCTCGCCTCGCTACCTCCCTCCATACCACCGATACTGCAGTCGTTGCAAAAGAGGATTTGCGTGCGTTATGATGTGTGGCGTGGAGTGGTGTGTGGATGAATGTGATTACAATTATCGATAAGAAGGGGCGGTGCACTCAGTGGGGCTTTCAGGCAATACCACCTATTCAAGCTGACAGGAGGCGGTGGTGGTGGTGGTGGTGGCGGCGGTGATGGTGGTAGTGGAGGTAAACACGCGTGTGCTAATTGCGTTTCTGTTTGTGATCTCACCCACTCCACCCCACTCTCTACACCTCGCCTGCTCGCTGCTACTGCTACTGCCAGCAGTGGTGATGATGATGACGCTGATTAGCTCGGAGATTAGCCCTCTAGTGGGGAGGTAGGTAGGTGGGTAGGTGAAGGGGAATTGATGTTAGCTTTGCGGTTTCCCTCATACAAAATAAATGGATCAAGTTTTATCATAATCATTATTACTCTCAGGAGCAGCATTAAAGCTGCCATTGCTGTAGATGATGCCATGATTACTTTCGTGTGAATTTCCGTCCAACTGCTAGCATAAACAGGTGATTTTATGGAGTTTAGCTACTGGAGACAACTCAAAAGACAATCTTGTAGTTATTTAAAAGCAGAAAAGTTGTGAACTTTTAAACTGACTGGGACTGAAGGCTTTAGACTTAGAGTTCATTCCATCGTACTATTTGAGAGGCAAGAAACATGTTGAGCAGCCGTTTCGAGCTCTTCCATACTGTCAGACAGTTATGGAAGGCTTTGGATGATGTCAGACATAAGTCTAACAGGTTGTTAAGGGTAATCCAAGAATTACTTGTAAAGGTATACAATTCATCCAACTCCTCCCTTTAGATTCCGCCCTCCTACGTCGGCTTGGTTTCTGACCTCCGAACCATGCTCTTTGTCCATTCAGCCATTTTCTACCTCGACAGTTAATATTCTGCTCTACTAACAAGTATTTTTTCGACTTTAGCCGCAAAAAGGGAATCTGGTCTAAGTCCGAGTGCTAACTCTTCTTGGAGCGGAAGAGTGGTGTATGCTGCGAGTGAAAGTAATTCTGACTACCCCTTAACAGACGTCTACCTTTGCCAATCACTCCGGATCTGTGGCTCGGGGAGAAAGCTATTAACACGAGAAGCGGCACCAGCCGCGAGCCATCTTTACGGTGATGTCAATGAAGTGAATATGCGATACCTCCCCCACCTCTCTTCTAGCTGGATAAGATCCAGCTAAGTATGCAGCTGGGCAGCGGTTAAGTGGGGAGGAAGTGGAAATGAGTTAATAGACACCAAGTCTTATTCACACACGAAATTGTTCTGAGTCCTACACTTGTCCCAACATCTGCGTTTCGGCCAGCACAGGATTCCCTTCTCTTGATACACTTCTCACTCGAAGGGCACTCCAGATTGAGTGGAGTTTCCTAGAGGGGCCAGTGACGTTGCAGCCGGGGGTCTTCCACATTGAATGCGAATTCGATGACTGGAGCTGTTAGTTAGAGACTGTTTTCTTGTTTTTGAAGTACGGGTGGCATAACGTTCAATACAAGATTGCATTTTTCGCCTTGCATTATGTCTCCTACTGACTTCTGCGATGGCTTGAGGCGCTGAACTAGGCATGAAGGAGGGTCGTGTCTGTAAGTAAGTAGGATTTTAAAAAATCAAAAATATGTTCCTTTAAATATTTAACTTTTTGTTAAGACTGTTTAATTTGTGATAAATTGGTTGGTGAATTTTATTCAAACAAATTTTGTGGTTAAAATAGTTGGACAATCTCATGCACAATCCCCCTCGGATTCATGAATAATCCCCGATCTGATAAGGCTAGCTGCAATTAATCGGCGGTATATTTGAGTAGCATAAAGGTAATTGTTCAAAATTCACAGTAAAAAGCTGGGATGAGATGATAAACCGGTTGGGGTGTAAACAAAGCAATCAAAGCCATCTCTAACTGCTACAGCCTGAGTGGTTACGGCGGTGTGGATACGCACCGAACGGCAGAATGCGCCCCCACATTTTTAACGGAGGTTGGCTAACCCCAATGTAGGGTACAATTTGCCCCTGGGATTATTTTATTTTATTTTTCTTGGATAGTGCTTAAAACGGTAGAAAGTGTGGAACCGTGAACGCTCTGACTCCCCACGACCTCCTTAATACTCCCTCAAGGAGAACCCCATCGTCACAGCGTAGTTGTAGCTACGAGTTTTACTTTACAAGCTGAAGGGACGCACAATTCTTGGGGAAAATATGTGTTTTCGACATACAGAGGAGCTGGCGACTACTAGTGTCGCCTGGATGCTCTTCCACTTAGCGCAAGAACAACTGCTTATCCTTTGACGTCCGATGAGTTCGACAAATCATCAAAGTAATGCATTGCTTTTCCTCTGTAACTCTCGAATCACTAATAGGGAATTTTTTCCCTGCACAGAAGCGGTTACAAAGACAACCCTTTCCTGAGACTCTTATTGACTTGTCTAGCTTCAAATGGTTGAAACCAACTCTGGCTACCCGCTTGAACCCAATCGTATTCAATCTGTTCAACCTGCCTACCTTCGCTGTTGCTGCGGTCACTTGTGGCTATTGAGAATAAATTATTTAAGCTATCTGGACTTTCAACGGTAGTTCTAAAAGAAGTGCTATTTGGGCAGGAATTCAACAATTCAACGCATGTTTAATAATAAACCGAATCTCGAACGTTTTTGTTTTGGTTAATTGGATAATGAAGGGCACGGTCTTTGTACTTTAGCTGGGCGCCAATAAACAGCAGCCTCCAGGCCTTCTGCCCTCGGATCTGTCACGTTTCAGCCCCTGGGAGGGTTGGGGTTGACGCACCGATGACAGCGGAAGGAGAAACTTGAGCCTACAGAACAAAGTCCCTAATTTTCATCGTTGACTACTACCTCCAGTCCCGTGTTCTGTGGGAATGCTACTAACAAATGTAAATCATGAAGAGTTTATTATGGAGTTGTCTACTGCACGAATGCCTTCACCACCTCTCTACCAGCTGGATAGAACCCATACAAACATTTGGTTAGGCAGTACTGGAGTGTAAACAAAGCAACTAGGAAGAATAGGCCCGAAATCCCACCCTCTGGAAACTCCTTTAATTACCATCACTGAGCAAATGGCTCTACTTTTGGGTTAGTGTTCCTTTGACAAGCAATGGCCATCCGTGATGGCTAGCGTATTCCCCCTTCCCTCAGTTAAGTTCTCAGACAGGACGGAACTCCAGACGCAGTGATAATTGCTGAGAGGAGTCGGTGAATTTGCAGTCAGTCGGTGACTGCACGGTCAGTCCGTTGGTGGTTCCTTACAGCACCGACCACGATGGAATGCCTGACGTGGGAGGTTGAGGTGAGGAGAGCTATGAAGCACTTAGATTGATTGTCCAACTCTTTGTTTTGATCTCATGGACACTAAAGGCTCCACCGGACGGTCCGATCTTAGGGGGACCTTCTGTAGATTGACAATTGAATTCCTTCTCCGTGGTCTTACTTATGCAGCAGGAAGTTTATCAAATAATGCTTCCTCGATAAACTGTAGTTGACGATGCAGACCTTCTCATTCAATGGCGATTTGATCAAGACTCAAATTTCGTCACTTGTGACGCCAGCTTTCAAGGCCTTTCAAATCACTGCTGATAATGCCCTGTGGCGTTTCCAAGGGTGACCTTGAAAAATAAAGGATCTCCATTTGATTATACACCTCGTTTATAAAATTTTCAAAAAAAAACTCTAGCAAATATGTAACATCGAGTCTGAACGCAATCATCCAATGAAAGTATGCCTGAAGGACAGACTTATCTGTTAATTTTCTTTGTCACCAAGCGCTGTTTTGGAAACTTACCCCCAAGTAAGTTCTTTAGAATTGGTAAATTTAGTAGCAAAGGATGTATTTTCCTTCCACAAGTAGGTATTCTTTTAGAGGTGTTGATGTGGACACAGTCCTCAAAGGCAATCGCTGTGGATTAACTAGTGGAAAAGGGCCTTGGATAACTCACCACTTTAAATGGGTCGCTCCAGTCATTGTCTTCATTCATTCATACAGTTCATACTGATTTCAAACCATTGAAGCCGTCCACAAATCGTCGATTGTAATTTGCTGGATCCACCCTTCAACAAATGGAAAGGAATAGCTTGGGAGTAGAGTCAAACGAAGTCAGTAGCATATGTCTACTTTACCGATAGCTATCATCTAAATTAGTCACCGTCATCAATTATTTACTCAACGAGAATTACACGATCGAGTTGAGCTATTTCAATTTTTACTCCTGTAAACTTGAATTTATTTGTCTGGGTGTGTTCTTTATGTACCTCCCCCGTGACTCTCCAAAGGCGACAGAAGCCCCCATGCGCAGTCAGAATATGCGTTGTCGACGTATCCAGAATCAAAGCAGCTACTGGCATGGCTCGGGACTCAGACCTCCCGGCAGAAGTACAGTGGCGGCGCCCTCAGTGACCCCGAAACCAAGGCGATGAGATAAACAATTAAAGAGTCCTCTCCGTGTCAACAGCCACTACGTTGTCGATGCTGTCATCGAAGATTCCTTACCACACCATAAAGGTTTCTCTTGGCACTTCCACTAAATCAGAAGTTTTGCCCTGCTAAGCTGCTGCATTGGAGGAAGAGTGAATGCGCATTCGCCGGATGGACAAGCAATGACCTAGAAGCCTCCGTTTAATGAGAGACGGCTTTCGGACAGTTTTCTTGGGGGGTAGGGCTTCATGTCCCTTCTTGCCACTCAGTTCTCACTTCAGTGCCGCGTGTTCATTTCATTGACATCTTCATTGGAGTGCAATGAGCAGCTCCGTAGCAGACTTTTCTCGATTATTAATTGCCAGTGTCACTTCAGTTGGCATCGGCTTTCCTCCAAAACACAAGACTGGCGTGGCTGGCTAAAGCAGACGTCATTTTTAATCCTTCTGTTAGTAGTCAAAACAGGTTCTCCCATCTGTAGCATGGATCTCCTTCCCATCGCGGTAAGGTCTGGCTTTCAGGAACGGAAATCGGAGTAGTTGTCCTTTGGAATCAGGTTTGCTTTTGCTGCTACTAATTTAGAAACCAAAGTTTTTTTAAAAGTGGAAGGAATCTGTTTCACCGACGCACAGAAAGGCTGAGAGGAACTGCCATGTCCCGAGGGTCAGTCGCCCAAGACCCAAGAGTGTTCGCAAAATGGAGCGAGCACTCATGAGCTGATCATCATCTCAGAGACCATAAATTACTGAATACCTTTTAAAGACAAGATTACTTTCAGATCAGCGATGTTTCTGAACGAATACAACTGGTCTTTCTCCCTTTGTTTATTATTTAGGATTTGTGAGAGGCGTCGAATAACACTAAATATTGGCCTGACTATTTTAGTAGTATATGCGGCAAGCAGTCCGATCTGCAGGTTTGGGTTGATTAGCCTGGATACTGTTTGTTTGTCTGCCTGCCTGTCTGCTCTCCCTGAGCGAGGCAAGCCCTCTCCCAACCCTCCCGTCCCCCCTCCCAAAGGTCTGATGGACAAATTAGTCTCCTTGCCCACCCCATCCGCACCCCAGCAGTTGATAGATTAGATATGACAGAGTAATTACAGTTAACAAGACCTCCGATGCTAGTGGAGGTCTGTACACGCGGAGGTGTAAATGTAGGGAAGCCCTACCTAATAGAGAAAGGGAGAGGGAGAGAGCGCAAGATTGGAAGTGCACTAACTCGTTCATTTGCCCTCATCACCACCACCATCACTAGCACAAGCATCACCTCCTGCCTTGCCTTTGTGATTATGAGTTAACACATTTCAAGCGTTTTGACAGCTGGATGAAGAATAAGGGAGGAATGAGAAGAAGGACACTGGGGGCGTGTAAAGGATGAGGAAGGGAAGGGAATGGGAGGATTTGATGCGAGGCAGTAATTATGCGTCCTTTTCTGCCTCCTTTGCATGCGAGAATCTAATTTTATGAGCAGAGTACCCTTAGTTTATCATTGTCGTGATGGAAGTCACCTAAATTTTTGCTCTAAAAGTCCACCTTGTTAGTTGATTTACGATTCTTCCAATAATACGATTTTAGGCATTCGGAGGGATGTCATCATGGGCATAGACTAATAGTTTACGTTCCTCTCCTCATAAACTTGACTTGGGAGGAATTGTTATACCCCGGTGTGCATTTATGTGGCGCCGCCTCATCTGGTGCCTACCGTGAGGTGTCATTGAAGTGCTAGGTTGACCGGCCACCCCGCATTGACTTTCGAAGATATATTTCATAAGAGTGATTTTTAAGATAAGGCTGAGCCTTCGTGAGGCTGGATGATCGACTAGAAAGAGCAGGTTTTACTCAATGTTGTAACAGGTGTCGTGATGTCTTGTAATAAGAAGAACCAGCAGTTAATAGATTCACTAGTCCTGGCCAACTCTAAAGGAGAAATCAAAGGCTTCTGGAGCTAAAATTAAGCTCTTGTCTCAGAGTAGACAATCCACAGCCAACTCTATCATTTTCGTCAGCCGTTTTGCAAAGAAGAATTAAAAGTGAGTGTAAACGAGGGCCTATAAGAGATGAGTAGTATCCTCTGCTTCCCCAAAAACTGTTCAAACGAACCGCTTCCACCTGACATGCATAGAAATAATATGATTTAGCCTGTTTTTTGGCTTATAATAAGGGAGCCATTTTAGTGTGAATTTGCATGTCATGCCTACTCACAATTATATCAGTAAAGGGTATAAATTCACACATGGAATTTTTACCACATTTTATGCAAAAATTAATCATAAATTCAAGTACCTTCCCTTCTGTTCATGTTACTGATAAATGCTGAGTAGGAACAAAATCAAATCAATTCAATGGAACCGACCTATTCAGTACCACATACCTACAGAAGCCCGGTTTTCAGATGCGACAATGGCGTCACAAATGTGTGACATTCCTTTCCGTCAGTACATGATAACTGGTTGCAAGAAAGTACGCCACGTTACAAGTTTGTTTGTTTAGCTCTTCATTTTATTGACGCGAACGCTTAAGTCTACGCTCGTACACTTCGGCAAAGCGTCATGGTATCTTGACTGAGATAGTGGCCCCTCCCCCAACCCTCCCCTACTTCGACAGTTCATAAATCCCCTACTTCGACAGTTCATAAATCACGCTGTATCATAGCTTTCTTTGACTGTATGGAATGCTCAAAATGTTACGACATTCATAAAACGAATCTAACGGCCACGATGATCGGTTGCGCCTTGAAAACCTGATGGTGAACGAAGTCTTCTCGCTATAACCGTGTACTAGCATGCTAGTTAGTTCTCGAAATATTACTTTTAGGATAAAATCGCAGCGCAGCATAATAAATGAAAGAGTAAATGACTTCACCGATCCCACTAGGTGGAACCATTCGCTAGAACCGTAGTTGACTAAAATCTACTTTGATCTCATTTTTTACTGATGCATGTCATTTAAAGGGCGTCAGATGCACTTTCGTCTCTAGACATTTCCTATTTAAAATATCTATTTCTAAATAGTTGTAAAATATCTTCAAAAAGGCACTGCTAAGAGCAAAAAGTCAACAAAATATGTAAGCTGTGGACCGGACACTTTAGTAGACACACCGTTATTTAGTTTTACGAAGGGAGCATAGGCACGAGGACATCTTGCCCAGTAAACACATTAAACCTGCACAAAATCGAGATTTTCCACATGTTATGAATAAGTTCCTCCACCTAAATTTACTTTAGCAGCACCCTTCACACGAGTTGTTCATCGCGTTCAGAAGTGGCCTGGACAGAAAACAATCCACCATTCTGCTAGCGCCTTCCTGCCATCGTAATTACAAGGTAAATAAACCACCGAACGTATGCTTCTCTCAGCCCACTGACACACATATTTCTGGTGATTTCTATTGGCTTTATCTGGGTCGCTGATGGAGGCGCGCGCCAATTGGAGGGGGTGACCCAATTTCGCTGCTGCCCCGATAGCTGATTGGCTCACACACCTGCACTACGAATGAGCTTGGGCGTTCACAACACTGATTGACACCTCCTCACTATGAATCTGTTTGAGAAGATTGTACCCTAAAATGTAAGACATTAAAATCCACAAATTTTAAATCAAAAAGCAAGCAGCCAATCAGTGTAGGCTAGGACCAGTAAGCTGAATATTACCCCCACGGTGAGGTTATGACTCGGGTCATGGTTAGAGGGGCCCATAAGTCAGTTGAAGTCAAATTTAGGGTCTGAGTGAAACAGTGTTGACGTCATCCTTGGGAAAATATGACATCTTTGCGATACCCTAGGAAAGCGACATACTGATCCGTACACCTGGAATTGGGGAGGCTCTATTTAATAATTGCCATGGATTATACGTTGAAAATTTAAAACTCGGAGAGATTAAACGCCTATTAAGTATTTTTAGCTGGAACACACTTGTAGCATTCTCCAACTCCTCTGATTTGAGATGAGTATGCGCGTACCATTCTCTTCCCCTTCGTCGGGCCTAATTCATTACAAGTTAAAGGTGAGAACTCGTCCCACTTAACCCCAAATAGCTCATCCTTACCTTCTTATAAATGCTAAAGGAGCTACTCGACTGATTTAAGCAACAAGAAAGTCAGGAAAATTAGTTAGTCAAACGAGATCTGTTTAAAGTCACCAAATCCATGTCCAAATGGTTGATGTACTAAGACATTGATGTGTGGATTCTGATCTGGCCAGCTATATTATAGCCTAATTTTTTGCAATCATCACCTTGAGATCAATTGGAACGACTAAGGCAGTAGCAGTAGCAGCAACGGTCTTCCATCACCGCGGATCGATCGTTTGCACCGCACCGTCCAAATTCGCGCGCACCGCACGCACGTGCGTGTGTGCGCGCTGCTTCCAGCCAATGGAGAGGAACGGGGGAAGTCGGGTGCCACATACAGACAGTCACTGAGGCAAGGAGGCTAGCTTGCGTGCGTGGGTGCAACCTCGAGTCGCGGAGAGGACACACGACGGCAGCGACGCAGAAGCACACCGCAAACGCCGCTTCTGAACTCCGAGGATGTTGCAACCTCGGCTGAGGGCGCTGTTGGTTCTTCTCTTCACAGCCCTCGGCTGCGTCAACGCCTTGGATCTATCTTCTCATGGCAGCCAACTGCCTTCAGGTAGGCCTCTCTACTTGTTAAAGTCTTTCGCCACTCTGAGTTTGGCTAGCTTTTCATGCCATTTCATTCCTCAGCCTTTTAAGCGGTGTGATACCGAGAATTTTTCTGTTCATTTGGAATGCACGTACTACTCCCAGCTTATTTGCATCGCCGGCTGTATGTAAGTAATTTAGCCCATGATTTTGACGGAAGTAAATGCCGAGAGTGAAACTGTTCTAGAAGGTATTATTAACCCAGGGCGGAATCATGTTATACAGGAAGTAGATATTCCGAATCCGGCTGCTTAGCTAATCTTCTGATTGCGTACTCTTGAATACTTCCACCCAAAGTAGTGTCTCAAAAGTGTGACTTTGCGCATAGCTCCTCTAGAGGTATCCATTTGAATCCACGATTGCTTGACCTTGTGAATCAGAAGTCAGGTCTCATCACTACTCCGTCAGTAGCAAAATTCACTCGGATATGCGATTTGAAAGAGGTAGGATGCAACATTAATAGACCCAGGGGCTTGATGTCTTGCATATCCTAATTTGACATTGAGATATCAATATTTCGACCGTTCAAGCCGTGGAGGTGCAAGCTGCTCCTGCATATCTCATCCCCCTCAAATGGTCTTAAACGTATTTGACGCCAAGATTTTGCAGCTTGTCTGATAACCTAAACTCGTTTCGTAATGTAGACAAGTTTCAATCGCACCTACCGGTTTAGGCCGACATTTTATGATGGAAGCATTGGGAATATGCATCTTTATAAGGTCTATGCCCGGACTCGAATGAATTTTGAAGTCGTTTGAGCTATAACTTGCATTACCTCGTATCATCTGCTCCAAATCTTGCAAAAACAAAGTTTAACTGATTGAAAATCTATAGTATTCCGATAACAGGTGGCTATGAAGACCGTTGAAGTTCTGGGCCTATACTACTTATCCATATGAGTAGCATTCTGGATGTTCTGAGTGTAGGCGAAAGTTGAAGAATGTGGCCCCTCTGTTGATTAAGACATGGAAAAAATTTTTACATTTTCCAGTCCACAAATAGTGAGTTATTGAAGCAAATATTGTCGCAGACTGTTTTCATCAAAGCCTCCCATTGGTCGGCGTTTTGAGTTGAAAAACTTTGAATGAGAGACAAAACGCCTCGTCAAATTCAGTCAAGAGTTTGTGGTACTAAGAAGGGCTTTAACAACAATAACCGAACACTTAAACTCTCACCACAGCATTCCCACTGCAAGGCTATCGCATTCCATGGAGCTCTTTGACCCCCTTTTTGAGAAGCTCTTTGAGTTATTTCGACTTTGTCTGCTGCAACTTACCTTCTATCCTTTCAAGGAAGTGTGGATTTTGTGAGTGCATTCAAACTCGACCAATTGGTGGGTTCCAGCGTGCAAAAACACGCCAGTGCTTGTGACAATGCGGGAGCAGCCTTCTCCTATATGGATAGTGGCAAGCTCTCCAAACCCGCAAAGACCTTCTTTCCTGGTAAGGCTTACCACAGATCCGCCTTAGTTCTCAAGCGTGTCCCTCAGTTACCTTTAACACTGACTTTACTCCTCACTACTAGACGGCTTCCCAGACGCTTTCTCCATTATGGGTCTGGTGAAACTGGACGCTTCTGGCAAACCTCAGACCCTTTTGGACGTCCGTGATGCCTCGGATCGAGAGGTCATGAGTCTCGTTTTGGACGGTCAGCTGGTCTTCAAGTTGTCAGAGACTCCAGGAGTTGTCAACATTGTTCGTCTTAACCACACTCTGACTGGTGATGGGTAAGGAGGATACCCTAATTACACTGTAAACAATGTACTTGCGGCCTGTGTAGTGTACAGAAACCAGTTTCCTTCCAGGGTTTTGGCCTACTATTTAGACAGCAGAATCAGCATTCCTACTTAATGGACTGTTGTCAGCGAAACCTTCACCACTGCAGTGCCTCGTTATCTCTACAAAGACCATCAAGCATGTTAGTTAGGAAGTAACCTTTTTCCCTTCTCCGTGTAAAGAATGACTGGGAGACCGTTAGCGCCGGAAACATTCCCACAGTTCCTTATCACTTAAAAGGTTAGCCAATGGTAGCTATCGTTCAGTGATCTCGTATCAATTTCCGTTGCTTGCGAGTAAAAAACCAATCACATTTTGCACTTGCAAGTTCTTATTCAGGAATCTTCTGGTTGATCTTACCAGAAAATCACCTCCGCCTTGCTGAAAACTAGTTAATTAAGTAAAAGACAGGTTCTGCACATTCTCCTGCAAACAAACATCAGTTTCTAGTCCGCAAAATTTAGAAGAAGTGGCTACGACTGTTTGAACTACTTACAACTCATTGCAAAGATATTTTATTTGTTTCTAATCCACTCTAGTTGGTCCTCAATCGGACTGAGTGTAAAGGGTGACACTCTGGTGCTGATGACAAACGGAGTAGAGCGGGAGTACACTACTCTGCATCGAAGCAACTCTAATCCATCAGCAATCAGCGAAGGAAAAGTGTACCTCCTGCACGGTCTACAGGGCCAAGGTTCTCGGGATGTAGGCGATGTTACTTATTCCTCCTAAGTAGTATCTATCCCACGTGAAATTTAAACCTTGTATATTATTCGTAGGCCAAAATAGGTGATTTAATGTTCTCACCGGATCCTGAACAAGCCTACAACTATCACCAACGCCTGCTTGAAGTCTGCCCTCGCTTGGAGCAAATGAACAATCGTGATGTTATGATGGCTCAGGAGGGAGCTTTTGAGGAGGTAGGTCACTGTGGATTCCACATTCCCTCCTTTTCATGCCCAGTACTAGATCGGGAAAGAATGTCGAGACTGACGTAGGTAGATAAGTAGTTAAAACGGAATCCAATCCTTACCTTTCTGTGGCAGCTAATTTGATGAATGGACTACTTATTCCATTCCTGAATGTGTCACAGAAAGACCCACCCGGGGAAAAGTGCTAAGGACCGAGCCAAGACACTTTCTGATTGCCAATGGCTTTATTCTAATGCCTCCATCGAAGAGTGGCAGGGAGGACATTATTCTCTGATTTCAGCTTTTCAAACGTAGTTTCGTCCCCTTATTGAACAATGTGTTGAATACCTGATTTAAGGTGTCAATTCAATTTCTGAGTCTGTACTTTCTGACCCAACCTCCCGCCCGCAGAAAGCAAAATTGTTCTTTATTTAAGGCAAGTGTGCCAATACCGCCACTAAGATAACAGAAGCAGTCCTGCTAGAAACGTGCAAAAGGACTGGGAAACATTTGGATCAGTGGAGTGAGATGAACGCCAAAAAAAAACGAACAAACAAACATTCCACCTTCTGCACTTGGCTCATTCACGTCCAGGTGTAAACATTCAGCTGGAAACGAATGCCCCTTACCTTCTAGGCGATTATGCGGTGACATTTCATCGCACTTTCTAGCAAGGAAAAATTTCCGCTTTGTTTATTAGCCAAACAGTAATTCTACTTATTTTGTCTTTTTTTGACAGGTCGACGGACAGGTGTACATTCAGGTGAGTTTAACGATGGCGCGCTCTAAATTTAAGGCCATTGTCATGCCCTAAACTGATGTCGCTTTCTTGCGCTTTGCAGGGACCGCAGGGACCAAAAGGTGAACGTGGGCCTAAAGGACCGAAGGGACCACCTGTAAGTTTAGGCTTGAATTTCTTTTGTGACACCAATAAGCCCTATTAAAAAGATACCATCCAATGGTCCGCCACTCTTCCTGCACAAACAATCAAGATGTGTACTAATCGGTCAGTATTTTGGAAATACAGGGTCGTGATGGTCGTCCAGGTCTGCCAGGACCCCCTGGACCTCAGGGTTCTCCTGGTCACGTCCTTCTAATGCCGGTACCTTCACACGGTAAGAACGAGAATGTTCGAATGACTCAGTTCCGAGCTGCCGTCCAACAATCTGTGGTAAGCTGACGCTTGAAAACCCTCTCTTGGCATACGAGTGTAAAGATAGCTTAAGCATAGCCCTAAAGAAAGGCCGAGAGTTTGGTAGCGTATGTGACTGAATCACGAAGGACCGATTGTTCCAACTGTGGACTTTGTATGTAATCGCCTTTTAGATGATGCTAAGAGGTCCGCGCGGAATGCCCGGTATGACAGGTCTTCCTGGCATACAAGGACCTGCTGGTCCACCTGGCCCCAAAGGTGATCAGGGACCTCAAGGCGACCCTGGTTTCACTGGTCCTGCTGGTCCACGAGGTCATCCTGGACCTAGAGGACCGATTGTAAGTCTACTTGTCTAAATTCCCACTTTAGAATGACACTTTATACGGTAGCCTTGATTAACAATGCGAATTCCCCAACGTTTTTAAGGGTCGTGCGGGCCGTGACGGAGAACCTGGTATGATGGGAATGCAAGGTCCTAAGGGCGACCCCGGTGCTCCTGGTCTGCCCGGTTTGCCTGGACCCCGTGGTCACAAGGGTGAAGACGGTCCTCCTGGTGAGAAGGGAGCTCAAGGCGAACGCGGTCCCACAGGTCCCACTGGCCGACAGGGTGAGACCGGTCCCACTGGCGAACAGGGTCCTCCTGGGTACCCGGTGAGTCATTGACTTGCGACGTTATGACGTACTTCATTGGTCCATGTTTTCGTCCTATTCCAGTGCGACATTTAGCAAAGTAAACGAATTTTGACAGCACTCATTTAAACTTTCCAACCCTTGATTTTTAATTTCATCCTCCTCCATCATCAGGGTCCTGCTGGTCCACCAGGCCAGCCGGGCATTCGTGGTCTCCCCGGCCCTATGGGACCGGCAGGACCAAAGGGTGACAGGGGTGACAGCGGTTTGGTGGGTCCCACTGGTCCTGCCGGTCCCCCTGGTCCTCCCGGTGTAGTGGGACCGCAAGGCGAACGTGGTATCCCCGGTATGCCCGGACGTCGTGGCGATCCCGGTGTGTCCGGAGTGGCTGGAGCCATTGGCCCCACCGGCAATCCTGGTGCTCAAGTAAGTAATTATTTTCTGCAAGAGGCCTTGAAATCACCTTCCTTCTTTGTGGTTGCCCGCCTTATTATCTGTGATGCGTTTCTCAGGTGAGTTAATTTTTGGCATCAATTTTTGGAAGCACTGACATGGTGCTCACCAAAATTGCTGACAGATTTGGTGGTTCAGAAGAGGTCAAAGTGCCGCAGTTGCCAAACTGGTTGTTCTTGAGGCAGTAGGAGCTATTTTTGATTTATGTGGATTTTAGGAACTTAAATCCCCTTTCTTTCACGGTAGGTTGTTTGCAATGCTGCAGCCGAGATAAATTTGTAATTGCCATGAGACATGAGAGTTTACATAAGCTGAATGGTTCAAAAAGCCCCAATGAGCTCAATGTTTGCTCACATCATTCAGAAAGTTCAAAATTAGCTCTAAGTCTAGAAGGAATCCATTTATTCTTTGCATTCATCCTGACTTCTGAATAGGGTGATACCGGTCCAAAAGGCGATGATGGTCAAGAAGGTCTTCCTGGTGATGTTGGGCCAATGGGACCGACTGGTTTCAAGGGTGATCGAGGACCTCGTGGTCCAGTGGGTCCCAAGGGCACCACTGGAACTGCCGGCATGACGGGCGTTGCCGGTGAACGCGGTGACCGTGGTGAAGCCGGTGAACGTGGATTTCCCGGTCCTTTTGGTCCCGAGGGCCTCACCGGTGAGAAGGGTGAGCGTGGTCAGGTTGGTCAGGCCGGTCCTCATGGTCCTGATGGTGAAAAGGTATTTTCTCCTTCATCCCAAAAAATAATTATCCACTGAAGGAAAACTCCTTTGCTATGAGGGATATTTCGCCGTTTTCAGGGAGTCCAAGGCCAGATGGGACCACCAGGCTACGCTGGAGCTCCAGGACCCAAAGGATCGGTTGGCCCAGTAGGTCCAATGGGACGCGACGGCGAAAAAGGTGATGCAGGACCACTCGGACCAATTGGAATGAGAGGTCCTGTGGGCCCTGCTGGACCTGCGGGTCCACGTGGAGCCCCTGGACCATCCGGACCCCCTGGAGCTCGCGGTGACGAGGGTTCTGCTGGCCCTATTGGTCCACCGGGTCCAGCTGGACCCCCGGGACCCCGTGGCCCTCTTGGTTTTACGGGCCCTGTTGGGCCAGCAGTGAGTTGAATGTAGAACTAATTAAATTTTTTTGGTCAATTCTCATTTTGATAGGATCTTTGGGGACTTATAGGGTCTTCCAGGAGTTCATGGACCTCCTGGTGATATTGGTGAGCGTGGTGAGACCGGAGAACGAGGTCCACCCGGTGAAGTTGGTCCAATTGGTCTACCAGGCCCGACTGGACCTACCGGAGACCAAGGACCAACTGGAGAACCCGGGCCCAGGGGTCCACGAGGACCTATGGGACCTCCTGGTAAGCCGGGTAAGGAGGGCAGTGAAGGAGAGCCAGTAAGTTGTCAAATTAGCTGTTTTGCTCTTATTAGTTGATGAGTTAAAGTTGGAGGTAGCATGCTTGATTATCCTCCTTCAGGGAGACAAGGGCGACCAAGGCCCACCAGGACCCGAAGGAGCCACTGGACCAACGGGATTCCGTGGAGCGCGAGGTCCACCTGGACCGAGGGGAAAGCTTGGTCCCAAGGGTGATATAGGCAAGCCCGGTATTCAAGGCCGCATGGGAGACAGAGGTGATCGTGGAGATCCTGGTCCTAGAGGCGCTCCTGGTCCAGCTGGACCCCAAGGTGCTCGAGGACCTGACGGACCTCAAGGGGAAATTGGGTGAGCTCTGAGTCTTGCCATCATTAATTCTGACAATCATGCATTGTTGAGGTGTGAATCGTCGAAGTTTGATGGTTAGATTGACTTAACCAATCACCAGCTAAGTAAAGTTATTCTCCCATCCTATTGGTTGCAGCATTTGTTTAAGTTATCACTCCTTTCCTACTGTAAAACAATGGCATTTTTAAGGTTTTCAAACCGATTTTAAAATATTTTAGCAAAAACAGCATCCAGCTAAGCTTTTTTAATTAGCAAAATACCTTAATTTTTGGACGACTGCATATAACTTAACACATCGCATTATTCAGCTAATGAGAGATCGCTCACAGCGTAAATTGAACTTTTAGTGGTTGCACGAATTCAACCAATCATTGCCATGTCAATATATTAAACTTGTATCTGATTGGCGAAAGTGCTCGTTTTATTTCTTTTGCATTATAGAGACAAGGGCGGTGCTGGTGTGACCGGTCCAATTGGTCCAGCTGGACCAAAGGGAGTCCGTGGACCACGAGGTAAGCCTGGGCCCTTGGGACCTCCAGGCGTTGACGGTCAGAAGGGTGACCAAGGTCCCGATGGTGAAGTTGGACCCAAGGGTGACCGTGGACCTCCCGTAAGATATCTTTTCGGACAGTTTTAACAGCAATCTTAAAAATGAGTTATCGCTGAATATTTAGTAAACTAGCAGCTTTTTCATGCTTAGAACTAAAAATATTCTACTTTTGTCATTCCTCTAAAGGGCGAAATAGGTCCTCAAGGAGCACAGGGAATAATGGGACCTCCAGGCATTTCAGGAATGCCTGGTGACCCAGGAGAACCGGGTGAAACTGGTCCACAAGGTCCGAAGGGTCTGCCTGGAAAACGGGGTCCAGTTGGACCGCCTGGACCAATGGGTCCATCTGTAAGTTCGTATCATAACGAGGAAAAATCAAGAATTTATCGATGAGAATGTATTTAATGTTTTTATTGTCACAATTGATTTTCTCAGGGTCCTACTGGTCCTATCGGTCCTCGTGGTGAACAGGGAGAAAAAGGGCCGCAAGGAGCCATGGGAATCCGTGGTCCACCGGGTCCTGCAGGTCCAAGTGGCGCTGCTGGTGTACGAGGTCCTACGGGCCCTCAAGGACCCGCCGGACCCCCTGGCCCTAAGGGCGAGACCGGCCCCATCGGTCCACGTGGTGAAAAGGGCAAGAAGGGTTCTGACGGTCTCCCCGGTGCAGTCGGAGTCAAGGGTTCCCGGGGTAAACGCGGTCCTCAGGGGCCAACTGGCCCTGTCGGCATGACGGGACCGCCTGGCCCGCCCGGTGAAATAGTAAGCAAACCTGGGACACGGTTAATGCCAACTCTAAAGAGAGTTTTTTATAAGTAGGCAGCTCACAGAAACGGCTAGGAGAAGGGAAAGCCGTGGCATCGAGAGTGCGGACGAAGACTGAGATGAGTGAAGAACCCGGATATTTGAAGTTGAGACAGAAATCGACCTGTTCATTTTTCTTTTAACATTATCTCCATTGCTCCCAATTCGTGATTATAAGCCATTTATACAAGAAGAACGAGGATGTATGACCTAATCAAAAGTACAAGGCGAGTTAATGGGCTTTGCTGATAGTCTTAGAAAAGTTTACCAAAAAGAAGGGCAGTGTAGTAATTCGTTGTGTGCAATATTTCCAAAGAGCTGGTACTCTATACCTGTTTTAGGGTCCACCTGGACCCAAGGGTTCAATGGGTCCTACGGGGCCCAGTGGGGAACGCGGATTGCCCGGCCCCGTGGGAAAGGAAGGCCCTCCTGGAGCCCAAGGACCCGAGGGACCAATAGGCGAAGAGGGACCGCCAGGACCCACAGGATTGGCTGGAGAGTCAGGTGTTCAGGGTCCCATTGGCGCTGAGGGTGAGGTGGGACCTCCTGGTGATCGTGGAGACCGAGGAAAACCTGGTGATAGAGGTCAACGTGGGCCGCGAGGTCCGCCGGGCCCTCCTGGACCTATTGGACAGATTGGCGAACGGGGACCTGCTGGCGAAGCTGTGAGTTCAGAAAGGATTGGGAAGGGCTGTTTTCTTTAATCCACCGCATTTGCTCATCTCCACTTTAATATTTTAGGGGCCTCAAGGGCCTATCGGTAATACTGGCAAGAAGGGACGTCGTGGACCAAAGGTATCAGAATGTAGTTCCTTCCCAAAATTTACTTTTTATTATAAGTTGAGCTTCATCTCTGGCGCACTTTGTGGTAGTTCTTTAGCTTCGGCTGATACGAGTCTTCTAGTAAATTAAAATTGTAGTGATTAGTGTCGTTGACTTAAGCAGGGTTCCTGAAAATTAACTTTACTTCTGGGTAGTTGTAGAGCCGAGGCAATACTAAACAGCATATCCAACAAAATGAGTGTTCCTGATCTTGTAGGGACCAACAGGACCTTTAGGTCCGAAGGGCGACACAGGCGACCGCGGAATTCGCGGTAATCCGGGAAGCGTCGGTCCAGAGGGTCCCAAAGGCGAGCCTGGTCCCCCTGGTGATCGGGGTGCTGAGGGCCAACAGGGTGAGCCCGGACCAATGGGAGATGAGGGTCGCAAGGGTGAGACCGGTCCACCTGGTGACGATGGTGAACAGGGTCCCGCGGGTCCTGTAGGCCCGGCTGGACCTCAGGGTCTACAAGGTATACAGTTTTCTGGAGTAATGGGCATGATTTGCATAAGGTGTGATTGCAATTATCTACAGTGATTTTTAACGCTCGCATCCATGGCGACACAATGTTCAAGACGGAATGGATTTCACTTGAATTCTTTTTTTTTTATTTTAACAACTTTTAAAGCATGTGGATATGGGAGTTGCCTTATCTTAAGCTCACAGGATCTAAACCAATTTGAATGAGGTTGGAAAGGCCTTATGGAGGATCCCAGTGATTGCTATCATGATCGCATTCAAAGAAGCTGAATGAAGATCGTGCGATGAGTTTCCATCACAGATGAAGGTTTTGAAATCAAATGACTCTTGCATATTCATCCTCCTTGTAAATTGGATTCCAAGCCGGGCTTACGATTAGTCGATACTCTACAGTGGGGAATTTCAGGAGGATAATCGCCTTCCTCGAGACGGACCTGTTTGAATGTAAATTTTTCAAGCAAAAGGCGCGATAGTATTTCCGATTCTTATTCCTCTGCCTACTTAGATTTCTGTAACTTGTAGACAACTCGCTATATGAGCCATCTAAACCCTTCCGATGCGCCTAGAGCCTTGCAAATCCCCAGATTAGAGTTGTCGTGTTATGTCTCTGCAATGGTTTTAGCTATTCCGATCAAATAACTTTCCTTTGTAATACTTTTCTTCCCCGAAGCATCAATGGAGGCGGTCATCGCGAATCTTTCAGTGACCTCGAAACTACTAAATGTCAAATTCAAACGACAATATTATGTTAACATCCGGCTTTAGCTTTGATGTATGACCGCTTGGAAACACTCAGCACGGCATCTTTGAGGTTAGCAGCACGGTACTGCCATGAGGAGAGCTCCACACCACTGCCGTGAAGAACGTATTGCGCGGAGTCGATACTGGAAGCACGCTACTTGTTTGCATGCTTGACCTGACTGAATTGAATCTGACCTTACCTAACGCGTTTTCTCACCCTTCTTTGTGCACTGAAGCATCTAGAGCACCGAACTCACTTTGCTGACACAGTTCCCTTTTCTTCTTCTTCCTCTACCTTCCATAATGGTGTCAAAGGTCCACGCGGTGAGCGAGGTCCAGCGGGTGACCCCGGACCCCAGGGTCCGCCAGGACCCATGGGTCAGGTAAAGATCCTCAATGCACCCAACGACGTGGAAGATGTTATTAATCGCAGACGTCGACAGGCTCCTGATCCCAACCAGGGTGAGGCGTGTAATTCTTGTTCACTTGCTGCCTTGTTTGCCTTTTAATTAGCCATCATCAACTCTTATTTTTCAATAAGTTGAGCTGAATTCCTGGATCCCGGAATCATAATCTCCTTACATTCATTTTCTTATTTCAAACCTTTTGCGTCTAAAAGATTATTATGAAACGATCGTTGTAGCGTCTCAAGTCTTTCCTGGCGTCGAAAAAAGTCATAGTACTGGAGGTACAACGGTAATACCTTGAGTGTCAGCATAACTAAAGCAAAGAGTTGAATAATCAAAGTATTGCTCAGGTCCTTTCGTCATTTGAGCGCCGTCGGAAGCACCCTCTCTTGGTCAACCTCTTACGTCAGCCATCACAAAGTAGTCGATGCTATAAGAAAGACAGGTACGAGGTGGCCACTCCAGTCATCGAGTTTCATTAGCAATTCTAAAGGATCTAGACTCCCATCCTGCTTAGATGAGAAGAAATGTGTTGGCCATCTCGTATCTCCATTGGTCTAAAAGCAGAGGATTGAGTTTCGCGTCTGTTCCGCCTTGTCATTTTGTTTCCACTTCATTGCTATCAAAGAGGCGGAGGAGGTATCGCATGTTCACTTAATTGACATCTTCATAGACTGCTCAGTAAGGAGCTTTTCTAGATGGTTCACGGCTAGTGTTGCTTCCCCTGAAAGAAGAGACTAGGGTGGTTGCCGAAGACAGACGTCATTCTCAATCCTCCTGTTGAAGGTCATCACAGATTCCCCCATCCTGCTAAGATTTAGCTTTCAGGAATGGAAATCAGGGTAGTTGCCCTTTAAAATCGGGCTTCTTCCCCAACTTCACTAATGTAGGGCATTTTTACTCTCTCAAAGGCGAAGAATGATGTAATACTTAGATAAAATACTTGTTCTCGGGATTCGGACCTGCTGGAGGGCTGCTGACATGAACCGAAGATCATTGTGTAACAAGTTTAGCGTACCTCTCTATCAACCTATTCATGTTTCTCCATTTTGCATTATTCTTGGCTTTTCTTATTCTCTTTGTACTTGTGACAGTCTGGGATTCTCACCTTGACTGGAATCCTTCCCAAAAATGTTGACTAGGTATAGGTTCTGGGTTCGAAAAGTACTAAACCTAAAGTTGCACATACCTTTTAAACAGTTCTTAGTAGGTAAAAATACTTAGTGCTATAGTAGTTCTAGTCTTCCATGAGACATGCCAGTATGGAGGACCACGGGTCTGACCCAAGAACTGCGCCGCGGAACCGAAGTACCATCTATGGAGGCTGCAAGATCCCTCAAAGTTAAGCATTTCACTACGCACTCATTCCTACTTTCTTACAGATGTTTCAGAGGTTAAAGGTACCAGACTCGATGAATCTGAAGTGCACTTAGTCAATTTTTAAATACAGTCTCTAAATTCACTTTACCCTGCCATTCTGCTTTACTTGCAGTGATTACTCTACCCGAGTTGAACATGGCTCTGTTTGACCGTATCGACAAGTTATGGAAGGAGGCGCAGCGCCTGCTAAAACCATCGGGCAACAGTCAGGAGTACCCTGCTCCCAGCTGCAAGGACATTAAGCTGAACAACAAATTTGCTCGTAATGACACGTAAGTTGCCTAGGCCGCAATTGCATCGAGAATTGAACAGAGACACTTCAGGTTGTGCCTAAGATGAGTAACACTGCAAATCGGCCTCGCTTGTCGCCGAGTCAGCCTCCGAGTACTGTATGCTTGAAGAATGATAGGAGGGCTTTATACATAAGCAGACCTCGCACCTACTACTCTTCTGCTTTATCCATCATAGGGCTCTTCTGTCTTAATTATGGGTGATTTTTCCCCCATCTTGTATAAAGCCTCGATGCAGTGTCATATAGCAATAAGGCACCGGGTAGTTTTAAAAGGAAACCCCTTTAAAAAAACATCTTGATTCATTTGTCCATCATTTCTGTCCATTAATCGACTTCACATTTGAGTGTCCCTTAACAAAGAGGCAGTATATTTGCTACTTAAGATCTGAATCAGTAGTATTCCTTCTTAGTTACTGGATTGATCCTAACGGTGGTTCACCCTCGGACGCTGTTAAGGCGGAATGTGTCTTCTATGAAGATGGATCGGTTGAAACCTGTCTCTCAACTGGCGTCGCTTCGGCAAGGCTGCTTTCTTTTTACCTCCAAATATGTGATTTGTTTTATCAACTTCCAAGGAAATGTTTCAGTCAAATCAGCATTAAAAGTGTGCTCCCCACCTAACACTTCTTATTCCCTTTTAGGAAAATCTTGCAACCTACAAGAAACCGCATTCCAGCAATTCAGATTACTGGCAAAGCCGTTTACTCGTTGAAAATGGCATTAGCCCACCAGATGTAGGTTTTAGCATCCCGGCATTGCGCATCCTGTCTACTTCCTACCTTAAAAAACCGCTCTTTTGTCCCTTAAATCAGCTCCATGATCAAAGCCCACACACTCAAATGAACTTGCTGCGTAGCCAACACCGCTTCGCCACACAAGAACTCGAGTTCTTCTGTGAGGGCACCACCATCTTTGGCGGCGATATGGACTGGGAGACCGGTGAAGTTGACATGTCCAAGGCCACTTCACTGCTGGCTCACAATGGTCGGGTTATTGACCTCACTAAGGGCACACGTCAAGGCCCTAGTGTCAACTACATGGAAAAGATCGATTTTGAAAGCCCCATCCGCAGGCACGATGTTAGCATTGCTGTTGAGTACGACGGTTGCAGAGTGAGTAGAAAATCTACTTATTACTATTTAAGTAGAATGTCTAGTTAAATCTTGATGTTTTGGTACTTTAGCATCGCCAACCCGGAACCTCTACAAAGATGCGCATTGAGGCCCGCGATACTCAGCTGCTTCCAATTATCGACTTCACCGTAAAGGACTTCGACCACACGGGCAGAAGCACCCTGAGTCTAGCAGTCAAGGCCGTCTGCTTCAAAAACTAATAGATACATGTTTCCATCTTATCATCGCTATCACCATCATCTCTAGGCGCATAGTCAACTACGTCACTTCGCTATGGAACAGAATCACCTCCAACAACGGCATACTTCTACCCTCTCGTCTCTCGCTCCTCTTTCATCTTGCCTTCACCCGTCCCATTAGCCCTCTCCCTGTCTTCCTTCTCTTCCTGTCCCTGTTCTGTTCCCTGTTCTAACTTTTCCAAGTTTATTATTTTGTGGGAGATTTGTGTTGAGAAATCGCTGTGCAACCTGTGGCTTTGGATTGTAAGAAAACACCTCTGTGAAATTCCTGCTAGATACATGTGCACCACTGATTGGATGGTTAGTTCTGGGTGGATGGGCCATTAATTTTGTGAAGATAAATCTAACTAACTTTGTGAGGAGCGAAGACAAAGGAATGAGAGGTCTAAAGAGTTGAACTTTTTGACTTATAGGACTAGTTCTTTTATTAGTGTGGGCTAGATCACTGGTTTAGTTGAAATTGACAGACCTTCTGTTCCACGGCTACGTTCAGCCATTCGTACGGCTGTTGTAGCACTCCTAGACTTCTGCGAAGTCGAAGAGCTTAGAGACAGCTGAACTGGACCAAAGACTAGACTACGGAAAGCTGGTGCAATGGTGGAGGTCTTTAGCGACTCTTTATCAAAATTGAGCTTTAAACAAGCAGACAAGCCTTGCTTTGACTGAGGGTTGAAGGTAGCAGTACGTCTAGCCGCGAAAATGGTTTAAAATACAAACAAGTTTACGACAAAAGCTGTCTCGAGGCTCCTGCGAGTACAGTTCTTACTGATGTCAGCATGAACAAGAATGTTACCACTGGCAGAAGTGATCTCCTTTGCTCCTATTTGTGCGGTTACGAAAGTGTGTCTGTGTGTGTGTATTTATTTCATAAATAAACACAAAATTCCTGTTTGTTATCCCTGTCCCCATTCAGTCTACAGTATTGATGAGTGTATGTTTGTTTGAATGTGTGTGTACATGCGTGTAAACCATTCTAGAATCTGTGATTTATTGTTTCGCTCCGTAAACACGACTTTCCATCCGAATGTTTATGTTTCATGAAACGAACAAGAAGGAAAATTTTCATTGTATTTTCCGAATGTAGTTTTCTACATTAAAGGGACACTGAGCCTTGTTTACCTCGAAGTAAATGCCAAAGACATCATGAACAACAATCGCTTGTGCATCGGACGGTTCTCGGCCACGGGTGGGTGCAAATCCCCCTTTTTTACTCCATTCCAAAGAAGACTATCAATCGCAAGATTCACCACCTGAATGAGATAATTGGGCTAAGTTTAAGGCCTTTTCCTAATCTCAGATCATGTTCTTGAAGTGGATTCAGATTGCTTATTGTTATGGATTAGTGCTACTTAAGTAAATCAGTAGCACAATTTGCACACGGTAGCAGTAATTTAATTGCGCCTGTTATAGCCCTCTCCATTGTTTTCAAGACCATATTTACTGCAGACACTCTCTGAAATGAGTTTATCAAGGGTTAAGGAAATGATTATTTTTGTAGAAAAATCGCGTAATAAGCCGCATTAGGTTTATAAACTCGATTATTGTCTATTGAGAGAAGGGCAAAGTGAAAATAACCGTGAACAGAGCGTCATACCACTAAGGTGCCAGCCAAGCTCCTTGGTTAAGCGACCGCTTAAAACAAATGCTGTTCGCTTCCACATAAATAAAATGACAAGCAGTTAAGAGGGAGGGAATAGTTGAGAGGTAGCATTAGTGGAGTCTGTGTGCATGTCAAGTGACGCAAGACGGCTAGGCACCACCCGCCGTGGTTTCAGAGGTGTGCATTAGCTATTCACTGGATATGCTCCGCAGTGCCAATCACGGTCGGACCCATCAAACTGACGCCAACTCCATACCCACCTTAAATGGACGTCCGTTGAAGTCGCGTCGATAGCCAAGGGGAGCAGCTAGGCGGTGTACTTGCTGACTACTGACCAAAACAAAGGATGTTTATGTTTATTTGTTTGGCGCTCAATCCCCTTTCTATAGCGCCTCTAAGTTGATTGACCCGAATAAACTAAATCCAACTTATTTACGTGTTCTGGCGCACAAACTATCCAAAGCTTTTGATGCCAACTGCTTCTATCAAATAAAACTTTTCCATGTTTTTTTTCTTTTTAATGTAATACTAATTCTTTGCAAGTGAATTTAATGCACATAGTTGTTTTCTATTACATTGACTCTGTACGTGGAAAGTCTACCATGCTAGCAACTTGTCAAGGTTGTTTTATGATGTTTTTACGATGTCACACATATGTGACACCCTGGTTTCATCAGTCCACGATGTCGCCACACCAAAATTGGTGACTTGTAGGGCACTGACGCGAATGCGAAAATGATTCTGGCCTCATGATAATTACACGAGAGCAGCATGACTTATTTTAACAATCAAGTAGCCGGGAGTGTGTGGTACCAATTTTTCTTTCGAATCCCTGGTAATGCTTCCACTTTCTCAATCCAACAGTTAGAAGTATCCATTAAGTTCTAACTCCTTTTCAAAAAGATGAGTTTACAGACGCAAAGTTTTATACTGTTTAAAATTAGTGCCTATGATCGCTAAAGTTACCAAGAGGTCGTTATGTTCCAGCACGCATTGAATGTGACAGTGGTTGATTTTCGCACCGAAAGATGAGTGTGGAGCGTCCAGGCCTTCTTGAAGAAAAGGAAAAACATGCTACTCGGTTATACTATACACTGCCAAGACATGTAAAGGTTAAGGGTCTTTTTTTGTGGCACAGAATTCGTAAAAATTTAGGCAAAGACGCACTGACGAAGGCCTGAACAGCCAGTTACCAAACCTGATGATTAAATAATCAGTTAAAACATTTCTTACACGTCGATTACCCTTACTTTTAGTCATAAGGAGGAAAATTTTGACATGCTTTGTGCTTACATCGCTATTTTGACTTTTGGCACTGTTCAAGGTCATTTTATGGTGTTTTTGTGCGGTGTCACGTATATGTGACACGCCAGCGACATTAGTTTATAGCAACTGTTGTTAGGCCAAGATTGGTAGAGTTTAAAGTGCTGGTGCGAATACTGAGTGCTCCAGGCCTTAGGACAATTATACGGGACCAGTATGGCTTATTTGAACAATCAAGTAGCCGGGTGTGTGTGGTACCCGTTTTTCTTTTGAACCCCTGGTAATGACTCCATTTGTCAATCCAGTGCCTACACTTATCTACCGATTTTAGTCTTCCCTTCCAAAAAAAGGAGCCATAGGCATAAAGTCTTGAAATGCTTTTTAAAAGTGGTGCCCAAAATCCCCAAAGTGCTATAAAGATGTCATTACCTTCACGCCTACACCTGATTTGACACTTGTCAGTCTTCTGACCAAAAGATGAGTGTAGAGCATAGAAACCTCTCCTAAAAAGGAAAAAGATGTGATATTCAGCTACAACACGCATCGCCGAGGCACACAAGGGCTGAATGTCTTCTGGCGTGGCTCAAAGTTCGAGCCGCCAGGAGGAGGCGCACTGGCGGAGGCCTGAGCGACCCGTTACTAAACTCAAGAGTCAAATAAACATTTGTAGCACTCCTCACAAGTAGAAACAAATTTTAGCAGACTTTATGTTTACACCATCTTTTTGACTTTTGGCACACGTCAAGGTCCTTTTATGATGTTTGTGTGCAGTGTCACGCATATGTGACATGCTGATCACACCAGTTTATCATGACTATTCTTGCAAAAAATTTGTGAAGTGTAAAACGCTGGTATAAATGCTGAATCCTTAAACCCTTAGATCAATTATATAGGAGCAACATGACTTATTTGAACAATTAAGTATCCGGGTGAATGTAGGACACATTTTTCATTCGATCTCCTAGTAATGACTCCATTTGTTGATCCAATGCCTCGACATCTCCCCCGATCCCAGTCTTATTTTTAAAGGAGAGGAAGGAGATGCAAAGCTCTATGCGCTTTTAAAGTTGCGCAAGAGGTCATTAGCATTCAAGTATGTACTAAATGTGACATCGGTCGATCTTCCGACGACAGATGAGCCCAGAGCGTAGAGAATTCCCCAAAGAAGGGAGACGACATACCATTCGATTAAAATACGCATTGCCAAGACACGTAAGCACAGGGAGCCTTTTAGCGCGGTCAAAAGCTCGAGTCGCCCGGCGGAGGTCTGAGCGGCCCGTTGCCATATCCAAGGATTAGGCAAACAGTTAAAGTGTTCCTCACGAGGCAAATTTTAACAGGCATGATAGTTACATCGCCTTTTCCACTTTCGGCACTGAAGGGAGAGTAGTCCTCTAAACGTTCCATTAATCTCTTTTTTTATAATCCACCTATCTCCACCCCAAAACCCCACTGTTTGCATTGACATTCATCTTTGATGTAAATCTAAAAGGCTTTAGTAAAGGGGAAATCATAAAAACTTATCTGATCCCATTGTAACCAGTGGAAAAGGCGTGGTTTTTACATTACCAAAAGCTGAGGCAGTATTGAGCTACTTTTAATAGCATGGGAAATGATGATTCGCTCCCTTCCCCTTTCACCTTCTCTGAAGGCTTCCCTTAACTTGATCTGATCTGAGAGATCCACTTAACTCCCTCATTCACCTAAGCCATAGAGGCAAAGAAAAGGCAGTTTTGTAATTTAACACCGAGTGTTTATAAGTGAGTAAACTCCAACGACCGCAAAAGCCACGCACCATCACGATGACAGGGCCTGACAGACACATTGCAATCTGGCGGAGTTACTTGACTTACCACGAACCAGACGCGACATGGCCTTGGAGGTGTTGACAACACGACACTATGAAAGGCATTCTGTTCGTGATCCACCCATAAACCAAAAGAACACGTCAAGTTGTACTTCTGTGGATCTGCCTTTCATCTCCAGTGCAAACACTTCAAATCAGGTAGGTTTTGGAGTTACCTTGAAGAAGGCGGGAAAAAACACAAACAACCAAATCAACAATCGCTCGACTTAAGCAAATTTTACCCGCTGCATTGTGCCAAAAAGAAGAATTAATTAGAGGGAAGTTTAATGCTTTTCTACGCAGTAATCCGACCTCCACCTCCGCCCTCACCAACGTCGCAAAAGCCCTCCCTAATGAGACCGCCTGAATGCTAACTTACCGGTGATTCAATTAGAGGGCGATTGGGTGGCATTCCTACCCACCAATTCTTGGATGCAAATGCTCTACCATTCAAGCGTTTCAACTTTACCTCCTCCAATTAGTCTGTCAGAAGACTACCAAAGTCAAAAGCCTGACTCCTCTCCGAAGCTGTCAATATGGTGGAGTACGTCTGAAGAATGAGTTATCACCACCTCGCGTAGGTGTTGGCCATCCTCGTGAAGGCCAATTCGATGGGGAACCGAGGAGACAGTGTAGTGAATTGTTCTGAAGTCCGGTATCCAATGCTGCCTTAGGCTACCTTCAAGGTCTCTCGTCTCTCCACGTGACTGCAACCAATGGGTGCACGGGACTCCATGATGTCATGTTGACGGTATAATGGATGAGGGGAGGAGAGGGGGGGAAGGGGTGACATGTGGCCAAAATGAGGTTGTTTTGCTCGAGCTAAACAACCCTAAGAGTCATCTCAGCGTCACAATTACGTGACGTGTGTTTCTCACTATCCCATTGGCAATTGGCTGCACCCAATCAGAGCTGATGGTCTTAAAAACACAGAAATAGATAAATTTCTTTAATTTCCGAGTGGTAATTAGGAGATTGCTGGTGGTACCTTGATTTTACAGGCCACTTGAACGTCCCATGTCAGTTGGCATTCCTTCCGAGGCATCGACACCGACCATTTCAGTAGCAGTCGTTTAATCAGGTTGCTTCCCTTCTTTAGATTGGTTTTTAAGAAACCTGGATATAAAAAATTCACTAATTGTCTAGATGGTCATGTCTACTGATAACACAAAAGTACAATCTCGCAGACCCAAAATAATCTCATCAATGGGGGAGCTTAGATTTGCCCATTTTCGCCACCTTTCTCCTCCCAGCATTTAGAGCAGACAATTTAAGGTGGTCACTTGTCTTTTGTCTTAGCCAGTCACGCCTGGGACTCAAATAAAGGCAGTGAATATAGGAGGATGTCGAAGACGACGCCATTGTCAGGCTCTCGTCCCAGCTGTCAAGGTGAATGTCACTTTAAAAACCAAATGTGCGCTGACGTTAGGCCATGATAAAGCACTTTGTGTTCAAAATTTTCCCTTTTTTTAAGGACTTGATCTACAGTGAGACCAAGTCGAATGTAAACAAAATTCCCAAACTCTAGCGCCTGCGTCAAAAATTGGCCAAATTGTACTAATGGAAAGTCACTTTAATTTACGAATTGACAGTCCACTGAAAAGGTGATAGTGTCAAATTCCGCGTAGGTGTGGGAGTGTCACCTATTGAGATTAACTTTTAACCCCACCCCCTCCTCCACACCCCTTTTGTCGCCTCGACTTTGGCAGCATGCCAGGACCTTCATGAACACCTTCATCGCCTGCATGCAGTGTGCATGATTCATGTTACGCCTCGTGTGAACCTAGAATTTCACAGCTTCATGCCAACTCATACCTCACGCACACTCGGAATGCTGACTTCTGGACGTAGTAGAGGGCGGTGATAGAGAGGGGGCGTCTTGAATGCAATTTTGGAGTGAAGACGACGTTTTATTTGTTTTAAACCGCCGTGTGCATCAGGAAGTTACTTTAATGGTGGCAAAGATTAGACTTGAAAAGTGTCCGTGAGTATGAAGGAGCCTCCGTACTCTTCTCCAGCACTGTTTGCATACGTCGACTGACGTCCTAAGGGATCTCGCCCAAAAGTAGACAGATAGGCGGGTAGAAGGATGAGTGGATGGGTGGATAGCTAGACAGGTAGGTGTGGAAGTAGAGGTGGATGCTCCTCTGTTGGTTTTCTGTCCCCACCCCTTGTAAATTGTGGAAAAAAATTAAAACTCCCAATTAGTAGCGAGGGCATTTAATCGTCTTTGACAAGGTCTCAATCTCCCCCTTGATGTCATCGCCTTCTGATGTTGCAGAGTTGATGAACCCATAACCTGAGGTCAAGCTCATGCGGAGCGATGATTAATCTAAGTTCTCTCTACTTACTGCCATCCTTCTAATGACATTTCTTCCTCACCAGACCAAGTGTGAGTGGAGATGATGACGATCTGGAAATTGCCTCTTTTAACTTGAAAATGAATTTGTCATTTGTGTCGCCTTCTACAGCTATGTGACACGATTTATCCTCACCTACTGTGGCTGTGGCTACACCAAATCGTGTGTCGCATGCATTTTATTATTTACAACAATAAAATAGATGTAGGAGCCTCCCTGCTCCGAGGATAATTACACCTTTTCAGTTGTTGAATAGCATAACTTATGGGGAATAATAAAACATTCCGGTGGGTGTGGAGGTCACTTACCCTCGCCCCTCATCTCCTCTGACTTCCACGGAACAAAGGATGGGTTGTAGGGAAAGACCTTGTGCATCAGTGACCAGAAGTTACAATGCCACTAAAAACTTTTACATTTCTCCTTTAAGGTCGTACCCACTTCCGTGCAGATATCCGATCAGGGAGAATAACCTCCACGCACAGATAAATCAAAAGACGGGAAAAAGAAGGAATGCACTGGTGACTTTCCCTTCCAAACCAGCGTAATGATAGCCCATTCTTTCCCTCCCTCTCTCCCTCCCTCCAGTGCGAAAACCGTCGAAAATGCTGCAACACCGCCTGTGCGAAACACATAGGGCTTGAATTCTTCTTGTCTAAAGGGAGACATTAATTGTCCTAGTTGGGAGTGGAGAAACACTTTCGCCTTCTGGCATGCATGATATGCATACTTAAACCCTCTTCACCTTTTCATGGTCACGTAAAACAGCCCCTGGTCTAAATATGGCAGTGGTGGAAGCAATACCTCTCACTTACCAGCATAATTTGCACCCCAATTAGGTCTGTTGGCATGGACGGTTGGAGAATCATGGGAGTCACAGGCAAAGAACCCAGTCTTGGTAATTTGAAGGGAGGCTTTTCGAGGGCAGGTACTGGCTTCCATCACTGTGCCTACGTGACGTTTATCTCCGACTCCGTTTCAGTTGAAAAAGTAAGCTGGAAGGGAACGTCTGGAAGTCCCCTTCGTTCCAAATGGGATTCAAAATTCCATTTACCGAGCCTAAGAACGGTAATGTGGAGAGAGTTTGTCTAAATTATGGGTCTATTCTATTCTAAGTAGAAGAATCCAAAAAAGGGATAGAGAAAGCGCTGCTTCAACAACACCAGAACTACAGTAGTAACGAAAAAAGGAGTGCAAATTCCAAAAAAGGCATTTTTGATGGGGTTTTAGGGATGGAATCGTGTAAAGACCGTTGTTTGTGCCCTCGACAAAGGAGTTTTTTCGCGCATACATCAACCACTAAGCAAGCCTACTTCCTCTACCACAGAAGCACCACTTTCTATTTTAAATGGGGAGTGTATATTCTCACCCTGAGGTCATGTCCTTGAAGGTCAATGGGCAAATTTTCGTGTTTATGGGGTATTTTATATGCCAAAGTCAAACTATGGACCCCTTGAACTACCGAAAAAGTGGGTCGGTATCACCAATCTCCGACCCATTAAGGTGGTCTCGATAAAGTTTACTTCCCAGCACCTCTTTCCCGAACCTATTCCAGATGGTCTGGAACGAGTAGGAGTGTCTTCTCCATTGAACCCTCGCCTTTCACTTCGCCACCGATGGGTAAGTGGAGCGATAGTGGATCTCCTAAATTAAGTCCTCTTAAGAACAACGGCGTGACAATTCCTACCTTTGCCATTGAAGTTATAAATACTAATGCAAGACCGCTGTCACGCAAAAAAGCACAAACATTTGTCCAAGTCCAAATTGGGTATTGACATAGGCGGCGACAGCTACATTTGCTTGTAGCATGCCAATTTGCATATCAATTAGGAGGTGGTGCAAGGGAAACAAGTGAGAGTTGCCAACACACGCCCACGCACTGGGAGTGAGTCACCTTCAACCCTCACACGGCTCTTCGTCCAGTTTGCCACCACTCCCACGGCTGGACAGACGGAGGAGGTGCAGGAGGAGGCGAATTATCACTGCTGGCCGGAGATCCACCAACTGGGCCAAACAAGCAGAGCATCAAATTTCGTCCAACGCATCGGAAAAGTTGATGGAACAGTGAACAGCGGGTGACGAAATGGATGAGTGTACACGGGTGTGTGTGTGTGTGTGTCTGTGTGCATGAGAAAGAAGGGTCAGCTCCGCCCCCATAGTAAACAGTCAAGTTTAAACCTGTTACTCTTCATGACGCCATTGTCAGGTTGTGCCAACCTTCTGATTAACCAGCCGATGAATTGTGGAAATGTCAGGTGCTAGTATCGCATTACTGTTACACCTTGTTTGTCTAAGCTCGGCATTACAAACCCAGGATTTGCTTGTGGTCTTGAGCCGGCTGCAACAATTCTGATTGGTTGGAATTGGAACAACAAGGTCCATTTCGACTTAAAATCTGTTTTAGTCTACTTTGCTCCTTACCATCAGAATAGCTGAGGTGGCGTGACAATAACCAGGGGGACTTCGAAGGTAGGAGTAAGTTCCGACAAAGTCTGCTTGACTTTTACTTGGAAAAGTACTAATTCACTTCGAGACTGGGAAGAAATAAGAGGGGAATGCATTAAAGTCAAACTCGAGTCTAGAAGTGGCTCTAGGAGAATGTGAGTTATTGTGGTGTGGAAATGCCAGGCCGTGCCATGTACTTCAACATTCCCCGGATATAGTAGCTACAGCTGTTAACCCCTCTTGAAGACTGTTTTATTGTGACTGTGGCAATAAGACAACCAGGAACAGGTAATAACGGCGGGTAATAATAGCCCACCTCCACCACTGACACTAGAACTTATCAAATGGCAATGGAATGCACGGTGAGGCGCCCGCCTTTATGCCTCTGGGGTGCGTAATGAGTTATCGCTCAGCATTATTAACCTGAAAAAAACCTCCAAAGCCACGCAAGCATTGGCATCCCTTCACACTCGAGGCATTCAAGCAGAGAATGGCCAAAAAGTAGTTTCTCTGACAAGAAAAGGTAAGTTAGCATTAATTGTTGCCCTGCATGGTCATTCCACACGCATACAAAACGACCCGTGAGGTCCTGGCTTAGCGCTTGTTCTGATAGACGCAAGTGAGTGGCCACGTGAGATGCACAAATAAGAGGTTAAAGTGGAGTCATATGAGGTGCGGGTGGATCACCAGATTACACAACTCGGAGAGGTTAACTAACTTCTGCCTTGTTTGACGGCCCAGACAAATTCAAGCTTATGGAGAGGAGCATACTGTTACTAGAAAGAGATCCTACACGTGTGTGTGAGCTCACTTACCACGCCACGTTAAGAAGGTGTTCAAGTTATTTCTATCATTCCGCCACATTTATAGTACGTATAGATCAGAAGTATGTGCGCACATTCAGTTTGACAAGAATAGGCTTTTTAAGGTCAGAAAGGAGATAAATTTTTCTTTCATGGTCTATGTACTTCTATCATCTGTCTCAAGCACTTGTGCAGGTGAAAATTAATTTACCTCTGTAATTACAAGGCTGGTCGCACTTTTGCTTAGGTTTTCTAATTAGGCTCCCCAACTACTCCGCTTATTTATAGAGCTTGGAAAATTGTTTGCATAATTAAAAATTATTCGGCTTCTTACTCTTATAAACTATGTGGAATTATGTTTGCTTCATGTCGAGGGCTGCCCATATGTCGAACCATTTTAGAGCAGATTCCCATCAAGCATTCGTTGCTATTTCCTATTGGAAAGCACATGGTCAATTTGAAAGCTAATGTTGGCTGTATTTGGAGCATGAAATCATCATACAAGGAATTTGTGGACGCAACTTTTGCATAAAGTAAGGTGGCAAATAGTTGCTTCTTCTTCGAATCGAGTGGAAGAAAGCTAATCCTATATTTGTGGATTATTTTTGGCACGTTTTTTACAACCTATCGTTAAAAAATCCAATGTTACTATTGTTTGCGTTTAAGATGCTTCATTGTCTTATGACTGAGAGGCGTCTCCCCAACGTTGGGTGGTCGAATTAACAAGGCCCACCGATTCGACTTTGAAAAATAATTAAAGGCGGTCTTAAAAAGTTTAGATAAAAAGAGTGGGAGGGAAGAAAGAGAGTAAAATGTTTGAATCAAGAGATGTGCAAATTTAGGGTACTAGTATTTGATTGGAGGGACATTCAACGACCATCGCATCACTCATGTGCCCAATAGAGCACGAGTGGAGTTCTCACACAGTGTGGAGACAGCGTCAGTTTCAAGGTCATATGCGTGCGTGCACTGTGCATGCACGTACGCACGCGTTCACCCACGGGGCTATCGACACCCTCACATTTTGTATTGCGCGCACACGTGCAGCCGCATTCCTATTCGACGACCTTGTGCATCAACTCGCGTTCTTATTGGTTGATGAACAGGAATTCAGCCTAGTAGGCGTATAAATGCACGCATCTGCATGCTATTCAACATTCTTCTTTTTCTCACTACACGAAAAGTTAGCGATGCAGATATTCAACTACTTTCTCGGATTACTACTTTGCCTCGTCTGTCTCACTACTGCTAGACGTAAGTACTGAACTAGCGTTACATGTCAACTTTGTCTTAGACGCGAACACACCTCATGTCGCCTATTTTGTGCTTTTGTAGAAAGTCTCTATGTTCAAAATCTCAAGTTCTTACCGCCCTGTGAAAACAACTCGATTGATGAAAGTAAGTGTGACTTCGGATCATGCTAAGGAGCTCTTCTCCTCATTATTTTACTCTAGTTTGATAATCGTTGGCTTTCTCCCTTTCCGCTGTTTAGGCACGGGAAACTTCAAGTGTATGGTCAAAACAGGGGCAGAGTGTTTCGCTCTCTGTCAAGAGCACGGCTGCTTTGAGTGGTCGTTCACCTCCTTCATGGCTAGTACAGACACCCAACTGCACCAGCACTATCGATGTCGGTGTGTGCAGAATATTTGCCTCTACAACTACGTTCGGGCTAAGGATCGGGCCTACTCTTGAGCCGGGGTCGGGATTGGGCTTAGCTTCGGTAGCAGAAGCAGCCACAGTGTTTGTGAATGTCGGCTTCACTCATCGCTCCGATCCTTGTCTCGTCCCTGAGCAGTTGGTTAAAAAAAGCGACTTTCACACCGACACGACGGACTGGAAAGTTCTTGCGGCGGTCAGCTTCGGGTGTCATGACTACCATCAAGAGTCCAGACTGTCTCTTCACACACCTACTACTACTACAATTAACACCGATCCTGTTTATACGTATGTACGTATGTTGATGCATTTGGTTTTCACTAATAATACCACTTTTGTCTCGTAACAATGAAGTTGTCTCGTCTTTTGGTGAGAGGGGCGGGAACGTAGGCTCTCTAATAATGTTCACAAGTGAGGGCGGGGCTTTATTGAAATCACCGACGCCGGACCTACTTTGACAGAGACAACAATGGCAGGCATTGAGGTATCATGCCAGAGAGATTAAAAGCGTAGGCGGGTCTGCTGTCAGTCGCCTTTCTGCCTCCACCGCACCTCTGTTAGTAACGAAAGAGAAGAAAGGCGAGTGGGTAGATTAGTGAATGTCTGCCTTTCTAGTGACGTGGAATATACAGTCTACACTTGTCTCTTTCTCTGACGTCAGCTGTAGAGGATTGTCCCTCTCAAAGACGGAGAAGAGAACCACACACACACACACTCGAATCTTGCGTGGCAGACGTCTAGAACGTGGTAGCCTCGCGATGGCTCCACTATGAGGTAGAAATGACCTGACAAGACAAGTACTAGTCAATGTTGTTTAGTGTTTCCCTATCCAAGGATCAAATCAACCTACCTCTCGTTGCGAGGAAGGCTGAAACAAAATAAATTCTCAAGTTGCCTCTCTCTCTCTCTCTCTCTCGCATCAATTGGCGCGCGAATTTTATCAGACTGACCAAAAGTTCGAGAGGTGATGTTGTAAATATGCTGTCAGGTTATGGTGATTGTGATCGCAAAAACTGACAACACACAGAGGGGAGATAAATAGATTCAGTACATCTCGTTTATTGCGGCAATGAATGCAATCTCCGATTAGGGGTCAACACAGTGAACACATCCTACCATTCAAAACAACATTAGGAAGGGCAAATTAATGACTGGGCATAAAATGGATTAACCAGAGGTAATAAATAAATTTACGGTTTGCATGGCAGTAAGTGGAGGAGTTACTGAGCACGGCCAGAGAAGTAGAGAGGGGCAGCAGGGACCGATCTTTGGTGGTGGGTTTTAACACATCCACGCGAGTAGTGAAGAGGATGAGAGCGAAAAAGGAAAAAAAAAAAGGATGGACATCATCATCTCATCTGACAAGATGCTTACCTGCCCACCTACCCTGTCCCCTTCCCTAAGGCTCGCCTCGCCTCGCCTCCTCCTTCTCCTCTCCCATCCCATTGGCCAGCGCATTCGACGCACCACCGGAGCCGCGCCATTTAAACCGTCCAGCGTCAAGTGCCTCCCACACACTGAAACAAACGCATCTCAGGAAATGGCCATGTCTCAAAGACTTCTCACAGCTTCTCTTCTTCTCCTTCTCATTCCGTTTGTCTCACCTCGTAGACGTAAGTCCGCATCCTTACCCCATCTTCCCCCTCCTTCCTTCCTTCCTTCCTTCCTCCAGCAGGCACACTCTACACTCTACTCTCTCCTCCTCCACCTCCTCCTCTTCATTTCAGCGAGTTACTACGTCCATGGACTGAAGTTCTCTCGCCCCTGTGAGAACAACACCTATGATGAGAGTGAGTGATCCCCATGGTAAATTTTTAAACCTTCTCCCTACCGTCACTCTGTTCAATCAGTCAGTGGGAATTACCCTTTTTGTCTCGTCTACTGCAGTGACGGGAAACTTCAAATGTACCGTGCCGACGGGAGCTGAGTGCTTCCAACTCTGTCAACAATACGGCTGCTACGAGTGGTCGTTCTCCTCCTTCATGCCCAGCACTGACACACAAGTACGAGATCACTTTCGTTGTCGGTGTATACAGGATATCTGCCTCTACAACTACGTACGAGCCAAAGATCGCGACTACGAGTGATCTAAACGGTGACCACTACCTAACAGTGATACTCTCCTACTGCCAATGCTACTGCTGCTTTGCCTGTAGGCTCTTGTGCATTTTCTAATTTTCATTTTCTAAACAAAAAAAAGAATCCTTATTTTCCGCTCTCATCGTCCCTATGTGCTTTGGTGGAGTGGAGAAAGATGATTGGTCCAGCAACCACCTTGTCCACATCGTTCCCATGTCATCAAAGAGATGAAATAGTTGTTTGCTTGACTCGGCAGTCCTCAACTAAGATCTTAACTGTTGTACATATAAATACACAAGCAAGTGTTATGTTTATTTGTCACCTCGTAAATGTTTATATTTTGGATCTGTGTATCTCGAGGGGAAGGGAGGGCGAGAGGGAGAGCGGTGAGGGATAGCTCCAAGACTTCAGAGCTGGCGGATCTGGCGGTTAAGCTGACCAGTCAGATGGCAGTAAACACGAGAAATTGGAGTTTTTAAGTAAATACTAGAAAGAGGAAAATAAGCATGGCTTTTTCTTTTGTATCTTAAACAATTAAATTGAAGTTGTACAGTGTGACTTTGTTTAATAGTGAAGGCACAGCTAGCGTTCTGACGCTCTGACACGGATATTGGAGGGTGTGGCTCCTCTTATCTTATAGTCACATAAATGGACGAGTGTACACACACACACACACACACACACACACACACACACACCACCTCACAAGGTAGGATTCACAAAACTGACAGAATTTATTTATAGCGATAAACACAATTAAAACTAACTTCCTTGATCCATTGGGATAATGTTGGAATACTGCGAAGCACATCTACGACCTCGGTGTGGGGTTTCTTGCCTTTGAAACTAAGAATGAGGCAACAGAATGTGGAAAGGTGGGTTACTTTGATGGTTTTAAATTAGCAAATCCTCTTTCATCCCCTTTTGCTTGACGAAGCAACTCGGTGTGGAAAATTTCGGTGGGTCGCCTCAGAACTGCAGCACATTACAGTAGCGGGGCTAAAATTTGCTTATTATACATTTTGATGGATTGTTTTTTTTGTACGAGGTGAGGCGGAGAGGGGAGAGAGAGAGGGAGGGGGATACCGGCTAGACGTGATCTATTATTAGAAATGCTCTGAAGTGTCCCATCAATGGCAATAACACATTCAGTTGGTAGTATAGAATGCAAGTCCTCTGTTTACTCCGACCCAAGGCGACTGCATTACTTGGAATTGTCTCCTCGTAAGGGGCTAACCTCACACTGAAGAGTGACTTGAGTGTCTATAATTATGTGGATGAGGGTAGAATCGCGTTGCGAATGCGATAGTGTGTACCGGGATGGAAAATGGGTGAAGAGGCCTAGTGGATCAAGTGTCAGTCGAGGGGCGAAAACTCACGTTCACACGAAAGTGGCATTTCGAGGTAAGGTCAAGGAGTCCCATTGTCAAGCCCCTGTAAATAACATGCCAACCTCGGATTATGTTTTAAGTGTTTGTGTGTGTGTGTGGAGAGAGGTTGAATAAATCAAGCTCTGGAAGTCCCTATCGACGCATACACAACCACTTTAAAGTGGCCCATGAAGACAGTCTCGGAGAGAGGCAAAAAAAACTCTCACTTTGTAGTGCGGACTTGGGAGGGTTGAGGCAAGTACCGTGATGCGCAAGATGATGATGGCTTTGTGTTTTTATACACTTGAAGGCAGCAAAGCTGTAGGAAAAAAAGTGGGGACGTCCCATCCACTCCACTTCGATTCGTCATCGGTGGCGTCACCCGCGGACATTCAAACGGGCAAAACGAAGAGGCGAAGTGACTGGGTGACGCCGCCTTGATTCACACCTCTGTGCCCTTCATCTCCAGGCTTTCAAATTGCAAGCCAAAGTACGTCAGCTTGATAATGACGTGTGGTGTTTATTTCAACCTCCTGAGTGAGGGTGTTACGGTGATTCTGAACTCGCTAATAATCTAAACAATGTTAATAGCTTAGGAGGAAAGAAAATTTAACACCTTTGACCCGTATCGATGTAATTTGAAGGAGAGCGTTTTTGTGTTGCCAAAAGTTCACAGGAACCTGTTATAATGTTAGGAAAGTTGACATTTCTTCTTGGTGCAAAAAAAAAACCCAAAATGACATCAAAGTTAAACACTTGAATGGTGGATTAACAAGGGTTGCGTTTGTTTCAAGCCTGAAATTTTAAAAATAGGCCTCCCTGCATGCAGAAATGAGCGATGCCAGCCAGAGGAGCAAAAAAGTGGACTTTGAATGCCTGCGTGAAGGCAAGTAAGCTTTCATAATATCACAAAGTTGATAACCAAGCGGATTAGTTTGGCACGCTAGCTTCACCAACTGATCCCAAAAATGCCCTCCTTTTGACGCAATTCTCCTCCATGCCAAGCCAATTCGCCACATTATTATTACGACGAGGGAACCTTGTGGAATGCTAAATGAGTTAATGGTGTTTAAATCCTCCTCCACCCTTTCCCCCCCACACACAGTATTTTGGATTGTGTTTCATCTAGAATTGAGGTTAAGGCAATTATGTGGAAAGGAGATTAGTGTTTTCCACCTTATGGAATCCCAAAAGAGACACAAACTGTGAGTTTGTAAGTTGATTAACTCCGGAAGGAGCGATGAAGGCAGCAGGGGTAGAACTTCAAATGTGAAAAATTTTCAATGACAGTTCTAAATTTGCAATTGAATCTCCATCGAATTAAATGGCTAAATTAAAGGTGAGAAAAATCACAAAAATATTAGGCTCTTCTCAAGGGAACCATTGTTTTACGACTTGCCGCTACACGCTACTTAATAGCCATCAGCGTCATTTGGGTGGTCCCAGTTGGAAATGGATTCTATTTCTAGCTAAGAAAGTGTGCATTTAATAAATAAATGTAAAGGGAAGTAAAGTATTTGCTTCTGTAATGTGAACCTAATTTGAACGGCTTGTACGAACAAAAAATGCACGGAGAGCATTGTGACTTTGTCTTAAAACATGGAAATTTTAAAGGATCGACATTCGATTCCCTAAAAAGTTGCACACTTGAAACATTGGAATGTAACGGTTAGCAAATATATCGTTATGTCTAAACTTTTTGAGAGAAGCATCGGTTTATTTAAAATGTCGCTACATGCTACTGAATTTCCATCAGCGTCACTTGGGCGGATCCGTGTAAACATGGACTTCAATTGGATTTAGGAAATGGTCACCTCATAAATAATCTCTGAACCTCAATACAAAATACCCTCCGAAATGCGAGCAACACTTAAGTGGCTTTTAAGGACAAAATAGTGCATGGAAAGGATTGGGATTGTATATTAAATAATGAAAATTTTAAGGGAATTGCATCAATTTTTTTAAAAAATTGTAAAATTACAATATTTAAATACAAATAGAGGCGTTTTTATTCTGGCATCTAGTGTTTTTTTTGAAGAGGCTATCTTGGCATTTAAGATGCTTCACATGCTACTGAATTGCCATCAGCGTCGTTGAAGCAGGTTTAATTAAAAACGGAGTTTTTTCTTTAAAAAAGTGCGACTTTTAAATAAATTACAAAATAAACAACAATTTGTTTTTAAATCAAGCGCATCACATTTTCTAATGAACAAAAATGTTATAGAGGCGACTGGGATTTTGCGTTTAAAAAGAATATCTTCAAGGAACTGACTTTTAACTCCTTAAAAAGTGGCAACGCCATAGCACCGGAAGGTATGAGCGATAGTATCGATGTGTTTATTGAATTCACGTGATTTTGGAATGGTTCCGTGACGAAAGTCCGTTTCGTCGCGAGCGTTCCAGTGAAGCCGTAATACGTCAAAGGCGCATGGAAGAGCGCATAATTCCAAAGTCCAAGAGGGGTGGAAGGCTACTCGCATGATCCTGGAGACCATAGCACAGAGCGGAAGTGCGATATGCCAAGACTGAAATGGCCGCGCCGTTCAACACACAGTTAAACGAACTATCAAATCATTATGAGTCCGCAGGCGACAAAGGAGACCCTCAAAATTAATGTGTTTGCGGTTTTTTATTTAAAAGATTTTAGTGGTTTAGGCTTGAGTTGTAAAAAAAGCGCTGGCTTGGTGAAAAGGCAGTCACTTCAGGTCTCTGTTAAGGCAATTGGCAGCGTTGCCTGCCCTCAGGGCTGCGTGCCCTTGATGCAGTCTAGACGCCTCCCCAAAGCCTTGTCCTAGGGAGGCAGGAAGACCTGTGCCACCACCAAACCACGTGAAAAAGGCCAGGTTTTGGCTGACCAGAGTCTAGACACTTTCCAGCAAAACAAAAATGACACATTGTACAGATTGGTAAAAGGCAGCACTGGTGAATTACCAGAAAAATGCCTTGGAATGCGCGCACACACACACACACACACACATTGAACTACACATTCAAGCTGGGCATTAGCAATGTCCTCCTGGACTTTTTTGATTGGCATACCAATTCACAGAACAGGTAATTGCTATTCGGATTCATTATTAGTCCCCATAATTCGGATACCGTCAGTTGTTTTGGGGCCCAACAGCCTTCTCTCGTTGGCTTGTGCTATCTCTAGTAAGGCATGTTCCTAGAACCTCCTCCAATCAAGTTTTTCGAGGCTTTTGAAGCATGAGGAGGAAGTATCGCCTGCATTGTCCCGCCGACTGGTGTCCGACAATACGACTAAGCATATGAAGATCTTGATTGGTAAAGTGCTCAATGTGAGTAGCGAAAGAGGATGAATGCCAACCAAAGTCCTTCTACATGGGCGTGAGTAGGTAGCTCTAACGCACTTGTTTGGCGCATGAATACTGCGCAATCATGCTTTTTTTTTCGTTTCTTTGATTTCAACCGAAAAGTGAAGGCGGCAGAGGGAAGAGAGCGAAGTGGAGGCCAAGTCTCGGTAAGGAAACGCAGTTTGGTTAATTAATGCAAATTAATTAAAGGATTCAATGTACACACTTATCAAAGAATTTTACCGCCTCAAAAAAAGAAACAGTTTCGCAAATATTTGTCTCTGTCAAGACGACTGTCTCATGTGACGTCAATTGGGCAAATGTTGGGTGTAAACAGACCCTTTTAAGCGAGACGGTGTTTGAACACCCGTTGGGAAAATCGGGATGAAGTCGCGTCGCTAATTCTAGATAGACTGCAACACGGTAAATTGATTGCCTACTTCTCGGTTTTGTTAAGGGATCGCTGGAGGAACTGGCCTCCGTCCCGTGACAGCAGCCTCACCTCCGGCTCAAGCGTTGGTGTCTCCGGGTTCTATGGAACTTCCCTTTTCTGAGTGAGGACTTCAGTACAAGTTTCGGAGACCGAGAAGCTCAGCCCTCTCATTTTACAGCATTTCAGTTCATCCTCCCTAAGAGCAGAGCTTTTATGCTACAAATAAGAGCCGAGGTGCTTTATGGCCATCTGGTTGCATATTACCCGTTTATATGACCTCTACAATGTGCCAGCTCTCTTTCAGAGGCATTTATATGGACACTTTTATATTATCCTCTTTGCAGTCAAAAAAAAGTTGATTTAACCTTGGCCCATCCAGCACTACATCAAAATGTGGACTTAGAGCCATAAATAGTCACATTGTAGCGGTTTTTTTCCTTTTCCTGTGTCGATTGTACTTTCTGCTGCCTAAAATAAATGAACTTGGATGCGATAGTAGGGAATGCAGGCGGAGGGAGGAAAAAGCACCCTTTTTTTCCACATCGAAGAGACAATTGTGCTCCCTTAAGCAAAGGGCAAGCAGCTTCGTTTGCCTGGGGGATGAGGAATGTCAGACCTTTGGAGCTACGGCGACCCCATTGGAGGTTGAGGTGGGTTGTGATCGAGAGGTTGTTGAAATTTTTATTTACCCATTTTTGGTGTGGACTTTGAATGTGTGAGGACGTTTGATTAAGTCTTTATTTATTCGTAATTTAAACAAAGCGCTGTGTGCACACTGGTTGAATGATTTGTGGACGATGGGGTTCCACGCCCACTAAGGGCGTAATGCACATCCAGCACAATCCTGGTCTGATGGTGGTTCACATCACTCTGTGGGTGATTTTTTTTTGAAATCACGTGGAGAACGCTTACAGGTAGGTAAAACCTCCATTAAAATGCGCTCATTTTTCATCAACTTTCACGCTGTATCACGTGCTGGAGGTGTGGCCGATGGAACAAACAAATGCGTAATCCGTTCCTCCTCCTCCGCCTCCGCCTCCGCCTCCGCACTGTCACATCACAGCCAGCGGTACGATGCCTCCTTCTCCCACCCTCGGTTTTGGCGATCTGCTGGGCTACCTTTGTCACTTGTCGTTTGACAGGATCACACCGAAACTGGGGAGTGAGGTGATTTCATCGTTTAACATTCCCCAAAGAGCTTCCAAATGTAATGGGATTTGGAATTAGCTTCGTACGCGTGTCTATCCGACCTCCAGAGCCGCTGAAGGCCACTCCCGCCTCCAAAGGTTTGGCCCACCTGGGCACAAAGGTTTACAAATCTACACTGAGTCTTTTCCAGGCACTAATTAAGCAAATATGTAAGTTTGTAAGCATAAAAAGCAGTATTTTTAAACATGAGTAGACTTTTTACGCTTTACAAATGTCTCATTTTCATTTTCAATTGCAATAAATCTTGGTGTGACTTGATCGTCCTTCGTATCTACCATCCAATCTCCTCCAATGTGTGTGTGTGTGTGTGCGTGTGCGTGGTTGGGTGGAGAACATCCGGTCACGGTGTTGGAGAGAGAGAGAGAGATCAAAACAGACACGAGTGACATTTTCATGCATGACAAGGACAAAAGTGAGGGTGTGCCTGTTGATGTAATGCACCACGTCTAGAACCTAGTTCCTCTGAAGTGTTGTGATTCATGCCTGAGACCAGTGTAAATAAAGACGATCCATGTGGAGGAGGTGATGTCGCCTTTGAAATGGGCGTGAGGTGGTGTTGACTGAGTGGCCAGAGGACATTCCCTCTCCTTTTTGTGACTATTTGAAAAATTGAGATCAGCGGGGTCGCTTAAAAAAAACTGATTTCTCAACTTTTCTTCTCGAGATCTACAACACCCTTAGTTCCTTCTAACCCAGATCATATCAGTTAGCCATAATTTGCCTATTTATAATAGGTACAGGAAATCAGAAAAAGCCTTTATGAGAGTTTACAATTCCTGTCAAAACAAATAACCTAAAACTTGGGAGAGATTTTTCCAGATGTTAAATGAGTCGGGCTCTTGCATTTTCCTAGCCGAAGGGATGGGGATGCGTCTCAGCCACAGGACTTCCCTGGCGTGGTCCTAATTCACTCGAAGAGGCCAGAAGACAAGGCTGGGCCACGTCTTGGCGCGATGTGCTCTTCACGATGACCAGCTCTTGGAGCTAAGTAATGGCCGTACCCTATGGTTTATACATTTTATCTTCACAGAACCGAAAAACGTTTTGTAAGCATGGATGCGGACGATTTCGGCCCTTTCGGATGGTTAGATTCCGAGTTTTGGGGTGGCAAAATGTCCTTTGCGCAGATATAACAAACTGCCCGACAGTCGGTATGCCTAGTAGTGGCTGTTCGGTGGACCGCGTAATATCCTTCAGTCATTCATTAGGAAGGCTTTACGACGGGTCTTCAAGCACTGAAGGGTACAACCAATCCACTTTCCTCCAAATGGCAATGAAAGAGGTGAATTAAGTCCGGTAACATTGCTAGTAAACTTCTTGTATTTTGCATTAGAGACGAAATGAAATGAGAATGTCATGCCTGCTTAGACCCTAATCCCAGACGGTTTATTACTGAGACGGATGTTTACTATTCCTCGAACTGGATCAGATCAGTTGTCAAAACTTATTGTGTCCGTTGTATCAGCATTACTTCACTTTCGGTGGTTTATTTGTCTCCCGTGACTACATGTGTGTGTGTGTGTTTAGTAAACCAAATACGTTTCAGTGGAGGTGTGGCCCATCGTTTGTTTACGCGCGGTTCCATGACCACTCCTGACTGTCACGTTGCGACGCCCGCGGATCTGTCTCGTTCTAGAATCGATTGAACCTGAGCTTCGGGAGAGAAACACCTCCAGGTGACTGGACTGTTGAAATGGAGGCTAGTGCATGCTGCGAATTATGACAGCCCATGTGATGCAGGCGCATTAGGGAATATGAGAGAGCCTACTCCACTTTCCAGCCTCCCTAATTACCCCAACTGATGGCATTGATAGCTAATGCAGTTACAGGCGCTTTCCAAACGACCCTCATCTACGACACGCCAATAATGCCAAATTCAGCGTCAAATTTATTTTGCTGTCTGGCAAACAAGTCCTGGTTTGAGCAACTAATTAAATAAAGAACCTAAACAACAAATATCCATCCCTTACCACAAGCGACATCAAATTTGAAAGACCACACCCCTTTTACTTTGTTGACTTGGAGATATTTACTGATGCAATTAATAAAATTGGAGCCCAGATGCACAGACTTGAATAACACGAAAAGAACACAAAAATAACGATTAAGTCTTCAAAGCAAGGGGACAATTCAGATAAATATAAATATTTGTCAAAAAACAATGTACTTTCATACAATTCCGGTTCCGGTTCAGTGAGAAAAACACTACAAATGGAATGTTTTCAATGCGTTAAACACTGAGTTAAACAAAAAAGAGCAGGCTCTCCACTTTAGTCGCCAACGCAAAATCCAATGAACCGAGACAGAAACCGCAATGCGATTGACTGGTGGCACCTTGCGCAAAATTTTATGGGCATACCTTCAGTACTCCATTCCAAACCACAATTCACACACCCACATACGAAGTCAGAAACACGTCTTCGCAAATTAGAAAATAAAGTTACTTGTAGGTAACCAACAATAATCCCAGAATGACCTGTAACGCCTACCCTGTAAAAAAACGCGGTTGTTTTACCTTATCAAAAGTGGTTTCCATGGTGGTCCTTCTCGTATTTTAACCTTGTCTTTTAAATTGAATTTACGGTATTGTCTAAGTTGGCACTTGACTTGAGAAGAAAAACACGGTTAGGTTTTCAACATAAATACTAAAGGTGATATCGCAAAAGCGCTCCTTAGATAGGCATAAAGGGTAGATCCGAAGTCCCTCCTATTGATCGTTAGGGTATTTACAATGAAACAGCACGCACTTCCCAGCACATCTACACTCTTGGTTCTGGTCAAACCAAGTCAAAAATCTGGGTCACGGTAAGAATGTATTTACGTGCACTATTCTATCGTCACCGTCGATGTGCACAACTGCAAAATGATGAAATTCCTCTCCACTATTTCAACTTGCTGGCATGTTGACCCGCTTGGTGGACACGCATTATGGTACCACTTGCACATAGATACGTGTGGGTGCGTGCGTACTTGCAGCCCAAAAAACACGCTTTTCTCGTGAGGAGGTCACACTTTGGTGGTTGTGCGGCATGAATGTGCGGGACGCACCAAAACGATCATGAGGTTGAGTCCCCCACGCTGGCGAGGAGTAAAACTTGCAACGCTTTGCCGTGTTCACTGCAGGTTCTCCACTTTCTCGTTTGTTTTACCAAGACATGATAGTAGACAGCATTTCGACATTACCCGAGGATGGCTTTTCACTGACAAGGTTGACTGAAACTTTTGGAAGCAAAGAATCGTATGCCTGTTGCGCCAAATAGAATCGATTTGAGTTTTTTAAATAAAATCAAAGCGGCTAAATAGAATACATTATCAACATCTTTTCACCAGTTCTAATCTAATCACAGTCGATCTGTCAATTTTGGCAAGTCACTTGAAAACAACGAGTGGGTGGGTGGGTGGGCAATGGTCTGACTGTTTGTTTAACTCCTTATTTTGGTGTCGTGGGAACGTAAGGCTGTGACTGGACCTTCGCTGGGGGAGGAGGAGGGGGGTGTGACCCAAGCCCTGCTCTACGTCGGCATTCCATGCTCTTCTCCTGTCTAAAGGAAATTCCTAGGGCGCTATAGGCATGTACTTTCAAGTTTGGGCATCAAATTCCACTTACTTTTCAAAGGACACAATCACACCTCAAGCTCCCCACCAAATTCCCGATTTTCCAACATTGTTGGCTGTCAATAAAGATCTTAGTAACTAGTGTGAAACAAGGCACAGGATGCTGCTCTAAGGTCAGACCAATTCCAGCTAGTAAACTCATAACAGGTGGAAGGAAAGGCTAAGAGGGGGGGGGGGAAGAGAGGTCGATCGGAACAATTTTTAATGACTACCATCCCTGCAAACCTTTTCTTAGTAGATCAAAAATCTTTCTGAGTGGACTAGTGACGGCCACTTTATCAAGCCGATCTGTTTTTTTTTCGACTCGGGAAAATTCAAGAGAGTTGTCTTGCAAAAAGCCAAAGTGATTAAAACAAGTCTGATTGGTCTACTTCACTTTCTTGAAACGATTGTCGGGAAAGGAACGCGTTTTCTTCTCACATTTAACAATGCTCTCTAAGGTTATGACTTCATGACGATGGTGAGGCACTTATCATCCTAAAGCAATCTCATACACTCTTCCTAAAGCGTTTTTATGGCCCAATTCAATGGCTAAGAATAGGCGGATGTTGAGTGCCGTGACAAATGGAAAAAAAGTCAAGGGAGAACTTAAGCATCCACTCATTCACCTTTTTGTTTATCGTCGTCCCCCGCGCTCCGCCTTACCGGTATGGGCTGGTGCGGGGTGGGTAAGCGTGTTGGAGGGCGGAGGTATCGTGCGATTTCGCGATGCTTTTTGCAAGTATTTACGCGTTGTTTTTCTTCCTCTGGGATACGAGTGTATCTCAAGATTAGACTTTGAAGAGCAAATTCGTTCGCTGGTACCGTCGATCCCACAGTGTAAAGGTGAATTCGCACACAGTGGGTGAAGGCTGTAGACGAGGAGCGTGAGAAATTACATTGGAGTGGCCTCCGCATTTTACAGTCTGACTGGGGTGGTGAAACATCGGGTGTTTATGCTGAAGAGGGTGTGCCCAAATATCTTCCCTCAAAGGTGGCTAGAGAGTTTACGCCAATGGTATAAAAAGGAAGGTAAGAACATAAAAAAAGCTTCAAATTCAGTATAAGTACATTTACGCAAAAAATCTACAATTCTACGGTCAACCCACCCAATGCGCGTGGGATTTTAACCATATTCATGCTTAGCTCACTTCGTTTTCAGAGGGGAAAGTTATTTTAAATCTGAAGAGTGACCGATCAAAGACGTAAGTACAGCTGGGAGAAAGAGTCCCTTGTCACCGTCGTGGTGGGGACCCTAATCGTCAAGGGCTGTAAAAGTAGCGCGTGTACTAAAATTGACATCTTTTCACTGCAGTTTTGCATTAATTTTCCCCAAGTATTGTTAAACAAGGCGAAAAACGGAAGCCAGGCCACCACTCGCAACTTGAAGACGCAAAAATCCTTGCTGAGACATAGTCTTTTTCAGTAAACATCTGATCACCAGTGTTTCAGACGCCTTTGTACAATCTTACCGGAAGCTGTAACATACTACTTGTTTATTTGCAAATGGAGTGAATTGTATTGACATGAGGTGATTTCAGGCGGACCAGTAGGCCTCTTTCAATACTGAAAGTTACATGATAAGGTAAATATTGCGATGACACGAGAAAATGGGACGATTTTAAGTGCTGCCGTACGAGGTTTGATTTTACGCACAGATAACGGACAGATGGCGAGAGTGCATGGTGGTACACATACACACACAGATACATACGAATCCAGTTTTTTCGTTGTGTACCACTTTTCATGCGGGTTTAAATAAGTTTTTTTTTTTCAAAGTTTTTAACGGTGCTAGATGGATAGCGTGGAAAGTGCAGATTGTTAATCTCACAGTTGTAGTGTAGCAGTTCACAGGATACCCACCCATCAGTGGATAAGTGGTGAGGAAGAGAAGTTTGTGGGACTATATCGGCTTCAACACATCTCTTGTGACTGCAGAATGGAGAGGGAATGATAGGAGACACTAAACGCAAATCAAAACAACGTTTCTATCCCTAAAATGGCATCCCACTTGATTGAAAGGTCATCAAACACTTTCTAGATCAAAGAGTTAACACAATAAAAAACGAAATTGGTCCACCAGCTTCTTAAACGACGAACAGAAAACAATCACTCACTACTAACTAGTAAAAAATGTAGCACAATTATTCAACTTCAGTTCGGCATTTTAGGGCACTATTTTAGAGAGAAGCCCCTTTTCCACTCAAAAATTGCGAACATGCAATTCATTTGTTCGGATCAAATGCTACTTTGATGCAGTTAGTAGTAATGAGTAAACAACTCCTAAAGATGAAATTTCATGGAAGTACCTTGGTAGAATAGCTTACTTCCAAACGAGTCACCTCAGAAGCCATAACAGACCGCTTTACGATGGAGGAGAGTTCTTTAGCAAAACACAAAAGGGCTAGACGAATAGATAAGGGAGATACTCAATGTCACCAAGACAACGACCTGCCTAAAAGCCTGCTTACCTTAACCATCAAACAAAACCTCTTTCTGTTGTACAAAGCATCCCCTTTAACTATCACTCCGGCCCTCAATCGTCATCCTGTAAATTGTAAACAACTGCAAGGTGGAAGCGATTTGAGGGAATTGGATCACGACAAAAAATTCCTCCCGTTCCATTAACCGATTATAGAATTTCCAATTTAGCCAAGATTCCTGAATATCGAGACCACCAACAGTCCAAATGCATAAGCGTGGGATCGCAGATTCATCCATCCGCAGTGGACGCCATCCCTCCTTCATTAACATCGAATTCTGGCACCCATCCAATGAAATCGAAAGCTTGTTCAACTCGAATTGGAGTTGCTCACCGCTGCCGCCGACTGAGATGCCCAAGTCATCTTTGGCACTGAATCTTGGACCTTCCTACCCAGCCTCAACAATGTTATGCGCTAGATTACTCCATTAACGCCAGAAAAGACCTCGAAATAATCACTACCTATCAACGCCGAAATGAGATCATGAGAACCACATTCCCTATTCAAAAACTACTACCAAAACCGCGTGAGCGAACAAAGCTTTATCAACACATTAAGGAGTAGAAGGGATGAACTAATCCTGACGCTGTCGCATGTTAGCCCTCAGCACATCACCGGGACTGGGATAGGGGCGCTGCTGAAAGAGCGGTCCAGAGGCGGTCACATCTGCACCGGTTTTTGCAGAAGGCGCAGATCCCGAGACGCCCTCCAGCCCTGCCGTCCAACCACCACGCGGGACGTCCGAATAGGCCGCGGGGTCCATCGGGTCCAAAGGCTCATCGCCATCGCCGCTGCGCCGACGCTTTTCAACTACACCGTGGAGAAACAGGGGACATCGATGAAGCGGAACCGTAGTACAGCGAGAAAAAGAATACAAAGAATATGTGATGAGCGCTTATAAAAGGGGTTGGATTAAAGCCGCGGAACTTGAGTTTACACTGTCACAATGAAAAGGTGAGCCACCGCTGATACAAAAGACTCCAAGTACAGTGGGACCCGTTGGTGACACTCCCAGTACTAAAGATACTCGATTGAAAGATGTAAACGTTTTACGGACAGCTACACGTATGTCTTTACGTTGGTGACGACCGCAATTGTGATGGTTCCGCTTCCACTCTCAGCAGGTGAGAGACCTGAACCACGTTTCGTGGTCGACGCACGACCCTATTTAAAGTTGTACAAGCAATTAATCTTTTGGGCAATGAAAATACTTATTCACAAGCGTCCAAACTTTTAAAAATTCGGCTGTCTGGAGGCATTTCAGCTGTACTGACGAAAACCCCTTTGCCTATTATAATTTTTGCAGTTCAATAAAGCATTGCAGGACAGAGAACTGTCCAAAGAACAAAAGCAACCAGATCGAGATACTGGGCAGCACAATCCATGCCCAAAGCATCACAAACCTAGTATCTTGTACATGCGAAATGAAAATCTAGCATTTCAATAGGGACTCAAAAATACACTTTTACAAGACAAAAATTTCTCACACTTTGGTGCCCGTCTCACGCTATTTCCAAGCCGAGAATAGGACGGAGGCGGGGCAGAAGGTGGTGCCATGATACTCGTAAGTAGCGGAGCCTGCGAAGTCGCCGGTGGTTGCGGTGGAGGGGTGGGAGAACGCGACCGATCCCTTTTTCCTTCCCTCTTATCGTTCCCACCTTCTCCATCCAGTCCTCCAGCTGCTAGAGCGGCCGCAGATGCCGCTGCCGCTGCTGCCTTTGCCGCCAGTGTCTGAGCTTTCAAAACACTAGCAGATTTGGTGACGATTGCCCTGGGATGGAGAGGAGAGAGCCAGCAAACTTCGTCGGTCACTGTGTTCCAGTAGTAAAAGCGACCGGTTACTGGGTCTCCCACCTCAAGCCAGTGACTGGGGAGGGGATAGCGACGAAGCATTCGATCACGTAGGCGACCCATACGCTGATCACTGGCTCTGAAAGTGCGACGACCGTAGCGTTCGAAACAGTAGGCGGTGCATTCGTGATAAGGATTTGTGAGATTTGGACAGGCGGCGATTTCGTGGATTAGGGTGCCATTCTCGATTATAGGGATGGGGCTGATCCCTTTGAGAGCGGGGGGAACCGGACCTGAGCCATCGTTATCGTAGCTCTCAGCGAATACTTCTTCTAAAGCGAGAAGTGGTCACTGATGCATACATCCTTATGAACGAACACAACGAAATGACCCAGTAATATGTACACTTAAAAGTCATGAGCTCTCATTAGGAATGTGATGAAGAACATGCGAAGTTAACTAATTATGGAATTCATACCCTCATTTTTGGACTTATCCAAAAGTCCCCTTTTAGCCAGGCGTGCTGCCAAAGCTGGAGGCAGCGGCATCGCAGAAAAACCGAAACAAGCTGGGCCGGCGAATAGGGCGCCAAAACCATTAGGCAAGCACAAACCACCAAAAATAATTATCAAAACATAGTGGGGGCAGTACAAAGGCTCATACAACAACCGGTACTCTAAATGATAATTTGGGAATGGTAGACCTAACAAAGAAAGATGATAAGTGTAAAAACAAAGACATAGGTGTTCATGCAAATTCGTTTTCAAATCACACTCACGACAAATGTAATTTCACAAACAACCAGTAATTGGTATAATAATAGCTGCAGCAGAATATCTCCGAGGCAACTTTAAGCTGATTAAATAAATAGGGATTTAAAATAAGGATATATTAGCTTAAGCGAAAACGCTGTCATTTCTTTAACAAGCTGATGTGTAAAATTTGATTTTCTATTGATGGCCGTTCCCACATTCTTCTTCTACATATCTAAATTAATGTACAATTGGTTTTTCTAGACCACGGTGACCGCCGACACCTACGATTGGTGTTGCAAGTTGCCAGGGTTTGGGTTTTTCTCTTCGTTTACGCTCAGTGGGTATCTTCAATAAAATAAATATCCTCTGTCTTATATTGGGAGGCTATTTTCTTGCATACTGATCTATTCATGTTGCTGCTGCGAGTTTCCTTTGATTATCACTGGTCCTTTTGTTATATTCTTTGTTAGGCAAATAATTGTTCTTTGTTTTGCATTGTAATGCTTCAAAATGTATTCATAAGATGTTTAACACAGCCTATGATTCCTGACACCGTTACGGTGGATTGCAAGCCATATATTTTAGTTACTTACTCCTAAAACATGTATTTTACAATTTTCATCAGATGCCCGTGTGTGCACCTCTTTTGGAGCTTTCTAATGGGCGCAAGATTCCTTCTATCGGACTTGGCACTTTCAAGGTAAACAAGTGTTTTTTCATGCTTGAAACTTGTTGAGTATTGCATTTGTGTACTGTGTAACACCGTTTTTGCGTTATTAGACCACCGATAGTTCATTGGTGCAGCAAGCAATATCCACTGCTCTTGACGCTGGATACCGACACATTGATACAGCCTTCATCTACTCAAACGAGTCACAAATAGGTGTTGCTTTAAAGTCAAAAATGGTCGAAAGTGGAATTGCTAGAGAGGACGTCTTTATCACCACCAAGGTAGGTGGACAGACAGTCGCGTAGTCATTTGGCCTCGTTACGCTTGTTTTTTTTTTTTGGTTCCTGGTATCAATATGCTTTGCGGATATTTTACCCAATTCATAGTCAATGTGTTTTGGTGAAATGAGGATTTTTAGCTCACGAGCGCTTTTTGTTGTGCTCTTTGAGTGCGGCAATGCATATTATTAGTAATGCCGTATGTATTCTTCCTCATTCTATTCAATGAATTATGGAGAGGAAAATTCCTTCATAAAATTGCGATAAAATAGGGACTGAGAATAAGAGATGAGGAAGTTCGCTAACGAAGTCAGATATCTGCCAATGTAACAAATGAAAGCTGTCTCACATATCTAGCCTGCATCCCCGGAACTGATTCCTAAATGTTGAGGAGGCTACTCCAATGCTGGATTCAGGTGTTACTTCTGTCTAAGTTGTGCAGAGTGAGCGTTTAGGCATTTTCCAATAAGGGACCGTAGGTACTAATACATAGACGTCTATTTGCAACCATTCAATCGCGATATATTGCAGACATTGAACCTCTTTACGAAACACCCAGCTATCCCCTGGCATATATGGGTTAGCGGTTGAGGGAAGTCCATAGAAACAATGTTTGTGGTCAATTTTTGAAATCGTCTCATTGGGAGTGCTTGGTGTATAAGTAAAGCTCCAAATATGGGCGTACTACTTGTGTTTGGTCAATTGCTGATCGGGCATTATGAGCAAAGGCCCTGTGGTATTTTTTCTTGAAAATTCAGCTATTGTTCTTGAAAGTGGGCTAGTAAAATGTGGAATGGTCATTGCGGGTGCTGTGGCGAAGAAATTGAATGTACCTTACAGATCTGCCAAAGTTTGCGCTCTTGGAATCAACCAGGAGGTTTAGGAAGCTACCAGGAGTGCAACCGATTGTATGAAAACGGAAGAATTTGTTTTCTTGCAGCTTTGGGGCACAGAACACCATCCACAGGACGTGAGACCGGCATGTGAGGCAAGTCTGCGCAGATTGCAACTGGATTACGTAGATCTCTACCATGTACATTGGCCTGTACATTTACCGGTACGTCCACATCTCCTGTTTGTGACTCACCTCATTTGCTCTTGGTTGTTAAGGGCAAAGTTTACTAATAGCAATGCTGAATTTAGGTAGGCATAAGCACTCATAATGGTAGGATGAATAGTCACACCAAATAGCCTTCTTGCGGAATGTAGACAGTGAACCAGAATACCTTTGAAATCATGTATACTTTTACCCTTCAACTATCGTACCGCTAATCAGTCTACTGCCCAGACAGAAGACTTTATAGAGGGTAAGTTATAAGGGTCTTTTATAATATCGAGAAGGCGCTGTTACTATTACTTTGGTATTATGATCTACATTAAGCCAGTGAATCCAAGGGAGAGCTTCTTTCTCTACTGGACTAGCATTTAGTCCACCCATCCACTCCGCATTCGTCCGTCCATCCATTCATCCACCCATCCCGCATCCATGCATGTGCCTATCCATCAGCCCTGTGACCATGCATCCATCCATAAGCATAATCGAGATGAAGGCCAGAGTGCTCACAGAGTTAAATGAACAATTGAAGAAGATGTCGGTCCTTTAAATTCTCAATACTTTACCAACTTATGCTCAAAATGACTAAATTTGTCATTGAAAAGCTGATTTTGAGTGATGGATCTGCACACATCCTTTTTCTGGCAGTCTCCGTTTCACCACGGCTATTGGTATTTAGAAACTAAATCTATTATCATGCAAATTGGTGGATAATTCCTGAAGCGTCTCAAAGAGTGTCTATTTATAAGATTGATTGAAGTAACCGACTCAACTTCTGCCCATGACAAGTTAATTTCATCCAAGAAGGATAAAGTGGAAGAGAGAGATGGGGGAGGGGGGAGGTAAAATAACAATGAATATGTAAAATGAGGACGCAACTATCCCGTGGAGCGTCCACGAGGAATAAAGGTAGACTTTTGAAACTTACTCGGAAATATGAGGAATAACAGTTATTTTAACTGGTGCTGGTAAGGTGCATGGATTTGAATCGTCCTGTCGAGGTCAACTGATTGGAAAGTGCACATTTGGGATTCTCCTGCCGCATAAGTCAATTTAAATGAATCGCATAATTATGCGAACTCTCAACCCATCGTAGGCTACCATTTGGGGGTTGTGAGTGCTCGTGAAGGATTGTGCTGGTCATTTATTTGCAGGAGAGGGGGGGGGGGGCGCTGTGTACTGATCAAGTATTCAGGGTCTGGCTGTGTTGTGGAATGGTAATGAAATCACTCTGATCGTACTTCCACCGTGCTGCAATGCATTGTACCACAAGAATCGTGGCTCATCATCCCAAATTTCATGCAGGTACTAGCTCCCACTGTTGCCTGTCCTCTCGACAAACGTTGCTTGCACTGGATTGGGTCGCGACTTGTGGGTCGATTGTCCTTACTACAGCAAAATTCCCATTAACACTTCCAAAGGTCACGCACACACATACACATTTAAATCTCCTGTTGCAACTTCCAGCTGTCATTCCCTTTACCCTCTTGACCGTTCTTCTACTCGTAGCGCGACTGTGGACAGCGTGGACCATTTACCCTGGAAGACACGTGGAAGGCTATGGAGGCTTTGGTGGACGCCGGTTTGGTACGCAGCCTCGGTTTGTCCAACTTTAACCGAGCGCAAATTGATCGCATCTTTGCAGTAGCGCGTATCAAACCCACTGTACTGCAGATTGAAGCGTCGATAGCTTTTCTCAACGAAAAACTCATCGAATACGCGCAGTCGGTGGGCCTCGTGGTCACTGGATATGCGCCCTTCGGATCGCCGGGCACGACACCGTAGGCGAGATCTCTTTTTATTCTTGTTGGCATTTCTTTGACTAAAATTGACTCTTTCTTCACTACAATTGATTCACAAGTTCGTGGGTCTAACGTACTTGTCTGAAGTCAAGGTTAACTTGAACATTTCTGCTTTACCATTCATCAAGGGAGTTTCAAAGTCCATTGGAGATTCCATGCGTGGTTGAGATAGCCAAACGTCACGGCAAAACACCCGGCCAGGTCCTTATTCGCCATGGCATCCAACGCGGTCTCGTGGTCATCCCCAAGAGTGGCACACCCCAGCGCATTTGTGAAAACATCGATGTAAGGCATCTGACTTTGGCCTCCCTCACTCACCCCCTTCCACTGCTCCATTCCCTTTTTTTCTTGAACTCTCTAGGTCTTCAATTTCGAGCTCTCCGCTGACGAGATGGCAACGTTGAATGCCGCGGAGCCACAACAGTGTCGACGATTTGCACTGAAATCGTCAGTCCCTCTTTAGCTTGACATGGTTACCTTTTGATTCTACGCTTTTGCCTCGTGTTCTCCTCATCGGTGTTCTTTGCCATTGTAGGTGGGCCAATTTGCCGGAGTACCCTTTCCACGACGAATTTTGAGGCGTCTGCTCGGCTGACCGTTCGATGTTTTCCTCCATTTTATGGGTTTTGAGTAAAAGTAATAAATAAATAATTATCCTTTATGTCTGGCCATTGGTCATTGGTTGGGAAGTAATGGGACCGGTGTGAGCCTTTTCAGGTTTGGGTCCTCTCTGGCCCTTCTAGTTCTAGGCCTAGATGCCTTATGACGTCTCCAAGACGGGCGGTAGGATGGAACCTGGAATTTTAGCTCCTCTCAAAGGAGATGGGAGATCTCGCTGGTACTTCAAGGAAGGCTGATCACGATTCAAACGTAGTGACTTCTTTCGAAGTCACTGCAAGAATGGATCTTCCGAATGATTAACTAGTTCTGTGTCCTCAAGAAGTCCTTTCACGACTTCGAGATGAGTATGACGGGCTACCCTTTCGGAGGGAATATTCCACGGAAGGAGTTATGATTAAGAATGTCACAACAGCTGTCTGGATGTAAAGCAGTATCTTGGAAGTGATCGGTATGTAGTAAGTGGATCATTTAGAACGAGCCAATTGGGGCCTCCTACGGACGACCTGACCTTCTGACCCTGCTGGAGGCTCCGATTCCTCTTGTATGTCGATAACGCATACTCTGTCCGGGTGGCAGGTCTTCTTTCACCTTCAGAGAAGTCTCGAGGTGCTGCGGTGATGTTAGTGGACAGCAAACCCTATCCTGATTTCCTTTGATGGGCCCAGTGGAAGGACATCGACTACCAAAAGGGAAATCTGTGACAACACCTGGCACAAGGGTTGAAAATGACGTCTACCTTCGGTAACCACCCCAGTTCCGTGTCCTGAAAAAGATTGTTACGAAGCCGTCAACAGTACCTGCACGAGGATGTCAATGGAGAGGACAGGCGACACCCATTTCACCTCTTCACTAGCCGCACTGAATCCAGATGGCTACATTGCTGGGCAGCGCTTTAGTGAAAACAAAGTGGCAAGGAAGAATGGACACAGAGCTCCACCTTCACGGAAATGTGTTGAACTCCGTACATTATTAGATACCTCTACTACGACCAGCGATTGGCACACGTGATGACCAGCACATTCCCCCTTTCTCCCAACCCAGTTCCCAATCAGGACGAAACATCGGATCCGCTTGAATTACCAAAAGGGATCAGTGATGCTGCAGTCAGACATATCGTCTCAATTGCATGGAAGTTCGGTAAATGGTACGATTGGCTCGTGAGTGCGATGACTGCTGCAGGATGTTGACCGGGAGGACGACGCGTGGAAAGAGGAAAGAGACCACACAATGCGGTAATTGTTCGTTCAATACGCGTTCTCAGTTACAAGTCAAATTAGGGACTCCGCTACCGTAGCTCTACTAAGCTGTCAGACCCTCAAGCCCTGCCAGTACCCCCACCTGAGTAGTGTCTTCCTTCGTCTTTAGGGAAGTCTCAGGATGCTGCAGCCAATTAACGGTGCTAACTTAACGAGCCATGAGACATAAAGAACACCTATCAACTCAAATCAGCCAGGAAACATGCAAGAAATTTGCTAGACCCAAAAGCCCACTGTGGAGACCACACATTCACCGTGGCGCACCCTACCAGTTGATGTAAGCAGGCGTTACGGAAAATTGCGAACCCCGCATTATCACATCCAACACCAACACAATCCATCATAATCAAAAATAGTAAGCCCTTCCAGGCGCACCACCGCCATCTCTCATCGCCGAAATCGTGCCTTCCCACCCATAACCTTCAAGGGCTGGCGGACAACCTCAGTTCACATCCACCAGGTCGAGCCTACACTTTATTAGGCTAAGGGTTGATCCAACATAAGGGAAAGGAGTATCGAACCGAGAGCCTGACGCGCATCTATCTGCGCGCCCAAAGAATCGCTTTTTGCAAGCCTCTATAAATAGTAACAAGTCTTTGCAGTAGCCTGTGCCATGCAGCAACTTTACGCAGCCACGGGAACAGAACCTGTTGGATTAATCCTGCAGACTCTGGAAAGGGAGGAGGATTTCTAAATTCTACCTCAAGAAGTCCACTCAAAAGATCGTTTCACAGTCTCATGGGGGTGTTGAGATCATTTCACAGCCGTATTACTTCCAACCTCTCACCTTCTAGCCCCCATATTTTACCATTCTGAACTTTCACATTTGGTGACTAGTTGAGGCACCATCACCAACGATCACAAGTTGCCGTCTCAGATTAGCGTGCTCACCTCCGAGCCCTCAGAAGCTAATCAACCTGCCATAAAAATGCAATCACCGTCACATCCACTCAAGGATTTCAATCTCAGCTAGGTTGCTTGCCATAAGATTTGGCTCAAGAGGCTACCAAAAACAGGTAAAAACAAGCTCACAACCCCTAGAACATGATAAAAAGGTCAGCGTTTTAAAAAAAATATATGAAGCTAGATGTCGGGAGTAATACGCATTCCCCCAGCTAGCCAAGGTGAAAAACAAATCTCAAACAGAAAGGGAAACAATTTGACTCACGGCCAGTCAGTCAAACACTCCAAGATCATCCCCACCAGGCATCTCACCACATTTAATAAAGTAGACCAAGGCTGACACTTCGAGAGGTCTCGACGACCTACTAGTCACACTTCAAAATAAACGTCCGACCCACCTATAAAAGGAGAGCGAAATTGCTGTCAATCAGAGGGGCTATATAAACCGGCACAAGGAAAATTCACGGGGACGGAGAGACGCAGACACAGACGGGAAAGAGGAGGAGAGGGGAGGTATGAAAGACACGAAGGCCAAGATACAGAAGGGAGGAAAGGAAATCAATCTAGACATCCAGCAGCAGCTGCAACTTTGCTCGGATTGGCCAATTCTTCGCCCAAGGCTTCCAGGATCTCTCGCCGGTAGTCATCAAACTCGCCACAAATCTCGACAATATCCTGATCCTCAATGATCCAGAGAATGCACTCTGTGTCACGAATTAGGCGCTCATCGTGACTCACTATGATCACGCCGCCTTCAAAGTTGTTAATAGCTTCGGCTAGTGCATCTATAGACTCAATGTCCAGGTTGTTGGTGGGTTCATCGAGGATAAGAATGTCGGGCGCACGTTTCGAGAGCTCGGCAAAGGCGACACGAGCCTTTTGGCCACCAGAGAGGTCGGCGTTGGGGATTGTGTGCGCGTGACTCTCCAATCCAAATTTGCCCAGTGTGCCTCTTGCTTCCTAAAATGGCATTGAATCGTTACTACGCAACTCATTTCAGCAAGTAATTTGGAGAAAGGTATTAGACTACCTGCATTGTGAGATTGAAGAGGCGCATAAGGTATTGAGCTGGCGACTCGGAGAGATTCAGTTGGTCCGCCGAGTGCTGATCATACTTGCCGATTTTGGCTCGATGGTTAATCCTGCGTTCACCCTCCGTGGGAGTGAGTTCGCCAGTAAGAAGCTTAATAAATGTGGATTTCCCAACACCATTTGGACCGACGATCGCGATACGAGTGGACAAGTCCACACCGAAATTGACATCCTTGAAAAGCAATTTCTGATTTGGGTACCCAAAGCTGCAGTTGAAGAGGCCAAGAACTGGAGGATTAAGCGGGGGAGGATTTGGGAAGTGGAACTGAAAGGAAAACCAGACGTTAACAATGTGTTGCTAACAAAGTATAAGCGAATGAAAAAAAAAGAGACAGCCCACCTTGACAACATAGTCCTTCGGTTTTGCGATCAAGTGCGTGGCATCAGCCGGCGCACCTTCTCCTCCTCCATTGTTCTGAGCACCCCTTCCCTTCCCCTGCTTGCGGGTGAGGACTTCACGCTGATTCTTCGCCTGAGCTTGCTTTGTACTCATTCCAGATTGTTTAAGCTCCTTCAGGCGTCTCTCTTGTTTCTCATATTCTTTTAACTGCTCTCGCCTTCTCTGCGCCAGCATTGTCTTGAAACGATCTATGGGAAGACAATTTCTGTTGATAACGCAAGACGAAGAAAGAGTAGACCATGAGTATGGAATATTTCCTTACCGTAGTTGCCACGATAATAAAAGAGTTGTCTCTGATCCAGGTGGATAATGTCCGTGCAGACGTTGTCTAAGAATGACTGGTCGTGAGACACAACAAGAAGTGTCTTTTTCCAACTCTGCAGGTAACTAAAGCAACCGAATGCATAAAAGTAAACCCACTTACTTATCAAGCCAGATAACAGCGTTAAGGTCTAAGTGGTTGGTAGGCTCATCCAGGAGCAGGAGTGTGGGTTCAAGGAAAAGCGCCCGCGCCAGACTGACGCGCATCCGCCAACCACCGGACAAATCCTTCGTGGGTTTCTCCATCATTGCAGGAGTGAATCCGAGACCGGCTAAGATACGGCGTGCTTTGCCCTCCGCAGCGTCCGCCTTCATGGCCACTAACTCCTCATGCACCTGGTGAGAAAAAAGGCGAGCTTACTTAAAACCACATAGTAGACGTGTTCCACGTGGAAATGGTGAAACGCACTTCGTTATAGCGATCGAGAGCGTCCGCATCGTGCGAGGTCTCAACCTTTTCTCGCAACACTTCCAACTCTTTCAGCAAATTGAGACGCTTCGTATCCGAGTTTAGAACCACCTGAACTGAAGGCGTACCATCAGCAACAACCTCTGGAAGGAATGAAAACGCAAGTGTTACAGATCCGGTGCTGGGCAGAATGCAGTCATCAGTAAACCAACAACGAAGGCTTACCCTGCTCACAAAGAAGGATGTCGATGTTTGAAGGGATGGCGAGTTTTCGTTCAGCAATGTGGCGCAAAAGAGTGGTTTTGCCATGGCTACAAAAAGTTAGCAAAAGTAGTATTTTTCTTAATTAGCGACATCCATTTGGCAATTCTCTTCATCCACTTCTGGCGTGATGCAAGTGCCCAGACCTTAAATCTAATGCAAGAGGTTGAGCAAATCAACTGCAAAATCAAACATCCGGAGCTGTTTAAAGTGCTCTCGGCCCCATTAAGGGCATAACTCAAGAGATAGGTGGGATGATAGAGCAGCCGCCACACCAGTGCGACTCTTGAAACTGTTCAACAAAGGATGACTTTATCCCTCGTACATAGAACATAGTTCGCAGCGTCACCGTTTCGTCGACATAATCAACTGACGTGCACTAGAAGCGAGCAATAAAAGGCGATTTCTAAGAACCAAAGTGAACTACAAAAAAACTGCTTGATGAAAACCCCCGAGGGTCTTTCAAATTTTATCAACCTAACGGCGGATTATTTCTGAGAAAATGTGACACTGGCTGAGTGACTCTAAACTCCGTCTACAGTAGGTTCTAAACACAACGCATGGCATCTGACAAGACGCAGCCGCCTCCATGGGAGAATGACGACCCGACTTGCTGGGCAGGACCAATTAGAGAACGAATGGTAAAAAGGGGGGAGGCTCACCCATTTGGACCGCAGAGACCATAGCGACGACCATGAGTGATCTGGAGGGATGCGTTAACGAATAGATCCTTGCCCTTGGCAGAGAGTGAAAAGGCCTCGACCTTAATGTCTAACTGGTTCTCGTTTATAACCGCCTTGCCTGCTGCCTGCAAGAAAACCACGTTGGATTAGATGGGGTTTTGATACATGCCCATTCACGAATCGAGGAGAAGGCACAGGCTTCAGATGACATTGAGTTGCCAAACAACACTTCGGTAGGAAGGCACTTATACCAGATAGGAGACTGGACGTTATCAACTAACCAGCTCAAAAGGGATGGCCGATGACCTGGATTTGACCGCACCGACTAGTCGAAATTGATTCAAACTGAATATTCGAGCGAAGAATAGTATATCACAGAGAAGTTAGATTATTGAAGGTTAGACAATCGCTGTAGTTGCTATACTGTAAAGTGGTACAGGGGCCGTCGCACAAATAATGCCTTCGTGGAGTAAATATGAGAAACAAACAAATGCACTAAACGAGCAGAAAGATCTGTTGATCCGCTGATAAGTCAGGCCTTAGCAACTGGTTCACATGCTAAATTCATCAGCGAATTTAGCAGTAATCTTATGTATACAATTCGAGAATCAGGTGGTTCTATTACAAAAATTTGTGCCACTGCTAATAAACATCACATTCTTATAAGCCTACGGAGCACCAAGAACCAGACTAATCAACGATACTGGTATCTGTAACTCGCCAATTTCATTTAGACCGAATGAACGTGGCAAGCATGGACTCAATTGCATCGAAATGATTATGACCGAGAATAACTGCTAGAGCACATAATAATTCGAATTACCTCAGATATTCTAAACATTAGAAACAAAAACAATTCCCTCCGACTGGTAATTGCAGTGTTTAGTGCGCCACACACCCAACGACTCCATAAATATGATTTCTTAAAAAGTATCAGCGCGGTTGAGCGCAAACGTAAAAACTGAGTGCTAAAATAGAGTAAATGAACGTTTGAATAAAAAAAACTGACTTTACAAATGCGCAGTTATAAGTACGGGAAGAGGTTTAGTACGAACTTAAGTGTAATAGTGAAATACGGGCGACAGATGGTTAATGACCAAGTACGAAAAAAGAGCTCAACGAACCTGTGATACAGAGAAATTATCCAAAGTGCCCGCATTGGTTAGAACGTTTTCTTTGGCACTCTCCACCAGTCTGGCGAATTCCTCACGCTTCTTCTGCTTCTTCATCTCCTTCTTCGACAACTTTTGTTTCTTCGTAGAGTCGGCGGCCGCCTCTGGAGTCTCTTCTACCACTTCCACCTGCATTGAACCAACTTCAGCCCCTTCCCCCTCCTCTTTTGCCTCCGGTTCAGGCTCCAGCATCTTCTTCGAATGCAGCTCTTTCGCTACCTCTTGACCCTTTTTATCCTCAGCAAGAGAATCTGAAACTTCAGGTTCAGGTTCAACGACCTCAGCCTCAACACCTCCTTTCCGTTTACCCTTTCGTGATTGCCTAGCCTTTACCTCTAGGGGAGGTGGAGGAGCTTCTGTTTCAGATTCCTCTTTAGGCTCCAAAAGAGCCTCAAATCGCTTATTTTTCTTCTGCTTTCCCTTCTTTTTAGGCTGATATGTGTCATACTCTTCCGCCTCAAGATCCTCATCAGCTTTAAGTCCTATATCGGCTAGCTTTTCTGCCAATTTCCTTTCTTCTTCTTCGGAGTCGCCCCAATCGTCATTGCGCTGACCCTTCTGGCCCTTTTTGCCGCCCTTCTTTTTGGAGCCTTGTTGTTGGGATTCCTGGGCTTTCCCCCCACGTCCGGATTTTCGCTTCTTCTTGTAGAAATCTTCGTCAAGATCATCGTCCGCATCAGGTTCATTTACTTCAAAGCCATTGTGAACCTGAGTAGTAGGATTGACGTCCTTGGATTCATCACCGTCATAATCCACGTCTCTGTTCTTGTTCTTTTTCTGCTTTTTCCCAGCTGGCTTTGCTTCCGCCTGACTATCTTTGCCTTCTGAAGGCTTTCGGACATCGCCGTCATAATCCGCGTCCCTATTCTTGTCCTTTTTCTGCTTTCTCCCAACCGGCTTGACCTCCAAATCATAATCGTTTTCTTCTAGGGGCTTTTGTGCATCATCATCGTCATCATGGTCATAGCGCCTACGATCTCTTTTACCTTTGGCGGTTCTCAACGTTTTTGCCTCGTTGGTATCCTTTGAAATCTGACTACCTTCTCCGTCGGATCCATCAGCATTGAAATCAACAGTTGACTTTTTTTTGCCTCTTTGTTTATCAGCTGCCAAGTTCTTTCCTTTCCGCTTTGGTCCTTCGTCATTGAAGACGTCATTACGTAGCTGAGGCTTCCTGGGGACGTCATCCTCCTCACCATCACTGATGTTACGACGATTTCGCTTCGGAGGCATCACGACAACAAAACGACCCACGTAGAAGGTGCCGACCACGATCCAGCCCCTTTAAACACCAAGTGGGTCGGCCAATCAAAATAGGAAAGTCGAATTCGTAACTGTTAAAACAACACGTGCAACTACAGTTACTTTACAACCAATAATTATATATACAACACAACTAGCAAAATTTTAAATTTTAGCCCTAAACGTATTTAAAAATCTTGGCTGGTGTGAAAGTTCAAATTTAGCAGACAAATTGCAGTTACTTTTTTCAACTTTTCAAAAATCAAGGAGAAGGCTTCTAAATTAGTATGTTTTTGATTTCAACATGCCTTTATTTTCAACATGCCTTTATTTTAGTAACTTGTCCCGTTTATTTCCATTGGTTGAGTGATTGCGAATTCACTGCTTCTGGCAGATCAACATGGCTGTCCTCGAGGATGGCGTAGCTGACGGGGATGTTGTCGAAAGCGAAGTCGTCCCATCCTTCGTAACTCGTCAACAAGAGCGAAACCGCAAGAAGAAACTGAAGAAAAAGGCATCCAAACAAAGAAAAAGAGCAGATAGAGCTAGTCAGGATGCTCAAGCCTCTGATTCTGCGATATCAAGCTCCGAATCGGTTATTGAGATCAGGGAGAGGGCTGAGGAGATCCCCCGGAAAGAATATCCTGTTTTTGAGCTGACAGGTCCATTTGAACGCTTCAAGGTATGTGACTTCCTGGTATCTGGAATTTTATGCCCGCCTTTTCGCAAAATTATGCGCAAATGTAGTATCACATGTCATCATTGACATTTCATCCAATTAAGCTGGTGTTCGATTTCTGACAGCTTGTCTTTGACGAATCCGATGATGGGAGGGATGGCACTACGGATGGTGAAAGGATCGGCGCTGAATTTGGTCTAAGTGGAGACCCTTTTAAAACTACTCCAGATCAACCGAGCCTAAAGGCACGCACTGCTGCCCTCCTCGCAGAAGAGGCAGCTGCACGTGCCAAAAAATCGGAAAAAAAGGGAGATCGAAAAGGCGGTGGAGACGATGATGACGACGACGCTGATGCGAATAGGGAGCAACCGTTGAGCAAAAAGAAGTTGAAGCTTTTAAATCGTCCTTCGGTGGCTTCTCTGAAGCAGGCTGCTGCTCGTCCGGATGTGGTTGAAATGTGGGACGTTTGCGCTAAGGATCCCATGCTTTTGGTATACTTGAAATCCTACCGTAACACTGTTCCCGTCCCCAAGCACTGGTGCGCTAAGAGAAAGTATCTTCAGGGCAAGAGGGGGTTCGAAAAACCACCCTTTCGACTGCCTGAATTCATCGCACGGACGGGGATCATGGAGATGCGTCAGACTGTCTCCGATAAGGTAAGCCAGGGATTCCGTACGTAGTTGTGCTTCATAATTCGATTTATTCACTTGTTTTTCTTCCCTCCTCGCTTGTTAATTCTAGGTTTATCCACTCACCTATTCACTCATTCGCTTAATAGTTCATTAATCTCTACTCTCGATTCATTAGTTTTTTGTCTTTACAGGACGCTGAAAAGTCGCTGAAAACAAGAATGAGAGAAAAGATTCGACCAAAGATAGGCAAAGTGGATATCGACTACCGGAAGCTGCACGACGCTTTCTTTAAGTACCAAACGAAACCCAAATTGACGAGTCACGGGGATCTTTATTACGAGGGAAAGGAGTTTGAGGTGAAGCTGAAGGAGAAAAAACCAGGCAATCTGTCGGATGAGTTGCGGACGGCGTTGGGTCTCCCCACTGGGCCGGTAATTTTCTCTTAAATGCTTTGTCTTAAACCTTAGACGTTGACAGAACTTGCGAACTAGCTAAAGATATGGATGAGGTTTTAACTACGATTTGTGCTGCTTTCTGGAATAACCTGTCATCTCAATAATTTATCATTATGAAGGAATACGTTTTTCATTATGTCTTCCGGGTAGATGGTAAAAGACGCCTGTATGATATATTTCAGAATGGTATCCTTTGTTTGATATTTTCTCCCACTGGCTGTCACATTTCTAATTTGCATAGAATCGTTAACTCTCTTCATATGGTTAACTTAGCTTTTATGTTAATGTCCAGTAATGTGCTTTAAATTTGTAAATATGTATTTTCTGCTCGAACCGGATTCGAAGCATTTGATCAATACATTGGAAGTTACGGAAGTTTACTCCATGTAACCCCTAAAATTTCATGGGACATCGTTTACTACCTTTTAGCACCAAAATTTACTTGATTCTTTTACTGCAATCACCGAAGCTTAAAGGTCCTGCGGATCAAAACCAACGACTTATTGGTCCAGTAGTGTAGATGACATTGGCTAAGTTTCATGCCATTATCTTGGTAGCCTAATCATAATAGATCGAAAGGGCTGTGTAACCGAATACGCAGTGTAAGAGGCGTTAGAGATGAAGCCATCAAACGGTACGTAAATGTTCAAAATAAACTGAGCTGGCAAGCAATGGTGTTGATACAGGCCTGACAGTTGAATTAGTCGTAATCTCGGCCTTGTCATAGAACGCTGACCGCTACCCACCACCATGGCTGATCGCGATGCAGCGTTACGGTCCCCCACCCTCTTACCCCAACGTAGTCATCCCTGGCCTCAATGCACCTATACCTCCTGGCTGTGCCTTCGGCTACCATCCCGGGGGTTGGGGCAAACCTCCTGTCGATGAGATGGGTCGTCCCATCTATGGCGATGTCTTTGGTAACGGTGGTAACATGGCGGGTGTCCCACCACCACCGCCGCCCACCGGTGGACCTGCAGAACCTGAGGAACCCGTGATCTCTGGTCTTGGGAAGAGTGGCCTTTGGGGTGAGCTGGAATCTGACGAAGAGGAGGAGGAAGAAGAAGACGAATCCGAAGAAGACGAGGATAAAACTGGTGAAGCAGGTGAAGGTGGTGAGGGAGAGGCAGTAGGCCTCACCGGACCCCCTACTGAAATGATCCAACCTATTGAGAAGGTCAGCATCGATTTGGGTGGCTTGGTCACTCCTGCCTCTGGGTAAGTGGCGCTCTTTCATAATCTGTATTCCGGTTGCTTCTAGGAGCATTCAAGTATTTTTTCCTTTCGTTTCAGTCTAATCACACCGAGCGGAGCAGTCTCTAGTGTCATTGGCGCAGAGACACCAGCGGTGGCGGCAGCTGCGGCGGCTGTAGGGGCAGCGAACCCGAGCAACATAGAGCTGCGCAAGCGCACCATCGAGGCGGCTATGGACAATGCATCCGGATTTGAGACACCTGCACCGGGAACTGGGTTGGCTGCTGGTCAGCTCTATCGTGTATTACCTGAGCGCGAGACAACCCTGCAGCCATCAGCAATGGTTGGCTCGACTCGGGTTTATGACGTCACTGGAGTCACGGGTGCTCCTCGTGGAGAAGAGGTATGTCTCCGCTTCTGTTGTGATAAAACTTTTCTGACCTTTTGCCTAGTTAAATTAGATGACCTTTGCAAAGTCGAAGTCCTTTGTTGTAATTATTTTCCTGTTTCTTCCTTTTTTGAGTTTTCAGCTTTTAAGAAGTCCCTAAACTTTGTGTTGAAAGTCATTATTAGTTGGATGGTATGGGCCCACGTCTACTTGTAATCTTTCAGTAGATGGTTTTATTTTTCGGAGTTTTTTTGAGCTGTAACATTATTGTCCAATAAAGTGGGAGGCCAATCGTAAACAGCATTTGGCGATTCGCTTGAGAATTAAAATCGTTCATTGGTGTATCGTCAAAACTGGTGAGATGCTGTTTGGTAAACTGGAATGTCCACCGAAGAGTGTCTAACTAGTTAGCTCAAAAAATGTACTTAGAAAATGAAATAACTTGACGGATTCTTTCAAGTAGATGATGTTTTTTAAGTTTTCCTGGCAAGGTAAGGGGGAACTCGATTGCGTTCTTTTTCTGTTGAGGTCGGTTTGACTCAAACACAGGTTGACCGCCAGTGTCCACTTGCCTAAGCTTGGCCCAAAAGGCAGGGTTGCACCTTCAGTTATATCTATTGCCCTTCAGGAATGCAATGAGGGTTGTCACATCAGATGTTCCTTATTGGTGTCGTTATACTGCCTAAAGTACTCGAATCTCCAAGTGTGTACTTACAGTAGAAGTTGGATATTTTTCGCTATCCCTTAATAGGTTCATTCCTGCAATCAGTTGGTGTGTTACTTAGTGGTCATATAATTGTTCTTGGAATTGTGCCAGTTCCTTCAAAAACATGCTGAAGAATAATCGACACGTCTTAATCTTCTCATTAGACCAGCGAGGAAGATCGTGTACTTAGCCGTGGTACATTCAGGGAATGTTGGCTCCATCAACACTTAGACGTAGCTCACCGTTTTCCGTTTTTGTAGGCTGAAGATCCTCGCGAAAAGATGCTGCGAAAACGACTTGCGGGAGCCGAGTCGCAGCAGAAGGCAGGAACTGTTTCCAGTTCGGGCACTACTAGCACTGGTGGACCCCCACCAGCTAAGAAGTACAAGGATTTCAAGTTTTGACATTTTAATTCTTCATCTATTTCCATGAATGTAAATATCATCAAGTGTTTCGAAATAGCACCGTTGTATTAGAACTTCTTATGGCTTTGTGCTGATTTTGGCAGTTGGTTGGGCGTTGGATTTAATTCAAAGGTCGGTGGTACTTGATTTTGGGATGAAGTTTGCATGACTCCCATCTCCAAGTGCATTTTAGCCACCACGGACTCCGGTTGCTGCGCCGTGTTGAGAATGACCTTCCGTTAACTCCATCATTTCTGTTGTCAGCTTATTAACCCTCCTCTGCACTTTTATAATGAGATTCCCTCTGAACCCCCACAACTCGAAGTCTCTTCAGATCGGGTCGGCGAGCTGCAGCCGCTGTCAGCCAATTAACCCTATCCTTTCAGTTTATCATTCGCAAAATGTGAGTGTAGTTGTTCATTCAAGCTTACTACTTGTTAGCATGTTTCGGTTATTTATTCTTGTCTTCAGGACTGGTTTGTGCTTTAAGAAGGAACTTAGATTTATTTTTAGTCTAATTTTGAAAACAAACAAGGCGCAACTATTAGAGTTATCTTAGCGCTCCGAGTTCCTTTTGAAGCTCAGAGAAGTCATGGAAGAGCTGGGGCTACCAGCCATGGTCAGGAAATCATGCCGTCGAGCGCGGGTTCAATGTCGGAACCTATATTACTCGGATTACAGAAGCACAAAGTTAAACAAACTATCAACACGTTGCATTTATGTCTCAAATCTCATCTTGAACCTCGTGGTATTTACTTCACTCCTGACAGCGTGGCCCACTGGTCGTGGCTTCAGCCTCCCAATCCTCCTCAGCGTTAATAATAGATCGTCTTCCGTACTGATAGGCTTTATTACGAATGCAGACGTGGCTCGGGTCGCTGCAATGCTAAATATTTAAAAGTTACTCTATGCAGGCTAACGTTTGAAGGATGGTTTCATTAATCTTTAAAATAATGATCTTACCATAATTAGACCCATTTGAGGACGCTTTTAGGGTATTTTTTGTCTCCTTGTCTAAGTTTGAGCATTTGTATATAAGTCATGCGAGTAGCAACATTTCTAATAGTCCCTCTTCAGTTTACAAGGCAGTGAAAATGTACTTTTTTCAGGAAATGAGATGATAGGTTAGTGTTGCCTACCAAATTGTCAAAAAAAGGGTCACCGAAATTTGGCGCTATTCTCACGTTTAATGTTTGACTGTAACGTATAGATTTTTGTAGAATCTATTTTAATTTATGAAATGCTTGTCCCGATCTTGGTGAGATCTGTAGCGCCACGAGTCCTTACTAAAGACGGAATAAGTCATTATTATTGGGGCGGAGGGGCCAATGGCATGACTTGGAGCCCACGCTCTACAACAAAAGTCCAGCGGCGGAGCCTTGAATACTCGGGAGATCGAAGGTTTAGGGACTTCTCTCTTCTCTTAAAAGGCTTTTCTCGGCGCTCCCCTTGGATAACCTCAAGCGTCGGTACATTGAGAAGATCACCTTCGAACCAGCTGCAGCAGTCATCGAATTTGCATGTAATTGGAGGTGTAACTGGCTGCAATGTCACTGACCTTTTGGTAATTCTACTAGATCTGGGGTTTCGCCCTGTTTGGGGATTGTGTTGGGAGGTTTTGCGTCTGTTGCTCCTTGCTACCTCGTTCTCATTTCAGCGCCGCCCAGCCACACATCTGTTTGGGTTCCATCCAGCCAGTGACAAGCTGTAGGCATTGCGTAATTGACAGGTCTGCAGCAAGCTTTTCCAAATGGCCCACGGGTAGTGTCGCTATGGTTGTTAACATCGTTCCTGCAGAACATGGAACCGCGGTAGCTACCGAAAGTAGATGTCAATCTCAAGCCTAGCCTTATAGACCGTCACAGATTCTTCCATTCGCAACATATCTCTCTTCTGTCTCGTTAGGGAACGGAAATTAAGGTAGTTACCTTTTACAATGGTATTCATTTTCAGTTTGTTTAGTTTCCGCCTAATCAAAAAGGAGGTGTTAAAGGCTTCATGACTGTACTTCCACCGGACGGCATAGCCTGTGAGTAACGTCCCAAAAGTTACCCATTACATCTTGAAAGCATCCACTTGGGTGCCTATGTGATTCGAAGGACTCCACGTCAAAGCGCCAAAGTTATCCCCAGTTCCACAAAGTTATCGCCAATATCGACACCATTGAAGTGACTTTCAACCGCTGACAGTCACGGCTGGCGACTAGGCACCTCTCTCATACTCATGGCGTTCGCGTTCATGCGTTTCGGAAGATCCCAAATGCCCACCAAACTATCATCCCACGCCATAAATTCACCACTAACCTCAAATGAAGTGTCACAATGTTCTGCCAATCACTTGCACTTTTCCAGGGGTTAATTCAGGCTCCAAATACTGAACACTTTCATCATGACACCAAAGTCATCCTGATGGTCTATTGTCGGTGGTCGAAGTTGATCCACTGTTAAATCGCGCCAATAACTGCCTTTCCCCATATTGATTTGCCAATTTGCCAGCTTGTCACTCAGACAGGTGTCACTCCAACCACGAGTGAATAGGTCCAGCGATTTGGCAGCTCTTCCACGGCGACGAGCATTTGACAGTCTGTCAGTGCTTCAAGTGGAGGCACTGTGAGGTTTAGTCGCCTTACCAATGGTGCCGCACGTGATCGTTCTACTCATCTACACTTGCCATCACTCAGTGGTTGACATTGTTCGCCTTTGAATGAAGTGCATTCGTTCACAGGATGTGGCCTTGTTGGTTGACAGCAACCTGAAGTTGATGCACACTGAATGTCACCAGACGATGAATGGAGACGCGTCTCACTTTGTGTCCGTCCGAGAGGCAGAGCAAGGAGAAATGCAGGTGAGTGGGATAGTGACCTGCCGTACGATGGCGGCATTCATTGCGTGCTGTCAAGTGCACAGTCTGACCACACAAAGATACCGCTTACCTCATCCTGCCTCCTCACTTCTGTGGATCAATGCAACTGTGCTTGCGTTCCTCTTTTCTGACGGTGTGCCTTTGTTCGCTTGTTCGTTTGTTTGTCCGCCTGCAAGTAGACCTCAAAGGCGTTGTGATGTCACCGACACAGAGGTTTGTTTTCATTCTCATCCCACCGGTGAGGAGGAAGGGAAAAGGGAAGAGGAAGAGAATGGCTTGTTTAAATGGCAGCAGCACAGTCGCATCAGAGCACCACATGGCATCGCTTCGTGTCAGGATCTCAACGTGGATTGAGACGCAGACTGTCACCGAGACAACTGAGTGACCGTGTGTTTGCAGTTGTCAATGTGCTGGAAGTGTTGTGAGACGATGACGTCACCACTTGCTGATGCGGACGATTCACGAACAGTTGCTGTCTTTGTCTGCTGCAGTAGGTGCCTCTCCTCACCCCACATTATCGCTATTTCATCCTCCCAACTACCTTCATTTCGCCGTAAGTCAGTCCGCCTTTCTGTCTGTGTGTCTGTCTGTCTGTCTGTCTGTATGTCCGTGTCTGCCTGTGCGACTGTCTACTGCTGTCAGAGCACACAGACCATTAGGAAAGGGCGATACTCGCACGAGGGAAGGAATGAGAGGTTAGCAGACACGTGTAAAGTGGAGTGAAGAGGAGTGGAATGGAGTGAAGTAATACGTGGTGCTGTAGTGTGGAGTGGAGAGGATTGAAGCGAAGTGAGGTGAGTAGAGTGAGTGAAGTGACTTCGTGAGTTGAGTTGTGCAAAGTTGATCCACCTTAATGGCGAAAAAAGGGCTGAGGACGATGGGGACGTGGTTGGACAATCAATCAGCGCGACGGGCTATTGGGAACATTCGGATACTCCGTGACTGCCAAACGCGTTGTGTCTGAAGTAGTCCCTTTCGCGGTTTCCATTGAAAGGTGAAACACTGTCAACTGATTCCTCATTGGTACACGTGGTGCCTCACCCTCGTTAGTGTTCCACCACAATCTTGCTCAGGTTACACCACTGCAAAGCAAGTGACGCCTCCCATTCATGCGTGAACTTACTTCCACAGGTGACACGCCATTGTCGTCCACACATTACGTCGTCACCCATCGGAGAGTCACTGATGCAAGTCCAATGAGAGGCCACCTGCTACGAAGCGATGCATTCCCTGAGGTCCCGTTACCTCATTCCTGTAGACACACGTCTTCGAAGGTGATCACTTGACAACCATCACAGATGAGTGCTTCCCTGCTGCAATGTCGGGGCTGGTTCACCGACCAACTGACTGGGTGCCTAACCAACCGACTGAATAATGCGTTGTGTGGTAGGTCTCAGTCATGGTGGTCATGTGCGCCTCATTGGTCGACATCAACCAGTTTCCGGCCTCGTGCTCAATCTGGCCTGAAGTAGGACGCAACACACAATTGCAATCGACACAGTTGAAGTCTCCACTTTACTGCTCTCACTTCTGAGCTCTACACGTCACAAGAGTAGGTTGTAGGTAGGTCGTGGAGGAGGCGTTTGCTGCAGACAATGGAAGATGCGTAAGGTCTGTCCTCGGCAACAATCTTACACCAGAACTTCTCAGTCCGTACCAACATGTTGAGATGATGATCCTGCATCCACTTTTATGCTGAATCCCTACCCTCTCTGAAGCCAGTTGCAATGCTTGCGGCAATGCCCACTTGTCTGGTATCTCACCGCTTTCTTCGACTCCTTTCTTCTCTTTGATTTCTTTGCCACGGAGGAAATTTTCTCACATATGGCGAGAAGAAGAAGGAGGAGGAGGAGGAGGAGGAGGAGGAGGCACCGCCTGACCAAATCATGAAGAATAGCACAATGGGAGTAGTGTCACCGTGGTAGGCGATCGAGGCGTTGAGATTGGGATAACTCTCACCCTCTCACTCCCTCACCTCACTTCCTTTCCTCTGTCAGATGCAAGCCTCTTGTGGTGGTGGTGGTGGTGGCGGTGATGGTGGTGGAGTTGAGGAAGCGATAAATCTCGATTAAAATGTGCACTCTGCATGCTGGTTAGAAATCAGCTTCAAAGTGCGTTGGTTTGCGGGACTCCAAGCTGTTGTCGTGTGGGGGTAAGTGGAAGCGCTGCCACTCAAACAAGATGGTGCTACAACGTGTCAACAGTCCATGCTTAGCTGCTCGCATTTGCGACAGACGCGAACCCTGAGAATGAGGCTGCAGGTGAATGAGTGAGTGAGTGAATGAATGAGTGAGTGAGTGAGTGAGTGAGTGAATGAGTGAGTGAGTGAGTGAGTGAGTGAGTGAGTGAGTGAGTGAGTGAGTGAGTGAATGAGTGAGTGAGTGAGTGAGTGAGTGAATGAGTGAGTGAGTGAGTGAGTGAGTGAATGAGTGAGTGAGTGAGTGAATGAATGGGTAAACTGTGCTTGGTGAAGATTTCCTCACTCCGTTTCATCACGGTAATTGGATGCATAGTGATGTGGAAGTGCATTCGCTGCATAGACTGCTACGTCATCACCTCTCCTCCCTTCCCTCTCTCCATTATTCCCCATTGTAACGAAGCGTTATTAGGTTGCGCTCTAATACAGGCCTTTCTTGCATGGCATCCGCTCTTAATTCATGCCACCTTCTTGCAGAGTGGAAAGAATGGATACAAACTCCAAATGAGCCGCCGCTGCTGTCGCTTCTACTGTGTTGCATGACGGTAGGTGTAGAAAGCTTCTTCCAAGTTGTGCATAATTGACCTGACTTTTAGGTGGAACAGATACATCATCGTGGATGGGGGATTGGCCTACAACATCTGCAGTGTATCAGTGTACTATTAATGGCTTGCTTGTAAAGACACCTGGGAGGAAATCGTTGAATTACAGTGTCGTTAAAATTCCATTGTTTGGGAATGGAATGTGGCTCCTTCGATTCCCCTCCCTCCCCTCCTCTCCCCTGCCCTGCCCCTTCATCCCTTGTCTTCCTTTGAAGTTGAAGGTAGACAATAGGCATTTGGAAGAGCCGTGATGTTAATCGGAGGCCAGTAGGAGCCCTTGAGACGTCTGTTCTTTGTCTACTCGACGCCACCACCCGTCAACGAAGGCGCCTCACAAAAAGCGCGGTGTTTTAATGACTGCTAGTGGTGTCTTTTCTTGAATTTTCTTTGTGTCTCCCTAGTACCGATTCATGCCCGAGTCGCTAGGTTAATAGTCTTGCATTCAACAGTCTGTTCAATAGGCCATTCCAGTAATGTAAACTTTGATATCTCTGATTGCTCATTTGCATTTTGCTTCCCTTTACATCTTTTTTGAAAAATGGTAAAATGTCATCCATGTGGCTTCCACTAGAACCAACCACCGCTATCAAAGATCTCTTAGCTTGACTCTTTGAAGGCAAGTGAGCAGTTAGACCTGTAGGGAAGCACCGACGCTACCAACCCCGTCTAGTTGCGCGGTGGTTGATGAGTGTTGCAAAACTTTAAAGCAGGCAGATCAACACAGAGCTTGGAAGATCAGACTGCAATTCAATGCCCTCGTTGCCATATAACATCACCTCTCAACCTCTTTATCTATTTCCATAGATGGGGAATAGAGGACATCACCCCCGTTATCTGCTGCTGTCGTCAAAGTTTCTAGTAAGTTGTACACACTACTTAACGTCTTTATTCAGTAGTAGTTCGAACGTCTGGCTCATTCCTTCCGTTTGGACTGTATTTAGCTGGGCACATCGTCTTGTTCTAGGCCGGCCTACCATACTAGGGCGTGGATGTGTTGCATTAGGTCTCCTCTTCCTCGTAGTCTCTACTCAACAAAACATCTCCAGTCTGCATCATGAAGAAGTGGCATTTTGTGGATCGGTGCATAAAAAGTGGTCCCCCCCCTTCTCTCCCTTCATCATTGTTAGCGGAGAATTCACCATCTGGCCATCTCCTGCCAACTGTGGCAGTTGGAAGATCCCCTTTTTTTTGCCTCCAAATAACCCATCCAACGCTATCCAGTAAATAACCGGTCGGCCTGTCTCCTAGACTGAATAATTAAACAGACAGATGGAGATCTCCTTGTTTGTGAGGAAGCAAGAAGAAATGATGCTGGGGAGTCAGTACAATGGAATGCCTCAGCTATCTCATTTTCCATTAATGGATTACAATCGGTGATCCCCTTGATGACTCCTCATTCCAATTTTCAAGCCGGAAGTCTGTGTCGAGTGAGCTTAAAGGCATTCAAATTATCCATGTACTGTTAAACCTCGTCCCTAAATTGGCAAAAAATAACTTTCAATTAGAATTATTAACTTGTTTAGCAATTGAATTTTGCCATTTAGAAGGCGATTCTGACTTCTCCATCCCCATTTGGTGGGGAATGGGTCGCATAACCCCCCCTTTTCCCCCTCCCCCCACCTCCAAAATTAAATCCTTTCACACGACTTGGGTAGTTATGGCCAGCCAAATGGTGTGAAATCCTCCCCGTCCTACAGCGCAGTGTTTTAACGACCATTTTTCCTGTTTCGCATTTAAGTGTCCTTTTTTCCATCCGTCTCCCACTGAAAGCCTGACCGACATTAATCATGTCAGCTTTGCCATCGTTCATTGTAATTAAGGCAATGCATTTATTAGCATTGCTTAAATGCAATCAAAGGTATTAGCCAGTCCATTTGTTTGGGAAGACATAGAACCACCAAATAGAGGGCGAATTTTCAAACAACATTTCAAATTCCAAGTGCAACTATCAAACCCCCTCGTTTGGCTGCATTCGCCTCGTCTCCCGCCCAAATTGCCCGACACATTTATGATAGTAGTAAACCTTGAGGTTTTGAGGCACACACAACTCGTAAAATTTTGTTTGTAAAATAAACTATGCCTATTCTAGTTAGTAAAAGTCATTTTTAAACAGGATTGATTGCCTAGAAGTGCATGTTGCATCCCTAGACCTCCTTGAGGGCAAAAGAAGGCAAGCAGAGGAGACGGGGCTGCTGGCATGACCCGAGGGCCAGCCAACCCGGCTGGGCGATATATGGCCACCCCTAGGTGAGGCAAACCCAAACCGGCAGTCACAACAAAGTGCTCCAGTGCATTTTGTAATCCACCTTAGTATTTAAAAGAAGTACATTTTAAGGGGACAATTAAGCTTCGTAGAAGGTGACTGCTGGTCTCGGTTACGGTCACTTGGGTAACCATATCGCCTGTGTCGGATGGGCCGATCTCTGGACTATGCTATCAGTCTCCCCAAATATTGTGCCTTCTTTTGTCTTCGGGGAAGTCTCCGGACCCTAGGGTGACATTTCCCGTGATCGGTTGCTAGCATGCAGGAGGATTTCCGTCTGGGGTGGAGAAGTAAGTGCCAACTAACCGGTTCCGGTTTTCTACGCAGCTACGAAGTCTCGAGTTTCGGTTAGCCGAAGTGAGGAAGGAACTGCAGCACGTTTATTGTTTGTGCGATTCTCGGTTTGGATTGAAGGTACCTTGGACAACCGTTGTACCCCCGCCGGGTGGCCCTGAACCCTTCTGTATGCTGTACATTTTTATTCCCGCCGACTACTATGTCTTCTTTACTCTCAAAGCGTTACGAAACCATTTGGAAAGTCAAACGTGTTTTGTTTCAACAGAAATTGTAAAATTTAGCGACTTTAATTCTACCCTTTCAATTTCATTTATTCATTACTTCTCTCCAAATGGTTGTGAGTTTAAAATTTATGGCTTTACTTGCTCCATTTACATGCAAATACCGTCCCACATTTACGAGATTGAGATAAATTGTGTTTTTTCGACCAATGTACACAATGATATTGTACAAATTTATACTTTTGCACCAGCGATTGGTAAATCAGTGACAGTTAGTGGAATGGGCACCTCAAGCCCCCTGATTTGACCCTAACCGTGATGTCCAGCCATATTTTTTCTTTTAGTTGATGACCTAATGGTCCCGCAGTAATCAGTTCATCTTCCTGCTGGCAGTAAGTGACAACCAGATACAGCACACGCGAGCGCTGCGAATGGCTATGGAAACTGTACATCTACTCGTGACGACTTCCTCGCTCTAGGGCAAGTTTAAGCAAAGAAACCGATCCGGAAGAGAAGTTCCTATGCTTGTGAACCCTCTCGGCAACTCCCAATGTGCACTGCTGCCGCCCAAGACGGTAGCATTTCTCCCTGGGATACAAGATTATCGCATTACCCTCCTTTTACCTCCCCAAGCGTTGAAGGTGATAACGTGACCGCAATTTGGTTCAATTGGTCGACCCTCTAGGGCCATGGAATCACATTCGTGTCTGCTTCTATCCAGCCACTTTGTACGCTCGCACTGGTATCCTATTGTCCACTTTTTGACATTCCAGCGACGTTTGTGGTACCCGACATCTAATTTTATCACAGTTCATTAGCCCACGTGAATAAAAGCAGTCTTAGTAACTACTTTTCCCCCATCTGTTGTGCCTCCTTAGATGGTGCAGCGATCAGCATATTCCAAGCCAAAGTACTCTTCCCTTTGGGGTTTGCGCAATACTCCTACTGGACCCTTATTTTTTATCCTACAAACGAATGCCACTGATGTGGCATCAAGTACGCAGAATTCATTTACACGAAGTGTCTTTTGTGTCTGGATCTTGCCCCTTGTTTTGGCAACGGTCTGGCCCTCTCCGCTTGCAGGATCGTGCATAGACAGGGAGGTGTCTGGCGACTTTGTTATTTGCTTCGTGGTGTGTGTGTCCTTGAAAATGCAAGCTGATAGAGGCTCTAGGGACAGGCCCTGAAATTATTAAAAGAAAGTCTGCGCTTTTTAAAATGCAAATCGTAAAAGCCAAGACCATTGGTTGGTCGAACCAGACTATAGACACGTAATCATTGCCTTCCGTTCTCAAATGAACTGGGCTACTTTGCTTTAGTGTGAATTAAAGCTGAATAAAGCAGTCGTCAGTTGTTGCGCTGATTTATGATCGTCAAGTCCTCAAAAGGGAACCGGCTTGATCTCCCGGTTTGAGGCACTTAAACGCCCATAAAGTGGCAGCGGCGCTGATGAGACGTTTCAATCCAGCCCATTAAAATAGGTTCGGGTGTCTGCTCAAAGTAGGCGCAACAATTCTAATCCATTTTTCTGTAAAAAAAAACAATAATCCAAATGCCTGAAATAAACCGACATAGTGCCAACTTGCGCAAAATTTTTATAATCCATTTGGGCAGGCTCTAAAATCCTATTAGGGGGTAAGACATAAAAAATTACACAAATTCTAGTACTTAATCAAGATGCAAGCAAAATTAAATTTGATGATATCTTCAGAAAACAAGGAAATTTGATATAAAATTTCCTTAAGACGCCCCTTATTAGTAAAGCCATTGGGTAGGTAGTGGCGACAGACAATGAGGAGGAAAGTGAAATGAGGTTGTTATCTAGAAGCATAATTATAGAATTTAGCGGTGTTTTGGCGCCAGGCGTTCTGAAATAGAGACACTCACTTTCAAGAGAGTCATGTAATTACTGACTTGGGATTAGTGGATGGCTGGGCAAGATGGACAAGGGGTGCTACAGCGAAACAGGAAAAATGCCTTTTCAAGTTTTTAAAGGATCGTGACATAGAACTACCATGACTTCAGTGGATTTTCGCTTTTACAAAAGAAACATTTAATCTTGTTTACTAAGCAGAGGACAAATAGTAGTTGGTAGCAAGTTTGTCTCATAAAATAAGTATCGTGGCCAAAAATTTGGAGAATATGTTCATTATCTAAAAATGAAAATACATAAGTAAAAGACTAGTGGGTTTAATAATTTTTTTTTTAGGAAGTCATTAACCTTTTTCTTGCATCATACGGGAAAATTGTGTTCATTTAAATTGGGTATTTACAAGCGTATGCGTTGAGGTCACCATGAAGAAAGTGGGGTTTTGATTTCCACTTAGCGCTGTTGCAAAAGGTGACTTAAAGTGGAGCATCCTTCTGTTCATTACTTAAGCTTACAGCTCAAACTCAAAGTGTCAAATTCTGCCCACTCGTTTGCTGCCCGTTGCCAGCACTTTTCTGACAGCCTGTCCTGACTAAATCCTTTAGAAGGACTGAGCATTTATAAGCGATTGCATGGTGATAAAACAAAAAAGAATACTTTAATTCTCATTGAGTTCAGTGGATTTTGCATATTACTATAAAGCCTTCCTATGTGGTGTCACGTTCCCATGCATCTTTGAATTTGATTCGAAACATTGTTGAGAAATGAGGTAGCCAAAATGAAAACAATGAACCTAAAGACCCTAAAAGTGCTAGGAGATGAATTTCTACAAAAACAGATGGGAAGAAAGATGATAGTTCCTCCTTTTGGAATTTGTTTATTTGTACTACCTTATAAAAGGTGCCCAGCTCTCGCTTGAGAGTGCCTTTCCCACAAAGCATTACTTTTTAAATCCTTAAACTCTGATCGAGGGATTGAAAGGTCTGTCCAAGTCTCCAAAAATAATGCTGTCCAAAACACTTTTATTGCGCACTAGTTGAGATAGTCTGAGTAGAGCGAAGCTTATAAAAGGGTTGAGAGTAGAAATGTAGCGACCCCTAGACTTTCATGAAGACGGAAGAAGAGACGTCATTTGGGCAGGTTGTAAAATTAATTACATCTGGTCTGAAGGCCAGGCAATGATGGAGCCCCTCGATGGTCCCTTACTACGATCGAGAGCTAAACATTAAGTGTTGCAAAAATACCCATGTAGATTTAATCCAAATTGTATAGGAAAGTTTGTTTCCATTAATTACATATGAGGCACCACAGTGGTCCTAAAGATTGGTGGTTGGAGTCGAATTAAATGCGTAAATCCCAAACGACAGCATCGCTTTGTGATAGTAGAGACTTTTTTGTAAAGTACTTCCTCGCTTTTTAAAAGAAATGATTCGACTAAGGCATTATGTCTGAATTGTAGACGTTTCCATCCTCTCCGAAAGGTGATTCTGTAAAACTGATTGCTAAGGTGGGTCATAGAAATCAGACAAACTTGGAAGCAACTTTGGGTAGCCGGACTGATTGTCCAGGGTATCTACCCAAGCGTCAAACAGGTTGCATGCCAATAGCAAGAATCCTTCCCAGCAGAAGCTGCAGCAGTTTACGTCTCAGAAGTGTCGACTGGGGTTGCTTTTCTGCCTACCTTCGACAACCATCCTTGTGACCTGTTCTACGCAGATGCTCTTACCAAATGAAATGATTTTACTGAGCTGTCAACCATGCCTGCATAGAGACATCAGTTGAGTGAGCGCACGACATGGCTGGGCGACAAGAACGCGTGGACGAGGAATTTTATCCGCACAAAACAACTTAAATGTCCTTTTTCGAATAGCCATGTTTTTTCTGATGGTCTGTGATTCCCACTCCCCAGCACAACTTTCAAACACGACAGAACCGTGGACCCAGTGGATTTAAGCAAATTCGATGACTAGCATCGACTACGTTCTGGTGATCCAAGCTCAAGACTAGCTAAAGGAAGGGTCAAGGACGACACTCAAAGGAAGAGGTGGCTAGTAAATAAGTTGATTCACTTTTCTCTTTGATTTTGACTGTTGCAATTCTGCGGGACGGCATTGTCTCGGGGTTATGTCAGTAGCTTCCCAACTCTTCTGTACGTCGTCTCTGCACTTTCACCTTCGTGAAAAAATTCAACCGGGACCTGCAGATCCTCTCTAAAAGTTTTGCCTGACTTCAATAATTAGGCTTTAGGTCAAATAGTTCTTCAAAGGAAGGCAACATTACAATCAAGTGCTGGAGATTTCCCATGAATGTAGCTATTCCCCAGATTAAATCCTTTAAACTTTTTAACTTTCGTACATAGGTGTCATGGATAGTTTGCTAATCACCAAATCCACTAAATCAGTAATTAAAGAGGGTCAGTTGCTTAGATTTCATGACCAACCTAACTGAACCAGCTTACGATGCAGTCAGTCAACCTAGAAGCTGTTTGATGGCGGTGGCATATTCCAATGGTGGCAACTTATGCAATGTTTTGTCAAGTTTTTAAAGGAGCATAAAAGACAAAACATAGTTAGGCCATTTTACTTCTGGAAGAACATTTTTAACAGATTTTTGAATGCTAAACCATCAAGAGAACAAATCAAATATGATTTGGTGCTCAAGAGTCAGATTTTATTCTACTTTTTTCTATTTAGACTTTTGAAAGATTGGTTTAAAGTATGCCAAGTATTTTAAGAAAGTTTGATGAATGGGTGACCATCTACGTCATCGTTGCCACCAAATCACCAACTAATTCAACATCACTCCACAACACTACTTGACTCCTCTCTCCTGTCTTTTAATCCCTTCTTTCCAATCGCCTGTTTTTGGTGGTATAGCAGATAGCCACAAATACAGATTTTAAAAAAGGTTGTCCCAGCGTTCATTAAAACACCGCGCTTTCTGTGAGGCGCCTTCGTTGACGGGTGGTGGCGTCGAGTAGGCAAAGGACAGTCGTCTTAAGGGCTCCTACTGGCCTCTTACCCAAGTCGACACGGTGACCGCCCGTTGATTAACATCACGGCTCTTCCAAATGCCTATTGTCTACCTTCAACTTCAAGGGAAGACAAGGGATGAAAGGGGAGGGCAGGGCAGGGGAGAGGAGGGGAAGGAGGGGAATCGAAGGAGCCACATTCCATTCCCAAACAATGGAATTTTAACGACACTGTAATTCAACGATTTCCTCCCAGGCGTCTTTACAAGCAAGCCATTAATAGTACACTGATACACTGCAGATGTTGTAGGCCAATCCCCCATCCACGATGATGTATCCATTGCGCCTAAAAGTCAGGTCAATTATGCACAACTTGGAAGAAGCTTTCTACACCTACCGTCATGCAACACAGTAGAAGCGACAGCAGCGGCGGCTCATTTGGAGTTTGTATCCATTCTTTCCACTCTGCAAGAAGGTGGCATGAATTAAGAGCGGATGCCATGCAAGAAAGGCCTGTATTAGAGCGCAACCTAATAACGCTTCGTTACAATGGGGAATAATGGAGAGAGGGAAGGGAGGAGAGGTGATGACGTAGCAGTCTATGCAGCGAATGCACTTCCACATCACTATGCATCCAATTACCGTGATGAAACGGAGTGGGGAAATCTTCGCCAAGCACAGTTTACCCGTTCATTCACTCACTCACTCACTCACCTGCAGCCTCATTCTCAGGGTTCGCGTCTGTCGCAAATGCGAGCAGCTAAGCATGGACTGTTGACACGTTGTAGCACCATCTTGTTTGAGTGGCAGCGCTTGCACTTACCCCCACACGACAACAGCTTGAAGTCCCGCAAACCAACGCACTTTGAAGCTGATTTCTAACCAGCATGCAGAGTGCACATTTTAATCGAGATTTATCGCTTCCTCAACTCCACCACCATCACCGCCACCACCACCACCACCACCACAAGAGGCTTGCATCTGACAGAGGAAAGGAAGTGAGGTGAGGGGAGTGAGAGGGTGAGAGTTATCCCAATCTCAACGCCTCGATCGCCTACCACGGTGACACTACTCCCATTGTGCTATTCTTCATGATTTGGTCAGGCGGTGCCTCCTCCTCCTCCTCCTCCTCCTTCTTCTCGCCATATGTGAGAAAATTTCCTCCGTGGCAAAGAAATCGAAGAGAAGAAAGGAGTCGAAGGAAGCGGTGAGATACCAGACAAGTGGGCATTGCCGCAAGCATTGCAACTGGCTTCAGAGAGGGCAGGGATTCAGCATAAAAGTAGATGCAGGACCATCATCTCAACATGTCGATAAGGGTTGAGAGGTTGTGGTGTAAGATTGTTGCCGGGGACAGACCTTACGCATCTTCCATTGTCTGCAGCAAACGCCTCCTCCACAACCTACCTACAACCTACTCTTGTGACGTGTAGAGCTCAGAAGTGAGAGCAGTAAAATGGAGGCTTTAGCTGTGTCGATTGCAATTGTGTGTTGCGTCTTACTTCAGGCCAGATTGAGCACGAGGCCGGAAACTGGTTGATGTCGACCAATGAGGCGCGCATGACCACCATGACTGAGACCTACCACACAACGCATTATTCAGTCGGTTGGTTAGGCACCCAGTCAGTTGGTCGGTGAACCAGCCTCGACATTGCAGGAGGGAGGCACTCATCTGTGATGGTTGTCAAGTGATCACCTTCGAAGACGTGTGTCTACAGGAATGAGGTAACGGGACCTCAGGGAATGCATCGCTTCGTAGCAGGTGGAATCTCATTGGACTTGCATCAGTGACTCTCCGATGGGTGACGACGTAATGTGTGGACGACAATGGTGTGTCACCTGTGGAAGTAAGTTCACGCATGAATGGGAGGCGTCACTTGCTTTGCAGTGGTGTAACCTGAGCAAGATTATGGTGGGACACTAACGAGGGTGAGGCACCACGTGTACCAATGAGGAATCAGTTGACAGTGTTCCACCTTTCAATGGAAACCGCGAAAGGGACTACTTCAGACACAACGCGTTTGGCAGTCACGGAGTATCCGAATGTTCCCAAGTGGCCCGTCGCGCTGATTGATTGTCCAACCACGTCCCCATCGTCCTCAGCCCTTTTTTCGCCATTAAGGTGGATCAACTTTGCACAACTCAACTCACGAAGTCACTTCACTCACTCTACTCACCTCACTTCGCTTCAATCCTCTCCACTCCACACTACAGCACCACGTATTACTTCACTCCATTCCACTCCTCTTCACTCCACTTTACACGTGTCTGCTAACCTCTCATTCCTTCCCTCGTGCGAGTATCGCCCTTTACTAATGGTCTGTGTGCTCTGACAGCAGTTGACGGACGCACAGACAGACACACAGACAGACCGACTTACGGAGGAATGGAGGTAGTTGAGAGGATGAAATGGACAGCGATAATGCGAGGTGAGGAGAGGCACCTACTGCAGCAGACAAAGACAGCAACTGTTCGTGAATCGTCTGCATCCACAGGTGGTGACGTTATTGTCTCACAGCACTTCCAGCACATTGACAACTGCGAACACACGGTCACTCAGTTGTCTCGGTGACAGTCCGCGTCTCAATCCACGTTGAGATCCTGACACGAAGCGATGCGATGTGGTGCTCTGATGCGACTGTGCTGCTGCCATTTAAACAAGCCATTCTCTTCCTCTTCCCTTTTCCCTTCCTCCTCACCGGTGGGATGAGAATGAAAACAAACCTCTGTGTCGGCGACATCACAACGCCTTTGAGGTCTACCTGCAGGTGGACATACAAACGATCAAGCGAACAAAGGCACACCGTCAGAAAAGAGGAACGCAAGCACAGTTGCATTGATCCACAGAAGCGAGGAGGCAGGATGAGGTAAGCGGTATCTTTGTGTGGTCCGACTGTGCACTTGACAGCACGCAATGAATGCCGCCATCGTATGGTAAGATTCTATCCGACTCACCTGCATTTCTCCTTGCTCCACCTCTCGGACGGACACAAAGTGAGACGCGTCTCCATTCATCGTCTGGTGACAATCAGTGTGCATCAACTTCAAGTTGCTGTCAACCGACAAGGCCACATCCTGTGAACGAATGCACTTCATTCAAAGGCGAACAATGTCAACCACTGAGTGATGGCAAGTGTAGATGAGTAGAACGATCACGTGCGGCACCATTGGTAAGGCGACTAAACCTCACAGTGCCTCCACTTGAAGCACTGGCAGACTGTCAAATGCTCGTCACCGTGGAAGAGCTGCAAAATCGCTAAACCCATTCACTCGTGGTTGGAGTGACACCTGTCTGAATGACAGGCTGTTTGGAGACGAGTTCTGGCAAATTCGCAAATCAATATGGGGAAAGGCAGTTATTGGCGCGATTTACCAGTGGATCAACTTCGACCACCGACAATAGACCATCAGGATGACTTTGGTGTCGTGACGAAAGTGTTTAGTATTTGGCGCCTGAATTAACCCCTGGAAAAGTGAAAGTGATTGGCAGAACATTGTGACACTTCATTTGAGGTTAGTGGTGAATTTATGGCGTGGGGCGATAGTTTGATGGGCATTTGGGATCGTCCGAAACGCATGAACGCGAACGCCATGAGTATGAGAGAGGTGCCTAGTCGCCAGCCGTGACTGTCAGCGGTTGAAAGTCACTTCAATGGTGTCGATATTGGCGATAACTTTGTGGAACTGGGGATAACTTTGGCGCTTTGATGTGAAGTCCTTCGAAACATATAGGCACCCAAGTGGATGCTTTCAAGATGCAATGGGCAACTGAATCACTGTCTTTTGGGGTAGTATTTATTTCCTTATTTAATAAAAAATCAACGTTTCCCTATCAGTGCATCTTTTCCTACTCTGGAAGGTGCAGCATAAATCCTCCTTTTTTGATGCCCTCTAAACCGACTTTTTATTCTGCATCCACAAGGCATATTTCCATTTAAAATATTTAATTTCTTTTCTTCAAGGCCCTGAAAATCCAGAACATCATTCAATGAATGAAGGGGATCTCATGATTAGAGGTAATTAACCTTTGAACACTCTGCCATCGAGCAATAAAAGGATTTTTTTAGGAATGAAAGGCTTATTGATATCTATCCTGCTTCAACAAATCATGAAGTGTTCAAAAATATCTTTAAACGTTTGATTGCACAAATTGAGGACCGATTAGACAATTTGATGCGCCGACTCGCCGTCTGAAGTATTGGGCCAGTAAAGCCACCTCAGAAACGACGGATTGTGTTGCCCAAACTGCCTTTAATTTGCTTTAGAAAAGGTCAAATGATTCATAAGTCTTTTTTTTTATTGAGTAAGAGATTTAGCCAGTAGGTGAAGCAGTTAGCAGCCATCCACTAGGCTGCGCTGGACATCGCGTGCACGACGGACCGCTCGGCGCCCGCTTTTGGCTGCGTTTGGTTTTACTCGAGGTTAAAGAGGAAAGGCATGCAAGAATATAGGGTAGAACAGCTAAGAGAACATTTATCTACCGCTTCCTTCCTTCCTTCCCACCTCCTCCATTCTCTCAGTGAGTAGGAAGGAAAAACGGTTTCTCCCACGCGTGCAATAAGTTAGCCCAGCTTTACCCCACTGGCTGGTGACAGTTCACTTTGCCTTCAAATCGTTGTAAAATTCGCCTCAACAAGGCTGAAGAGCTTAATTTTTTAGCTGATACTTAGTAGAACGACGGAGAAAATGTATGGTGGTGGTCGATGGTTTCATCGCCGCCATTCATTCGTGGGCTGAACTACACAATCTTAATCTCCAGCATAAATGTCAGACTTTGATCGTTGGTTTAGTTATGCAGGGACTAAAGGGCTCTGTCATCTTACCTACGCCGAGCGGCTTGACCTTTGGACTACGCCAGTAGCCCCTGGTCCTTCTGTAGGTCCCAGTATTTTCTTCAAGAAAGTCTCTAGACGTTAGAGTACTTTCTACTAGCAGTTCACCACAGGCTCGTCCGGCAAAGCTCTACAAAGTAAAATACAAAGTCCTTACCAGACAGTGTCAATCTCTAGAGCATAATACTAAGTCCAATGGAAAGTGGATTGACATTTAGCGTGGTCATCATGTGCACCTTTCAGTTTCGGCATAATTAAGGCAGTAAGTAACTAAATAATATGTATTAGAATCCATTTTATTTAGATCGTAATGCTTAAAGAGTAATTTTCGAGCACATTAAACGTACAACGTGAGTGAGAGGCATTAATGTCAATTAGAGCTTGATTATGAAGGCTATCGTGGAGAGAGAGAGAGCAAGGGAGAGAGTGCTTTCTCTCTCCCGGCTGCCAATTCACCAGCAGTCAGTGGTCTAGGCAAGCTTACATTTTATCACTTTGGAACAAACGGAATGGTCTATTTAATCATGGAAAACACCTGATCTCTCCAGATTCGCCATTACTGTTTGGAAGGGATTTCAAGAAACCAGTGTTGAGAAAAATTAATGGTGATTCGGGAGTATTCCGCCTGCAAAATTTCATTTGCTGGAGACATCAGCTCTACTATTCTGCTGAGGCTGGAAGGAACAATGTAAAGCCAACGTGCGGAGGGGTTGATGACCACTGCCGACCAGACAGGCAAAAGCTGAAGCCCTTTGATCATCAACGGCGCTCACTCTGGACAGCCTCCATGTCGGTCATTATAATGAAGTCGGTGCTCTAGGCAAAACACGTACGAACTAACCGGGTCAGTAATCGAAATGGCGTGTAACTGGGGCGGTGCCTGAGCGATTCCTCTCAGCACTCCCACTGTATTAAAGTGCATTAGAGGAGGAGAATGCCCCAATCACTACATACGTCCATCGCTGGTCGTAAGAACACTGGCCTAAGAAGCTGAGTCATTTGCTAAAGAATGGGGAGCAAAACAGTATAATGGAAATAGCCTTTCGCGTCTATTCCGCCTTGTCGCTTTGAACTCACTGGAGTGGTGTCTGGCCATTTATCTCTCTGGGCTCTATGGAGCTAGCAGAGAGGTAAAGGAGGTACCGCATGCCCACTTGATTAACGTCTTCGTACAGGAATACCAGGCAACTCCGTAACATACTTTTATTGATGATTTTACGGCTAGATTCGCTTCAGTCTGTTCCTATAAGACAGCGAATTGGGGTAGTTACAGGAAAAAGACGTCATTCCCGACCCTTTCATAGGGAGTGATCACAGAGTTGTCCACGTGGAGGCTCACTATTTGGGAATGGAAATCAAGGAAGGCTAATTTTGAACTTCGATTCGCTTTTCGGCGCTACCAATGTGGACAAGAAGGGCTGGGCAACTACTGACATAGTCCGGAGACTATGCCATCCAGCTTTAAGCGCTCGAGAAGACAGAACAAACAGTCAATTTCTTATACAAATGGTATGCTAACAGAAATGTAAATGTAAAAGTGCCTCTGAGTAACCTCCGAGGAATGTAAAATAGGCATTGTAGTGAGGACGCGACAGTCCAGAAATGGAATGAAGGAAATTAATGGCATCAAAGTAGATTGCTAAATCAACTTTAGTCGGCCCGCCGTGTCAGTCAGGGAGGTTGCCAGGGCTTTTAGTCCGCCCTACACTTAACTTAATTCTCTCGGTCACGCTAAATAAAGATATAAACAAAGAAACTTTTAACTGCTTGCAAAAGCAGCTTTGGGTGAGGCTTTAATTTTCTCTTCCTATTTACAAGTCTTCCCATTTCTGTCTGGTATGAAGGCAATGGCAATAAAACTTGCAATTCGTAGGACTAAGTCTAATCGCCTTTCTCGGGGACTTTGATTTACTATCTGACAATCCATTAAAGGCACATATTTTATACCATTCAGATGGACCGAGCTGATAGCCAGGCTACAAAAGCTTGTACGGCGGAAAGGACTCCCTTTGGTTGAATCAGAGAAGGCCGGATTGAGTGTATTCTGCAGGAAATGTTGACAGGGAAATGTGACAAGCGCTACGCGGTTTTTTCTTCTGCTGTCTGATTTAAAGACTGGTGCGGGGTTGAAAGCGGTTTACAACTACTTGCTTTGACGATAATCCCGCCAGTCACACTCCCCAGGCGACCACAATTTGGTGCTTGGTTAGTTCTTTAAAGTCATTCTGGGTTGTTATGAACGAGCCCTCCGTGGGGCTAGGTTTATGTGGTCTGTGCTATCGCAGTCTCTTCCGATGTCACTAGATGGAACAGTCACCACTTAAAAATGGTGCGTCTGCTGTTGATGACGAGGTCTACGATGACCGCAACAGAAGGGCTCTTCAAAAAAACTCCGGATTATGGGAAACGCCCTGGTCTCAAGCCCCGCATAGTGAAAAGGCGTGAAGTAGGGAAAAAATATGAATGCATCAAAAGCGTGAGTATAAAAAAGCTTACAATAATCATTAAAAAGGGACAATTTGGTTCCCTTTTAATGGTGTCGGAAACTGATGGTAATGAAATCGGCTACAATTGCACAATGGAGAGGCAGGACGACTGTTCAACGAGATTTCAATGCCTAGTTTAAATACCTAGCAACTAGCTAGTATATAAGGCTTGGAATATGCTTTTTTTACAGTTTTCTGCAGCAAAAAAATGGAAAATTCGCCCATCTAAGCTACGTGTCTATTGATACCTCTCCTCTGCGATGAGTGATGTGTGGGTCTGCCGTCAAGAGCGGAGTGGTAGACTGTCAAATCGGAAAAGATGAAGTGATAAAATATGCGCTTTCCATAGTGATGTCCCTTCTTTATCCTCATTCTCATCCATAACGGTTCAGTGGAGGTTTCAAGACGGCTGCAAACAAAAACGAACGATATTTTTACCTAAAAACTGGAAATAATGCCACCTAAAACTACCACAAAAGCCAGGGTTTTGGGGTTAGTTCAGGGACGGAAACGAAGAACAACACTGGCGTTCAGTAGGATTTCGCTTAAAATGTGAAAGAAATAAAAATTACTCCTTGTTGAAGTGATCACAATACTCTGAGTGTTTGGTTAACTCTCCGTCTTGGTGATGAGATACCGACGGGATCCATCGTTGTGGTTCTGATAGGTGGCACGGCCTCCTGACTAGTGACAGTGACCGCTCAGGCCTCCTCTACGCCGATAGTACCTATTTGGCCTCAAAATTCTGACTTTTTGTCTACAGGAAAGAAATGAAGTGCTGGATTGATGGCAATGGAATGTGTGCCCATCGTAAAGAACAAATACCGTGTTTTCTGCTGCTGATTTCTGAAACTCAGCATGCCAGAAGGACATGGGATACGGATTGAGGTCTACCTTCAGCAGCAATCCTTGATTTAGATCCTTCAGAAAAGCTACTGGCAGCTGAGGTGCTGCTAGTCGGATTAGTTTGCTGTGGAGCTGTCTACGGTACAAAGTACTCCTTTCAACTCCCTTCTAGCGGAAAACAACCCAATGCAGCAATGAAGGGAAAACAAACTCTAATCCCTACGGAACAATGGCGAACTTCTCTCCGCAACTAGCAACGAACATTCAAGATGGTCCGCTTATTCCTTCCACTCTCAATACATTTATTAGACAGAAGAAACCCCAAACCTAACGCAAGCGTCAAGAGGATTTTAGTGACTCTGCGTTCACACACCTCAATTAAACATCAATTCTGTAACTGGTACAGTTAAGCTAGTTGGTGCTTTTTCTAACGGCACAGACTGTGTTATGATGGCTGATGTAGAAGACTGACGAATGGGAGGCCCAAGAATTAGGCTCCAGAAGCTCTACTTTTGTACAATTGCTAGGCGATGTGGCCTGTGGACCGCACTGGAAGCCCCGGAACCGCCCCGGTGCGTCGTCAATGCGCACTCTGACCCTCAGGACGCTGCAGGAATGTCGTCAGGGTAGACTAATCCTTCTATCAGTCTCTTGGAAAAGTCACCCAACTTCCTTAAGTAAAGCCCTCGCTCAGTAACATTGTGTGCCGATACAAAGTAAATGAACGGTTGAAACTTAACGCTTGGTGAAGACACCTTTTTATAAAAGATACCATTAACAAAACAAATCTTTTGGTCTATTTCATTTAACCTTTAGTCTGGTGTTTTTGTGCCTTATCCATGCTTCTGGCCGCGCACCTCTTGCATAAGCCACGAGAAAACCTTCCCTTCATGCCACCAAACCTTGTGGCCTCGGGAATGATTTACAGCGCTACCTTGGTGGCAACGGTAAGTTAATCAGGTCAACCTGAAAAAAAACACTAATTAGATCTCATCTTTTGGTTGGTAGACTAAAACTTTGGGAAAAGGGTGAAGTTTGCATGATGACTGAATCTGCCGGCTCGCTACAGGCGTTAGCAACCAACTTTGAGTGCTGCAAAGTCCGACTCGGAAGGAGGATTCAGATCCTAACAATTTAAAAATACAGTTTCTAAATTTCTTTACCCACTTATAGGTAGTATTTTGTCTGCAAAGCAATTTTAGTGCACAATTTTCAGCCCGACACTAGAGTTGATTACGATTTCATGGGAGGACGGGGTGGGAACCGGAGCGTAAACGTAACTACGAAGAGCTTCATGACTGGCGGTCAATAGAGGAAGTAAAATTTGCGACTTAAACATTACGTATTTTGCAACGCTCATAATAATGAAAATTTGCCATTCTTTCCAATTTGATCCTCATCTTTGTCCGTGTTTGCAGTTACCTTCACTAAAAACTGCATGTCTTGCCAGGTTTCCCACAGATCCGATGCTATACAAACTAAATTTAGCCAGAATTTTACGCAAAAGGCTAATTTTAGATCAAACATTTTCGAGGAAGTGATACACGAATGTGACTGGAAATGCACGTATTTTCTCCTGCCTCTCAAAAAAAAAAAACGCGACAGGCGTGTTTTTTTTATAATCCCAACCAACAACACATTAATTTTTGTTTCATATAATGTAGAATGAGGCAGTGATTTAGCGAGAGATATCATTATTTGCACAGGAAGGTGTAAGCCAATTTCGCAACAGGAAATTTACTTTCTCCCAATTTCTGGAATTTGATTGGAGGATTAAAAACACCAGAAGTGTAGTTACTTGAAAGAAAGCTTTACTTGTTATTGGCACGGAATACATAAAAACAGCTTTTGTGCATGGATATTGTAGCTTCTCAAGTCTTCCCTGACGCCGAAGGAGGGTATCGCACTCGGGCAGAATGGGTGTCGTCTACAAAGAGAAGGGCTAAGAGGCTGCTGACACGACTCAGAGACCATGACGCTCACCGAGGCTTAAAAGGCGGTGATTGTAGGGATCTGCGAAACCAAAATGACGAGTCAGTCAGTCTCTATCGTCGGCTGTAAGAAATTCATCCACGAGCCAACCGCACCAGCCGTCCAATTTGGGTGTGACTGAAAAGACATGCAACCGCATTGTCACCGATCCTGCTTAGCGATTCCTCTGGATCTAGAACTTCGGCCTGTTTAGGAAGGACGGGGTATAAAAGACTTACATGGAAGTTAGGTTTCGGGCCTGTTCTTTCTTACCACTTTGCTCTCAGCCAGCCACATATCTATCTAACTTCCATACGGCTAGTCGAGGGAGGGGAGCGATTTCGTGCGTTCCCTTGGCCGACATTTCCATGCAGGTACTTTAGACAGCTCCGTAATGAACTTCCCAGCCAACTGAAGGTTAGGATCGGCTCTGTTGTTAATAGCTTTCCTGAAGACTCCGGGAATGGGGTGATTGCCTGAGGTGGGTGCCATTTTCAACCCTTCTGTGCATACTCCTCCTCCAAGGTGTTACAATTTCGCAGTCATTACTAGGAATCAGGATACCTGTCCTGAGGCTTCCTTGAAGACCAGGCTGTAATAGGACTCCCGACGTTGAGAAGGACTGGAGTACCACTAACGTGGCTTCAAGACCCTGAGACCCGCTCGAGGAATGTACCACGATACCCAACCGAAGATTTAAACAGACAATTAAAGAAGTACAGAATTCTAGTGATGCGAAGCATGGTAAAGCAGCAAATAAGCCAAGAGTTACCGGAAAAGTGCTCCATTTGTCACCGTTTCCTCTTTCAGTGAAGAAACAGTGCTGAAGAGGCAGCGAGGCGAAGAGGTGAAGCAAATGAAACGCTAAATGGTTATACTGCATCATTAATTTAGCTAAATGAGTTTACTCTTTGTAAAACTGTTTCTTTAAAACACATCAAATATACAAAATCCAGTAATTTTTGATCAAATTAATAGCAATTCTGATTGATAAACTCATCATTAAGTCTCCATACCTTTCTCCGTCTTGATTTAATTCCAGCCGGCTTAGAAGGACGTTCAAAGTTAAACAAAATGGTGTAGCGGATCGGTGTTTCTAATCGCCCACCCTACGCACCTCACTGCCTCTGTTAATGCTTTCCGTGTCGGTGGTCTCCAATCTCCCATCACTTAAAGGCATCCTTCTCAGTCCATTCGTGGGGATTAGAGTGAACATTTTTTTGTGTTTCAAAGACGAAATGCCCGGCAGATGAAAGATAACTCATCCTCATTGGAGAAAATTTACTTCATACCGGCATCGAGGAAGATCTTTGGGGTTGGCACTGACGACCGCAATGCCAGTCCCCTTCAACACGAACCAACTGGAAGACTTATCTTCACCAGCATCAACACTTCTGCTTTAATGGTCTAATGCTTTTTATTTGGATTAAAATTTGTATTATTTAAACGAATTCTCTCGTTTTTATTAGCTATAAGCACATTTGTTTTAAAATAAATTGAAATGCGTGCAAGTCTCGGGGCGTGAGTCAGGGCGATGTTTACTCCTTGTGAAATGTAAAAATAAGCAAGTTGCTTAAATTTTTCATGGGATTGTCTGACTAAGCAGCTGTTTCTTTTTCTTACAAAGGCAGTTATTTTAAAATTAAAGTTCGCGTCCTTTGTTCGTGGTGAGATTTGGCCTTTTGGTTACAATGAAGAGACTGATTTTGATGTCAAGACTTCCCTGAAAACGAAAATCTGTATGTTAGGTCGCATAGCGGAAGCACAAACTAAGGCGTCTTGAGCGTCCTCAAAACCAAAACAGAGATAAACAACCAGCGGAAGGATTATATAGTCACCCTTTCCTTATGAGCGGCGTCTTGGACTCTCTCCTTAGTCGGTGCCCGCCTTAGTGCTTTAGGAAACGAACCCAAGAATCAACGGCGCCGGCCCTCGATTTCGCATGCAACTACGAGGAGATGCTTGGAAGAATGGAAGTGTGTTGGCCATAGCTTGAGCCAATCGTTGGAAAGAACCCTGGACGTCTGCAATTCCTGCCGACCTGGCTTCTTTCCATATACTAGGGAGGGCGGAGTGCGCATCCGATGTCCACTTAGTTGTTATCTTCATGCAGGTATAACGTAGACACCCTCGTGTGAACATTCAAGCTGCTTAAATTTTTTAACGGTTTCCCAGCAGAAAACGGGACTTGATGGGTTGCTGAAGGTCGACGTCATTGTAATACTTTGCTTGTTTGCTAGATTGCTCTAGGCATGCCAGCAGCTCATTTCCCTCTGCCTGTTGAGCATATATATTCTGCCCTGGTATTTTGCCTTCTTTTGCCCTCAAGGGAGCCTCGGGAAGAATTCGCTTTCTATAACCACCAACATGGCCCCCAAGACTGCTCTGAAGACATCAGTAGACATCATACTAGGCTGAAATGGCCCAGAGATCATGTCGCCAAGCAGAAGTACAAAGCTGTTACCTACAGTGTCTATGTAACCAAAATGGGGAGCCTAACAATCGGTACTACAATGTACATAGTTGTCTGTGTGCAGTTTGCCACTAAGTTACACACTTTTCTCCCCTCAAAGACTTTATAGGATTAATGATTCGGGCATAACTTCATTGTATATGTGAACGAAGGATTTCGCGAACTGTTGACAGGAGTGGAATGAATGGATTACCATAGCACCAAGATGGGGACCGGAAATTCGGTGACACTGTGGTGGGGAGGGCGGGGGGGGGAAGAGGGAGCGGTAGGGGTGCAATGTTGGACCAGTAACTTGATTAACCTTGGTTTTTTTACCCTCCAATTGTGCCCATGCAATTTGTAGGGGGAAAAAATAAAATTGGAAGCAGTAATTTAAGAGAATAATTATGTGTAACATTTCGGAGACACAAAAGGAGGGCAATTTTTGGCCTTCTGGAGGATTATTGTGCCTCTGCGCCATGTTAGGAGGAGTACAGAGTTCCTTCAATTCTACACACGAAATCGCACAATTCCTTGTTGGTAATGGGAAGTTGAGGTCACCAACTATACGTTGCTTCCTTATTTCTGTGGTGATGCAAGTAGCCATCAATTTTCGTGGTTTCCTAATGGATAAAACAACTAGCTAATCTGAATTTATAGAGTCTGAAGGTCATGGAAAGGTTAAATACTTCATACTGAATCTGTGGCACTTGGAATTGCTCGTTTGACCCCACGGTGAGATGGTTGGAAGTCTGACAAACCAATCACTTTAGAAGAGTCCGGCCACAACCAGGCAGGGCTGGCTTGGAGATAAAATCTGCTTCCATTTTAAAACAATTTGGGATGGAGCCAATTAGAAGAAGGCAGGTGGTTAATTTGTATCCTCATGGAGTGCGTGAGGTTGCCATGGTAATTGGAAAAGAACTTTTTCATGTATAATTACTGACCGTGAAACAAGTTCACAGTGGGTTCGTAATTGACCTAATGCCAAGTGTTGAACATGACATGACATTTAAACAAATTACCACACATTATTTTCTTAGGCAAAAGGCTTGAAGAGGGTGGTGTTTAGGACAAGAGCTAGCCACCCCCAAAAGGCATAGGTATGCAAAGTTTTATCGCGAAATAATTGGGAATTCGTGGGTTGCTTTCTTGTGAACGGGATCTGAGTGTTTTGAAATAGCCTATCCCTGTCAATGCCAAGAAAAGTAAAAGATGGAATGATCTCTCACAGTCAAGTTTAGGATGGTATGAGCTCCTGCATTGTCTTGTAAGAAGACAACTTTCTTTCCGAATGCTGATGCACATTGCTTTGAGGTGGAGCTTGTCAACGCAAGATTCACTCATCTAGAAATGAGGTGATGGCGGTGGTGAATAGATCCGCCGAGGATAACCGATGACGCAATTGGTCGCTTAACGTTGAAGGGCAGAGGTCATCCATCATCACGATCCATTAAGTCGACGGACCAATCGAAAAGACACATTCTTGAAAGTCGCCTTGAAAAAGTGAAAAATAATATCGATGGCCTTTGAGGTTTACTGCAGCCTGTCGCTGTCTATGGGTGGGGCCTATTTCCTTTACCTACAGCCAACAGTTTTTCCACCAATCAAGTTAAACATTGATGAAAACCCCTGATAATTTACTTTCACAATTATTTCGTGCAGTAACGAATAATTCCTTGAATTTATTGTTTCTACATTTAAGAATGTTGTCGTTGGAACCACTACCACATAACTTCCAATGCACCACAAATCATGCGAGGGAGTTGTGCAGCCTTGGAACCGAATTGAAACCCGTGTCGTGGGTTGGAAAGCCTCAACTAAGGTTCTTAAGGTCAAGCATGAGGGTTTAAACTGCTTGGAAAATAGTAGGCACCGTATGGACTGAGCGGCGCTGTTACATCTCTGTTCCATAGTTCACAGATGGTCGCTAGAAGTTTGGAAGACCTCAACGTCTTTAACAGTTCGCCGATGGATTTAACCTTAGCAAATCGGTGTTTTAGTTTATTCTCTACTGTATTTTGGGGATTAAAAAGTCCAGTCACAACATTTTTTTGCGTTTCCAGACCCGACGCAATAAAACGCAACCTTTCAAATACTTGACAAGCGGCACGTTGGTAGAATATGCAACACAAATGCAAAAAGGGGGTTTCATATCATTCCACATAGATGTCTACACTGGATAATTCCAGCGAATATCTACCCAAACGTCTTCAAAATTAATGTTCCGTCAAAAAATACCTTTTCAAAGTGCTTTGCAACAAATGTATGTGCGGTGTGTTTCCATGTACATGGACTTTCATTTATATTTATAATTATCAAGCCTAAGTATGAAAACCCAACAGAAGGCCTTGGTTTTTGCAAAGACAATGCCATCAAAAACAATTCACGGAGCATTCCTAAAAAACTTTCCATGCCAGGCTTTGACCGGTGATAGGAAGTGACAGTCTGATGCTTTCGAATCAAAGGCCACAGACAGAATGGCATTTCTGATTGAGATGACGAAATCGGTCGGATCAAATTCACTTTACCGACTAACTGACTTTGAATAGGCAAATGTGTCGTCGACTTGACAGCCCTATCCACAGACTAGTCTCCACGAATAAAAGCAGCCTCCATTGAGTTGATAAGATCAGGACATTGCCAACTCACCATGGCTTATATTTATATGCACAAATGAGGTCTGAGAGGGGTGGATAGGTCAGAGGGATGGAGCATTAAACATGTTCATTAGAGATACTGGAAAGATCATCATCTCGTGGCTGCGACGCCTGCATCGTTGGACTGAGACTCTGCAGCAGATGCTCCGGTACATTCACTCCGGCTCCTATAAAGAACTTGAGCAGCTCTATGGGAATGGGGAAGACAATGGTGGATTTCTTGCCCAGACTGATGGTATTAAGAGTCTGGAGGTAGCGCAATTGCACAGCTATGGGATGTTGACTGATCTCCAATGCGGCAAATTTGAGCGCCGAGGAGGCACGCATCTCGCCTTCAGCGGCGATGACCTTTGCCGTGGCCTCACGAGCCGCCTCCGCTTCGGCCGCCATTGCGCGCTGCAGTTGGATGGGCAAGCGGACATCCTTGATCTCCACTCTCTCCACTTTTACGCCCCACGCCTCTGTGACGGAGTCAAGGCACTCCTAAGCGCGAGAAAGTAGCAGACAAATCATTCACTACAGCAGCAGCAGCAGCAGCAGGCTCGCTTGCGTGTTTGCTTACTTGTCCACGTGCCCAATCCCTTAGCCCATTCATTTACTGTTTAATTAAAAGGGAAGTAATGCTTTTCCAAAAATAATTGTGGGTAAAAGTTGTAGCTTCTGTTTAAATGGCATAAAATTTTTAAAAAGTGCAAGAAAGTCACACACACACACACATACCTACCTAAGCAAAATGGGTGGAAGAAGTTCTGGCACTAAGCTGTTTGCCCTTTGGCAACTCCTGACAGTTCATGGTTAAAAGCAATTGTAGAGACTTGAACAGGCAAGCAAAAAGCACCTGCCTATCCACCTTTGGTTTTCCTTTGCATTCAAAAATTACCACATTTTTGATCTCTAAGCATTTAACTGGCACCTGCAAAAACAATCTAGTCACACAGTGAACTATGACAGCTCATGACAATTGATGATTAGGAGGTCAAAGCAAGGTGTTATACTTACTTTCACCCATTTAGGTGCACATAGTTGGCGAATCAGATGTGAATAACGATGAAGAGACATTTTGAACTACACGGCTGAGAGTACCAAGCAACTCCAGCCTGCAGTTTTAAAACAAGGAGGCGTTTTATTGTCCCCAGAGCATGGGAAAGTGAGCAGTGACAGCCACTTAAAACCTGTCATCCTGGAAATAATGGCAAATGGGTTTTTAACTCCAGTCTGGACCTCATTAGAAAGGCGCTTAGCCACTGACTGAGGCTAGAAGCCGTTAATTCACAGCATCCAGTCACACACTTCCTGTGAATCATTTTCTTTGTTTGGTCTTCTTCTGTCGCCCATACTGGTGGTGAAAGCTAATACACAGCGAGGCGGTTGCAATAACTCCTGCAAAACCACTTGCCTGGGCTGGTGACTAGGTCGAGATGACGATTTATTTCGCCTTCCATGAGGCTCTAGCATGTATGCCGAGTCACGGAGACTGTCAAATCACCTCTCCCTCTCTCTATCTCTTTTTTCAGCCAAAAACTACGATGCAACAACATAAGCAGTCAGTGTGTACACATGAGGGAAAGTTTATTGCCTGGATACTTAAAGCTCAAGGTGAACATGGGACACAGTTTTAAAAATCTGAAAGTGGATCATAATGCCGCAATAAAAGGTCTATTTCAGACTGTTGTTATTGTCAACAAGACGCCAAATGAGTGTTGTTAGGCCGGCTTGTGGGAATAAGTGGCACCACGCCAATGATTGAGAAGAGGTGAACTTTTACCCCTAGGGCATTTCAAGGCGAAGTGGGAGGTTCGCCTACATTGCGGATTGATAAAAGAGAGAACCACCAAAATGCCATGTTTTCCTGTGGGCAAGCGTCACTTCTAGGGCGCCGTGGAATCGATCATCAAAACAAGGAAGCCTAGTGAAAATGTCTCATCGAACCATCCAATCACTGAAGCGGAAGGCGACTAGCTTAGGAAGGACACTTTGGTCCGCATAAGAGTATTCTCAGATCTTTCAATTAAACAAGACGGTGTCATAGAGGGGAGAGGAAGGATCCTAGTTGCCAGCAAAGCACTCAATGGAATCAGCAGTGCTACTGTCATACCTAAGAAGGAATCGAAAATCGAGGTCACCTTTTCCACAGAGATTTTGGCGGGGCGTTGACCTGATTTAAGAAAATACAGTTAAGTAAAGCCTTACTTTTACCACCAAAAGGCTTCAGGCAATGGGATTACGATCCATTCTTAAGTGCTTCCTTTGAAGCCGCGGTGCAGCACAACATATCGGATAAGTGGAACTTTAGGTGACTGGTGATAGAATTAGAACACCCATCTTGAACTCGGCTTGCCCGAGATTAAAAGAAAAGGTCACCGTGTGTAGTCCATCGCTTAGGAGGATGCAGTTCCATTACCAAGTACAAAAGGGATTCGCTCTCCATTAAAGTCTCATGCGAACTCCAAGAACCACACCAAAGATATTGGGGAAACGGCGGGATTAAGGAAAGATTGATGAGTCCCCGTTACTCACCGACTAAAATAAGGCCGAGAGAGCATAAAAAGGGGAAAACTCGAGTCACTGGGATCAGTGCTTGCCATTGTTTCGATTTCGAGTGTGAGGCGGTGGAAACTCTCAGTATCCATGTAAACCATTACAAAGAAAGTAGCATTCTTCCTTACAATCTCTTAGCCTCTAATTACACTCCACCTCCAACCAATTACTGCCGATGCTAAAGGTAGTTGTGGTTTTGCTATCCCAAAAGGTCATTTGTAAACTCCAAAATAACCTATTTTAGACCCATGCTAGGAATGTGACCTTTGTAGCAGGAGAAAGAAAGGCAGCATTTACAAACATCAGGCGCTGTCAAAGTGTCAGAGCTGTGCCGAGAAGGGAGGGTATCAATGGATGAGAATCGTGACAGGTAAATAATTAATTGGCGAGCTAGTTGCATTGCAACGCTTGTTGTGGAGCGGTAGGTGGAGAAAAACGAAGTATTTCCAGCCCCATTTGGAGAGTCTCTTTAGGAAGCATTCAAGAAGTTCTAATTTCTTATCCCTCTGGACGGGGCATTGTCAAGAACCCGGCTACCAATAAACACTCACAGAGAATCAAGAACTTCAGTACTAAAGGATGACAGCTTTTAGACAAACGTGTGTGTTTATGTCAGGAACTGGAGCGGAGAGATGGAAGCAGCAGATTTCATGATGACACATCTAGACAGAAAATGTCATTAACTCATCCTTGTCCACCTTTTGACGGAAGCGTAATACCTCCCCGGGGAGATAGAATCTTTAAAATGACTAAAGCAAGCCTCCCATTTGACAGGTCAACTGTAAATGATTAGAGATGGAAATAAATTAAAGTGGAGGAGAGGTCTGCAAAAATAAAAGCTTAAAATCGTATTGCGAGACCTTTTTTTCTAAGAAATTAAATGCTCACGGGTGTTTGGTGATTGGAGGAGAGTAAAACAAAGAAGTGGAAAGCCACAGCTATCAAAGGTCCGCCTTGAAATGTCAAGCTGATTGGTTGTGAGATGGGCTGTCATCCGACAGACCTTTTGCCAGTAAATTTCAGCCTCCTCAAACCCCCTCAAAATTAAGTAGACACAGCAGCTCTTTCAACAGTAGCACGGGGCAATCAGGGAGTCCATTTCCCAGTCCTTTTACTCACAACACAAAGTGAACCCTGAGGACGGAGCACCAGATGTGCTTGTCATAACCCATAGCGAGCAAAAAAATGAGAAATGAGAGTCATCCGACCGCGAAACCAAGGTAGTGATGGGAGGAGGGCGAGGAATGAAGGCGCATAAAACTGGCAATTATTGTGTTTCTTCCTCTTTTTTTTCTGAGTCGTGAAAACCCGAAAGACTTCTAAGGTGGACTATAAATAGACCTCCAATTTTAACGAGCGACTGCATTATGCTCAGTTTTATGGCGAAAATTAAATGAGACTTTTGTTTCCCCTAAGTAAAAAGACCAGCAAGTTGGGACCAACTTTTGAATGTTAAATTTGAGAGAGAGAGAGAGAGTCAGGTCCAAATTAGCCTTTTCTGGGGTTTAAATAAACTACGCAAAAGTGAGCGCCAACTCCACTGATGTCTCGAGAATTAAACAGCAAAGGAGCAAAAGGTTTGCATTGAGAAATGGCCAAATATGGTAATTAGCGATGTGGCATGATTAGGTTAATAAACATACTTGCATGAGAATGGCAATATCCTCCCTCGCGGTTAGCAGTTCATCCAAATTGACAGTTCCAAGGACATTCCGCAGTGTGGTCTGTCCAAGCAGCCGCGTGGATCTATTGGCATCCTCAACATTCACCACAGCACAGACGGGATTACGAATTCGGTAGTAGACCACAGCATTCACAGCTACAGTGAGGGAGTCCTTGGTTAACACCTCTTGTGTGGGCACATTGAAGGTGAAGGTGCGGAGGTCAACCACACGACAATTGTCCAGACAGGGGAGAAGGAAGATGAGTCCGGGGCCTTGAGCCTCAGAGGCGAATAGCCGACCCAGTCGGAATACCACAGCACGCTCGTAGTGGGCCACAACCTAGGGCAAATTGAACTTTCGGTTGAGAAGGCCCTTTGGGACCACAGATTCGGCCGATTCGCTTGTGAAAACTTGGACAGCCTTTTGAATCTCATAAAGAGTAGTAAAAATTCTTCAATCTCTTCTCGCAATTAACTTTTGGACTTGGAAAATATCTCGAGTAACAAAGCAACCATGCAAACATAACCGCTGACTTTCAGCACTTTTTTCTTCTCGATAAACATTTATCATCTATGCAAAGCAGTGTAGCATTTGTTGGAACTGATTTTAGGGCAGCTTGTAGACTTATCTCCCAGTGGAAGTGAATAAAAAGGACCTGACACATTTTATTTGGCCCTTTGGGAGATATAATGCAACAATTTTTATCTTTTATGCCCTAGTGGAGATAAGTTCTGTGAATTTGTTGTGCAATTTATTGCAACCACGAGCATGTCCTATTGATAGCTGGCCGGAGCGAATTGGGTCGCACACGAGACATGCTCCAGGTTCACGCCGAGAGGACGGATTTATAATCCAGCTGGTCTGATAATACATTATTTTTTTACTTAAGAGCGGCAGAAACGCCTTAACACTTAACACATCCACGATACGATGACTGAATTTGCCTTTGAGATCGTGATAGCGATAGTGCCAGTTTTTTCATTGTGCACAAGAGACTCATCGTGGCTAAAGGTGTTTGCTCCTAATTTAGGTGATTTCTTTACTCCTTCACTTCCCACCTTCATATAGGGATGGGAAATTTGGGTGACCTTGACCCTAGCCAATAGGATTTCGGAGAATTTTCCGGTGGTCATGTGAATGAGAGCGCCTTGTCATACTGGGCCATAAATTATAAAAAAAAGGCTTCTTCACTATCAGTGACCTCGACTTGGTAAAGCCAAAGGGAGATGCTGATTGGTGTCAAACATGCCAAGTAGATGAAGTAATCACTTTGATCCCTTTTCCACTTATTTGACAAAGAAAGTTACACCACAATTTGCTGAGGCCCTGATCACCGCTTCAATGTCCTAATTTTGGGAAAAAATATGTTTAAATTGGATTGTTTTGTCAAAATATGTTTTAAATTAGCGCATTTGATCACTCTTCAGCCAAAGGTGGCAGAATTTTCTATGAAATTTGGGGCAATCTTCCCCATCGCTATCCACTCATTTTAGGCGGTTTGACATGTACAAACACAAGACTTTCTGCTTTTTATGGCTTTTGATTCAGAAACCACAAAAGTTCCCGCATTTATAAGAAACAAGAGCCATCACAAGTGATCACATAACTCAATAAATAGCAGCGTGTGTATTTCACAGACACCCAAAGTAAATTTTTTTGACTTGTATTTTGGCTTATCGTAGGAAAAGTGCGGTGCTGCAAAGAATGCCCATTTGTCTACTCTTTTTTGAAGGAAAATTTAGACTGTGGAGTCACTACTCTTGAATGCGAAGAGGTTTACCCGTTCCCCACTTGTAACTGTGATGGTCATGGTCCACATAAGGTGTGCCTATTTCGGTAAAAGAACTTAGGGTAGAAGAAACACTTACTCTACGAAGTGACAACAAGTAGAGAGAAGGGAAATCATCAGTTTAGTGTCCACAAAACATCAGGCAAAGTCATGTGGCTTCGACTTGAAGAATGCCCACGCATCATTGGCTAGACGAAGCTCAATATACAGTAAAGAAAGAGGCGGATTTTTTCCTCAAAATTTTGACGCCTTTAGGGAAATTCAGTTAACCTTAAATTAGGGCTGATTAGATCTAAGTTGGAGAACAAAAGATTCTGTTTCCATTGGTTACGGTAAGGGGCCACCGACTGTACCTCCACTGGGAGACTCTGGCGCAATACGTCTTAAGAATTACTCTACTCAGCAATACATATTCTGCCCGCGGATAATGCCTTCAATCGGCATTGCATCGAAGCCAAAAATTTTAGTACAAATGCAGTAGGAAAGGAATACCTTCCATAAAATATGCATTGACAAGGATTGAAAAACTTGAGAAGGGGGAACCAAGCCTCCTGCTTGTCTACAGGCTACGAACTAAGTTATTTTCCTGCTTTCTTTGCTCCACACCCCGGGGAAATGAAATTCCAAGCCTACACCCTACTTTTGTGATAAAGGATGAACCGAAAAATTTAAAAAGGTTTGCCTGATTTTGTTGTTTTTTTGGTTCGTTGATGAGTTACACCTCTCGTTCCACCATTTCCAGCCACTGGAAAACACAAATCTCGGGTAGTGGCACAAACAAAGCACTTAACTTGACGTTGATTGGGGTAAACATACAATATGGAATGCAAAGCAAGCGATTTCAAGAATCCGGCTACCTCGATAGCTTGATGCGTGTTGCCATTTAATAGACATTATCTACCAGCATTTATTTTAGCTACGAGTTGCCATGGATCGTGTGGTCTGACCTTTCAAGCAAATGGGCTACCACTCCTTAAATCATGTACAAAAAAAAAGAAATCTTTTTATCGCAAACTTGAGGCTCTCAACGAGATGGTTGAATTAGGCTGTACCGTCGACAAAGTTGTTGTACAAGGCATCAAAGAAGGCGGACTGAGGATGGGCGAGCAGGGATTATCTTACGCCTCCGGATTAAGGAGGGCGGCTTGTTCTAAAATAGCTCCTCACTCAACCGCAAAACTTAGCTGTTTGAGAAATCGCTTTCCTCTAGCCTAAAATTTACGATCCAGCCACTTAAAGCCTTGCCTAAGACCAGCACAGGGAGATGAGGGGCTGTAGGTTGTGGCGCATCTTTCAAAGACAAAGGAGTATTGAGAAAATAAACCTCGAGGTGTGTAAAATAGCGAAGCATTTCGGGTGGAGTAATAACCACAAATCTTTCCCTCACCCCCACCACTTCCCTTCTCCCCTTCCTCCGCCTTCCTCCGGGTCGGCGCTTCATCAAGAGGTTTGCGTGGCCAAAAAAGCTTGACTGCGAGCGCGAGACTGAAAGATTTAATGCTCAATGCTGCTACCTCCCGTGAGATTCAACTTTATTCAGTTTTAAAAACAGTGAATAAATGCCTTCAAATTAAAATTCCACCTGACTAAGTTTGGCTTTTCAGCCAGGAGGCTGGTGCCACTACATTGGACTTGTAAACTTTTCAAGCACGCCTTGCTGTCAGAGGAGAGGGAAGAAGGGGTTGTAAAAGAAAAAAAAACACCCCACCAAATCCGTAAACAATGTAGCCTGGTATTTAGATCAACAAATATCAGTCCAACTTTCCAGGAAAAAAAGGAGTTATTTATTTGTGAGTCCGAGAGGTGGATCTGGAAACGGTGCCAGTCTAAGGCGGAGATTGAGTACAGCACAAATTGCTTGTGACATCACCACTGACTGGATGGCAGGTTAGACAAGTCAAAGACAGATAACTTGGCTTAAGATCGCGTATTTTATGCCACAAAATTCCATTGTTTCAGCTTGTGGTGTGTGGAATTGGAACAAGAGAGGGGTTTGTCAAAAAAGGCGATAGTGTCGGTGTTGATGTGTCTGTCTTTTTTACAAAGCCTGACAAACCACGACCAATTGTTCTCTTCCCATTAGCCGCCTAAATTTCTTTAGTTATAAATATATCTGGAGCATAGTCATGTACATAGGAATTCAAAAAAAGAACGCCATTTCTGACACTGGTGAATTGCTGTTTGGACAAGTCGGAGGAGGAAGTGATGCGGATCAGAATTGTTCCCTTTTGTTCGAGACAATGAAATGGGTGCATGTAGTATAACAAAAAAATTGAACTAAATTTAACTTACTTTCTTTGTGGGGCTCTCAAAAGGGTACTACAACGGCGCTCAACTCTTGATAGTGGGAAAGGCGAAAAAGCACTCCATAGAAAATATAAAAGTTAACCGGGTAGAAATAAAACATAAAATAGTGAAAAAGGAATAAAATTCCCATTTTTTCCAGAAGTTATTTTCACCACTCGAGACCATTATGATCTCGAGGTACCAAAATTTTTCACCCGAGGTGGAAGGGGAGAGCGGAAGGGGGGAGGCTTGGAGGGGGGAGGAGGGGAAGGGGGAGAGGGTGACACTTTTCACATTTATTTCTCCATTAAGCATTAAATTTACCCAATTCGAATACCCGCTTTAAAGGATAAATAGCAAGAGTTACATTTTTGTTGCCGGAGGCAATTATCTACTGGCCAATTAGGTCGTAACTCCTGAGTAGCCCTGAGGCGAGTTGAGGGGCGGCTATGACCCTTTGGGGAACTCAGACACACAGTTGGGTGGACATTCTATCAAACCAAAATTCACATTGGTTAAATCCTGAAGACGCAAGTGGGCGACATTATGGGTGCTTTGGAGTGCAAAATAAAGTCAAATTATTACCTCAAAGTAGATGCAAAATATACGGAAATTAACAAACCATCTTCAAAAATTGGAGAATGGTAATAAGGTGAAATAAAAATGAAAACGACAAAACGAACTGAGTGAATGAATTGCAGATGGACTTACTTTGAAACAAAATAGGAGGGAGAAAGGCAGCGTCAACACGAAGGCAATGAGAGCGAAGATCCTCAGCAGTCGTTCTAGGAACCATTCCTCATCTGAATGCACCGGTTCAATACGTCTACCACCAAGAGTGAAGGCTTTCGGGGCGAAAGCCCTCTTCTTGGCACTCTGAGAGGCCTTCTTTGGTTTCACAATCCGTGGTGGAGAGTAGTGCATTGTGGTCGCAGATGGCGACCGTGGTTGGAAGGGAGGTGAAGTGGACTGAAGTTTTTCTTCCATTTCTAGCACTTGTTCCACCATAGTGGGATTTTGAATCCGCCAGGCCTCGGTACCGAAGCCCTGGCGTTGGATATTCCTCGCACCTCTACCCCCCCTCCGCGGTACAGTCGCTGCTAATTCCACCTCCTCGCCTCGATGATTTTGTCCAGTCTTGGAAGGCCACCCACGCCACATATCGTCCTCCGACAGCGTCACCGATTTTCGACGAACCGTTGTCACTGGGACAGTCAGACGGTACTCAGAGAGGTCCTGAGGAGCTAAATCCGAGTTTGCCGGCAATGGATTTACACTGATGTTGCCGGAGCGAAGGTTGTAAATGATGGCCAATGGGGGTTCGGCTGTGCCGAGGTTAGGTGCTGGCACTAAGACACTGGGTGTGGTTGACGTCATTGTGGTGACCAATCAGGGCGAAGACATGTGCGACATTTGGATGTCCACACGCTGCGTTCGTGTGTGCGGGAGTGGCCGTAGAGGTGAATTAATGGCAGATTACAACTTTTCGTCCACAAAGAGCCTACTCAATTTGACCTCTCACCCACAAGCAAAAGTTTATTATTATGCCGATGCAACCGCAATGCGCCGCTTCTGATTGGCTCGCCGTGGACTCAACCAATCAAAATGCCGGTTGAGGTGATGGCTTTGAGGAAGTTTTAATTGGGTCAGGCTCACCTAATTACGCTTTGCCCTCAAAATTTGTCACAGTGTTTGAAGATAAAATTCATTAGCTATTAACTTGATGACCCCAATTAGGTAGTAACGATGCTAAACAAAATTTAGCTGCGCTTCAATAGTTTGAGGTTAAGAAATCTTACGATTCGTAATTTTCCTTCGGTTTAAGGCTATAATTTATCCACAAATTAAAAAAATAAATTAGCGAAGGTATCAGACAGAAAAAGGCTTATTAAGTCATAGATGACAGTTTATGTAACCAGGCTACTGGCACGAGTTGTCCTTCAGTGCATAATTCGTTCAGGCGATGATAACGTAGTTTTAAAGTCATTTTTTGAGGAAAGCGTAATTCTTCAACTGGTTGTTTAGGTCTCGGTTTTGGCAAGGAGCCACTTGGACCTCCACTAGTGCACATTCGCTGGTCGGCGCGCCTTTTGGGCCATTTCAGCAGGTCTCAAATCCTTCTTTAGGCCAGCAATGTGCCTTCTGCCCTGGTAGCATGCCTTCTTTCGTCTCCAAGGGGATCTAAGCAGCATTTTTTGAAAAGAAACTAATTTCATTTGCGTTTTACAATCTATACCAGGAAGTGGGTTGCTTTTGTTTTCATTGTGGAGAGGAGTTCTGCCGAAATTGCAAGTAGTTGGCACAACCAAGTCACCTCACGATGTTGTCGCTGGAGGAAAAGAGAAAAAAGCCCAGATTCAGAGGAAAGAACGCTAGGAATAAAAAAAGAAGGCCCCCCATCAGTATATGTCAGCAGAGGCGGCTGGTAAAAAGCAGAATTTTTTTTTCTGGTGAAGAACATAACCACTTACTATGCTTCCCACTTTTCTCACCAAACTCAACAACTGATTTGTTATTTTCTATAAGAATTTCGACCATCTTACTAAGACATTTGGGTCGGTAGCTTTTTGGTGCTTTTGCCTCTGTAGTTGGCTTTGACTTTCTCTTGAGGAGGGTGGTAATTTTGGGATGATTTTGAAGTCTTACTACCGCCTTGCATAATGAATAGCTAGTTGGTAAATAACCACTTGCATTGTCCATCCCCGCTTAGGATGCAAGACAGCGCTCTCTATAGTGCATGAAAAACTTGGTTTGCGGCGTAGGAGAACTGCAGACCGGCAAACGGACCGGAAGAATGTAATCTGGCACGCTCCTAGGGACAAGGAGCCTGACAAAAAAAGCGGACAAAGCCGCGACAAGAATTGTCTTTACTGAAAGCAGACTTTGGTCACAGTACTTATTACCATCATCATCATCATGTAGCCTTGACAATAAGGCTTAAAAGTTAGCGTTTTGGGTGTTGATGAGCGCCACCGGTAAACTCACCTTCCTCCATATCCAGGAAAAAATTTCCTTTTTAAACAAAATCTCAGTTCTTTGATTCGAGACTGGATTTCCCATACAGATTTGTGAAAAGAGGAATGTTGTGATTGCCGTAAAACTTTGGTATTTTTGCTACACAGATAATAAATTAAACATTGTAGACGGTTTACGCTTACAGGTGACCACTCTGCAGCGAACGAGGTGCGTAAAGTGAGTAAGTAAGCATTTCCACTATTTTGGTAGCCTGTTAAATCTTTCACCTTGGTTCCACAGACACTGAAGGCTCCGCAATGATGCTTCTGCTGATCTCCGGACCACGCCGGTAGCCCGGGTGGCCATGCACTCCCCCGCTAAACACCCTTTGCATACTTATTATGTTATAAGTAGGCTGAACTGCAATACTTTTAATAATGAAATTCGTCTTATAACCTTGTTTTTTTTAATTTTCGAGCTTAATCAAAGTGTTTGCCCAAGATTTCATTGAATATATAACTTAACTGATGCGTATAATTGTGCAGAATATACTGGTACTTACCAAATTTAGATCCGTATCTTAGGTACCACTTCGACCAACTACTCGGACAACAACAAAAAATGTCAGTTAGTAAGCTGCAGGTGAGGAGTCACCGATAGAGTGGATCAAATTACGCTTTTATACCTTTTTAGAGTCGTGGACACACCTCACGAAGGCAAAATACCCACTGTGCCTGATAGGCAGTGCTTTGTGTTAGTCAGTCGTTCATAAAAGGCAGCAAACTTTTCTTAGCTGCAAAAACTTGCCGCAAGGGGTGGTATAATACCGCAGTGATCTGTATCCCACCAAGAGTAATGCGAATTCATGCCCAAAAATCCTACAAATTTCAAACTAATTAAAATTTACCCTGCCACAATAAAGCACCGAGCAGCGGGTTTATGAGCTCGGTACCCAGCGCTTTGTGCTTCCACATTAGCAAATGGACTGTGCCATGGTAACCGAATGTCCCGACAGCAGAGTCAAATCCCCCTCCCCATCGCTTTGTCGGTGGGATTTTGTCTCTAACTTACTATTACTTAACTGCTTTCCCCTCAAAACTAAGACTGGCCAACAATTTGTCTGGACTCGGTTCTCTATGCTGTCAAAGTGTGTTTAAAGACAAACGAAAAAAAGCAACTTTAACCCACTGTGACATTTCCGGTCGTCATGCTCAGTAAACATTAAAATGTGCAGCATACAATGCTTGGCTTGAGAAGAGACAAAGCACACCTCTTTGTTTCATTTTCGGCCTGTGCTTTGCATGACTCGCCGTCTTGTGTGTGGGTGTTTGTGTGTGTTTGTGGGTCTCAAGGGATTACTTTTAAAGGCATGATTTATAGAAGTCAAATTTATGCATTTCGGAAATGTACATTTTTATAGCAACTCACAGAAATAGGGATCGAAACATGTGAGACAGAGGTGTTGAAGGAATTTTGAGATCCCGCTACTGTAGAATACTTTTCTCTACATCGGATAGCAAGTTCCTTGATTCGCCTATTGCACCACACGGATCCGTTAGTGGCCACAAGTTTCGTGGTGGTAACCTTCCACACTCTTTGTACATTTCAAAGTAAGTGGAAATCAGACTCATGGAAAAGCAAGGAGACGGTACAGTTGGCAGCAGATAAAGAATTCAAAGGTTGTGGGCATGATACCACCTTATACAGCCATAGGAAGAGAACGAAGCGCTGAGGAAGACACTCAAAAAGAGGAGGATGGAGAATTCACTCCTTTGGTGTCACAGTACCCCTGGCCTGTCAGCTTGACCCATAAACAACCGACTTTTTGACACTCTTAGTCGGTTTCTGGCAGGACGCCTTCATCTCAGCGCATTTGGATAGTCTCTGGCGGGCAGAATATGTATTGCCGACGTTCAGAGTCGATCCATGGCAATCAAGGTTCTAATTTCTAAAGCCGACTTTACTGAACTATGCAAGACCTTCGGACTCTCAAGGACAGCCACGAAAGGCAGGAAGAACGAATCACACCTTTATAGGGCTACTAAAGGCTTTTGTTAAGGAAGCACAGTCTGAAGATTGGGAATGAAGCTTGGGTAGCGCTCTCCTTGCCTATAGGGCTACAGTCTACGCATCATGTGGTGTTTCGACGCTCAAGATGTTTACAGGCTGCGGAATGAGAGTCTCCTCCGACACCTTCCTACTATGCAAGGAGGTGGTAGCCGACAATGCGTTGGAAACGTACTGTGTCTTAAGGAAGACATAAGGAAAATATCTATAATATGATACGGAGACCGTAACACTTTGTTTGTTTGGTCATAGAGGTGGCCATAGTGCTTTAGCCTCGTAGGCTGGTCACTAGGCCATGCCGGCAGCTCATTTCCCTCTGTCCATTGGATATATATACATTCTGTCCTGGTATTTTGCCTTCAAGGGAGTCTCGAAAAGCTACAGAGACACTTGCAAATGACCTGGTAGGCAAAAGAAATATTACGATAAGCATAGTCGACACAACGTCTACCACGAAAGAGGTCCCGTCCAAATATGCAGCCAGATTTCCCCATTAGGAAGGCATCGCAAATTTTACTATCCTTGGAGTAGCGACTCCCTTCATGTAGTGGAAGTCCTGTTACTCACGGACTACCTCGCCCGCAATGCATAACTCCGCGCTCAACCAATAACCATCCATCACAACAAAATTCGACCTTACAAAGGTGCTCCACCGGTTGGTTGGAAGGATGAATTCCATGCAATTGTAGAAGAAAAAAACTGCTCGATGGCATAATTAAAGACAGCTAAAGGGGATGTGCAACATTTTTATTCTTTAAATGGACCTTGTAGGTGGAATGTGGAAAGGTAATTTAAACTTGGTCGTGGACGGGCAGGAGTTGGAGACATCCTCGTCTTAACTGCCTCGAATCGCTACCACATGTCCACACATCCAGTCTGGGTGTAGTAAAAGGAAAGAAGAGAAAAAGGGAGAATCGCCTACACAGGCACGGATTGAGGCCCCAAATGCCCGCAAAAGCAAGAAGATGAGTTAAAAAAGAAACAATCAAGTTACTATAAATAATCCAAAAAGGATTCTACTTAGAAAGCATTTCTAATTAGTTAATTGCTTTGATACAGAGGATGGGCAGGATCCTCTTCCATCGATGATTGACAGGCAGCGCTTAGACTATCCCCAGTGCAATAGCCTGCCAAGAACTAAGCAAAGATGGAAGTTTACATAGACAAAATCTCAAGTGCGCAATTCTGCGCACTTAAGAGTTGACACTTTGGATCGTGCTCAAGGTTGCCTTGTTGCAACAACAAAACGAATCAAATCATCTCACTGCTAAATTCAAACCCTAAATCCACGTTCACTTCACTTTTAATCATACACGAGGCTGATTAAAGCCTTCTCATCCTTTTGCTATGCCTCTAGAGGCACAAAACAACCAGTCAGAGAATAACAAAACAAAATATTTACCCATTTATTTAGTAGACGAATTAGAATTAATGGATGATAGTTGATGCGAGCAGGGTCAGGTGGGTGGAGGTGAGGGAGGAGTGGGAGGAAAAAAGGGAAAGTGGATGCTTTCCTTTGAGTCTAGTCTGACAATCTCATAAATATTATATTGCATGTCTAAGTTATTCCCAAATTTTGTTTTTTCTGCACAAATCAGGACCTTAATTTACTCAAAAATGGAAACTTTTACTTGCACCCAGGGCGACCACTCGAAATGATGTGGAATATAAAACAATGCAAAACGCACTAACGCATGCCTCCTTTAATCACTTGTAGAGGCACCTGTGTGTGCTGAAACAAAGGAATTCTTTTTCATTATGGGATGGGAAACAAAGGGGCACAAATTTTGACGCCGATAGGACCTCGAAATTGTCCTTTCGCTGGTCGCTATGGCCTCAGTATCGAACCAACTTGCATTCCCTTCGAGTGCTCTACATCCAATCGCCTTCAGGAAAGTGTCAGCGGTGCGGACCGTACTGGTGGCAGTGGAAGGCAAATCCCATCCAAGACGACATCTACCTAAACAGTACCTGCCTTCAGTCCCGTGTTCTGCAGGTATGCTATGCAAAGTTTGCTCCGCAGTTGGCTACGATACACGCTTGAAGGTGTCATTGATGGGCACATGCTAGCTAGATCAAACCCTGACAGATGCTAATGGATGAACAGCAGTGAGGTGAGAACAAATTGACAAGGCATAATTTACATGAAATCCTGTCCCTATTTGTTTGCCAAATAACTTTTAGGCTTTTAGGCCAGTGTTCCCACCACCAATGATGGACATACCAATGACTAGTGCATTCTCATCCCCTCACTACACTTCCCTAACAGGAGAATAATCCAGATCCATTAGAACTGCTAGGAGGAATCAAATACCGTTGTGGTCGCATGCAAATTCCACGCGTGGGACGTTTCTTCACAGAACCGACTACTTAGGAGATCGTCGAGGGGGAGAGAGGGGTTGGGTACTCTTTGGGCTGTTTATTTTACTCTTGTTTTAGATAAAAAGCACTTAAAGCTCCGCTATTGTACTTCGGCTTGACGACGCGGGCTCCTGGCTATGCCAGTGGCCTCCTAGTCCTTCTCTGTGTCGTCAGTACAATTTCTGTCCCAGTACAATGCCTTCTTTCATCTCTCGTTGAATGCAACTGGGTGAGAGGTGGATGATTTATTGAGAAGAGCTTTCCAACTAATCTGCGTGACTTTATTGCTACCATCTACTTAATTAGAGGTCAAAATGAGAAAGCTTTGGGTTGTAGACAAAGAGAGACCATTTTAGGCATGGTTAAAGCAAGCAAGTTCTGAAGGTGCTCAAGCGTGATGTTCTACTAAAGGTGGAAAATTCTGCCTCTGGTTGAAAATTTGGCTTTGAATATACAAGGATTTTCTATGAGATTTGGCTTCGATAGGGTGTGCGTTTCGATTGTTATTTTGCGGTCCCCAGGGCTTATAGAAGTGTTTTTTTAATTTTTCTCCTCTTCAACCCCACGCCCTACTATAGAGGCTGTTTCATGGTGGATCAGTGACCCATCAATCCGTAGCTACACACATTTAAGTTATTTCCCCAGTGTAAAACCGAGTGATTTGAGGTAAAAAGGGTCCATCCATCTGTAATCCCATTTGGGAAGGTACGGCGAAGTCCGTGGCTGTACTAGTTCTGGTAATAAATAGGTGCAATCTGGGAGAATTTTACAGGTATCTACGCGATTTTAACACCCATTACCAATGTAGCTCTACAAGACCTCCTTTAAGGTCAAAAAAGACAGAATATTAGAGGAGACTAGACACTGCCGACGTACGGAAGAGCTTGGAGGACTCTGGCATCTCCCGGAGGCAGGCCCGCCTGGCGGAGCACCCAGGTGGTTCCCTGGCCAAAAAGCGGACCAGGTTCCTCAAATATCAAGCACCATTTCAACACCTTAACCGAGATCAAGCCTCAAAAAGTATTTTTAGGTAAGACTAAATTCACATCTTCCTAATTAATCGAATTGAACTTGCACAATCGTTTGAAAGAACCGCAATTTTGCTTTCTTTGATTTAGAATTTTGTGTGATCCTGTGCGTGTGTGTGTGTGTGTGTGACGTTTGTCCATTTGTGTAGTTATCTTAAACGCACATGTCTAAAAATAAAATTTCTTCCACACCAAGGGTGGATAGGAAAAAAAAGCCTTTTATCTAAAGAGAAAGTACACATTTGGAAGGGAAGGTGAACCGCCCCTTGGAGGGGCAACACATGACGTCAGTAAGTGATCCCATCAAACCCATTTTGGATTGGCCAAAAGTATTTTCTGGTCCAAATCAAAGGAGAATTTACAGAATTTTTTAACCAATTGGTCGTGAGGGCTATTGCTGCTTCAAAAAAGGTAAATTTTGAGGGAAGAACTCCCACATTAGACCTTCAATGGGCACGCAAATTACTGCCGGTGACGAGTTCTGACTAATCCCTATAGGCCGTCACTTAGCGATCCACTAAATTTAGTCTAGGACAAGAGAAATGCACATGAGGGTTTTTGGGTACGTCAGAGCTTTACCTAAAGATGCCAAGTGGGCCACGATTCTGCCTATGCGTCTCAGTTTGAAGGGGATGTCAGCTTGTCAGGGTCGGGACACCCTAGTGACCTCACAGCTTATGCGCCCTCCTATTAGCCGGCGTGGGGGATTAGAAACACTTGCAAGAGGATGGTTAGAAGTCTCGGGTATGCGGTCGGTTGAGGTGGAATCATGGAAAGCAGCCCACAAAAAAAACGAGGTTCCACTGCCAAAATTTGACAATTAGCTTAATTTCTTCCAGGGAATTCTTATCAATACCTCTGCTAATTTAAAGTTTTTTTTTGGTGAATTATTTAATTGTCTCTTCTGCCTGTCGGTCCGCACTCAACTGTGTTCATCCCCTTTCTTGCCATGTCTTAGAGAGGCAGTCTTTAATAGCCAGCGGACCGCATTTCAAAAAAACATCAAAACATATTTCAAAGACCTTCTCATGACTTTGTCCCATTTGAGGCGAGTGTGAGGGTGGATTGCGTCTACTTTTACTACCTTTGAGGGGCTAGGACTTGCAAAACTCAACCATAAATAATCACAAATGGGCAAGTAGTTCGCCGTCTGTGGGGCGAGAAGTACACATGGAGAGGCTTCCGCCATACATTTCGAATGGTTTATCATCACCGAGAAATAAGGTCTTAATAATGAGCCATTTTGCATCAAATAGGAGGAAAATCGGGCGCCTTCAAAGTGCTCGGTGTTAAAACGACCATTCATTTTGTCTAGCAGGGAGGAGAGGCGAGGCGGGACGGGTCGGGGCGGAGGAGGGGTTGGGTGAGTCGAAGGTGAATTATTCAAACCGACGCCATTTTCCGACCCCATTTTTTGAGTAGGCACAGTCCAAGGCAAAATTTATGCATAATTCATTTTAAAAGTAATTTCACAGTTGTAAGTTGCAAAGTCATAAATAAGAGATTAGAAGTTCTCTTAAACTCGAGTCTAAATTTTGTCAAAAGTTAATGCTTGTTTAATTCAGCAGTTAGAGTTTCATTTTGCCTAGACCAGTGCAAGCATCGACGGGTTCAGTGGACCGGTCTCCTCTATAAAAGCTAGTTATACTCCCTACCTTATCACTGCCATAAAATATTATATGACCGTAATGCATGTTCATTTGACTGTGTCTTTGAGGAGGGAGGTGGAAAGTAAATACAAACATCCAGGCGGAGCGGGTATCACCGGCCCCCGAGGAGTTGGAAGCGCACTCTCCTGACTTGTCCGTCTCTTTTCAACTCGTCCGCTCATTCCAAGGGCGTAAAGGCGAGGCTGCTGGGAGAGGCACACCTAACCCACTGCATACCTCATGTCCTGGTACTTAAATTACTGCAAAAGTCTATTCTATTACTTTGAAACCTCCTTATTCTAACAGTAGACATCCAAGATCGAGAGAGTGTGAACTGCATAGCGAAAGAATAGAATAATTCGCACTGACCAATGACCAAGGTCATTGAGACTTGAGACAAGGATCAGTTTGGTAATAAAACAAAATGTTTAGTTCTTAGTTTTGATTATGCGACGACTAAAAGGGACGGCTATTGTGCCCCATTCCAGACCCTCAGCTAGTCTGCATGCCAATAGTATGTTTTCTGCCCTAGACTTGTGTCCTCTTTCGCTTCCAGGGAAGTCTCGACGCGCTACATCGGTACGGGCGGAAAGCTAACCCTATCCCAAGGAAAAATCGCATTTGCTTCCATTTTGTAAAGGCTAAATCCTAACGTGACGGATGGAGTGTATACGCAGCGATGGGAGAATCTGTGATGACCCTTAAAAGGACGACTTAAAAATGCCATCCACCTTCGACAACTACCCGAATTTAGTGGTTTATAAGAATGCTATTGACAACTAAAGTGGTACTGGCAATAAAACGTTTGGGAAAGTTAGTTATAGATATGTCAAAAAAGTGGGCACTCCCTACCGCTTTACGAGCTAGATGAAATCCTGATAAGTAGTTGTGGCTGGGCGAAACAAACTCGAAATCGCATCCCCCACGTAGCTACTATAAACGCCGTCCTTTGGTAAATGGTTCTGCAATTTGGCTGGAGTTCTTATAACACAGGAGATGGCTTTTTACCTTCTCCTTCTCCCTAACACACTTTTCAAACATGACAAGGCTCCAGATGCAGTGGAAATGTTAGGACGCTGCAGGTGCACGCAAATTGTGTGCCTGGCGTGGTTGGTGTTCATTTGACAACAATGACAACGCTGTGATAGCTGATACGGAAGGTTCTCCATGGGGAGCGCCGGAGATTAGGATCAAAAGTAGGCACGAAGTGGCTATGCAATTCTTTATTTGCTTGCTCAGCTCTTTGTGTGGGTCTTGCGAGCGCTTTGGGCTCCGCCGTTTTACTCTTGCTGGACAACACGGATTCTGAGCCATGTCAGTAGTCCCCAAACCCTTCTGTATGTTGGCAGTACATTGTTTTACTCAATTTTAGGTAGTGTCGAAGCTCTACACCTCATTAGATGAGCTAACAAAGCCGAGTTAGTGTTTTAAATGCTTGGGAGATACAAATGAAAGACGAGTGACAATTGACAACTTTGCTGCAGAAAAGTCAAATCGGAAAGGTTGATTTTGATTTGGTTAAGGGAAGTTGTTTTGGAGGGTGAAAAATGTGGACCTTTGTCAGTAACAGTTGATGTTTACTCTAAATGGTGGGATCACATTTTATGGTAAATAAAGCAAGACCTTGAACAACGTCCAACATCAGAAACGGAAGGAGTGAAAAAGGGAGGCGTCGCTCTCTCTTACAATTGCTTCCAAAGAAAGAGTATAATTTTAAAATGCAAAGTGCTTAATTTGTTGCCCTGGCTAATAGACGACAGGTTCGTGAGGATGTGGGAGAGGCGGCGACACCGATGACTTCGAACCGAGTTCTGGGAGGTCCACACCACCGCCACTCAATTTTGCACAGTCACAACAAGAGTGAAAGCAAAATTTTACTGTGAGATTTAACATTCACTGAGATTTTTACATTTGCCCCATAAATGAAAAATCGCATAAAGTAAACAACCTAAAGGGCACAATTCTTCTTTCAATCAGTCTTGGTGCATGAAAAAAAGGCAGTTTAGAGAGAATTCCACACTCCTGGATGAAAAATGGCGTTAAACAAATGACCGCGTTTGCTTTGAACACCTTCGCCCTCCATTGTCTCGCCCAAATTGTAACGTCTTACAGCGCCCTAGTCTCTATTCAAGTTTACATTAGTTACACTAGAGGGCGAAAATTGATGACCAAGGGAGAGATGAAAGGAGGACAAAAGCTTTTTAAATGGGGAAATGTTTCGCTGACTATTATAATAATTTATTTAATGAACTGGTTCAGCTCGGTAAATGGAATGAGACACACTGACCTGGATTGTCTAGACAGATTTAGCGCATTATTGGTGGTCTAAGTATCTCCGGACAATGATAAAATGAGTCAATTCTCGGCTCTCCTAAGTGCTGCTTCTGTAGTGTCGACAAGACCGTCTCGGGGACAATGCTCGGACAGAATATGCAACCTTGATGCCTAGAAGGCCTCGGCAGGAGTGGATGGAGGAGCCAGTCACGCTGCCTAGTAGGAGGAATATGGAAACGGAGGTCTAAGTGTTCTTTAAATCAAATCAAAGTGTTAAACAAATGATCTGCTTCAAACAAAAGTTGGAGAATTCGCATTTGGCAAAGTCGGAGAGTCCCTTGAATTCAAGCATACTGCCTTTCGTTTAATAATGAATGACATTCAAATGAATTCCTTCAAGGCATTCTGCCGCTTTGACGCAATCTCCCGCCTACTTTGAAGATTTACAAGCCGTTCTACAGTTCTAAATCATTGACTCGGGCTAGCTGATGGAAGCCAGCTTTGGATTGTACAACTCCTCTCAATCTCTGCTCAAGTCTTTTAGGTTTGTAGGTCAAAAGATTATGGTCATGGGATTGGATTGGTGTTATTTGATGCTAATGTTATGCTTTGACAGTTTGTTCAACTCCACGGACGTCTAAGTCTCTGCAGAGAGCATTTTCGATAGTCGGCCCGACCACCGGGTCATAGCATTGGCCTCAGCTCTTCACCGAAGACTCAGAGATCCACAGGTAAGGCTACAAAGTAACCTCGACGTTATTTACGGGACCGTTGGTTTCCATGTAGACGATTAAGCCAATTGGGTAGATCGTTTAGCACTGCAGTTCACAACCCATTACAGACAATGGGATCGACCCAAGTGTTAAGTGTCCACGGATTTGTACTGGAGGGAATCTCGTCTTATCACACTTCAAGTCCGACCTCCTTACTGTATGATAATTCCATTATTGATGATAGAATCCCGTCAGAGGTGTCGACTAAGTCCGCAGCATCATCAACGTCAAGACTGACAGCAAGTAAATGAGACCAGCGTCACAATTGTTCGGTCAGTTCGGGTCATTGTCAAGCCTTGGAACTAGTAAATTACTGAATGCGGTTATTGCTCTAGGCGAACCAGGTCGAAAGCCTCTTAATTGCCTTTGAGTTTCACTGGGTGGAGGTTGCAAGGTGGAGCTACCAGAGGTCAAGCTTCCACCTCAGAGAGATCGAAGTAACCAACTTTGGTAGCCCCTCGGACCTTCGGAAAGATTTCGGTCTGTGAAGCATACTGACAAGTAAATGTCATATTAAATCCGAAGGCCTCCTTTAAAGCTCCGCCTTCCCAGTAGAAGTTGATTACTTCGATTCCTCCGAGGTGATAACTTGACCTGCGATGGCTCCACCTTGCAACCTCCATCCCGTGTAACTCCAGGCGATTGGGAGGCTTTCGACCTGGTTCGCCTAGAGCACTCAGGAATTTACTAGTTCCAAGTCTGGACAATGATCCGAACTGACCAAAAAAGGCACGAAGGCGGAGCTTTAAAGGAGGCCTCCAGAGTTAATATGACACTTACCTATCAGTATGCTTCACAGACCGAAGTCTTTCCGAAGATTCGAGGAGCTACTAGCCTTGATGCGATGCTAATCCAACCAAATTACAACCGGAGTAAAGAAGATGAGGTGATTGTGCGGCAAACCTTAACACTGAAACCTAATTTTACTCCCTTTTTTAGGCTTCATTGTTGTCGGTATTCAAAGATTCATTTCACTTCATAGCAGAGAAGACTTTGTGCATATTTCATCATTAACAATGCATACTATAGATTTAGCCGGTGTTCAGAAATATCAAAACATTAAAATTTAATTCAGAAAGCTGCTTGACACTTTGTGTTTAGAAGAACGTTTGCCTTAAAGCAACGTGATAGAGGAGTTACAACGTACTTGATTCCTTGCATAAATCGTGAAGAAATGAATTCGCTTTGTTCAAATCTAGCTTTACATCGTCGCCTGGATACTGTATAGCACATCCAGCCTTTGATGAGGACGAAAGAAGCATAGAAAGACTGAGAGCCTACTAGCACTCCCGTAGGCCATGTCTGCAGGCGGCGGTACCGAGGCAGAACCTCAGGCGTCAGTGAAACCAAAGAACCAAAGCATTATGATTGTACAAAAGTCAAGGTTTTGACGGCATTCAGATTCACTTAGGCGTGGCATTTTACTCTAGATATACGAGTCCTACTTGAGTCTACTTTGATTTGCCAACCAGTACCGTCAAAGTTAAACGTCACTGATAGGAGTGGCTGAAAGACGTATTCTGACTCACAAAGTGGATGAGAGAAATGCATAACTACGAACCCAAATCACTCGGGATGTACGAACCGTGAACTTGGCTTTGTCAACTGGGAACATGAATTATCTTGTGACAGCTGGACAGGCTGATCCTATGGCAGGCCTTTTGCCTGACTGCTCGGCAAAGTGAAGTGGGACTGCTATGCTACGGTCTTTTGGTGCATGTGACCAGAGATCTGTCCTCTGCCACCTCTCCGCCCGTTCCCAAGGCCTTAGAAAGCTATTTTTACGGGACAAAGCCGGTACAATTTAAAGGGCACAGCATATTCTTGTGCATCATGGGAACTTGGTACACGAAAGGTAAAAGTGACTAATTGTGGCACGTGGAATTTGTTGGATGTTTAAACGCGGTACTTCAATCTAGCCATGCACGAAGACAATTATTTTATGTGGAGCCTTCCATGGAAGTGGTAGAGGCGTCCCTGTGACCTCTTCGATGCATCGCTGAGTCGATGGAACCTCTAGCAGGAGCGCTGGTCTAGGCTCAGAGTGCTCCTATTGGAGCAAGGGTTTCCAGACACATCTACTCCCAAAACTCATCTCCTTTATTTCTGCGATAAGGCTTCAATGGCTAAACTCTCCAGCTGGCAGCAATAATTGTTGGTCAGAGTAAAAATGAACCAACTTCTAGGGCGCCTCATGGTTACTTTTTGTTTAAGTCTGCCTGGAAAAAAAGGCTTTAGATTAAGGTTTTTCAGCATTTTTGAAGTCACCAAGTCGGGACTCTCATAATCAGCGGTGTACTTTCATCCACAAAAATACGAATTTTCTGGAAGTTTTCACTAAATAACTTGCCTCAGGGTGCGAGAAATAGGCCAACTTACTTACCCGATTGGCGGCGGCGGCGGAGGCGGTGATGGAGGCAGGTCTATGCAAAGTAGGTGGTGCGTTCGGCCGATAAACCTGCGCAATGGCTAGTTTTATTTTAGTCTGTAATTTCCCCACGGAGGCATCTTTATGGTAGATTAAAGTGCCTTTAACATCTGCGCAAAATACAAATTAAATTTAATTGCTAGGCGTCTTCTCTACGACACATCGCTACTTCTGCCACCACCAAGATCAGAGTCGGGGTTGGGAGAAGGATAAGGGGCACTTTTAACCTAAACGCACAAAGATTTCTACAAGGTGGGTTGAAATTTTTTTGTGCAGCATTTTTTCATTGCGTAGTTATGGGCGCAAAATTTTTGTGAATGTTCACAATCGGGTAGGTCTTACCACTGTCACTCTGTTGGCTGTTCAAACGGCGTGACCTCTACCAACTGACGTGGTGTGAAGGCCACGGTCCAGTAATTTTGTATGCATTCTACCCACAATTTTTGTGCATCATGAACTAACCTCGCATAAAAAAGGAATTTTATTTCCTTAAAGGGGCAATAACTACGGCTAGATGGTTACAGTGTCCTCATACCTGGGTCCACGGGATAGGGCTACAGTATGGGTTGGGCGAGGGTTGGTTTGAAGCTCAGTCTTCTCGAAAATCAAAACATTTTTTTTAATTCTATCCTAACACGGTCTCGAAAATCGGGGGCGTGTGTGGTTACCGTTCCTCTCCATCGCGTTGTTCTCACTAACACTCTCCCCAGAGAGATTGTCGGCATTGTAGAGGCTCTTTTTTCATGCTCTACTCTGAAACATCTACGAGAGTGTAATATGGTGAAAAGTTGTATTTTTTGTGTCCCAAAAAGGGGCTTGAAGCGTACACAAACGTCCTCAGGTCAATAGCGCTGAGGTCGTGGCTACGCAGTAACTCAAGTCACCACTAAAGGAGGTCTGAATGGTTGGAGGCCTCTTCAGAAGGTGGATCTACTCACATTAGAACAGGCTCCTTCAAAAGCCATCCACGAAGCATAAAGGATGGTAGGTATTTGTAAAGATAGGAAAATTATTTGATGACAGTCGAAGGTGTGCCTCGTCGACTTCATTTCCCTTCTTTTCCATCTTTGTTTGAAGAGCTGCCTCCACCTGGACAATTTCTTGCAATCTCCCGTTTGTTTATGCCTCTCTACTTTGTTTCACAGGTGCGTGGCAGTGCAAACAGGGCACGAAGTTTGGAGAGTGAGAAATTTTCATAGCCAGGCGTGTAATTAAAGGCTAACTCCTGCTTATATCTGTCGTCCATGCTGTTCTCCTGTCACCGTGGCTTTGGTTGAGACGTGACCAATGGGAACAAAGCTCCTGTGAACATGAGAGGAGCTGCGAAGTTGTCCAGTTGAGCCGACTTGGCTCACCGCAGCCAACCCCCCATCGGTCCGATTCTAACCCTGAAGACGCCGCAGGAGATGATGATGTTGGCATTGAAGAATGCAACAGATGTCATAGGGAGGCCACACCATTCAGGCGATGTGACACTCGATGCGACTTTTCTGCTTCTCTCTCTCCATCGCATAAATATTTGTGAAAGAGGGAACTTGTTTTCTGCAGGGTGCCCTGTGCACAAATCAAAAAGGCTCCTCGATTCCTGACCCCCATTTCACTGCAAAGGTATTTTAGCCATAAATGCCTTTCATTCTTTCATTCTTTGCATTGGAAAGAGAGGAAAAAAAATTAACCCAAAGTCCGAATCACTTCCTTTTTAAGAGGCTTACTTCACCGAGCCTAGCGTGATCTCTGCCTCATTGTAGCAAAGTTTTCGCCCTCTTATTTTGACCTCCCGTTAGAATAATTTTGCTCTTGTCGATGCACTATAGGCAAACAATGGTGGAACTGCGTTTATCACATTTTATGTTTGTAGGATCTCTCTAGAAGACAATTAGGACATTTTGAAAGTTGATAAACAAGCAAATCAGTAGAAGCTCATCTAGGACTCTTCTTTTTGCCTTCATTAGACGGATTAGCTTTCGGAATAGAGCAGTAGCTTCTGGCCTCTCACTAGTCTGCCTAAGTACTATGTCCTCTCTCATCCTCGTGGCAGCTGAATGCGAAACCATATCGTGGCATCAGAAGGCCTTCTGCCGCGGTAGAGCGAGTCTGCGACGACTCCTATCAGAAGGGTTGAAGATGGTATCGACCGTCACCAGCTTCCATAGTCCGGTTCCTTCTAGGAACGCGGTGCTGTCAAGTAAGTGAAAACGCGAGACCTCCTCCACCTCGCTACTAGCTGGATATAGAACCCTGGATAGATATGACTGGTTAACAATGAAGTGAGGGCAACTTGGCAATGGATAATTGACCTGAAGCCTTGCCACCAAGAAATTATTTTACACATCACCCCTTTACTAAACGACAAGCGACAAGGGATGGAGAATGCATCACTCGAAGAGGACAAGTCTTTATGTCTGTAGGGATTGCCAAGAGGAATCGGTTACATTGGATTCAAAAGAATTTTCGGTTCCACGCGATCTCAACGACTGATACGGTAGATTTATGGGTGCTTAATCTACAGTACCGACTATTTTGAGACGACCGACGCGAGAGATTGACGGGAGGAAGCAGTTAAGAAACTATGTGATACTTCGCTTGTTTTAGTGTCTAGGTCACCGAAGGCTCTATGACTGTACTTACACTGGACGGCATGACCTCCAGGCCAGGCCCTTATGCATATCGTCAATGCATATTCCACCCCAATACGTCACCTTTTTTTCATGTTCAGGAGAACCTCAGAGCACCACAGTCTCTGCGATCAACTACCTTTCGTCAATCCTGAAAACTTTTGCGCTAGTTTTAGTTCCAGGCATAAAGATTTCAATAAAACTCTAACAGTGCAAAAGTTTTTATGTTTATGAGCCTAGATAAATCAAAATTTCAATCATTTCTAAAAAATACGCAGGAACAGCAGATAGAGGAGGAAGATATGCCGTAATAGTAGGTAGAATAAAGTAGTTTGCAAATCCACTTCATTCCGATCGAGGCATTTATCTTCCAGCTTGCCTAATGTGGAGAAAGAGTGCCTCATGATCGCCAAGACTTGTCAATAGCGTGAACCAATGAAGTATGGTCTACTTATAAAGTAACCAGTAGTATGAGGCTGGTCCAACTATCTGTTTTAAAGATTTTGCTTTATAAGCCTCACATATACGCTTTTCTGCCTTTACGTAGAGACATTTTTGTTGATTTGGAAAAATGCAGTTGCGCAAACAGCGGCTACGCCAAAAGTAAAAGCTTAACTACACTGGCTAAACGGTATCCAAAATAATTTCCTCTAAAGATGTTGCGATAATTATCTTTACTATTTTACCATCAACTTCATTTTCCTAAGCTTTTTACTTTTGTTTTGGTGGGTGGTAATCTGAGGGAAAAGCAAGCAAAGGGAAGCGTATAAACGGAGCTTTGGTAAGTACACTTGTTCCATAACAGCAGGGACGGTGGAGATACTGCTCAGTCTTGTTTATTCCTTTTGCCCCCTGCGCCCAGTCGTGCATTTTTCATCACATCGTTGATGTTGAAAATGAAATAAAAACTGGCGGACAAGTCCAATTGCTTCTTCTAAGCCATTGAATATCATCATATTCGACAAATATCAGTCCCAATGTGTCTGCTGCTGTGCTATGAATGGATATACGCAAAATAAATGCTTATTTGTAGTAATAACTTAAGATTAATTAATTACTAGTCCCTTTTGTTCACTTAATTGTTAAATACATTCGTAAAAGATAAGAAAAGTGAAGTGTCACACATGTGTGACGTCAGAAAAAAAGGTGAAATCACATGCATAGCAGTAGGAAAATTTCATCAAAGAAAAGCTTTTCGAAATAAACGTAGGTTGCAAGCAGAATCAGACAGGTGAACAGTGCAAAAGTGCTGTAATTGCGCAAGCCATAATGAGGTTGGAGGTCTGCATTTTGCTGGAGCCAATTAGCCCGGAGTTGGCGATAAACCTCAACCCTTTGGCACAGTAGTGTGGATGATTCTCCCTAGTGCAACATTTTCATTTTACTGTGCAATGATGAATCCACCTAAATCCCTCTAAAACACATGCGGAAGGTTTGTTGGCTTTTTTCTCCCCCACTTCGACATTCATGACCTTGGAACAAGCAAGCGAGTCGGTCGACGGAGGTGTTCAGAGCGCATTCCTCCCCACCTCGGGAGCCGTTGTCGTTTCCTTCGTCACGAGGTTTGTATTTACCCCAAAAAGAAGGCACAGCCCAACAAATTTGTTGAAAACATGCCAATTTTAAGTTCAACCAAAGGAATTTCCCCATTGTGGTGAAGAATAAGTGTTGGTGCCTCCCAGAAAATCCAAAAAAGAACTGCATTAAAAAGTTTTCTCACTAGATGTGTACTTGGAGTGCCTTAACGGAGGCACTGATGATGGAGTTTAACCCCTTGGTAGCAAAAACTACCCTCCGTGATGGGCGATGTTGCCATGGAATGGAATTATTTACTCTTGGAAAATGATTTATCATTAAATCAGGATGCATTTGTGTAGAAGGTGGATTATTTTTCTCCTTTTGCTTTTTTTTTTCTCCTCACTCTCACGGCCAGACAGGTATGACAGAACATCAGCTGAAATGAGCTGATTTTTTTCCGTGCCCCATTTACGCCAAATGGGCTGGTCCAGGGGAGCATTTAGTAGTTGAGCTTTTTTTGCAAAAAGCTAGATGGAATTGTCCAGTTATCCTCCCTCTAGTTTTTCCAAGACCACTACCAGAAAGTTTTAAGGTAATTAATCAAACTTAAGGTTTGATTAAGTGGTTTAATGATTCAGCGTTCCATGACACCTCCACGTTGTTGTCATTCGAGTTTGACCTTGAGGCTTCTCGCCATCTTCCATCACATGGACGGACGAGGTGTTAATGCGCAGCGTCAGTCATCGCTGCCTTATTGTCAATGAAAGCATTAGTGACCAGCAGCTTCCTCCCACTGACTATTATGATGACAGGCTTGAGAGTGGAGTAGCTGTCAAAAGTCAGCGCATTTTGGATGACAATACCTTGAATGCTGGGACAAGGAGGAATAGACGCGATGTAAGACTCGTCCTTTGGTGAGTGACACTGGTTAGTACATTCCTTTCTTCTCTCGATACGAATTTTAGGCCAGAATGAATCTCTGGATCCAGTGGAACCGCCAAGTGGGATCAGTAAAGTAGCTGTCAAGCTCCTCCTTAGTTGCCGACCAATTCGATGATTGGCCCGGCTGGCTTGTAGGTGATGCTTGGGGCGGGAGCTTGATTAAAGGAAGGAGGTGGATAACATTTTAATTGCCTGTTTGGCTATTTATTTTAGTTTCTCAGGCGCTCAAAATACGGTCTTTGTACGTCCTACCAATAGCCTAGAGCCTTCCAGTACGTCGGCAATGCGTGTTCAGCCCGAGTATTGTGTCTCCTTTCAACTTCTGAATAATTTCTTGTTCCATGGGGACGAATTTTGTAGGCCCCATCACCAACGCTCGCTCTTGTAGGCATTTGATCATCCACGACTAATTGATGGGCTGCTATAATCGAGATTTAGTTGAGAGACCCTTATACTATTCCATAATCAAAATCACTTCAGGCGAATCTCACACAATTTCAAAACATCAATTTGACGTCCAGGTCTAGATACTTTGTCCCTCGAATGCTGGCTAGCGACCATCACGACTGCCACGTCGGCGTGCCGTCGGCCGTCATTGAAGCCCTTGTGCCATTTCAGTGGCTTTCTACCACTGTACGAGCTGTTCGACGTTCACAGGACAGCCAGGTATCCCGCCATTGTTTGGAAGGCAAATTTTTAAGGCAAGCGCTACCATTTTTGCCTGGAGTCTTAAGTAACCATGATTGGCTTAGCCCAGCGGTAGGATTTTCGAGTGTGCGATGAGGCACGACTGGAAGCTCTTTTGACACCCGCTTTGACATGAACACCCCACGTCTCTCTCTCGGTCAGCTTGTCAAGGCAAAATTTCACTACGAGTGATCTCTTAGTTTTAAAACATGTACCGCGTCACATACAATTGAGTGTTGCTGTCAGTAAGAAGCACTCGAAGGACTTTATGCATTGTCATTCTCCCATCGGTAAAATGCAAGCTAAATCCGCCCGATGAGTTGCGATAAGCTAACACATCTTCACCTCCAGAGCATTAATGGCACATCGAGTCACCTCTGAGGACGTAATAAAGCCTACCATTACGAGAGGAGGGGCTATGATTAGCAAGCAGAGCTGGGTGTGGCCTCGGATATGGTCGAATAATGATGCCACCCTATATCAAGCGTGGAACCCGCAGAGGATAAAATCGGTCACTTTGTTTAATGAGACCTTGACGAGGTCTCGTCTCACTGTGTGGTTTGACACCATAGAACCCATAATTGCGAATCCGGTGCTCGAATGGCCTCACAACTGATGTGATCAAGCCTTCTCCCAGTGGCAGAATTGAGAGTTAAATCGGATGTTGCACCTGTTCAGCGTTTTTATTAACAAGAAGGTGATTTCAAATTCCCTCCACTTGCCAGTTATGCGTGACAGAGCTTGAATTATCTATGAAGAGGTGTCGTAAGGTGTACCAGTTTGAAAGTAGTTTCATTGTTAGAGTGTAAGACAGACAGGCTGACTGGTAGCACACCACCACCGGCTCTAAAGTCCACACCACCTCCAGTTTTGAGAGCATAACAGCACGGAGCTCATGTAGAATGCCAAACGACCATCTCCACTGGCTCCGTGCCCATGGCGTTAAGGTGGTTTAAAATTCAAAATTTTAATGTCTCCTTATCAGTGAATGCTGCTCTGGTGATAAAGTTGGGACTAACTCGGAGCTCTCACCCAAAGTTTTATCGAAAAAGGGGTAAAAAGTGGTTCTCATGTGCACAGAAATTATATTCTGATTTGTAGAGACTAGTCGCATGCCTCCACGGCAGCCGAGGAGCGCTACAACATCTCGGCTTCTGCCATCAGCTCCCGGTGGTGAAGGTATTATTCAATGCTGGTAGCCTTCATCCCACGTCTGTGAATGTCTGGAAGCCAACTTTGGAACACCTTAAATGGTGGGGAGAGGAGCCTTTGCAACGATGGAACAGGCGAAGGCGGCGTCGTCGATGCCTTCCACAAACTAATTTCTTACCTTGAACAATGAAAATGAATCTTGCTCATCATTCCGTAAATAAAATTATTTTAAATTTACAACCAAATCCTCTGGAAGGTGAGCTTTAGTGGCCTCGTCCGATTTACAATTGACGGACATCACTGAAATGGTTGCAAATCAAACAGATTCCACAACACAAGTTTGAGAGAGACAAAAAAGATTCTCCTACGTTCAACTTGGAGAGGTAATATACGTGGGTGATGTTACAGTGCGTCAATTGTTTTTTGCTGACTACGTGGAAATGGGAAAACAGAAGCATTTGAGAGTCTTTCTTTCGAAATTCAAGTGTTTATTCCTGCAGAGGTTGGAGAAAAAAATGAATAGCCCCAGTTGACAACTTCATTAATCTTCGAAGCGTTATTCCACACTTCATTGCTAGTCACCTTGTAAACAAAACATGGTGGATCCAATCCAGTGGGGCGGAGAGGAGGAGGCGGAGAAAAGGCCTCAAGTCGAGCGTTAGGGAGTGAGAGATGTTCTAGATCCTTCCACAGTTTTACAGCTTCCTTAGTAGTGCGCGCTTCAGATAGCAAAACCGCAGTGTGCAAGAGCACCTCAACCTGCTTTAACAAGTGGCATACCGTTCCGATGTCAAGGTCACAGTGAGTAGGCGGCAGCCAATCATCGATCGACTTGTGGGTGAAGTGTGTGCAGCTGCGGCGGCGGTGGCGGCGGCAGCAGTGAGTTGAGCCTGGCACCTACTTACTTATACTCGCTATACGTGTGATACACACAAAAAAGTGGTGATATGCATCCCCAGATCTGTGGGTATTTGGAGCCTAAGCATCCGGAAGTGCGGAAACTAAGCCTTGCAAGTAAAGTCACCTTAATTTCTTCATAATCTTATTTTTATCGCATTTTTTTATTATCAAGGCATATTTGATGCTTAGAAGTGATTGTCATGCTATAATTTACCTACATTGTCATGAATATTTGTTGCTAAACTTCAGGTTCAGATTTGATCTGCCAACTTTGCTCCCCCCTTCCCCCTCCTCCCTCGCCCTTTTGATGTAATCAATAGGTTTAACAAAAACCTACAAAATATCACTAAAAAAAGTATCCTTAAAAAACTATAGTTACAACAAGCTCGATACATCAAGGAGTTGTCTGGGTCCATGGCTCTACCTTCACATCTCAAGCCAGGTCTGTGTAAAGGCGTTGGCTGTGTCCCTCTCCAGTGACTGATTCAAGAGGAGGAAGCCTAATTTCCTGAGAGGTAGATCTGGACTTCGCCTACCCAAAGTATATGCGCATTTATCTTCAAATTGCCCCCACTTGAGTAGTGCTTATCCACTGGGGCAGTAAAACAACTTTTAGTACTAAAGTAACCACCATCGCTTACCGTGGAATGTGACTTCGAAATTGAGCCTACGCCCTCATGGAAGATTGTGGGGAGACGTCATTGTCTCATGCAGGAATTAATGATGTACGCATTTAATTACCATCTGATGTCTCCAAGTGTCCATCATCCGAAGTCACACTTTTATTACCGAGCTGGTGAAAGTGTGGGGAATACTACAGTCATCCGATAGTTACGAACTGAGTATAAAGGTCTACCTTAGCCCCACTAAGACCACCTGGATCGACAATGTAGGCTCAAGATGTGTACTTTTACACAACCAGAAGAATGCCTTGCAGACTGGCATCCAGGGCATGGGCACGTGATATTTGCCTAAGACTGAATCAGGAGGTGTAAAAAAACCAACCTGGAGTTATTATTAAAGCAGTAAAAATGCCTCCTTTTCGACTGCTTTTTTTCGTCTGTTGGAACAAGGCACATCACTATCAGCCACTGTGTCATGCACTCAGGTAGCGACGGTTTCGTAGAACTTTCCCTCCAACAGCACTACTAGAAAAAAGCACAGCCTCTTGTGTATTTTCACTTCCTGTGCTGTCAGGTTACTTGGCATGACATAGTAAAAAGTTTATTTTTGAACTATGGTTACTAGATGATATTTTTAAAAAAGCCAAACTCGTCGATGTGTCTAATACCGAGATTGGACATTCAGCTACCAATTAAACGAGCGTTTGCGTATGGTAGCAATCCATAGCGTGGAGCCCTACACAAGTGAGTGTTTAGGCGATGGCCTCGCCTACACGAATTCTCACAAGTAAATACCACCAAATTGATTGTAATCTGGGATCTGCATTTGTGTGGGTTGAGTTTACGCTTCCGATGGCCTTGACTAGCACCCCACTCAGAGTATAGCATGCCTTGAGCCTACGGGAGGCCTTAAGCTACTGAGTGATGCCAATGGAGAGGGAGTAAGCCGATACAATATCACATCAGGTGGTCCGTCAAATTGTGTGCCAAGATAGTACACTGCTACCACAAGGAGAGCACGTTTTAAGGGTCCTATTTACTCAACAATCCGCTTTTTCCAAAAGGGTGCAGAATGAGACATTTTTGCTCTTAGCGTGAGAAAATACTTTGACTTCTTCCCTTAGAGCTCAAAGGGTCTAATTTAAAACATATATATATATTTTTTTAAGGCCCTCTGTTCGTGCGACGAAAATCAAGACGCGAATGGGTGGCGTTGGACTCAATCGGTTTCAAGTTGTTGGCTTTTCATGATGAAGAAAGTGCCAATAATCCTAAAAAGGATCCCCTCTACACTGTATCCCTGGCAAACGCTGTCTTCCTCGTTGAGCCTGATAGTCCGTCCACATTCAGTATCTTGTGAGTTTACATTTCCTAATGGACGTGTAACACTTTGCAGCACGCAAATCCAACCTCCCAATCCAAACTTTCATTGGTTTGGCTAAAACAACTACCATCCGCAGCTTTATGCTACCAAACTTCAAACGTTTGCCATGTTATTAATACGCGAGGAATAAATGTTTTATCAGCATATCACACAACAGCAGGCATAATCGGTGCATCATTTCAAAGAGATAAGGAAAAAAAGCTTTTTGTGGAAATACCGATAATATACAAATCGGAATAAGGACTACCTAGACGAATCAAACAGAAGCGAAATTCCATAATGAGAAATTACTTATGTGCACTCATTGCGCAACAATTAAAACATTACAATTAATTAGCCTTAATTAGATAATTATATATACTACTCAATGCGAAAATAAGTGACCTCAGCTGCATGCACTTATCAAGTAAGTTTGTTTTACGAGGTTAAATTTAAGAATCCTTATGTGTTGCTATGGTATAATATGACCCGTTCGCCAAAAGTTTTCCTTTTAAAAATCACGCATTTGCCACTACAACAACTCGGGAGCATAATTAAACAATTTTCACACTCAAATCTTGTGCAAAATGTATAAAACATAGTGTACCAATTCAAATGTTGTTCTGGTCCAAGTGACAGAGAGTTTCCACATGTTTTATTTTCCAAAAAAGCATCATGAAAATGTTCCATCGGCGTTTGTACTTTTGGCTAATTTAGGGGCGAACAGGCATTCTTTGCCATGAATATTGGTTTATCAGCCTACCCAGATGGAAATTTATCGTTTAAACTCCACCCTAAGCCTAGGAGAGGTTACTTTAATTCCTCTAACACATTTCTTTGACGTCGGAGGCGGTAAACCTCCAATTGAATCGTAATGCTCTTGACATTTTATGCGAATGAGTAAACCCGGCTTTTTCTATCACTCACACTTCAAGTTTACCCTAATGAGTAGCAAAATCAGTCCATTTTCACCATCAATGCTTATTTTTTTCAGCGAAACTCTGCATGATCGAATGCATGGAAAGTTGCTTTCCGTACTCACTACTGAGTACCTAATCTTTTCCACTAAAGTAGTAGATGTGTTCTGGAGATTGGCTAATCGGCTAAACGAGTCCTTCGCTTTGTTTACAAATTGTAGCAGCGGCAGCCGGAAATACACCTACCATGCGGAGAACCGCAATTCAATGCTCGCGTGGTTGAGTTGCCTCCAGGTTTGTTCTCCTCTCTCTCTCTCTCTCCCTCTCTCTCTCTCTCTCTCCATACCTTCCCCTCTTTTTGATGGGTCAAGTTTACCAAATTTAAGGGCAATTTGTTTGGAGACCCCTGTAAGTATATCCAGGCGGTTCGGGTACTAACTTCTTCATGAAGGCGTGAGGTAAAGCCGACAGAATGACGATTGTGTGAGTTGATTCGTAACCCAGTTAAACAAAGCCACTCAATGTGCAAGTTTAAACACAAAACCAGTAAAGACTTGCATTTTTGCTCCTCTTTAATTGCATCCGTCTTTAATTCTTAAGGCCTGTCGCGACTTGGTAGATGGTGACTTCAAACGCGCCACCGTTGATGGCAACGAGACCACCGAACGGTGGTCTTCCACTACATCTCTAAATAGCCGTTACTCGGATTTTGTGAGTTTGATTCCGTTTCCATTTCTGACTCTTTTAGTGAGCTTTTCTTGCCATTTATGATATTCGGTCACGCAATTTTGAAAAACCGTGACTGTCTGACTCGGCACTTTGATGAGTTACTAAAGTATTCGACTCTGCTTCGTCATCGTTGATAAAGCTGGCACACCCGTTGCTATGGTGCTCCTTTTAACTTGCAAAATGAAATTATCCACTCAGATTTTGTCGTAAGTGAGAACGTAGGTTAGGATCTTGAAGTCTTTTTTATCAAAATGCCTCCTTCAATTCACAAAGGCGATCACCTCTTCTTCCTTAAATCTGGAGCGGGTAAATTTCCCGGCATTCAAGGTCCGCTAATCTATTGAAGTTGCAAGTGGTCAGGAATAGCCTATTTCACCATGTTCACAGGAAAATTGGATTCTTGTGCATTTTAACGGGAAGTTATGGCTCATTTAGGCGTGCAGTGGAAAAACTTTTTAATCTGCAACCGTATGTTTGGTCGTCTGTTAGTAGTTTTTAGTGGAACCCACTTGCCATCTGTCACGGCATTCAGACCGCTAAGCAAGCATCGTGTCTGGCAGTTGTGGAGTTAAAAGCCCCAGTGGAACTTGAATATCCCTCTTACCTCCCTTGAAGCAACAAATAGCAGGTCTGCCACTTAAAATACGCTTTCCTTCTCTGTATTGTGGACTTGTGTGCATTGAAGCCTTGCTATTAAGTGGTGCAATTAATTATTTACCTTACCTCTGTACTCTAAGGAGAAGAACAGTGTGTGTGGTAAACGCCATCCGTGGTTGTTTGATTGGAATGTTGATAGTCCTACGTTAAAGGTGATCACCTGTTTGTTGAGGCTCCTGGAAATGTTTTTTTCCAGTTCAAATGCTCTCCGCTATCCACCGTCTTTCAGTTGTCTAGCTTCAGTGTGAATACAAAAGCAAAATTATAATCATTTTTAATGGACCATGGTTTCAAATAACTCCTATGAAGGCTGTAGATTATGCTGTAAGGCCCGATTCCATATTTTTGCATCATGAATCTCTACCAATCTCCATCACAGCGTCTTAAAACGGAAAGTTTCAACAGGACGTGTTTGCCGATGACATCTCCTTGTGAAGACTAGAGCAACCATTGGCACGGAAAAAAAGGCAACCACGCTAGCACATTCTGAGGTAGATTCTGACTCCAATTAACACTTTTGTCAATTTTTGCTTTTAGCACCTCCTGCGCAGTGATTCCAAAACCTACTCCTTCACCTCCATAAAGAGCGGTGAGCTCTCGAAATCGTCTTGCCCTTCTTTTTTGTAAGGATGCGAGAATGCTTACTGTAGGCACCCCTGCATGATGCCAAAATTACCGAATATCTTGCCAGAGAAAGGCATTGTTGCCTTCCTAGTCTGGATTGTAGACTTCTTCCTCATTTGATCGACACATTAGTATATTTATTGAATTATTCGTCTTTTTTCCAATACTACTAGGCGTTTTAAGAGCGCAAACTTCTCCTCAGGACACTGCAGACCCAATGGAATCATCAGTAGCACCTTCGCCTCTTGTTGTGGAAGGGACGCATTTTTTCCCGTACGTGAATGAAATCAAACTGATCATTCCCATTAAACATTCTCACTACTACTAATGCGAAACGAGTAATATGTCTCGAAATAGTATCCGTATTTTTATATATTATGGTATACGCCTTATTTAGGGAGGATAAACCTCCACTCCCATCTCCACCATCATCTTCGCAAGGTAGAGTAACGTAAGTCAATTACATGTTCATTTCCTGCCTGTTTTAATCTAGTAATTTGTGAGGCTGAAATGAGGTTGCTGGGGTATTTTTGCAGTTCCAGGTTCTTTTTAAAAAGACGTTCTTGTAATTGCCCAGCCTTGGATACGGACCTTTAAATGTAGCGACATCCCCTGCAAGCATTCCATCCTGCCAGCAGTAAATAATGGAAATGGAATGCGGGAGATTTGTAGAGCAGGACTTAGCTTCTTTGAATAATCACTTCTACAATCATGTTGGAGCATTAAAATGTGTCTGCGGGATGGTTTTCTGTTCTTGCTGAATGGTAACTCCCCTGGTTTCTCCTCTGTTACAGTCAAATCGGTTCCGACAGCGGCAGTTTGAGTGAGATGGACGAAGTGAACAACTTCATGAAGACCGAGCTCCATCAGGCGCAGGATAAGATTGAGCATCTTCGCAAGTGAGTTCATTCTAACGGCAGCTACCTATACAAGCCATTCATTCATGCCCTTCACTGTGATAGAAATACATTTTAATGGCATTTTTTGTGTTCTTGAAGTCCAATATTTGCATGATTTTAGGACAAATGAGACGTTGGAAAGTGAACTCCGTGATCTACAAATAGGCTACACATCGCTTCTACAAAGTTGCTACAAGTATAAATTGGATGGGGCGTTAGAAGGCGACCGATATGCTGAATTTCCCATAAAGGACAAGGTAAACTTGATTTACGCATAATAACTCAAAGGTAATCGAAAGGGAGTAAGAGTAGATTGCGCTGTGGCGCTCTGGGTCTTTCCTGAAGAAGAGAGTGATTATAAGACTAGGACAGAGAATACGTGGAAGTGCTGGTTGAGGATTGAGAGCTACAGGCATAACCACGAGCCCCGCGAAACCAAAATCGACTCATTGATTATCACAACGTAGTTGGAGCTCGGGAAGTGGAGGGGCGAGCCTTTTCCATTCCTATAGTTCAAGAGACTAAAGCAATTGCCGAAATTCGACGTCGCTTCCAATCCCTCTGCAGCCTCTTCCTTTCTTTTATCACGTTAGAATTTGGCACTTAGGAATGGAAGTCAAGGTACATGCCCTTTAGGATCAGGTTTGCCTTCGGCGCCCCCAAGACTCTTTAGAGGAAGGTTGGGGCTACTAGCATGGCTTGCAGGCCATACCGCCCAACAGAAGTACAAATGCCAAGCCTTAAGTGCCTACAATCCCAAAGTCAAGAGTCAAACACGGCTTAAAGATTCTAACACGGGGAAAATGGTGGACCACTTAGGATGTGAGAGGGCTCCAACCAGCAAACAATAATTTCCTCAATGTCTTTCAGCACAAAGACCGAGTTGGACATCTATTGGAGACTGCCAGAAAGGATGACCCCAGACTACCTTCTGCCTCTCTGTACGCTTGTAAAGTTTTCTTTAAAAAATTTATTATACTGAACAATCTACGCAATTGTCAAGCCCGTAGGGATGGCAGTTGGACTCGTATGCGTAGATCTGACGGCAATTCATAGCTGTCATAGCCTTGATTACTCACAAGATCCATTAATAGATCATTTATCTTGCGTAGAATATCATCACGCAGCGGTCACACCGACATCCACGGTTTCCAGGAGTCCTTTGACAAAGAGGAAAGCATAATGCTTTACCTCGTCAGTCTCCTACTACACACCTACAAGATGAATACGTCGCCAGAAGAACTAAAAGTGGCACAATGGAATGAAATTTTGAACTCGGATTTCAGTCTAGTTCCTCGGGTAGGCGGGTTTCTGGGAGACCTCTCCAGCTTTGAATGTGTCTGTCTATTATCGCATTTTTCGTATTTGTGTTTTGACATTTAGCCACGCCTAAAGGAGCTCTGCCGACGAGGCATTCCAGGTGGAATGCGACATCAGGTGTGGGAGGAGTTGGTCAAACTTGGCGCTGGAATGTTTCAAATGGAAATGGATCCGCAATATTACCAAAACCTTGTAAATAAGGTCAACGATAGTCAGGTGGGTCGGTGACTCTCCCTCTCTCTGGATTGTCGTTGATTTCACCAATTACTTATTCCACGCAGTAGGGCGTCAAATCACCCTTTCGCCTTTAGGAGATGCTTTGCTTGGTTTGAGTTTCGATGATACTTTTTCCCTGTAAATAATTAACAAATGCGTGACCCGGTTGGGAAAAAAGATATTCGCTTTGACATCGTTCACAGCGGCTGCAACATCGGAAAATAAATTGTAGCAACTACAACTTGGAGCGGTTTCTTTAACGGATCAGTTTTGTAGCACCAGAAATGATCAACTGTACGATTGTGAAGAGGTCACGTGATGCTCTAAAGCGTGACCTCAATGTCGCCCCGTAAGGATACCGGAAAGGGACACTGAGGGTGGCTTAAAAAGTGAACTTTTTTGACGAAGTCTACCTTGTCTGCTCATTGTTAACGCCTTGTTCCTACTGTGTAGGTGGATTCGTGCTGTCGACGTCAAATTACACTGGATGTACTGCGCACCTTTCCCAATCACATTGCATTCAATAGACCGGAGGGATTTGGAGTAAGTTGCTGTTCAAAGTGTTGGGAATGGGGCAGAAGTAGGAGACTGATCTAGCTGATTGTGGTGCTTGAATAGTAGCATTCCTTTTGTTTAAAAAAGAATCATGAAATCATGCAAAGAATGGCAGGAATTGTTGTTGCCACAACGCAAAAGCAACGTCTTGTGAGATTCCCTGCTCTGTGTGGATAGAGACGACGCTTTATTCCACCTGCTATGGCAAATTGGAGCGTTTCCAAACCCCAGATGTTGTTGGGCCGGGTAAGAAACTAATCGTGTAAGAAGGTTAGACGGGTAAGGATTCAAAGTGTGACTGGGTTCCAGGGAAAAGAAGGCGATATTTGGAGTTACTTTGACGGCTGGCATCTACACCGTTCCGTGCTTTGCATGTCTATTCCCAAAAGGTGTCTTACTTCTGGCAAGGAATAGCTGCTGGCATTTGAAGCTGAAGGCACCTATAAATTCCATCTATCAAGCACTTCCAGCGTTGAACTGGCTCAGACTGGAGTCAACTATTGGGGAAACTGATGTGCTCTAATGAATGTAATTCTAAAATCCTTTCAAGAAAGTGAAAACAAGTGAAGATTTCACAAACAGAACGCGAAGAATTAGTTTTCACATGTCACCTGACGCCGCCTCATTTTCACCCTTCTTGAAGCACTCAAGGGGGGGGGAAGGACATTCCATTCTCGATGACCACCACTTTAAGAAATTAGTGCTGATTGAGTTGGCTTAGAGCCAAGAAAACGTTAATATTGTGGCATAGTAAATCCGTTTTCTTTTTGGTTTGGATTCTAGGTTCAGAAAATGCAGGAGATTTTGCAGGCCTTCACTATCCACAATCCGGCCGTGGGATACTGTCAGGGCATGAATTTCATTGTTGGCAATGCCTCACTCTTCCTTGATAAAGAAACCACTTTTTGGTGAGTGGATGCATTGAAGAAATTTCACTCTGTCTCTTGCAGGCATCACTCTTATCCGTTTGAACAGAAAATCGGTGAAAGGGCAGCATTAGGTACTTGGCGGTTGTCAAAAATTTGATTATGTGTAGTATTTAGGTCGCTAACTGCTGCTGATTTTTTTTGTAATTTGTATTTCGCTTCAAAACATAGATTTAGGCGGGATTAAAGCGTTAGGTGACAAAAAATCACCTGGATTCCCATCTCGACTCACTGATACTACTTATTTTAATTAGTAGGGACCTGTCAAATGTATGCGTTCATTTGTACGTTGTAAAATGGCGGTGGAACCTGATAGGTAGGACTTGAGTTCACTTGCTCTATGAAGTGGTTTGGATCCGGTTTTCATGATGCTATATAAGCCAGCTACAGACCATTCTGAGAAGTTGTGTAACGCGTCATCTGAATGTTCTGTCCGCAGTCAAATTTCTGGAGCGAGTAATTTGACCCGAACGCTTGGGAGAATTAACTCTTAATGATATTAATAAAATACACTTTTTTCTACCTGAATGGGCGGTTCAGTCGTGGTGGAGAATAGTAAGCAACTGGATCCCAATAGCATATATTGGCAGATTAGACATCTCCAGGGACCATAAACTTGTTTCCTGCCTCATACGCGAAAATAAGGCAAGGAACTACGAAAAAATTAAAGTCTATAGCATTCAGAGATCTCTTTGAAGTCGAAAGAAAACAAAACACTAGGGCAGATTGTGTATATTTTCGACACACGGAAGGACCGGGGTGCTACTGGCATGGCTTGGAGGCCAACCCACCCGACAAAGGAAAAATGACGAAGTAATTCAGCGGCCCTTTTAACAAAACCTGAAGATATAACACTATACAGAGCCTCTCTCTTCTTCTGATCATCGCTCGTAGCGCCCCCCCTAGTCAGTCTTCAGCGTTGACCATCACAAGGTGGTCAGATCTTGGCACTTCTTCTAGGTCTGGAGTTTTGTCCCCTTGGAAACCCTTTTTGGAGGTTGAAGGGAATGTGCTGGCCATCCCCTATACCCATTGCTGGTTGTAAGAATACTGACCCAAGAGCCTAGTCATATGGTCAAAGACAAGATCTGAAACTGCTTCGTGAGGATAAGTCTTTGAGTTCGTTCCCCGTCCCAACCTTGTTCCCACTTCAGTGCTACCCAGCCGCGTATCTGCTTGGGATCAATTCAGCCAGCAGAGAGGTGGAGGAGGTATTGCGTGTTCACTAAATTGACAGCTCCATGGAAGTATCGTGGATGTGCTTATCTGTAGACCACAGAACTGGGGTTGTTACTGAAGGTGGTAGTCACTGAGTCTTCTATCCGCAGAATAGGCATCTTTTCCACTCCACCAAGTCTCACTACTTAGCAGTAGGAATCACAATGTTTGCACGTTAAGACTGGATTTACTTTCTGCTATTAGGAATATAGGAATCCGAGACTTCAGGGCATTCAGGAGGGCTTGGGGGCCACTAACTTTGTCTAGAAGCTAGCCCACCTGGCAAAGGTACGATGGTGGGCCACCTGAGTGGCCCCTCCACAGAAGCCAGGTCTCAAATGCCCATTCAACGCATTAGCTATCCGTATAGACAGATTAGAATGACGAAAGCTTCATTTTCTTCTTTAAATTCGCCTGATTTTTGGTGCCTTTTTGAAGTCAATGCTGACGATCCTTGCAAGCTCCAATGCCCTTGTTGCCCATTTTCCGGCTTGTTCTGTTAAAAATTTCTTGCCATTGAGACATCAGACTCCTTCACTAACCCTTAAATTATTTACCCTTTGTAAATTTAAATTGTTTATTAAATGTGGAATCCTTGGGGAGGAGTGAGAAAGAGGGCTATGCATTCAACCTTATTAAGTCATCCTCCTCGTTCACTGCTAGGCTACTGGTGCTGATCGTTGAGCACTACCTTCCACAGAACTACTTCAATAAAGGCCTCATCGCTGCACAGGCAGATCAAATCATTCTTCGTGATTTGGTTACCAAATACTGTCCCAGGATTGCAAATGCCATGCGAGAACTCGAAGTTGACATCTCAACAATCACTCTCAATTGGTTCATCGCTGTCTTTGTCAACAGTGTCCCTATGGAAGTGAGTTTTCCTCTCCACTCAATTAAAAGAAGCAAAAGTAGAAAGTTTATTTCTATGCCTTTTTTTTAAATTTTCCTAATGTCTAGTAGAGTACAATTATGAAAGTTGTCAAATCAATCAGTTTGAAAATGATTGGTTTGTGTGCTACCTTTCACTCCTCTTCTGCAGTACCAAAGACTGTCTCTCTAAATTAGAAATAAATAGGAAAAAAATGCATTATATGAGTCCCTTTTGTTTGATATATATTTTAAAATTAGTAAAAATTAGCTCACCTAACTTCCATTGGTTCGTCGCCGAGGAGGTAGAAGGAAGTGCCCTTTCGAGGATGCACTTTAATACTATCAACGAATGACAGCATGACATCTTTTAGCTCCTCCACAGCTTTTTGCAATGAATCGGCAGCCTTAAGATGGGAAAAAAGATGATTTACTTGACAAGAAAAAAAGAGGGTGTTTTGAAATGAACCGTACCTGATAGATGCTGTTCTTTACCCCGTGAAGGCTCTGAACAATGTCCTTGCGAAGAGACTGAAACCAAAAGGCGCCTTTTTGGACGACTTTGTTGGGGATTGTGGCGTGTGTTTTTACAGTTGCTACACGACTATCCATGGTAGTTGTAGTTGTTTCTGTGGTTGTCTCCGCTATCACCTCCTCAGTTCCAAAGCTTTCGACTTCTTTTTCCATAATTTCTTCCACATCAGTGGGCACCACCTCGACTGTACTTCCATCTGCGGTAGAATCCGTGGTTGTTAATTGTTCGGGCTCAAAAGGAAGGGCCTCGGAGGTCATTTCGCTGTCCGACTCGTGAACCTCGTCGCTTTGAAGCTTATGCTCCACATCAACTAAATCACTAACCGCACTCTCAGTGTTTCCTCCCTCCTCGATTGTCACAGTTTCCTCCATTTCCGGACTAAATGTAGCCGCTTCACTTGATAGGACTTCTGAAATTGGCTCCTCCTTGACTGCGCTTCCATCTACGGTGGAATCCGTGGTTGTTGGTTGTTCAGGCTCAAAAGGAAGGGCCTCGGAGGTCACTTCGCTGTCCGACTCGTGGACCTCGTCGCTTTGAAGCTTGTGCTCTACATCAACTAAGTCACTAGCCACACTCTCAATGTTTCCGCCCTCCTCGATTGTCACAGTTTCCTCCATTTCCGGGCTAAATGTAGCCGCTTGACTGGATGGAACTTCTGACGACGAAATTTTAGAGTGATCATCCTGGTATCCGGGTTCCACGGTGCTTGAAAAAGCTTCTTTCCCAGTTGCTTGAGTCTCGCTTTTGCCGGTGGATTCCGTTTCGAGAGCTAGAGTAGTTAAAAGTTGGTCCTCCCCATCATTGGCCTGACTTGTCAAAATCTCCTCCCCCTTCCCTTCAGTCTCGCCTTCCTGACCTTCTTCGTCAGGCTTCTTAGTTCCTCCTTCAGCTTCCAATTGGCTTTCCGGCTGATCGCTTTCACCAGTAGGTTTATCGCTCTCTAAGTCTGTAGTAGCATTTCCATCAACCCCTTCAGTTGTCAGTTGGAAGTCTCCTTCGAGGGTTGTAGCATTCGTGTCCACTTCACTACTTGACGAATCAGTCAATTCATGCTCTTCAGTGACGAGGGGGCTGTCGTTAGTCACCGCTTCAAGCAACTGTTCTACCACTTCACCGTCACCCTGTTCCACAACTTCAGATGGAAGAGTAGACGGCTCTGTGCCATATTCTGGAGAACCCGATGACTCACGGTCCTCATTGTTTGTTTGCATAATTAATGGAGTGGATGATACATCGATGGCGTCACTGAAAGCCTCTTTAGCGACGTCTGTTGCGAAAGCGTAACCTGTAGTCATTGGCACTGTTGTAACATCATCGGTTCTGGAAGGAAAATTGGTGGTAGCCAGACTAAAAAACAATCTCCTAAGCGGGCATAGTCAGTGTCTTCACTTTGGAATTCCTATACGAGTTTTGAAGCCTAGAATGGCGTTAGGACCTATAGCTTGATACGCATTGTGGTGTAGAAAAACCAAAAACAAAAATTTTTTATCAATAAACGCCATCAATTTGGAGGTTGACAGAAGAGTCCAACCTCTATTATGCTTTTTATCTGCATTACACCAGTTGACAGGTTGACAACTGTCAAAAAGATGACAATGTAAAGTGAAGTGTCGCTGGGTTATAATTTCCACACAAAAAATACTTCCAATCTCCTCCCCAAAAAAAGGGACAAGTCTAATCCACCTGATAGAGTATCATTTTGATTATAGAAGACAAAGAGTTCTGCCCCTTCAAAACTAGCTTGTCCATATTATTTAAAATAAACGCACCTGAGACCGACGTCTTGGTCGCCTTGCCCAACCCCAGTGACGAAGGCGAAGGTGAATTGAGTGACAGTGAGAAGTGAAAGGATGAAAGCGAGCGTTCGCATGATTCCACCGTCTGCTTGGCCTCACAGATGAAGAGCCGACGGTCTGTGGCGCATTTATAGCCGCTGGTGCAGGCATCAAGGTTGCAACTTGCCCAATAAAAAATGCACATGATTTTCGACTCCCCAATTCTCGCTCACATTCACATGAAGTGGTACATTAGATGGAATTTGGTCTGATACTTTTTTGTTGAGTGTTGACACTCTGACCGACTGTGATGGTGGTGTGACAAACACACCAGTTAGTGACAAAAAAGTCGGGGGCTGGCATAGCATTCTAACTAAGCTGAGAATGACTTGTCAGTGTCTCCAAAATTGATCGGAAAATGCTCGCATGAAATGTTTCACTGGCGCCCTGCTGACGTGATGGAATCATCACTTGACCGTGGGCGATGGTTGTTCCACTCATTATAGGTCTGGAGCGAAAATCCTCGGCTGTAACTCTTAGCTTTCGAGTCTCTAGCCCAATGCATTTGAATTGTTCAATTGTAAAGTAAAGTGGAGGCGGATATCACCTATCGGCTCCAAAAGGTTACATTTGGTCAGATTTGAACCTTTTGGAAATTGTTACTTTGTGGAGGACTTTGTTCACACCAGGCTATACCGATTCGGCATTCGTTGGCCTTTTGGTTGAAAAAAAAATGCTCTCAAAAAAAGCAAGCTCTAAACCTAGTCAAATAAAAAAAGTGGCTGGGATAGGTTTTCTGCTTAACTGGAAGACTGTTTGTCCATCCTGCTAGACACTTCTGCGCATATGGGATGTGTTTCTGTTGGAGGGTGAAAAGGTCCTCTTTCGTGTGGCCATTGCGCTTCTCATGCAACAGCAGGATGTCCTCCTCCGACAATCCGACACTCTGGCCTTCTGGAAGAGTATGAAAATGTCTGTGAGCCTTGTCTATGACTATGAGGAGCTTCTTAGTGTAAGTTGATGCAGACAATCATGAAAAGGTAGCAATACTACGTTATCCTTGCTGATGAAGGTAATTGTGCTTCTACTAGATCGCTTTCAAGGGCTTCAAAATGGTCAAACGCAAGGAACTCAAGTCTCGTCGGGAGGCAAAGATACGCGAGTTGGAGAAGAGTCAGCGACTGATCTGCGCTTTGGGAGAACTTAATAAGAAAGCAGTAAGACAGTTATTTTTTGCTTCAACTCTCACGATCAGTCCTCGTTCCCATTACCAATAAAAGCATAAGTCGCTGAAAAGTTTAAAGTAGTATGGTTAAACTAGCTTTCGATTTGCACTGCTGTTGAGTACCTCTTACCATTTCGCCTAAAACTACTTGCCAAACTCGTATGAGAAAAATTTTAATTTAGAGGTGTTTTCTTTTAAAAAGCTGCTTTTTTAACAAACAAATATTTTATATTTTTTCATGTAAAGCTAGTGAATAATATTTCCGGTAGGGATGCACCTCCGTCTCCTCGGGTTTTCTGCGCGTCTGCACTGGATGAATGTAGGTCGCATTGCCTGGACAAAATTCCTCAAATTTACTATCTTGGTTCACAATGTTTTCCTCCTTTTAACGGACACCATAGAGACAAGCGGTTTTGTATAATGAGTGCGCATATATAGGAAGTGGTAAACAAGTTTTAACGCTTAAATATGTTAACAATGCCACAAACATCCAGGAGACAGTCATTTTTTACGTTACATGTTCTGCTCGTCTCTTTGGCCGCCTATTCGCGTTGTTTTAGGATGAAGAATGGTGTTGTGATTCAGGTGGGAACATGTTTCTAGGCTATTAGCTACAGCAACACCGACAGATGGTGAGCATTCAAAGATACAAAAAGCTATTCCATCTAAGCATCTGGTTTACAGACAAGGGGCATAGATATGAATAAGTGGCCTTTCATTTCGAACACTTGGTTTCCTTTTGTGTGGCTATCGCTCCTTAGAAAGCCTTACAATTGAAGTAAAAGAAAATGTCCTTGTTAATCCCACTTGTAATCCACTTTTTACGCTCTTTTTTTTAGCGTCTCCATGTTTCATAATGAGCTGTGTTGAAAACGATTCCTACGTGCTGAAATTGGGCAACACTGAGGAGGACGTTTATTACGCCATCGAGGGTCAGGTACTTTCGCATTGGCAGCTGTCGTTGATTTTAAAAATCGCCTTTCTCCTAACTGCTGTGCCACTTTTTTAGTTTGATGCACCAATTATGTGCGCCGCATGGATAAAGGACAGACATATATTGCTGGGCTCAGCGAAAGGCTACCTCCACGCATTTGACATTGAAATGAGGTGAGTCGTGCCGCTTGAGTAGTATGCTCATTTTCGCATTCGTGCCACCAACTTTGTGTGTATGTGCGTGTGTGATTTGTAGGCAGAAAACATGGGAACTGAAGGTGTCTGACGGTGTAACAGCTATTGCAATTGGCCAACAAGCAGATGGCACAAAACACGCATTTGTTGGAACGTCTAATGGGAAGCTCGTTCTCATTGTGGTAACGATTGCTCTACTTAACTATTTCAGTAGCAACAAAATCTCGTCTTTTCAATACGTCGAGCCTTCCCCATGTCTAAAATATCAATGCTGGTGAATTTTGCCAACCATTTAATACCCTTCAAAGAATACCTCAGCTAGGAGGATACTGATGCACACCAATTGGTAGTGGGCTAGCAAAAAAGTCGTCTGTGTAGCAGTGCATTGGAGAGATTCACTGAGACAACTATGCGAAATATTTATGTTCCTTTCAACCGGCGTTTCGTATAACTTCGTTTAATACGAAGTTATAGTTAGATGCGGCCTAGTTCCTCCTTTAATCCGATGGATATGATTTGAGCCATGTACTGGTTATGACTGGATCCAGTTTTTTGCCTCGAGCACATCTTTGATGCTGCTTGGTCCTATTTTTGTAAAATGTGCCTCAGGACAAAGCCGTTTGGCAAACTCGTAAAACATAAAGTGGTTTTACGATATCGTGTTTTGTGCTCGAATAGAGTGGTTTTTTCCTCTCTTTTACTTAGTTTGCTCCCAAATTCCAGCAAATTAAGTAATTATCAAACCAATCTTATTAATCGTTCAGGTCAGATTCGATCTAGTTTAGTCTAGAGCTCGTCTTACCGACCCATATCCTTCTTCTGTAAGTCCTCATGGATTTTGATGTAGAACCGAGCTGCCAAAAAGGAGCCAGCTCCTTTGTTTTGAAAGCGTTATTTCAGCCTAGACGCAGCTCTGTTATAAATAGACACCAGGACTCAGAGACTAATAGCTAAGATGAGACAAGCAGATAGCATGTAGGTTGAAGCACAGAAAACTGAAAAAACCCACGCATTGCAACCAAATGCTTTAAGTGAATCCAACCTACCCTTTTACATTGTAGGGTTTGGAAGGCGAAACAGCTCCACAAAATCTGTACAGTCAAATCCTCGGCTTCATAGCCGTCTCATACATCTCCATTAGTGGCTCACAGGTGTGGTGTGCCTGTGGTTGCGTCATAGAAGTATTTGATGTAACGTAAGCGCACAACTTTCTGCCTACTTGAAACTTTTGATGTGAGATGATCACCAACTTTCTTGGGTTTAAGGACTTTTGACCATATACGCAAAATTACGGTGTCAGAAAACCCACTGGACAGTATCTGCTGTCTTGCTTCCTGCCCAAACGGTGTTTGGATTTCGTTGGTTGGCAAGACTTCACTCCAACTCTGGTCCACCAGCACGTTTGAACCGACTTGCTACTGCGACATTAGCAAATACGTGTCGTCAAGGAGCCCTGAAGTAGGTTCACGGAGCTTATCGCTGATGCGAATATTCTTGTCGTGGAAATGACAAGACAGGTTTGAGTTGCATTGCCTTCCGGTGCCATCCAACTGTCACATTACGAATTCTCTGTACTCTTTCCGAACCAGGTCTCACTGGAAAGCGAAAATCCGGATAGAGTGACTGCGGTACTGGCGAATGATTCGTATCTCTTCATTGGCACTGGTTCGGGTATTGTTTGCATCTACAAGACGCTTAAGTGGAAAAATTCAACTCTACCGCAGAGTAAGTTGTGTTTCCAAAAGAGACGCAGTTGATACTCAAATCTACCTTAGGGCGTACAGCCTGCTAGGTGGGGGGAGGTAGATTATTGTGCGATAGAAAAGAGCAAATTAAGCGGACTCATTAAGTCCTTCTAATTGAATGTCACAGATGGAGGAAGACTTTTGGACAGGCGTGATTTTATCTCACGGCGCTCAAATAGCCCTCACTTCCAAATGAACAAATTAGAGGCAACTCTCTTTCTGGACAGGTAGAAGTCGTCTAGCATCGCTTTATCACAGTGTCAACCTCGCCGACTATGCGCCCAATTCAAAGGTACTGAACTGGAGTCTGCGTCAGCCTTTCAGTAGGGAATACGATGACTCGGACATAGATGAGGCCCCTCGTTGCCCAAATCTTGAGGTTAGTACAGGGATTTCAGAATCACAAGACCCTACCAGGTCCTCTTCTCTCGCTAGTACTGCTGCTAAAGGAGTGAGTTGGGTGCTTCAATAATGGATAAGAGGCTCTAAAGATTGTCTAATCCTGCATGCTTCTACTATGCAGGAAGAATCAACTTTGTTCAGGAGATCGGCATCAGCGGTGAGAGGTCCTCCAGTCAACTCTCTCAATCTTCTCTTCAATCTAAAGTCGCAGGTTACGGAGTCTCCGATTCGCGCCTTTCTGCAATTGACGTAAGTTCTTACTTTGGAGGGAAAAAATTGCCACCAAAGCCTCGTTCGGCCTAAAATCTACCGGATGAGGGAAAATTCGTGAGAGTCTGAGAGCAGAATAACCCTATAATGCTTCTTTCTTTTTCATGTGGACTATAACAAATGGCAGGAACAAACAAGGGATCTGTGTCGTGTCCTTCTCTCAACGCAGTAACGAGGATGACGCCGTTCTTAAGTGGGCGCCCAAAAACAAGGGGGTAAGTTGCTTGGGAGAAATTTGACTATAAACTTGGAGCATGCTTCGACACGTGACTAGTGGCAAGCAGTTGCGTCATTTCCACTCTTCTTCAATCCAACTTTCTGTCACTCGTGCAATTTCAGTTGATACAAAAAAGTTTTTTCGTTGCAAGTCTTTGCTTTGCTCGTTTTTCAATGCAGAAGTAGGCAGTTGTTCAGTCAACACAAACTAAGCTACAGTGGATTTTGCCATGATTAATGTGACATTTCCTCTTAAGTCAACATGAACGAAATCATTTTGGCCAAGTCTGCGGTACTCAACAATACTGTGAATGTTTTTCTTTTTTGGAAGGTACTTTCTTTACTAACGTCACTACGGTGCTGAGACTTCCACCGTCTAGCAGTGCTCGCTCATGGATGGGGGAATTGATGTGGCTCCTGTTTGTCGTCCCTGACCTGCCAAAAATTTAAACAAAGCAGGGATCACAAAAAAGAGACTTCTCTATTTACTCTGTTAGAATTAACTCCGGAAATGTCGGCCATTGGAGATCCTCTAGTATCGAATTTACTAACGACTTTCAATACTTCTGAGTGGAATCCACTTTTTCCAATTATATTGAGTGCATTTTGCAGTGTTTCTTGATAAGCTACTTGCCCCCTAGCTAAGAGACATTAATGGCCTTGGCGATAAATTTCTCGCGACGCATCGTAACGCCCCGAGTCCAATCCTTAGGCCATCATAGGGCGTAGGAGTGGGCGCAAGGCCTCGCTGCAAACGCATATTAAGGGCTGATGCCGGTTGATGGTTACTATGGCGCTATTATGGTGACCAAGGTCTGGGGAGATTGTAGGGTCATCGTACCCAATCTCACAACTTTAAGAAGTGGCCTTCTGAAAGATACTTATGCCCAAAAATTACTCCCCACGTGGAGATATCATCGTATTTCAGCTGCAATCTGTCGAACACAAAATTACTTATTTTCTGCACATTTAAAGCTCCTAAAATGGCCTTTAAAGAACAGATGAAAATTCGGTCATTTGAAATCTCGACTTCTGATGTCACGACTAGCATGAATTTTAGACTTTGCGGACTATTTCAAGTGAAACCTGATATTTGTTGGTGTTTAAAATTTTGGGTATAAAATTGAAGAATGCTAAATGTCTGTTCTTTTCTGTTTCGAGGGATGTCCGTGGACGAACGTGCCTATGTTTGAACTCTGCATTAAGGATTCGAAACCAATTCTGCCGGCTTACTTGAAAAGTGCATCACTGCGAAAAGTGTCTTCCGTAGATTCCCCATCCCCCCTTCAGTGATTTGCCTTTCTTTATGTTTTAAAGCCAACCATTTTAAGAAATTTTTTCACAATCAGATGACTCATGCGGTGTTGGTGAAGGCAGAATCTTGAGGCAGAATACGCCTTGAATATGGTTGATAAATGGCTAGGACAGATGACCAAATTGTAATGGCTTTATTCTTCCCTGAAGACAGAAGGGGTCATTATACTGGATCAAGGTAGAACAGAAGAGCTTGGGGCTTACTGGAGCATCCCGATGATCAATTCTTCCAGTGGAGGCGCTAAAACCCAGATTTAAGTGCTTCTAGTACCGAGAAAGGTTGAACAAATGAATGAATTAGCACATAACTCACCTCTCCTTTCAAGTGCCGTCCACTTCACTTCGCTTGGTGAACCTCCCCCGTCGTTGTCACTTCCACTGGATGTGGGGTTTTGCCATGTTTGAGGAGTGTGTTGGCCATATCGTGCACCCATCACTAGTATTAAGGTTGACGAGGGTTAAAACAGTTTAGCGCTGGTAACGATTGGTATCCATTCCTCCTTGCTACTGACCTCGGACATCAACCTGGAAGAGACATCGAGTTTCGTAGATAACTCCGCTTCATCCATTAATAGCGTTCCGAGATTGCAGAGAAGTGGATTAGCTTCCGAAGGCAGCGGTCTAGTAGCTGCCGTCACAGATTCCATCACGTTAAGGTTTAGCGCTTAGTCCTTCACTTAAGATGGCATTTGACTTCCACTGCCGGCAATATGGCCTCTAAGACTTCCATTAAAGGGAAAGAAGACTCATTACTCGGACAGAATATGCATTACCGACGTACAGAAAGAAGAGCTGAGGGCTACTGGCTTGGCCCTGGAGTCCTGCTGTCCATTAACAGCACTAAAGCTGAACCTTATGTGCCTGCAAAACTACAACAAAAAGTTAAATAAATAATCAGAGTTCTACAATTCAATTCTCCAACAGAGTGAAAAAAAAGACCCTTAGAAAATAGTATTTGCGCCGGTCTTACCCTCACCAGTACGATGAATCGAGCTAATTCCTAGGCTACAATTTTATTCCTCTCTCCCACTTCATCTCGCCTTCAACGACCTCTGCAAATGTGACTCTTGTTTAAATATTCACAGGTGGAACACGGCGGCGAGTGAAAAGTCACAAAATTAACCAACTGGGCTTTGAGTTAACATGCACTTTCAGGTTTTGCCGAATGGAAAGTTCATAAATAATTGCACAATTTTATGAGTTTAGGGGGGAGGGAAGGGTAGGGGAGAGAGGAGAAGGGCGATGCACAGTCCCCTGTGAGTTCTCCCATTGGAGTTTGGGTTTAGGGCAATATCTGCTCCGGATGAGAATCAAGAGGTGAGCATAATCCAGCCTTATTATTGCTCTGCGCTACCATCGAAGTGTAGTGGAAGCGCATCAAAGAGGTCGGAAAAAAAAAACATTAAAAAAAGTATTTCAGCGCCCCATGGTATCCCTGATGACTAGAGAAGACATAATACTTGGGCGAAATATGGATTTTTGCAGTAAAGAAGGGCGAGACGGCCCTCTGACCCCTAACCGGGTCCGGCAAGGGGGACGGTGGTGGTGGGGGCGCCCCCCCCTTCAGGACTCGGTGTTAATTAAACACTCAACACAATCCCCCAACACAGAAGCATTAAAGTACCCAAAAAGATGACGAAAGTGCTTATTCACTTCAAAATCACTTTTGTAGAGGTCCAGATGTCTAAATTCTTAAGCAGGAAAGGTAGAACACCCAGGAAGAGGTCATTTCACTCCCTCGGTGAATAAGAGACTTAGAATTCAACTCGAAGAAAAAAATTATTTTTAAGCAAAAGTACATCTTTAAATAGAATGCGTGAGGCCATCAAGCCACGTTATTCTCATTTTTGTGTTTGGGATTTCAGTAGCCCAGGCCTGCTTATAATGGAGCAAAACATCCGCCTTGGACGATGGGTTGATAAAATGGGGCTGACGAGGGTCACCCAGCCATTACCGTCCTGTCAAAGGGGTTTTGACAAGCTAGAGCATTTGAAGACCAGCATTCCGAGATGGAACTGTTTGAAGAAGAACTGTTACTGTCTGCCAAATTTACGCAAGGCCACTTTTTTGTTCTTCTCCACCTTTGTTTGCCTTTCAGACATCGAAAAATGCGTTAATAGCATTGGGATGATAAATTTTATTTCAAAAAAGTAGGTAAAGGGGAAAGAGGTAGGGAAAACGTCTACTTTTTGGAGTTAAAATTGTTTCACAGGCCCTACCAACGAATCAATGGGGATAAAATCATTCAACAGCGAAGGCTCTTATCAAGCCTTGTCCTTTTAGTAGCTTTAAACTAGTTGAAAGGGAGTGTGGAGGTGGAAACCGGACTTTTGAGTTTACAGATCCATCATGCAAGGCATGCTACCACGATGCACTTCCACACAGTAGCGCCTAGAAAGTTGGTGCCATTTTAAGAAGCAGTTGCAGCACACAACTGCAGTGGAGTGTGAATGAGGCCCGTTTTATGCCAAAGAAAGCATTAATTTTGATTTCGTGGGTATTCGCTAGTGAAACTATTGTGACGATTTGGCAAATCGCCACCAAACTACTTGAAATGGGTTGATGTTGCAAGGAAAGGCGAACGTATTGCAGCTCTCCAAGACTTCCATGCATACAGGGCAGGTGAGGGGCTACTGGCTGCCCTTCAGGAACACAATCTTGGAGCCTTAATTGATTTTGTTACCTTAATCGAGAGTTAAACTAACAATCAGAGCATTGCATAGGCCTTTCTCCTTTCCTGGACTCGCCTTGGTCGACCTTCCCTCGTCGGTTGTCACGATGCCTTCGATGGTGCAATTGGAACCCAACCAACCACGCCATTCATCCAAAGCCCACGCACAGGCTCAATCAGTCAATAAAGGACTGGGGTGAAGTAGTTTTTGAGATAAAGTTTCTCGTCTTTTCCTCTTTCCCGTTTTGTTCTCTCCTTCATGCTGCCCAAGCCTGTAAGGGCAGTAAGAAGGTGTGGTGGGTTTTACAAAAAACTCTTTCCCATATGGTTCATTGTCAGTATCCCTGCGGTTGTTGGCAGCATTTCTCAGAGCAGGGGACTCGGACAGTTCCTTTCGGAATCCGGGTGCGTTTTTGCACTGTCACAGAGGCAGTGCGTTGAGCCTTCTTTGAGAGTGTCACATGGCATCCTGCTATAGCCCGGCCTCCCGGCAGCGGTACAAAAGTGAAACTCTCAAGTGATCCGTTACCAAATTTGGAAAAATAACTAAACAATCAACGTCGCCATTCCTTTGGAGCCTTGGTTCTCAACGTCTGTTCGACGCATAGCTAAACGCTGCCTGGAAGATGCAGTAAAAGGAGAATCGGCATCATTCGGATCCACCACACCGACATTGTTGAAGATGCCTCTTCTAGATTAGATTTACTCAGGTAAGTACAAAAACGGCAAGAAAATATGGAAGGATTTTCAAGGCTTTCCACTCCACAAATAGTTGCATTCCATGGGTTGTCAAAATTTTTGCCATCTTTGACATCTCATTCCATTGAATAAATCGTCTCTCCACAAAACTCATGAGTTTAAAGTCAACATTCGAAGTTTATTATTTTAGACAAAACAATTTTGTTAATGTCCACACATCACATGCCTATTTGACAGTTCACGTCAAATGTTTCCTGGGAGAAGAAGAAGAAGAAGTGTTCCACAACAGTCCCCGATTCACCTCATGGCACCAAAGGTGGATGCCACTCGAAATACATTTCGACGGTTGTGCTTACGTCTTCCTATTAAATTAAAATGCCTAACTTTAGAAAAGTAAACAAGGCAAAGTTCTACCTCATCAATGTTGATAACTACTGCTTCTCTTCGGAGGGTAGGAGTTGATTAAGAGCCTCTACAAGGTAATAACTTATGAGTTTTAGTAAGAAATGAGTATTAGTTTGGCCAAAAATGATATTTTTCGGACAAATTGTCAAATGAAGAACAAATTGTCCGCCTCCCTCTCCTCCCACGCCTCCCCCCTCCCCCTCCTACGCCTCGGGGGCCAATGGAAAGTTGGCATCTCCCATTTATTTTCCTCAATGTTGACTTTACTAAATGACAAAACGTATTTTGTAAGCTAGGCAAAAAAAGATAGTTTCAGGGCATGTAACAATTCTTTGTGAGAGATTGGCACTTGCTTTCAACTGCTATCTCCTCCAACGCTCACTGCAAATTCAGCGGCAATGTAGTAAAGTAACCCTTTTTCATACACCTTCGAGACAACGACTTTACCAGTCGAGTGGCGGCACAATCGGTGGGCCAAACATCTCCCCACTTACAGGCAGGAAGCGCCCTCCACCCATTCAACCGTAGATTTGCCTACTTAAGCCCAATAGGATCACTCTATGCCACAATGTTAACACAATTAGGCCACTCGGCACCACTGCGCACGGCAGCCGAATATTTCCAGCCAAATAGGCTAAATTAGGCAACAGTTGTTTTCGGCTACTTTGACAGCCTAAGCGAATAACTCTGCGGGGTTGCTAGAGCCCACGTGGCATTCGAACCAGTACGTGGGAGCTTTCCCCATTGTGTAATGTTTCAAGCGGGGCAGGAGGAAGGGGACAAAATTTCACGGCTGGCTTTTTATTTTTAAATAAAACTTTTGTATTGAAATTTAGCCTATCTTTTACTACAATTTACCTAATTTATCTAATCATGATTGACATGAAATGTTGACATATCGCATCGCGCTCCCCCCCGCCCCCCCCGCGTTCCCCTCCCCCCCCTCTGAACCTGACAACCAATCAGCGATTGAATTGTCTTACTCAAAAAAAAAAAAATGTGTGTTAGGAGGAATTTCCAGTCTAAATAAGTGTTTATAAATGCAGCCTAAAAATAAGTTGACTGAAAACTTTACGCGGGTACCAGCATGGGCGTGTCCAACTTCAAATGATATCCGGTAGTTTCTAGCTTCCGCAGTAAAATCAGTTTCCGTTGTCATCAACATTTATCCACATAAACACTTCGAAATGCAGACTGAAATATTCATGCAGTAAATGTTCCGGTTTTAATGCGCTGTAAGGCAATTTAAATTCCCCCCTTAATAAAATGAAGCGTGTGGTTTTTTTTTCGCCCCTTGAGGAGAAAGGTCACTTGGAAATCGCTGGCCTGAGGACTTTGCTTGGGTGTCATGCTGCAATGCTTGTAAGAGTTTGTCATTTGGATCGACGTCAGCCTCGCTTCATTCATGAATGTGACTTGAGCTTAACACCTCTACGAGCTTGGTTGGACTTTTGGAGAATCTCGTGGTAGATTAGTCCTGATGAAGGGGAAAGTCTCCTCAATTTTGGGGTGATAGTGAAGCATCGCCCATCACCAGCACTTGGAGTGATTCAATTTCTCCATCCATTACGCGCTACACACTTCCAAGGCGTCCACACCACTTCGTCTCCACAAGACCGGGCAGTAGAGAACCGGAACAGACGGCAAGAAAATCCGTTCAACAAGAGTCTCCCTTGGATAAAAGTGACAATTCGTCTACGTTTTGAGTGTTTGTGACTCTAAGAATCCATGCGGTCACCTTCATCAAGGCATCCCCACTTGGATGGACGCTAGTATGCTGGTGTGGACTGCTCAATGCGGTTTTATTGTAATAAAAAATGCAGTTTTGGGGTCCGAAAAAGTTACAGCTTTTAATACATACGTACCTTAGCAAAGATTGCCATTTATTGCCCTACTTTGGCTCGAGTACTTAAAACTAATAGGTTTTATTACGTATCGCACCACCCGAATTCAGCGTGTGTTTTCGACGTTTCTTACCGAAAATCACGCGAGGTTAAAACTACTCCTGTTTAAAAGGTAAAGATTGAGAAACTGCTTGGGTTCAGAGAAACAATAGAACCTTTTCTAAGTAGTTTTAACGTCCAACATCAACCCGATGATCCGGTGAATGGCCATCTGGTAAAACCCTGACAAAGTGTAATCTTGACCGAGGCATTCAAAGACGGAGCTTCGACACCGTCTTGACGTTGGTTGTCCCCCAGTCCTGATTTACCGGCTTTGCATGCTTCCGAGCCATTTCAAGTTTCGTGCTCTGCATTTAAATAAATAAATGAGTTCGGCCAGTTGGCATCGCATCCTGCAATAAGTCTAACCGACCACTTGGGGCTCCGCCATTGAAGCCTCCGCCAGGCGGTGGCATCCAAGAGTGCGACAGTGCTACGTGGTAGGAGGCCTTTTGACGTCAAAAAAGTCTCAATCGCTATATCTACAGTATCACAGATTTTCAAAAAATAAAAAATCCAGATTTCTATGGCGTGGAATGAATGGTGGGAAGCTGCTTTTAACGGATGTCAAAGTTTTACACTTTTTCCCGCCGTTCCTTTGTGACAACTGTGTCACAGTGATAGGCGCTACACTTGTGGTGGGAAAACTCGGATCGGCTTTTCTTCCTCCTCCGCTGGTTTATTTCGCAAAACCACCCATTAGTCCATCAATTAATTTGGGTTGCAAGCTCTTTGGATGCCATAAATAAGGCTTTATTTAATCCGGTTTGCCAAATTAAAAACACCCATCCGCTTTATTACTAGTGATTGTGGCAGACCTTTCTATAAGGCAGGCGATTTACTCACTTTATGGAAGATTAAAAGATACAAAAGTGGAAAACCACCTGGGTATCCTCTTTACAGTTCAGCAGTGGAGTTTTCCACTCATGGAAGGCTACGCTAAAGGTGCTAACCATTGCATCGGAGGGTAAAAGAAGGGATAGAAGCACTTTATTCCCACCGTTCTTGCACCGATGCGATGACATGCCATCCATTTTTGTAATGTGGTCTTGTGCTACGACTTTTCGCATTCAATTATGGTTTTATGGTAATTTGAACATATCGCTGGGGCAACGCCTTTTGGGAATATATTGCGTTTGTATTTAGCGAAGCTACTCAATACTGGCACTGATTGAACTCCAGGGTGGGCAATTTTTAGTCTAATAACCTCAGTCTGTTTTACAAAAGATCAAGTGTAATGCTTTGATTGCTTAGGTTGACCATTGGTTTTGGTCTTGCGGACACTTGAGACTCCGCTGGGCGATGTGGCCTTATTCTCTACTTCGGCAATGCATATTCCACCCTCAGTAGGGATGGAAGGAGTCTCAGCTTGCAATACAAGCTTCCAACTCGCACCTACTAGCTTTTAAAATATTTATTGTTCTATTTATGGGCGGAGGAAAGGCTCGTCTAGACAGCTCACCTTTTGATTCACTCCCCCCTCTGATAACTAGGCCAGTCTCTTGAGTCCACTCTCAAGAGAAGAAACTGAAACGCTCTTAAGACACATAGGAGAGAAAATGACACCTCCCCAGCGCTGTACGAAAAGTCGGCCACTGGGTCGACTGGGGACATGATACGGCGGCGTTTGGGGCACTGCACCTCCACTAAAGCATTACAATGATCCATTGAGTTGGGAGGGCTGGAGTGGAGTGGAGTGGAGTGGAGTGAGAGAGGAGGGAGGAAGTGAGTGAAAACCACCTAATAAGTTGCCTTTGGTCAACTAATACAGCAGCAGAATTGTCCTTGCCAATTAACTTGGAACCCAGTCACACACGGCGCAGTAGCCAATCAAAACCGCGGACCGGTTTAGCATGGTCGCACAAATGCAAGGGACTTCATTAATGCCACAAAAATTTTTCAAATGCAACTGCCACCGCAAATTAAACCTCCAAAATGCAATTAATATGATCCGATTACAGGACTGATGCTGTCGTAATGCTTTGTTATGCTAAATTGTTGTTTATTTACTGGGTTTGGATTATGCTCACAAGGAGTGGAAGGATGCTCACACACGCCGGTAAGTCTTCTTGCACACTCTTATCAAAGTTATTTGTTAAATTGATTCCTTTTCCCCCATTTTTTCTTCCTTTATGCCTTAAATTTAGGCATTTTTGCATGGCTTTTGAGATACATACTGTCATAGTTTTAATAGAGAATATCATCCATGCCATTAAACATTAGCTTTAGAACCTCCAGCGTTGATGTTGGTTATAAAATATAAATTTTTGTCTAGATGACTCTTTCAAGCCTTAAAAATATAGCACTTTTCTGTGGACAAAAAGAGTCTACTTCAATTTGCTCGTCGCCTGTCCAACCGGAAGGCGCTTGGATGGACACCGATTCAAAGCACTGGCACTTATAATGAAAATGAAAAACAAAAAAAGCAGATTTTATTAGTCCGTACGCATTTTCTCAGTTACCGACCTTCTTTTGCCCTGTTAATAAATAGAACATGACACCACTTCTAAAACTGCAGCCCTTTGCGTTGTGACGACAAGCCTTGGCATTTGGCACGACTGACAATTAGCGTGCCTTGTTTTAGTAACTTCATTTTAAAATTGCGTGTGTGTTTAACTTTGTTTTAGGGCAGAATTGTCTCCACTTCGAGGGGGACAGTTGGATTGAAAACCACTTCTCCAACGGACCCTTGTTCAGTGCCAACGAACAGATCGCCCTCCAATTCAGCACCAGTCAGGCCAATGCACCGCTATTTTTTACCGGTAAAATTGAGCATTACATATCATTTTTTTGTGCGTTTTCATACTCATCTCCTGTCAATAAAAACGGTGCCCAAGTGATCATTTACGTCCGCTGATGAGACGATGAAATTGGGGTTTGTTTTTCTCTCCCTCTCCTCAAGACCCAATGAGTCACTGGCTGTTGATGTTTAAACTTAATTTCAAAACACTGGCAACTGTTGGTGCACAAATTGGGCAAATTCTTTTACGAAGCTGAATAAATTATGCTGAAGTGGATGAAGGTGGCTGGGAGGAGGAAGAGAGGCAGGGAGGGAGAGAGGGAGGGAGGGAAGAGAGGGAAGAAGAAGGCGGGACGTTTCCATCACCCTGCCTCGAAAGCAAATCCCAAATTTCGGCTCTTTACCCACCCCGCAAATTGCAAATCAAGGGGCTATTCTTCTTCCCTTACAAAATTTAAACTATCAAAGTGCTTAAGTTAGTTTATTGTCTTATGAGGCATTATAGAACATTAAAAGTGGAACTACAGTTTCCTGTCTCTGACCGATGGCCCAATTCTGTGGAGTCGGTTCCAGATTTCGTGAACAAAGGGGAACATCATGTTCTCATTCAAACTGTTTACATTAATATTGCTGTTTTGATAGTCTTGTCCAGCTTTTATCACACCTTAGTCTACTGTCAGTGAGTTCACAGTGCATTGACCTTGAACTCTAAGGTCAAATTGGAAGTCGCGTTTGCTTCACTCTCCACTGGCTTGGATCGAAGCTAACAAATTATCATTTCCCCTATTTTTTGGGTTTGTCTTTATATTTTTTTGCTAGTCAGAATTTTAAAAAATAAATTTGCTTTTAAATTTTGACTTGCAAGAAAAGTGGAGGCGAACTTCCCTTCCCCCTTAGTCAAAACCTCTCATTTGGAGTTCACCGACCTTTTGGATTTGATAAATTAAAATAATTTTTGTAAATTTATGCAAAATTAAAAGGGAGTGAAAGGAGTAAAGGAGTAGCCTAATTATAAGCTGTGTTGTTGGTTTTTTTTTGAGAGGCTGCAGTTCACGCTACACTCAACGGGAGGGTGGATTTGGAACGCTCTTGGATCCTCTCCTGCATAAATTGGAATTCATATTGTCTCAAAGAGTCTGGTGTAACAAAACTAAAAATAATGCTTCGTGCATGGTGTTTGACAGATTCGTAGGGCTCCGAGTCAGGCATGTGAGAGTGGAAAAAGGCGCCCCGCAAAGGTGTGGACGGTCTCCGATGCCAAAAAGCGGAGCACCGAACGGGTGGTACTTGGGATCAAATATTTGTTGTCGGCATTCCTTCGAGTTACCTCTATTACAGTCTAAAAGTTGGTCACACCAATTCTTTGACCTCCTCAAGTACTCCTGTGAATAGATGTCGTCTTCGTCAAAGCAGGAATGAATGTGGATCCCAACGAGAAGGCTTGAAGGGGGCACTAAATGAGATATCATATAATGAAGCAAATTTTTAGCTTGTTTTGAACCAAAAATTCGTCTATTTCTGAGCATATTACAATGGATACCTTCTAAACAAGACCTTTGATGGAAGCGGGGTTTTTTTAAGCATCTTTCCCCTGTCAAGGATTGACAAGTGTTGACTGATGCTCAGCGGTGCAAACAATTTGTGCCTCAAGTGCTTTATGCAACAAACATTCCGTGTAGACTTCACATTCTTCTCTTCACACTCGGCCACTGTAGAGCCATCAGGCCTCCTATCTAAATCGCTTCTTCGCTTTCAATAGATGCAACCATTTCCATTTCTCCATCATCGCCTTCCATCGGTGGGTGCTAAGAGCCACTTTCAAATGCTTCCTTCGATTTCATGGCATTCACTGCATTTCAAAAGTCCTAGCCGGTTCCTCTTTTGAACTGATCGATGGTCGAACACGGTCTTAATATCATCATTGAGAAACGTCTTTGCTACCCTACTTCCTCATTTTCACAGAGGAGTCTGTCTCCTGTACAACCTTACAGAAGAGTAAGCATCGCTTATCTCCTGGTGTGGTGGGTCAGGAGGCATCACCGAGCAGGAATGCCAATGGAGAAAAAGTCGTACTATTCAAATGTTACAGTCCTTCTTGACTTTCATAATAATCTACTGATTGCGGATTGCAGACCCGTTATGTCTTAGCTTTACCATCTTGGCGTTGTGTTGAAAGGCTGCAACGAATCCTACTATGAGCTCTCACTGAAATCGGGTCTACTGCATCTGCGAATTCGTCTTCCCGCGGAAGTTCCCTCCGATCAGCCCGCCGAGGCTGTCTCACCCACCGCCGCCGCCACTCGCACCGCCTTCAAGTGGTTCCAGTCGGCACGAGCCGGTCACTTGTCTGTGCGCGAGACTCTTCCCGCCTTTGCTGGACTGGAGTCACGCCTAGACGATGGCCAGTTTCACGACCTCTTGTTGGAACGCAGTCCTGATCAGGTTTGTTGATGGTGCCGAAGCGCTTATTCGTTCGTTGCCTCACACAAGAATTCTTGCCTAAGGCAACAAATTTTTACCAAAAATTATCCATAACTGCTCTAACTTTGTCCATTGAGCTAGTTCGTGTTCTTGGTCCTTTCTATATTTAAAAAAGGCGTCTAAATTTAGGCGCCGTTCAAACCCTCCCTCTCGAAGAAGCAGTGTTGTTGCCAAATGCAGTGCATGTATACATTCTCCTGTTTGAACACATATTTATCCAAAAGGTGGCGATTTTAATGCCTCCCAGACAGTCCATAAATTATCAGACATGTTTACTGAAGGTGTTGTGGACAAATGTTCGTAAATAGCAATTCCCATTGTTTTTTGGCTTCAATGAGGGGGAGAATTGAAGTTGTCGAGACGCCTCTTCATTCAAATCCTCTGGGTGCTTTCTTATCCCACACCCTGTGCCCCGGATTCATGAAGGTAGGCTTTGACTGCTGTGCCCTCCTGACCGTCCATTGCTCGAGAGTCAATGACGGATGTCCAGCATTCGCTAATATCCATCCATGCATGTAAGGATTACCAAACCCTCACCAGTGGTTAATTAATGCGGCGGAGATGTTTTACCTGCTGAAGAGGCCACCCGAAATTGGCTGATCCAGTCAATTCCGTAGTCGACTTCTTCAGTCTGCAACTTCATGTATCTGGGCTGCTTTTTCAAATCTCTTCAAGAAGGCTTTTTTGCGAGGGGATAAAACAGCCCCTGTGTATGCGTACAGCCACGTTACTCTTTTTCATTGTGTATGTACAGTGTTCAGTTTGGAGAGGCTGAAGGTTGTTTTGATACCCATTAACATTTGTTCCAACATTTTAATGCCCGTATTAAGGCTTAAGCCGAGGAAGATGAAAAAAAAACACGGCGGTCCCACTTAGGTTCTCCGGAGAAAAAGATTTTTTGAATAATTGCTTAGCTGTATCCCACCGTAGGATAATTCTTCATCGAATCCACAGTTGGGTCTCTTGGAGGCCAATTTGTAGGGATTCCCTCCCCTCAGTCGAGGCTTGTACCGCTCCCCGCCTCCTCTCCCCTCCCCGAATGGGCCGTCGTTGTCTTCCGAACGATGGTCCTGAAGTCAACATAAATTAGACAAATAAGTGCGGAAAAAATGTGGGAAAAAGGCAGGCCAAACAAATTAATGCAATAAAAAAAACAAATCCAAATGAGGCGACTTTTTATTACATAATTTTGGACCACTTCTCTCCACGTGTTAGCATGTCTGTATGACTGGACCGTTAATTATGCCTTCTTTGTGGCTGGTTAACAGTTGCTGGTTGGAAAGATTGCTTACGCACTCCACTTTTATGTCTCCTATTCCCTAGTTCTAATGGATGGCAGGAAGAAGTGGCTTTACATCTTCTAGAGGGAGCGAACCTACAAAGCTTACCATCCATTGCACCTGATCGAGTCAATCTTGTAATTCAACAAGGGAGTGCTTTATGGCAGCTTCATTGTAGCCTTTGGATCTCAAAGGGAATGGGAACAAGCACTTCTTATCACAGCAAGCTGGCTTCAACGACCCTATCTTTGCTGTTAATGCAGGTGTAAACCAATGCTCACAGTTTTAATCAACGAAGATACGTAATTTCAAGGCTAGGGAGACCTCGCCTCCCAGATGAAGCGTCGGATTCAAGACTTCCAGCAATCCGCCTCTCTCATTCAAACTGGATCCACGAAGCAGACGAGCTCGCCTCACACCCATCAGTTTTACATGGCCGTGCGATTCGCAAATGTGGTTCAAAAGAACCCCAAAAATACTGCCAATTTGATGTAATGCCATACCACTAGGCGGTGTAGTACACGGGTATAAACAATAGCATACAGTGAAGACGTTCCCACAAACGAGGCTTATCAACACCCACACGCAGTTATAAACCATTCGCACAACTTTGGAGGGAGAATATCCTCCTGTCCTGAGAATCCGACTTGCAAACTATGCTACCACCGATTCACAAGACGTGGACATTTGGCTTGCACTACGTACAATTTTAAATTGCCTGAGGATTTTTAATTTGACACAGCCTCTACTGCAGTACTACACCATCTTACAAGGTGGACCGTAGGTTGATAATTTACCTGCCCTTTGAAATGGACCGTGGGGCGCTGCGCTTTGTTGGTAATGAATTTGCAGACGTGAACAGCTGCTTGCCCCTAGACGGTCACATCGTGCCTCTCCCACTTTTTGTGGGCTTTTATGCCCAATCACCGTCAATATAAATGGTTATGCCATAAAGGCAGGCGATTCGTTCCCAAGGCTTCTCGTCCCCATTAGACATTCTTGATGCGACTCCTCGTGTAGTTTATGCAAGGCAACTTTTAAGCTTCTTTTTTTGCCTAGAAAGTGTCAATAGAATTGTTAGCCGAACGAAGGAGGCGAGCGAATTGGCAGTCCGTTTGATGTTTCGGGGTTAAGTCACTTGCCAAGACACTGCCATTGGGGGAGGAGGAAAGCATTGTGAAGTGGGGCTTTTATCACCACCTTTCATTTATACGCCTAATGGCTCAGTTGATGTTGACGCTGTGTGAAAGAACGTGTAAATTTAATGGCCGAAGAGAGAATTGTCCTTTAATCTTTATAGACCTGGGGTTTACACCACTGACAACTAGCTGTGCGAGCTCATGAAACAAACCTGGTTTGAGCTATTAAGGCAGTAAGCACTAATGATTTGACAAACTACCCAACTTTGTGTTTATTTTTGACAAGGAATACTTCTTCTTACATCATCAATTTCCAAAGGACCGTCAATAATGCGGTTAGACCTGCAATCACTTCTGAAAGGTGAACATTAGGGTTGACAGCTCCAAATGGGGATGAATCCTTAGGAAAGCAGAATCGGGATTACTATGTAATGCTTTGATTGCTTGTTCATTGCTCACTTTTGGCTGCGGAAACGCTTAAGTTACCACCTTTGAACTTCCGCTAAGCGCCATGGCCTCTGGGCTACACCAGTATCCCTCCAGCCTTCCCCTGTTAGGAGTTGTCGCAGCCCATGCCATTCATCTATCACTTTAAGTTTTTGCAGTCAGTACTAGAAATCGCGGTAGCAGCCTTGAAGCCGAGAGAAAACATGACATTTGGATGGAATAATGCCTTAGAGACTGCCTACATGGTCCGAGGGCCGGTCCGCCCTCGACAAGGGAACAATGGTGAAGGCCCCAAGCAACGCCTTACCAAGACCGAGAGTTAAACAAACAACAATGCGACTGTAGTAGTAATTTAACTTCCCAATCTAATAGAGCAGTCGTGTTTGAGAACTCCAAGGCCCACGCTTTTGGCTGACCAAATCAGTCCATTTAGAAGTGGAACCTCGAAAAGTGACAAAACGACCCTACATCGTCTCTACCCAAGCGCAGCTTGTTGTGCATTTCAAATTGCTCGGACCACTAAAAAGTATTTAATTTTTTTGTTCTTGTTAGGCCACTTTACTACCTTTGCCACGAGGGAAAGCCAACTTTCTTGTCATAAATGTCTTCTTTAATTGCAATAGCATGAGATTCACTTGATTTATGTGTCCGCCTGAAGGCTTTTAACTGCCTGCTTGCCTCTACTCACTGCCTTGTAGATTCGCGTCAGTGTCGATGAGAATACAGTCTTCTTTCAACCTCTCAGTTTTGACAAAATCCGACCAGGTTTCCTCGAAATTCAACACGTCGTCCTCGGCTCCCTGCCCACGAAATCCACCGATCCAGAGGCGTTCGGTGGTCAGATTAGACGAGTGGGTTCAACTATACATCTATTTCGCGTGTTTTTTTGTCTTTCAACCCCCTTTTCCCCCCATTTCGAAAACATAATACGTGCTTTTTTTTCTCCCGGACATTATTTCACGTCTGTGGCCATTCTTAACCAGGCTTCGTCATGCCTTTTTGATGACACACCCCGTGTGTGTGGTCAACTGTAGACACAGCTCTACATCAAGACGTGTACTTTGAATTAAATATTCTTTTTACCCCTTTTTTTCATCCTGGCTTAAGGATTTCTGGCTCTCGGGGCTCCTCCAGTTCTATGATTGGACGGATCTTAAAGGCATATAGCAGTAGTGTTAGTAGGTAAAGCGAACACGGGAGCAACCGGATGCTCAATTTCGTGTAAGCCTTCGTGAATTAAGTTTTTTTGCTATCAAAGACTTCCTTTGTAAAGCAGAATTGTGAATTTATTCTACCCTGCATTCAGCAAAACAAAGTGATGAATGGCCATATTACTTGGATTGCATACCAGATTTGCACAAATCCGGGTCAAGTTGAAGCCTTACCAGGTTGGATGTTAACACCGTCCTTACATACTGTTGGCTTGTCCTCCGGTCTAACATGAAACACAGGAAAGAAAGAGTAGAAAAGCCTTTTTTCCTGTACCGCGTTTTTACCCAACCCCACATCATGCTAACAAGTCAGCCGGAGCCCTGTCAAATGTTCTTCCCTTCCCAAAGTGGTCATTTAGTTCGAAATAGGCAAAGGATTTGCTCCCACTTCCAAACTTAATGTTAATTCCCTTTTTATAACTTATTATTTTCAAAAATTGCAGCCATGGTAACAACAATGAGCCCTAATTTACTGCTGCATGTCATAGAAGATTTGCCTGCTCAAAAGTATGTTGTGATTGACAGGCCATGCTGCAAGTTGATGATACAACCCTCAACATTCTCCAATTTGCTGAAAACTCTCTCCACGGCTTTGAAATTACGGGTGGTCGTCCAACCAAATGTGTGGCGAAGTCAATCCTCTTCTCCTCGGTCTCCCTTCGACGCGTTTACCTTCTTCTTCGTCTTCCTTCGCCGTCGACAAAGTCGAGTCCTCCACCACTGTTTAATAAGCTACCGATGTACGCAAGTCGCATTCATGACTGGCAGCAAATTGAAATAGACTTCAATTCTCACTCGAAAAGTGCTCTTCTATTCCTCCTGTTTCATCGACTTGGAGAGCTCTCCGTTCCACTCTTGAGTGTGGAACTTCGTGATGGAAGCCCTTGGTTAGTAACACAAAAACAAGCGCTGGAGATTCGTGCAAAAAAAACCAACCTCTTGCGTGTGGGTGCTGGAAAAATTACAATCCCTGGACACCACGAAGCGGCGATTATTGCGACGGGTTACGCCACACTTGAGTACTTCGTGGCCATTGATGGGGACGAATTTCGCCCAGCTTTTGAGGCAGAGGTGGTAGGTGTGCTGGAGTCTGCTATTGAGGGCTACGACAGCAAAACACTCTTTGGAAGAAACCTACTTCTTGGAGGCACCAACTGGACTGCAGAGGGAGAATTTGGCAGGGGTCTTCACCACCTCTGGAGTGGTCTCGGCAGAAGGAAGCAGTTCACTGGATGTATTCATCGGTACGCAGTGTTACAGTTGTTCTTTTCTCATTTTTTTACCGAGAAGGTCACTGATGGTAGTCCATCAGCCGTCTCTGGTTGCGATTCCATTAGGCGGTAGATGCATACTTTGCTGGTGGAAAGTGAAAATTCAAATAAAGGAACATTTAGTGGAGTGAACTTAACTACAGCAGCCTCAGGCAAACTCTCTTTTGAGTCTTAACCCCATTTTTTTACAATTTTAACGATGAAATTTGGAGTTCACTTTCACACAGTCCACTTTTCACTTAAAACCTTGTTTCAGTTCACAGCTGCTGACTTCAAACACTCAGACACGTCAATCATTTGCCACCCGATTGACGAGGCTAATCCAGTGTTCCTGCTGTTTTCCCTTTTAACGCCCCTCAGCCTAGGCCCAGATCAGTGAAGATGGCCAAATTTGTCTCTCAGAAATCAAAAAGAGTTGAAAGTTGCTTTGAAGGCTAATAAACACTGAGGTGCTTATGATTCTAACTTTTAACTGCAGTATTTACTCGAAGACCGAGTCAAAATTGTGGGCTGTCTGTTTCGCTAACCTTGTCGGGTTCTTCAACTGCGTCAATCAAAATCCGACGAATTAAGTTTAAACAATGGGACTTAATCACTCTCACACTGCTTATGGACCACATGCATGAAACAGCTAAGAGAATTGAGGGATTCTCCACCACTGGAAGTCGGAATCCCGACTTTAACCAACCTCTCCGCGGTCAGAGCATTTCAACCAATTCGTGAGGGGATAATGTACCTCACATTTTAAAACAGGGCGTAGGCTGTAAACCGGTAAATTAAAAGCAGCATGTAAAAGGTTTCAACTCTAACTTTTCTGGGTACTTAACGGGCAGTACCTCCAGAGTTATTTATTGCTTATTTCTAGATAACTTGCTGGAAACAAACGCAAAATTTCATGGTTTAAATATTCACTTTTGAAAATAAAACCATCCACAGTCCCCTTTTCGGCTGTGTTTCATGATCTCACATTGTATATTATACTTCGAATCTTCTCTGGTACGAAGGGCGTACATGAGGAGAGGAGATACGAAAGGTTTAAGTTAATTTTCTTTTTATTCCAAACTTTCTGTAAGGGATGTGTAACCTTGTGGCAAGAAGAAATACGGTAATGTTGGACAAAGTCATGTTTTGGACAGATGTGTGATTGATTGCAGTAAAAATAAAATTCCTATGCCACATCGGAGGCCAAATAACGGCTTGGAAACATTTTTTTGTTCGTAAATGTTCCACAGTGGCGTTTGTTCCTTTTTGCCCACATTTTTGGGCATGGAGTGGAGAATGTGAAGCATCCACGCTGTCATTGGGAAGTCAGGCGCAAAAAAATACAGGAAAAGGTGAGAAGAGAATTAGCAAAGTGATTGAGAGTAGATGCTACACCCAAAGCTTTTTGCTCTCTGTAGAAGTTCAAAAAACACAACTCCTTCGAAAAATTGCCCAAATATATTATAACAAGGAAGTCCGAGTTCTTAGAAAAAGTGTAAAGCAGCGATAAACAGGAACGGCACCTTTTGTCGCAAAATGCCATTTTATTACAGGTATCTCCATTAGACCTTAACCCCTAACTTCATTGGCATTCTAGGCATGGTGAGATATCGTTTGTAAAAAACTGAAAGGAATGATTCGTTCTTGAGAAGGAATTTGCGCCCTAAGTTGACTCACAAATTTAGAAATAAATCCCGTCACGTAGTCGTTTGACTCATATAGCCTCACACCTTCCGCCCACAGTTTCAAATATTTACGGTCCTATCTATAAACGCTTGCTCTTCAGCCAACACCCCTGCAAAGCATCCTATTTTTGCTTTCAAGGGTATGTCCCAGATACCATGTCTGTTATGCAGATCCCACTGTTTACCTACAGATACACCCGCCATTATGTCACTTAAGGTCAAAGTTCGTTTACTGATTCAACATAACTTTTTAATCATCAAATAATTTGGTCTAAATATTCCTCTCAGGTAAGTGATTATTTTCTCATCACATTTCTACTGTTCCTTAGAAATGGTTGTTACTGATACGTCATTTTTCGTTATGGATTTGTAACTTGGACACGATTTTAGTAGATATCCTGCTTCTGGGCTCCTATGCTGCTTTGCCGGGTGGCCTGAATTGCATTTAAGGCAAATGGACCGCTATTTTTACAACGAATAACAGCCGTTTTGGTTCCTTCCCTCGTGCTGGTTGATTCTACAAGTCAGCTGTGTTGGCTTGAACAAACGCAATTAAATAAATGCATGAATCTGTTAACCACAAAGAACTTGAAACTTGCCTCATTTGTGGGAAATTGAAAATGGAATTGTTAAATGAGGAGGTGGATACGCATTTGTGTCCTACCACTTATGAAAGGTGACAGTCAAAAAATTTTGCTTCCAGTTTCACATTTTCTTATGCAACTCCTTACCTCAGAAGGAATGCACGATATTTATAAACCAACAAATCTGTAACCACCATTCACATTTTACATCTTCGCCAGTGTTCCTCAAAGTTAGAATCTTTCCTTGGCTCCAAAGTCTTGTCAGTTAATTAATAATAAAAATGCAATTCCATTCTGTTGAAGTTGTACTTTGAGAGAATTCGTCTAGTTTTATTCACACCGTCAATTTTCGATTGGCGCACCACCTACAGCTTGATAAAAGGGAGTCTCTTTGTTACCTCTAGCTCTGCTACCCTTTTTGGTAACTTTGTCGGTACCATCGTCTTCTGTGCAATTTACTTTGCCAACTTCGGAAACACGAGATTCCCAGACCTTTCCTAATTCTCCATCCATTTAGAGGCCAATCTTTTATCTTTTATATGCACTTCTCATCCTTTGTGGAAGAAAGTCTTCCTCCGAAATCCCTCCTTTTGCCTGTTTGCGATTGAGCTCTGAAGTGTTTTTCTTCCACCGATGGCGGCATTTCTGCAATGCACTGCATTTAAAAGAATCGACTTCGGACTTTTCAGTTCACTCATAAATGAACCCACCGACTAAGTTTTATGCATTCCTAATGCGTGCATGGAGGAGGGCGGTTTTCCCCTCTTCTAATGCTCTCTATGCAAACCCCTTCCCTTCCCCATTGTTATGGGCATTTATGGCCACTTTTAAAGGACAATCGGCTAGGTAGACAGAGGTACTTACCTGATTCGCCCTCTAGCCTCACTGCTATCAAGATCTATGGGAAAGTATTTTTTGCTTTGTATCTTTTTTGTCGGTAAAATGCTAGCCATTCCTATTGAAGGAAATCGCTGGATCATGACTCTCCGGCTTCCTCTTCTTCTTAAATCATTGCTACTTTTTTTTTTACTTTTGCTTAAAATTGCTAAATGGAGGAAAAAATAAAGTGATTTTATCAGTGGAGGGATCGCCTGTCCGCTGAGTCGGTATTGTGACGCTCTGATTTCATTCTAACTTACCTTTGACCCAAAGAAGGAAGTGATGTCCACAAGCGTTGTGTTCTTCTCTTACTCTACTGGAGATGGAATCTGTCTTGAGAATTAATTCCTTGTCCGCCAGCTCTAGTTGCACCCACTCCATCGCCTGTCACTTCCATGTCAAATAAGGAGGTCCATAAGGACACCTTCTAAGATTGTCAACATGCTCTATGAGAGTGGAAAAGCTCTTCCTAATGGGGTTAAAGCACGCTCTAATCAAATGCTACCGCATAGAAGGGCAGTGAGCCCTGAAGGATCAAGCACAGACGTTGAAGACCCAAAAATGCGCTTTTGAGAGGAACCCTCTGCCCCACTGTTGTGTTGCCCTTAAGAATGCTCTTGGTTGTCAAACAGCTCTCGTGCGTAGATGGCTTTGACATCCCTCAAGGCTTAGGCCCTCCTGTCACTGCATCGTGGTTATTTCCCAAACCAAAATGTCATGTTTACTGTATTATCAAGCTCCTAGCCAGATCCAATCTGCCACGCGGCCTTCCGGCCACCAAACCAAAATGTCCACAAAGTACAGTTTCGCTTCAAACAAAAAACAATTTTGAGTTTAATTTAAGGCAAATTCCTGTACTTTAAGGTGAAAAAAATGAAAGAGGCTTTGACACCTCACAAGCTTCAGCTCACACTGGCGCCAAGCGTGCCTTGTAAGACAGGAAAAAAGACAATGCTTTTACCTTCTTTTTTACCTGCCATGTGCTTTGACACTCGACTAAGGTCGGCAGGTGGGGGACTTTGGCAGTTGACAGGTGAAAAATTCATGCTCCAAGTACTCACCATAAAAGCTTTGTTTGTTTTTTGTTTTCGAATAATTCTGGTGCTAATCGACTTGCAGACTCCACCGATTTGATATTTTATGCGGCTTAATAAATCTGTTGACGAATTTTCAAAAGTGGCGGACAGACCCATCCACCCGTTCCATACAGCTGTGGTTGTCAAATCAAAGAAGAGTGCAGTCATTTGCTCTATCCTAAAAGGGCAAATTAGCCTATTTGGTGAGGCAGGTTAGGAGAGACATTTTACTTTTGGTGAGTTTCGAGACCAGGAGGTCGGTTCCTTTACGTGTGGCTCCACGCCACCGTCGGTTCGGAGGTCGGAGGATGTGCTGACTCGCCTGTTGTGCGTGATCAACAGTTTTATGAGTCGTGAATCCAAAAAATCATTCCAAATTTAACGGCCAAATTAACATTAAATGAGTCGGCTCCAGCATTCCCTTTGATAGTGACCTTAGACCTGTCACTTCAAATTTGCCTCCCCATTGCCTATTGGTTGGACACTAATTTTTACAATTCTTTTAAACATATTAATCCACTTTACCAACACAGACCTCCTCTCAACAGCGACTTCTTCCGCCGTATTATGCGTCTCCCAGAAAGGAGGCGCGTGTTTACTTAATCTCAGATCGCGAGAGAATACTCCACTTTGTAATTTCTGTGTCTGCAAACAGTCGCCATGACGACTCGCGTTAACATTAGGCTATAAATTGTCGCATTTTCAAGCGGTTCCGACAAACGTCACAAAAGGGCATTGGGAATGAATTACCTTTTCTTTCAAGTTGGTAAGTGTCTCCTTCCCCCCTCTCCTCCCCCTGGGGGTGGGGATGGTGGTGAGTGGGAGAAATACACTGACAACAACGCATTAGTAACCAGAGCAGAGCCCTTTTAATAAATCGGTGTTTTCTCGGTTGAGGTAATCTTCAAGGCGGAGAAGAACTTGGCTTTCAGGGTTGCTGTAGGAACTGGGGCGGAATTTTGGACCTACTGCATCCTCTTATACCGCATGGAATTGTTGGGCGGTTAAAACCACTCAGAACGTAAAGCCGGACACCAGTAAAGAGCGGAGAGTCAAAACTCATGCCCTGACTACACATTTACCCTCCACGTTGTATGAAAATGGTATTACCAATAAGCTTTGCAATATCAAGTTGTTGAGTGAGTGATTTAGGTGTCAAAACATCTGGCCTAAAGGTTGTTCCGTGTGTCAGCATGAAATGCCAAAGCATAGCCAAGCACCGTCTTCGTCTTTAGCAACCTCCTTAACTGAATGCTTGTACTAAACCTTGAGTGTAATTGCTTGCTCTTGGATTAAGCCCAGATATGACAGCCTGTCAATCAAACCATAGGAAAGAGAAGATTGCATCAGCCTGCACAATGGATGCAACTTGAAGTGCTGTCAGCTGCCCTGTCAAAAGTTTGCTCTTGGCCTTGAGAGTATGGTTGGGAGGAGGCATCACTCTGAACAATCTCCACCCTCCTCCCAAGTTGGAAACGATAATTTTGATTGGATAGTCACCTCCTTGTGAATATTTTATGCCTACACATGAATAGTACATTAACTTCTTGGCATTTGCGTCCTACCGTGGAGAAACCACACTTTTCCGTTGTCAATCCGCCCCACATTCTTGGAATTCGGGGACGAGTTATCACGGTTTGGGCCTGTTCAATGTAGTTTTCCACTTTCCCAGGTGCCGACGGCGTCCCGTCACTAAACACCAATTCCCTATGTGTTGTAGAAAGAAAAGAATTTTGTGTTTACTTTGCTCCCTTGTTAATAAAACCCCTTTGAATTCTCAATTTCTTTTTTTTTTCAAACAAGTCTGAAACTGAACGGAGAGGTGGTCAACTTCGAGCCACTAATACGCTCACGTCTGAGGCATCGGCCGTTGAAGAGGAATCAACGCCTTCAAATGGGCTGTCACTCCCCTCCAAGCGGCTGTCTCTGTCACAACGGCGGAGTGTGTGTGGACGGGGAATGCGATTGTTTGGCAACAGCCTTCAGTGGGGAGCTTTGCCACATTCGTGAGTTCACTCTGGATGGAAGGTTTTTTTTCGTTTCAAACGACACTGCGTGTGACTCCACATGTCAAATGTTAACGTCAGAACTCGGACAAGTGTGGGTGTGAAGTCAGTTATTTTTCGCCCAGAAGGAAGTTCATAAAAAGTTCTCCCGGAAAACACATATTTAAACCTCCTTGAGATGTTTAATTTGCCGCTTAATTTACCGACACAGCTTGGTACCATCGAGGGCTCTCAAAGACCTCCAACTATTTCTCCACGGGGATTGAAAAGACACGCAAACTTCTATGGTCGTGTTTACTCTGGATCAAAGCTGACCTCTCCTGTAGCGTCAGTTGGGTTTGTTTTGTGATACCTTCGTAATTACTAAGCCACTTCTTCTCTCATTTCTCCTGCAACAGACTGACAGCATCAGGTATGCGCCTTGACAACGTTTTGAGGCTGACCTCCACCTTAAGTAGGCAGCACATCGAATAAGCAGGACAATTTGGAGGCATGACTAAGCCAGTAACACCCTTGTGGATTCATTTGCACTATTATTTTTATGTAAATAAGCTCATTTCGCCTATTTGGTCATTATTATACCCGGGAGACATTTGCAAGGAGCATATCTCTTCACACCGCCCGTTTAAAACTTGGATTAGGTGAAGTTGAGAGGAGGGACTGCAGAATGGCTATGTTCTGTTGGGGGGATGATGCAGAGTGAGACGTTTCTTTGAATAATTAAGAAGGCACTAGAAAATCCTCATAAAGAGCCTTGATATATTTATGGGAACATGGCATGAAGTGTTCTCCGCTCTCCCCCCCTCCTCATCTTCCCGCCCCCGCCCCGCCCCGCCTCCCCCCAGTCACCTCCGCAAACTCCCCATGCCAATGGGGCTCTGCTTCTCCATTGAAAGTTGGCATTTAAGGTAATGTGGAGGAGTAGACGCAGCCTTCTTTTGTAGAGTGCTGTGACCTAATGAAGTCACAAAAGCTACTTTTTGCATTTAGCAGGCATTTCGGCCTATTTGCAGTGCTGATTGTCCACTCCCGCCATGAGTAACGTCACACTGAGGCCATTTTCAGGTGGAATTTATGCCATAATGTCTCTCCCCACTCCCCCAGATAGCGATAAAAATAAAAATTAATTCTTCTGCTTATGAGGCATAATGGCGCTCCAAGGATTATGATCCAGTAGAAATGAGTGTGAATGCTAGATGCGATGGAAGGCGAGAAATCGGTCGGGATGCCTCAAAGTTGCCCGAACCCCCTCCAACCATCAGTCATCAGGCTTTTATTGGAAGTCAGGAATCCTTTCCCAAACGATTGTGCATTACTGCTAATGACCAGTACCACGAATGTCATAAACCATTTAAGACACCGTTAATCAGGATGACAGGAAATGGCGGAGCTCCTTTTAAATCGGGTTATAAAATCTCCCGATGTCTACCTCTGAAAGGAAACTAAAGTAGGGTACAGGGATGGGATTTTTTTGCCTCTGGTAAGATGCAAATGGCTCCCATCTCACAGGAACTTGGCGTTCCTAACTGCGCAAAAGACGAAATTGTCCCTGTAGAATTCGGTACACACATTCAAACACAAATATCAGAACTTCTGTTCACAATGAAGACTTTTTTGTGCTCTTTAACCAACGGCAGCGATGCCCTAGGCACAGAAGTCTGCTAAAATGTTTAAAACTTTGCTTTTTCTTTCTTTTGTGCAGCCGCAAAGATCCTAGATTTCGACAAAAAGCATCAGCTTCGATTACGATTTCCCCTGCCGCATAGATTGGAATCGACGGAGGTACAATTCGCCTTCAAAACGCGGACTCGTAATGCCACTCTCCTATCCTCCTATTCACAAGGCTCTTTCTCCCCCATGATGCAGCTTTTTGATGTCATCCAACCTGATGGAATGCGCATTGATCTTGTGGATGGACACCTAGTTGTTGTGGTGATACTGGATGGTCGAGAAAATGTTAGTCTCAAGTTGCCGGAGAAGCCGATTTTTTACACTGCTCACTTCAATCCTAAAGCATTCCATGGCAGCGGACCCTATTCTGCAATGCTAATACATGTTTAGGTAGACTGGTGATCTAGCCCACCTCTCCGTAAAGCCAGCCAGGTCAAATGAAAGCACCTGTCCACCTTTTCACACCTGTTGTATCCATCGAATACGCACGTTTGGTAGTTCTTCATATCAAAAATTCATCTTAAAATGTAATTACGAAGATTTCAAATGAGGCTGTTGATGTTGATTGCTTAAGTGTCAATTCCAAACTGAGGGAAGGTGGATGGAGGTCCGCATTTTGTGGACGTTCTTGATGTCATTCCCACGAGCAAGCCTCTGTGGAGGCAACTTTAACGCAGTACCTGCCTTATATGAAGGGATGGAGCGGTATGATAGGACATTCTCTATCAAAAATTAACTGCTAAAGTTGTGCTACTCCTCTTCGAGGCTTCCAGGGCTTGGAGTTTCATCATGACCACATCAAACTGACAGCCTCTTCTCTGAACCGTAAAGGGATATGGTTTAGGCATAATAGCTTACTAATCCTTTCATCCTATCATTTTACTAACATTTTTTGTTTTCGTGTCAGTTTTTGGACAAGGAATTCGCAGCACTTATAGAAGTGAGCCGACGAGCCCCTCCATCCAATAGGGTGGCTGCGATAGCAAAGTTCATTTGAATCTCACGCAGTTTAACCAAAAAAGACCCAAAACAATCAAAATAGCAGATTTTTTGAGGCTCTTATTCTTGAGTAACTAATAATACTAATAAAATTGCTAAGAAATGGGAAATTGCTTCTACTTTCAGAGTCTGAACATCCCAGGTCAAGTGGCCAATGAGGAGTGGCATGCTTTACGCATTCTACGAACAGCCTCGCGATTGCGAGTTCATCTGGATGAAAAAATTTACGAAAAAGGTGAGACTTTTTTTCCCTTGTGCCTTCAGGCAAATGCACTGCCATTTTTTTTTCATTCTTCCCTCCCTTCTTTATATTTTTTGCTCGTTTCATTGCACACCACCTGCGCACTCATTGTGACAGTAGGTTGCACCACCTCGTGTTGCCTCCTTCAACTTCACTCCTATCTGTCTGCACAAAATGCACATTTGTATGTTTTGTTTGCCATTTTGCGAAAAATAAGTGATTTTTTAGCCAATTTCAAAGTAAAAGCCTCCTTTAGAGAAGAGGTAGGCTTCACTGTCACTTCAAACTTCCCTCCCCATGGGTGGTATTGACTGTCACGTCAGATGTCAACGTGATAGACCTCGGTTTTGGATTACTTGTACTGTCTTCCAGACCATTTCAAGTCTTTCCTAGTCCACGCATATGCTCACCTCAAAGAGCTGGTAATGTTGGTTTCGTTAGCTGGCTCCATTTGCCCCAATCCACGTCGTGGGAATTTTGGTAGCGCCTTTACTGCGAAATAATTCGAAAGATCCTTACCTACTCCAATGTGGCGTCTAAATCCGTGCTTTTGAAACCGTATGTGGATGATGTACTAGACAATGGTGACGACGCCTCGGTACGGGCGTAGGTGGTCTGACCTTGAGATCCTAAAGGTCACATTTCAACCTTTTCATGTCCTCCAAAGTAGGGACTTCCCATCCAACAAAGATGACTGCTTTCCCTTCAGGGTAGGCCGATGCCGCATCGAATACTTAAGTGGCCCTTTTGGTATTAAACAGGTGTCAATCAGCAAAGCAATCGGAAGGTGTTGCCCTTCAATGATGCGAGTGAAATCAGCGATGATCAGGCATAGTTTCCCATACCCCAACAGTTCCATTCCACTTTTCATGGTTAGAGTGGAGGAATTTCCTGTCCAGATGCAGGGTTTATCACCTCGAAAAGGCATGGTATGCGAATAATGGACTCCTGACTCCTGAGGGAAGCAGTTCATTTACAACTAACTTTTTTAAAGTCAGATCTGCATTTGGCTTGCTAAGCTGAAATAATTTAAAATTTTTTAAATTGTATCTGCAAAGTTCATTTTTTAAAACCCTAATCTCTTCGGTAAGGCACAAACTTCAAAACATTTTCCTCCACCTCCACGATAGGTTGAAAGGAGGTTTGCCTTAGCCCCTCCTGAACCTAAGTCTGAAGTCAGTCTATGGTGACTGTTTTGCATCCCCGCGGCTTCATTTAAAAGGGAGAGGTAACTCAAATGGAGTGAAAATGCGCCTTTTTTGCCTGATTTTGCCCCATAAGACCCACCTTTTGGCATAAAATCTCGACTTCTCGGCCCCATTTCCGGAGTTCATTTTAGCTTTCAATCGTTACCAGGGTTTCACACTATTGTGAAAGATACTGTCGTGATCTAAAACTAGCCAAAGAGTCAATTAAGGATGTGTTTGCCCCTAGGATAAATATTCCAAGGCACTTGAGTATGGAATGAAGTAGTGAAGTTTTGCACAAGGGCCGAGAACCCTACCACGCCGTTTTCTCAACAGACGGACGACCACTGCTATTACGGCTTGGATGGGCATACCCGATGATGGACGCCTTTTCATCCCCCACAATGCGGATCTTAAACAGGACAAAAGTCCAGATCAAGTAGAACTGCTGAGAGGGGTGGCGCGGTGGGGTTCATGAATGCTTGCCGTGCAGCATCGACGACGTAGTGAAGGCTGAGGTGGGAGGTGGATTAAAGGGAGTGCCGTGGTTGACGCCCAAATGAGGAGAGAAGGAGAATGTAATAAGTTTTTTTTGCCTAAGTCTTGGTGCCCCGCTGTCGTATCTCCATCAAGTGACCTGGCTTCCAGGCCGTCAGTGGCCCCCAACCCCAAGTATTATACTACTGAATTGCATTCAGTAGTATACTGTCCGAAAGTGTCTCCTAACAGTTTTTGAATGAAGGCTGCCTTCCAAACACTCCTACAATTAAGAAAAATTCATTGTTTTGCCCTCGGAACTTAAGAATTTGGTAATATTTTTTGCCTAAATAATCCAAACCCACTTGCCACGCTTCAACAGAATCCAAACTCCCCTTCGATGTTTGTAGAAAAGTTTCTTTCAGGTTTTTATGATTTTGCCTTTCATTAATTGCACAGTACTTTTCGTATCATATTTCTTTGATAAGTCTTATCTACAATTGTCATCAACCTCATTTTTCCTCCTCGGAGTATTCGAGATTCCGGTGTCCATGATGTCACGCAAATCGTGTCATCCATCAACTGCAAAAGAAATCTAGTAAGCATTGTTTTCCCTACCCCGACGGTTGACATCTTGACAACGCTATGCAATCTAGCTGGAGCTTTAATTTTTTCTCCACAGCTCGAAATTCGGTTGCATTTACAACAAAAGGGTGTTAAAGAGGCGTTAAAATTTTTGCACTTTTAACCTCGATTTATGGCGGAGACAAATGACTTTCGCGGTGCACAACAATTTTCTCCCCACTCTGTTCCCATTAGCATTGAAGCACTTCAAAATAACTCTCAAAGCAGAGGGAACAAATGACTCGGTTCACACACGCCCACTCACCCACCTACACCCTCAGACTTCTTTACTGGTTATGTGGACTTTCAAGTGGGACATTCGCATTCACCCTCTGCACAAGCCATTCTTCTTTTTTTGGGAAACTTTTTCAGGAGTACTTTTTTTATTGTTGGGGTTTTTGAAGCGACCGCTGCCGCTGTGAGGCTCTCCAATCCACCTAAGAGCAGTTCCATGGGCGAATTCTGCATCTCTCCCTCAAAGGGAATGTCCATTGTGCTTAATTGAACTCTTAAGTCCAGCAGCTCTTATGCTAACCCCCAAGCGAATTTCAACCTAAAATGCATAAGCCAAAATCCAGAAAATTCAATTTCATATTCCGCATTTTTGAAGGCGGAACGACTTATCACATTTAAGTAGTATCTAGTGGGGAAGCATTTCATGTAACATGCAGTCGATCAATTTACACTGCATTTTTTCGATAATCCTTGCTGTAATTTGCATATTTTAATGCTCTAAATGGAGCCAACGTTTATTGGCACCGAAGGTGACTTAAATGCCTGCCAACATTTTGAAGGAAAGCCTCGCCTGACGAAGGGTCGGTAGAATTTCTAATAAAGAGTCATATCACCATGAGGGAGGGTGTTTTAAGAGTGGCTAAACCGGAATCCAACAATGCGAATGCGTGCGCCTTTATTTTTTGCCTTGCTAGGACTGCCAGAAGGCGGAATTCCATGGCAGACGTCGAATGAGACAACGATTTACGTTTGTCTCGGTGGCACTGATGCTTCACATCAAATGGAGGGTAAATTTAATTTTTTATACCTTCTTTTGCAATAATAAGCATCGCTTTAAACTCAATTTTCCTCTTTCCTTCTTCGTTTGACGCACTTATGCACCCTTTGTTGTGCCATAATTTCTTCTGTTGTTCGTGTGATCAAGTAAATCATGTCTTTCCAATGAAAGAGGCAAATTTTTTTCTATTACCTTTGCAGTTCTAGAGGTGAGAAATGTAATAATGCGCATTCAAGAAATCAAAGCTGGTCAAAAGACAACTCCCCTCACTCCACCGTTCATTGGTCAAATCCGGCACTTCACATTCAATGGAGTGGATCCGCTAGTGGAGCCTGAATACCTCGTTGAAACACCCCAGTTAAAGGTGTCTCCCGCGGTCATTCCTATGGATGTTCAACCAGCCATAACTCTGAAGACGCCAGACTGCTTTTTGCGTCTACCGCGACTAAACATCTACGGAGCCTTTCAATTGGTGTTTGCATTGAAGACATATCAAGAAGACGGCGTAGTGTTGTTCAACTCGGGAGGAGGAGGCGATTTTCTTGCTGTGGAGCTAGTGCGAACTCAATTAACTGTCTCTTTTGATATGGGTCATGGCGCAACTCTTCAGCACCAAAGAATCGGACGAGGATTTCTCAGTGATGGGAATTGGCATCAGATCATCATTTCAAGGTGAGGCATTTGTCCCTGCTCTGTTTTGCAGCCCCATTCTACATCCAGATCTCATTCGACACTTGTAAAAGTTTGACTTTAGACGGATATAGGAACGAGGACTTAACTTCTATGACATCGGTAGTGGTATCTACCTTGTCAAGGTCTTCCCTGTCACTAGTGGTCGTCCCACTTAGTACCGCCTTCAATTCATCTGTGCAGATCCAAAAGGAGGCGGCCATTGAGTGAACCTTAAGAGTAGATTGCATTCATCACGCCTGTAAGTGTTGAGTGACAATAGAAATGACAGCCATGACGCGAATCCGCCATTCAAATGCTATCGTGTCACCACCGACACCGATGTGCCACTGATGCCTTCACGAAGGAGCCCGGAAGACGACTTCCAAAGGGAGAGAAGGACTGTGTAATGCCTTGTTTGTTTGGTCTCGCGAGCATTTAAGTCTCCACCACTGTGCCTTCGTGGGGTGGCATGGCCTCCCAGTCCTTCTCTACACCAGCGGCCCATATTTTTGCTCGTCTTTGGGAAATTCTCGGGCCGCGATAGCATATTTTACTGACCAAGGAGTTACACATTCCTCTTTAGCTCCACATTCATACCGAAAGCCTGCTATTTCATCTTTGCCGTTCATTTGCTTGGGTCCAGCGTTACTAGCCCATTGCAACCACTTCTAACAAACACAAAGAGATGATTTTCGCTAATAACCCATTTCGTTAATGTCTTTTATTCAAATTAAATTGGATCAAACGTAACTGCGTTTAAATGAAGCGTAACCCGAAAATAAAAAAAACAAACAAACAAACATTAGATGAGGAGCATGACTGACTTTTGGCAGAACAATTACCATGAGCACATCACGATTTTGAATGAGTTGCTATGTCCACAGTCGTTGTCCTCTTCTCATGCACCAAATGTTCGGTAAGGCACGCTTGGCAGCAATCAAGTGGCTTCAAAAAGGTCTGATGAAGTGAAGAGAGCAGCCACCAATCGTTAATGTGGCATTCACATCATGTCATGTAGATTGTGTGGACGGCGGTGGGTGCAATCAAATGATCGTGTCGCTTTTAAAGCCAAATTGTCAACCACAAACTCCCTCGCTTATGTCCCATTCCAAGGTGAAGGAAAATAAGCGAGATGGTTTTTGGTAGGAATATTCCACCTTAGACAGTAGAGCATTCCGTTCGTAAGATGAATGCACGAGTTCCGGGGTGCTTGGCCCTCGCTTCCACATCTCCTACTCACCTTTATCCCGACCGAAAGCTATTATTCCTACTTCTCCTTCTCTCTCTCTCTATCTCTCCCACTGAGTTTTCTTTTCCTTCCAGTATTTTAAGTTGATTAAGTCATTCTCTTGTTTTCCACAAAAACGTGTGGATTCTAATTGCCCTGAGACTTCCCTGAAGGCGAGAGAGAACACAATGCCAGGACAGCATGTCTATTAGAGAAGTACAGAAGGGCTGAAGGGCTACTTCCGTTTTAAGTCCTCTGATACCGACGCCGGAGCACTGCATTACTATTTACTGAACCTCCTCGTAGACTTGATGCAGCCTAATACAATTGATATCGTTCTTGCGACTGCTTTTCTCCTCATTCGTCCTCTATCGATGTGTTCTTTGGGCAAAGTTGAGGTTCCAGCCCTCTTCTAGTACCTGTGGCTTTCGGTCCAATCTCACAGCTGAAAATGAACTTCAAATGCGCATAAAGTTAAGTTATTTTAAGGACTCACTCAGTTATATAATGGCAGTTGGCTTGTGCCAACTCATTTCACAAAGCTTTCTATTTTGGTCACAATTTGCGTTTGAATGAGATCCACAAAATCAAAAATCCATCCAGGGGTTAAGTCCATTTATTGCTTTTGCAGGATCCCTAGTGCCTCCAGAAGATGCAATGATTGGACAGAAAAGGTGTTGTCTTGCCTAAGGAAGGGCTAAAGAGCTAAAGGCATGGTCTGTAAGCAATCTCGTGGAGTGGAAGTACATTCACGGAGCCTTCAGTGCCTCTGCAGCCAAGATCGAGAGTTCAACAAGCAAAGCTTTACACTGTAACTTCTAAATAAGGCCTGACGGGGATACGCATGTTTAGTTACGTGGACACAACTAACGGGATCCCCACATTTTAGAAATCCATATTTGATTGGGTAAATAATCCACAGGCTTGAAGGTTTCATCGTTGGGTCCCAGATTTTGGTGAGCCTGTCAACGTCGGTTCGTGCCACCACTTGATTGTTCCTTCACCTGGTGCTTCATGGCCAATCCGGTCGGTGGTCCAAGTCATTGTCCGTCGCCTGAGAGCATTAGCATTAGCTTCGGCACACTTTCTCGCATCTTATTCATTCGTTCTTGAGTTGAACACACATATACCAGCAAGATGGTGAGTTGTTTGATGGTAGTTGTCATTGTGTAACGCTCCGAATTTTCCCAGAACTTGAAGTAAGTCATTAATTTCGGCCAGCTTGCTTATTGCCACTCGGTGGAGGCACAACGATGGGGTCTTAAGTGTCCGCATAGGCTAAACGCATTCTTAAACTAACAATGCTAGCATTACTGTCACAGCCTGGTGAGGCGCTCCGTCACGTCGCCTTTTATTACAACGAACAGCCTTCCTAACAATAAACAACGAATTTGTTTTTACAACTCCCATTGATATATTTGCAAATTACTTTGCCTTAAATGGATGAATGCGTAAAGCATAGGGTTTTAATAGCAAATTGTAAGGATTAATACGTGAGGTTTGGGCCCAGCGACTGCCAGGGCTGTAAATGTCTAGACAAAACAAGGATTTTTTAACAAAATAATTTACCCCTTTTTATAAGCTTAAAGTATTAAGAAGTAGTGAGAAGTCATGGTTAGTAGGATAGAGAGTAAAACCTTGGCTTAGGGAAGTGCTAGGAGACTCCTGACATGGACCGAAGGCAAACAGACAATCGTGATAGTGCACAGACCCTCGCCCCTTTGGAATGTCATCTTCAGGGCCTCTCTTGGTTAAACTTCCGAGTGGATCATCTCATTGTGGGCGATTTCAGTGGATCCGGAGTTTCCTCCTATTTGGAAAGTGTACTGGGGTAGAGAGGAATGCGCTGTCCCTATGCCGCTGGACAATGGATGATGCTCCACAGCGAGGCCAACTCGTAGGCTTCTCATCAAATAGTAAGAGCACTGGCCTAAGAGCAGTTTTAGATAAAGGATGGAATTTAAATTGTTTCTTGCTTCAGCCACATATCTATCCGGGTTGCTATTCAATTGGGGGGGGGGGGGGGGGGGGGGGGGGGGAATGGTGTACCTTAGACAGCTCCATTGCATTCCTGCGGAATGCGGAACTGACGTCAATTTAAACTCCTTTGTCGAGACTATCCGTAGGTTCTCCTAACAGCAGTGGATGCTCTTCTCCCACCACTGCCGTCGAGGTAGCTTCTCGAGTCTTCCCTAAAGTCGTACGAAGCCAGAAGCTATAAAGTGGTGCAGAGGAGAGCCCGCCCAAAGGCCGTACCTTAAGAGGAATCACAATCGTCGATGTGTTTAGAGTCCGAGTAATCAGACACGAAGTTAAACCTCTTGAAGGTCTGCCAAATATCTCTCAGAGAGGTATGCTATTCCAATTCTAAGCCTTACTTCCTGCTATATTTCTAAGTAGGAATGCGAGCGAGAAGTTATTAACAACGGTAACATTCTCATCAAGGTTACTTGGGCGCTGGACTTCGTACCACCAGGGATTGGACACAAATTCTACCGACCTACTCAAACAGGGCGGTGGACAGCATGAGTTCACTTTACTTTTCCCCTCAAACTCATTCGAATTTGGAGAAATGTGTACCTCTAATTTAATTACCTTCAGTTGCTTGAATCCTTCGAATATGGGGTTCAATTACCCGTCGTCCCATAAACGCACACACACACACACACACTCGGTAGTCACAACCACTTTGCTCTTGTCAAATTTTAATGACCGCCTGGGGTTGTGAGGATGCAGCTCCGGCTAAACGAAACAGAAATATGGGAGTGTGGAAACAAATGACATTTGGGAATTTAATTTGGTGGAAGAAGGATGTTATGGCCTTGCTGAGTAGCTTTTGTTTTGCCTCCTTAAGTGAAGATTTAATCACTGCAATGAATATGATAGTGAATGGAAGCTCAGTTAATGTGCTATGCCCTGGATATAGAAACACTAATCAAGGCATGTTTAGTTTTGTTCTTTTTTTGTTCGTAGAAATGGACAAATGGATGAGTTTCTACGCATCCAAATTAAGTCAGAATTTGGGGACGAGGAGGACCACAACCTAACCATCCCATCTGTGACCACAGCCAGGAATTTCAACTTCAATGAGCCCCTCTATCTTGGTGGCATTCCCAATGAGGTGCGACTTCGTTTCTCGGAGAAAATAATCTCCAAGCATGGAATTCAGGTAAAAATAAAAATCTAAAGAGGAGGTTTGCCACATGCTTGACATTCTAGAGTCAACTGTTATTCATTCGTGGACTCAGTCTTCCTTTCTTCCTCCTCAATCCTTATACCTTTAGTTTGGGTCGACGAGTTAGCATGGGACATTTTTTTATTGGAGATGGGTAATAGGAGGAGTATAGGAATGTTACGGCTATCCGGGTTCAGGGTACATCTCCTCCCCTCCTCCCCCCCCTCCTCCTCCTCCTCCTCCTCCTCCTCCTCCTCCTCCATCCAAAAAGTACATTGAAACAAACATGTGTTATATCTCAGTGGAGGGATAAATTGGGGGATGGAGAGAGCCAATCTAAAATCACTTAAAATATGAGATTGTATAGGCAACACAGCCACCTAGACCCACTAGGTGTGAAGTTAGTTTTCATATTGTTTTATGCATGCTTTCAAATTCTAAGGCTTTATCCAGCGTGATTTAAAATTCGCTTCTGCTTTAAAATCGCCTGACATACGCAAAAAATCAAGCCTAATTTATCACCTTTAAAATATTTTGATCCAGTGCTCCCTCTACCCCATGTGTGGTTCAGGACAAACACTTTGGCAAATTTTTAACAACCGTATTCGCTGTCAAGATTCTGCAACACAACATAGAAAAATTAATTTGCCAGCAGTAGTAAAGCGTCATCGAGGACGATGGCTTTCGCATTACAAAGGGAGTTAGCCAAAGGACTGTGGGAAGGCTGCTTAAGCTGCTCCATTTACGATTAACTGTAGGTTACTTCAAAATGAGGAAAATCCAATCCAATGCGCAATATATGCCGGGCACGCAATCCTTTTGGAAAGGGATTTTTATAATTTTTTTGCACGATTGCCTTTATGAGTGCCAAAATTTTGCCTTTTCAAAGGCATTGGCCACTGATGCACTTCTTGCTGTACGAAAACACCGGCGAAAACGTCTGCGAGTCTCCTTAATGGGCGAATTTCATTGTCCAACAAATTTAAAATACGCAGATGCCTAGCTTAGTGAAACTAACTGTCACATTAGTTAGCAATTGCTTAAAAGGCTCGAAGACCAAATAATGATACGTCCTTCAGTTTGCTTCCCGTAAGGTGTACTCCCTACTTCACCACCAATTTCTCAATGCAATTGTTTCTGCATAAATGTGTAAAAGTAAATGACTACTTCAATAAATGTGGTCGTAAGCGAAGCTTGCGCAATTTAAATCGTCCCAACACGCAAAAAAGGGGTCTCTGCGCAGGTTTACAGTATTGGCAAAATGACTACTTACTAGTAATAAGTAACATCTTCTAGGGTTGCATTGGTGGATTCGGTGTGAACAATCAAACGCAAATGGACATTGAGGCGCTGGCGGAGGTGACAATGGGTGAGAATCGGACCAGTCCCGTGTGCAAGTGGCAAGTGGTGCAAGGATGTCTGGAGCGCCCCGTAGATGCACCAACATGCACTGCTTTCGCTCAGCAACGACGGCTGCCCTACTGCCTCAATGGTGGTGTCTGTCTGCATGTCTGGGCGTCGTTAAGGTGCTCCTGTGAAATGACCACATTTACTGGCAATCGGTGTCACTTGCGTAAGTTTTGCCATTGATGAACGGGAATGGCACGCACTTGATGAGTTGGGTGCAATTCTGCCTGTCTGACTTCGCTTGCTTTGACTCGGGTTATCTTACCCATCATCATGTCTTGTAGTTGCAGCGAAAACATTATTCCTAGCATCAGAAGACTCAAATTTATCCAACGTAGTTTCGTTCGTTGCCTTTCTTCCTTATTTCATTGCATTTCTAATTCTAGTCCGATGGTGTTCCTAAAATTACACATTTGTGTCCTTGCAGTAGTGTTTTTTTCTCCGTTTTACAAGGCCTATTTTTGGTTTAGTTTGTTCCCTCTGGAGAGTTAACTCTAAAAGCAAATGGAAATGAGACTTCTGGTTTAGTGACATTTGCCAGACTAAGCATTGATATGCCACATTACCTCTGTTTAAGCCTCAATCCTAATGGCTTAAAATGCAACTAAAATGTTTTTCCACACCCCGGTAATGAGTCATCTGGGGTGAATAAAAACAGCAACAAATGTCATGCTAACAAAGTTTGTTTACGAGATGAAGTGAAAGTATACCGCACCCTTTAATTGCACGTTAGAATGTATTTTTTAGCTCTCCAAGTCCTTCCTGTGGTGGTATTAAGTCACAGTAGTATGGTAGTAAGGCTCTGGGCTGCAACCTGTGGAGACCTTCGAGCGTCGTCTTCAACGCTACCTTTGACCAAACTCCTTGTCAGCCATCACAGAGTAGTCGGTGCTTTCCATGAACCACAGCCACACCATTCATCGAATTTGCACACAACTGAGATCAATGTCGCTCATCCACCTCGGCAATTTCACTGGATCTGGAGCTTCGTCCTGTTTGGGAACTGCAGTGGAGGAAGGAAGGATGTCAAAAGCAGACAGTTAACAAAGGGTGGGGGATTTGAAGTAGTTTTGTGGAGATAAGCTCTCACCTTTATTCCTTCTTGCCGCATTGTTCTCGCTTCTCCAGATAGTGGCCACTTGACATGCAGATGTTGTGGACACTTCCATAGCGAACTTTTCGGGATGATTCACGACCAGTGCCGCCTCACTTGGTGGCAGGGTAGTTGCCGAAGGCAGACGACAGAATGAAACATTCTGCTGTAGGTCTTCATGTGTTCTCCCTTTAGAGGCGGATACTCTTCTATCGCGTCTCTGTCACCGATGTGGCACCTCCCGTCTTTCCTGACGTCGTGAAAAGCCATGGCAATGCTATAGAGGATACACAACTGACGTGATCAGTTATACAGAATGAAACCAACTATCAAAGCATTACAGCTTTGAGAAAAAAACTGTACCCTTGAAGATGAGGAAGTTCGCAGGACATCTCTGCCGCCAGACATCTCCGCTCTTGCCAATTGTGAATTTCGAATTCATGAAGACACTTGACAACTGGCGTCTTCAAGATTAATGGGCTAAAGTTGTGGAAGGATTTATTGTTTTCCAAAATTGAAAATCCTTTTTGTTAGAGCAGCACTGATAACGGAGATAGGGGCAACGTCTCTCCCCTTTGCCAAGCGTCAAGTTTTGCTTCGGCTACTGTTCTTTCAAAGTGATTTAATAAATTTTAAAATTTAAAATTCACATGACTCTCTTTTAGCCGGTACGTCACTAAAATTCGGCACTTCCACTGCAGACGGGAGAACAAGTCCGGCCTTTGTAAAATACACTTATCTCCATGATCAACAAAACACAAATCGGGAGGAGATCGCTCTGGGTCTTCAGGTTGCCCAAGCCTTTGCGTCTTCTCGCTACAGCCTGCTTTATGTGGACTCTAGGCGGGGGAATGTGGACTTCCTGCATATTTATCTAGTAAGCACGGTGTTCGTGTGTAGTAACCAATCTCTTGCTATAGGATTCGGGAATAGCTAATCTTGTCTTCAACATGGGTGGTGGAGTGGTCCAACTGAGAGAGCAACGACGACGTCTAAATGACGGCAACTATCATCGCATTCGTGTCTTTCGACACGGTCTCGCGACCCTCCTTGAAGTGGACGAGCTGACCACGAAGCACATTTCAAATGGTAGGTTTGGAGGTCCAAATTTGCCTGAGGTATTCAATTATTCCAATAAAAGTCCTTTGTACTATTAAAAAGTATGTGTGAATAAAGAATGGACGGAAGGACACAACGGCCAGTGACTGGGTGTGGCGGTGTTGAGAGGAAATAGCTACTTTAAAAAGGAATAGGTCAGACTCTATGGTAACTCAAGACTGTATTCTCTTGCTTTGAAGGGCCACACGGCGAACAGTTCAACGATCAGCACTCAATTTGGTTAGGTCATGCTCCCGCCATGGAAAACTACACCGACGCGTTTTGTGGTGTGCTTTCAGGTATGTCGGTTAGATTTCCTTTTATTTATAGTCTGGCAAAAAAAGGTGTTAAATGTTTCTTTTTTGCTCCTAAAAGGCGTATTTTACAACGGGCTTCCTCTATCCGATCTGGCAGCGGGTCTGTCGCATCGAGCCGATGTGCATGTCACTAGGCACTCGGACATTCAGTATCTTGCCAACTTCAAAATTAGCCTCGCTCCTGACTCCTTCTTTCGGCAGTAAGTTGTTTTCAACTCCAACTGGTAAAGAGTTAGCCTTTACCGCATTTCTGCCCTCTTAGTTCGGCTTGCGCCAGACGGAGGAGCAGGAGCGCGTGTGTTTGTTGGAATTTTCAATCTCCCTCTCCACCTTTTGCGTTATGTCCCAGTGTAAAAAAGCAGTGATTTTTGAAAAGTGTTTTTACACCGCTCAAGTCATCCTTAAAAGCCTTCTAGCCTCCGTCAGTACGGAAGACGATGTATTATTAACGTAATAAAGGCCGGAAAAGGCTTTAAGCGTGAGTAGACCGTTGGAGGACTATAAAGGGAAACCGGAATTGCAATGACCAAAGGGCCCGCTTGAATAAGTGGGCAATCAAAACAAACCACCTCCCCTTCCCCCACCCCACCACCACAAATTAATGACATTTCGGTTTCCTATGCAAACGCCTACTAGTTTACTTATTTATTTATTAAGGAAATGAACAAGAGTTTGCATTCCAATCTAATTCACTGCCTGCATGCTCGTCTCATCAGTCTGGTAGAAGTTTAGTTCACAAAATCAGTTGCTGTTTTCTTGAAAGACTCGTATGCATTTTGGATAGTCTTTGTTTATGTCTATCATGAGGGCAATTAAAAGCCCTTTGTAGACCATCAAGACTTCTTTGAGGACAAAAATGGGTGCAATTCTACGATAGTATGTGATGTATTGATGTAGAGAAGGGCCGATGCAAGAAGAAAGGCGGAGTCTGGTGTTCTTCCACGTTTTTACATGGCCCACCCCTCCTCTTCAACGTTGGCCTTGGTGCTCCTCTTAATCAATCTTCAAGACATTCACGAACCAACCGCTCCAGGTATTGGTCTAGTAGGCAAGTGAGAAGATACCTGACCACGACACCACTAATCTCCCTTGACATTTCTACCGGATCTGAAGTTTCGTCCTGTCTTGAGGCCCGCATTGGAGAAGGGAGGGAGTGCTGACCATCACGTATGTGCGCATCGCTGGCCACAAGAACACTGACCCACAAGCAGGGGCACTTAACAATAGACGATGTTTGAAATAGTTTTACTGCGCTTTTCCTTCACCACTTTGTTCTCACTTCACTGCTGTCCAGTCACACATCTTGTCGGATTCTGTCCGGCCGGTGGAGGTGATACCGCGTGTTCACTTAATTGACACCTTCGTAGCGAACTTTTTTTAATGATTCACGGTTAATGCTGCTCCGGCAGTTAGTGCCGCTCCCGGAGGACGCAGAACTAGGGCAGTCGCTGAATATCAACGTCATTTTCAACCCTTCTGTAAGAAGTCTAGGGAGGTTCTTTTAGGAGCACTTTATGATCTCCCTCAATCAAGCCAAGTTTCAGCATCCAGCAATGCAATTTAGGACGAGTATCCTTTCAGGATCGGATTCGTTCTAAGCTGCCAACAATGCAGTGTTCCGTGGCTTCTCCTCCTAACGACAAGAATGCAGCTTTAACCAATTACAGAGAGATGACGGTCGGTGGATTTTTAGAGGTGGCAATCTCAATTAAGTGTGGAATGCCGACTTCAAGCGACGCTCTCGATTGGAGCTCTCACAGATGTCTTTAATGCATGGATTCGGAGGGTTGCACTGATCCAAAGGTCCCACTCGTAATAGTTTCCACTAGCTTATTGCAGTTTTAATCGGTGGAAGTGAGACATAGCCTTTTAATTTTAGCCACTTTTGGAATCCTACTAATAGGCAGCCAAGAAAAGGTGAAAAATAGGTTTCCTCATTTAGTATGCAAGAAATAAAAGGTGAAGGAGGGACAACTTGACTGAAAATTCGCTTTGTCTGTGATTGGTGAAATGAAAGCAACTAAAATGGATGCGCCTCCTTCCAGTTTGGAAACTGGAATTCCATAAAGAAGTCAAATGACTTTGTTTTGGCCTTTTTTGACACCAACATCCTACGCCCAGTTCTTGCCAATTCTATCTTAGCTCCATCTTCTCCAGCTATCTATTCCATTCTCTTCCGTCATTCCGCTCAAAAGTAATTATTTGATTGTCAACTGCCAAATAGTGGGAAGAAAGAGCCCTCAATAAAATCCACCTCTCATCCTAAGGCGCAAGCATTCCCACAGCTTGGCTTACGAGGCATGAGTTCTGTGTGGTCACTTTCTTCCCACTTTTGCATTAGCCTCGGCCATTTCCCACAAGGACGTTTCTCTTTCCCATTTTCGAGTTCCATCGTATCTAGTAGATTCCCAGGCCTAATTGCTCGACATTCGGCAAGGAAATCAAAGCGAGCGATTTCCTTTGTAGTCACTTTACACACCCACAAGGCCAGTATAGTCATGTGCTGGGGTAGTGATGGAGGGCTTCACAGTGAAGAAGGGCTAGTGGATGGATCAATTGGGAATAAACAAGTAGGGATTGGCTTGATATCGCAACGGACGTTGCAATACCAATTCCATTTCTCATTCCAAACCACTCACTTCGTCAGAGAGGCATCAGGCAATTAACAAGCTTCACTTCTTTATATTGCATGCAAAGGGACCAACGAGCAGCAAAGTAGAAGCCTTTGAAGTCCTTCGACATCTATAGCTGCAATTTTGAGTAGGTCAAATGATTCGTCACGCATTTCAGTTGAAATTGTTGTAGGGTATTCTTGAACGATTCGTCTCCAATCATCGTGACCTCCTCAACGTAATTCATCCAATTCTCAAGGGATCCACCAACAAAAGCAAACTTTTCAAATCGTTCTCGGAGGGCGCATTTTGCTACTGTGCGAGTAAAAAATAAGTAGATAGTTAACTGGAAGGATAAATTAGAAAAATAAATGGACAATAGTGAAAAAAAACGGATGAATTTTATTAGCATGGCATTTCCCTTCTAGGTTGCCGAATGTGGATCTTGTTAACACTGAAGGCACCTCTTATCACGACGATGAAGCAGCGCTGAATGCAGGCGAGGCACTCGGCGCCTCACCTCTCTTCTCCACTGCCACTACCACTGCCATCGAATCCTTTGGCTTCCAGTCTCACCGTGAATGGATCCAATTTCCACCACGGACACGTCCATCCACAGGCGACTCTGTTACGCCTCCCCTTCAGAGTCACGTGAACACATGGCTCCTTTTCTGCCTCGGCGCTGCAGGTTTGGCCCTCATGGGAGCCCTTCTACTCCTTCTTATTCACTGTCTTCAACGTCGCCGGAGGCAACGACGAAATCAACAACGTCCAACTCGACTTGCCGAGCAGGGATTCACTGAAAGGGTCGGAGAACGTCGCATCCGTGCCGCAGAACAGTTCAAACCATCACAAAGGATTAATATAGAGTCTGTAATGCCACCGGGTCATCCACCCATTAGCTATGTCGCCTTCTCTGAACCCTCCTTGGAAGATTTCACCACTTTACCTGAGGAGAATCTGTAAATACAAAGCCTTCTCATGATTTGGAGTATGCATTCCATGGAGTTATATAGAAGTGTACAAAGCCCCGTACCAAAAGACCGGAAAACTTTGAACCGAAAAGTTGCTTTTCTTCTGTCTGAAGGGGAATCCAAGCCACTAGTGGGGTGGAGATTTTCATTGCACCGCTTATAGTGATGTCGATTCATACCACTTATCACGACAAATTTATTTGTAAATTATTTAACAACGAATTTATAGCTTTTGGGCCTAAAATTGAGTATAGTCTTTTTGATTTAGTTCTTTAAATTGAAGTATTACTAGTTTTTAACGGGCACTGCTTGAACCATAGAAATGCCAGTCGGCAACAGAGTCATGTATTCAGCATGGGTTTGTTTTAAGTTACAACGGTGAACGTTATACTGAACTTTGTTCTGTTGTTTTAAAGGCTATTAGGTGAAATGTACTATAAAATTTTTGCTTGCGTATCATTAGCCTTCGTTTTATTTATGCCTCATGGTCGTGCTCTCAATATGTCCTGAATGACTCACGGATTTTGCTTCCATAATAACTCTAGATAAAAAGCGAGACCGCTCAAATCATAAACATTTCAAAATTCAGAAATCTCAGATGGCAAATGAAGCTTGAAATCAGATTTTGCCAATCGTTGGTAATTAAACACTTTGATTATTTGTATCCGGGACAACCATCCAATCAGTTGCTTCATCCAATCAGCTAAAGGCATTTCGACCAATGACATTTCCCACGGAGAGTGTTAACCTATTTTCCTCAATTTCATAGGTATCGAGCATACACGTTAGCCAATCAGCTTTCTGTATTAATTAACTATGAGTACTTTTATTAATGGTCTCCGAATGAACTTTTAGATAGCAAATAGTACATACTTGAAGGCAATCAAATTGCCACGAATACCGCATTCGAAAACTGTAGTCACCTGCATTTGAATAATCATTTCTGGTTCTGTAGTCTGAGTTATAGAGACAACATCTACGTGCGTCTGTCAAGCACTGGTGAGGTGAAGTGACTCAATCGTCATGCAAGGATGACTCTGCATTCCCGTGATGACTGGCGTCAAGCCGCCTTTTTGGCGCAATTTCATTTTATTTCGCAATCAGACTAATTACCATCGTGACAGTGAGCAGGGCACCAGAACCATAGCCAGTGGATAATAACTGAGAGCACCCGAGATCACGCATGAGACAGTTGAATGATTGAGCTTTGAAGGGTCAACATCTAGACACTACTTTGAGCTCAAGATTTTCGTTAGTCGGAGCAAGGGTGGATCAGTGCCTATCCCTCCAACTACCATTCTTTCAGAGTTCATTCTTCAATTTCCAAAATCGAAATTATGAACGACGTCAGAGACGCTTTGGATTCCTATGGGCAGTAGGCCTTGTAGTCTAATGCTGTACCTCCCCCAGACGACTTGTCGAAGGCAATGGCGCAGCACTCGCTGACACAGACAATTGCACTTCATCTTGTCTTTGTTTTGATTTAACTAGTCACTGGAGGGGTCGAAGGTCACACCTCCTTCCCTCCTCGACGGTCCAATCAAAGTTCTGCTTCAAGTGAATCCAACCTAACCTGAGCGGTGGGATGACCTCTGGACGGAATGAATGCATATGCTGAGGATGGAAGCATCTGTGGCAACTTCTAACAGAAGGATTGAAAATGTCGTCCACCTCCTGAAAGTACTCAAGTTCTGCGTTCTGCAGGAAGACTATTAACAAGTGTAACGACACCAGCCTTCAACTACGAAGCCGTCGCATCATTTATGTGAACTTGCAATACCTCATCCACCATTTCTCCACCAGCTGGATGGAATTCAGAAGGATTTGACTAAGTATTACTGAGTTGTGGAAAAAATGGCAAGAAGGAATGGGAGCTAAAGTATCTCAAAACCCTGCCCGTTCTTGTGACTAGCGATGGATGCGTGTGATGGCCAGCACACATCTCTATCCAGAAGTGCTTATTGGTCTCCTCTCCACGAGGTAGTTCAACGAGGAAGCGAAAAATGGAAGTCAATGCATAGTCCCCGCTCCAATTTTGGAGATATTCGAAACAAACTGACACTTCACGATCGGACGCTGGGGACAGATGTCAAGCCTCGTGTCGAAAGGGTGAGGTGGGAAGGTGCCAATGCGCTTAAACAGGACTTTGGACCCTCTCGAAAGGGGAAGTTTGAACAGCTTCAACGACATACCCTCCAGAGCATAACACATCAATGATGCCTACTTCACTTTTGTCACCTTGTCTAGGTTAAGAGTTAAATTTCTTTGCCGCCACTTTTCAGCCAACCATACACTTTTTTTTAACCGCTGCACCAGAGCACCAGAAAGCGGAAAAAACGATGAAATTAATTCAAAATCATTCCACACTGCCTCGCTTTTCTTCCAGGGACAGAAAATCGCTATTGCAAGTCCACCATCCGACACTGAAGGCAACTAATCAATTGCGAAGGAAACCAATTTTCAGGGAATACATTTCGCGTCTAAGTAGATTGTGGACTCTCCTTCGAGTCACAAACTCGAGGGGTTGTTGCTGACAGCTATCAGGAACGCCAAGACCGAGAGACAGACAAGGACCAGATGTGAGAACAGTGCGCGCAGACACCTTTAAAATCGTGGTTAGAACCTTATAAGGCAAGGATAACACCACTATTTATAAACCTGCAGCTACCACTCTACCAGTGATTTCAAAAGATCCTCTCTCCTACGACAAGTAGGACAGAGTTATGATAAGGTTACGAAGTCGTAAGGTAGACTGATGGAGGCTGCTTACGCCTTGCGTGCGCCTTATATCACAACCTGAAGTAACCAATCACAGGAGAGGTACTCGAATCGCACCACAAAATCATCTCAATGGTTTCCACCCCCTCACCACCTTCACCCAACAACTCGGCTCTCCAACCACCTATGAAAGCTTCAATCCTATTTGGAGGAAAGGAGAGTAACAAAGAGAAAGGCACTACCGAGAACGATCACAACACGAAAGCCTTGTATAGACGTCTACTGGTGAGTTTTTTTACGGCTAGCATAGACGACGGTCTCGTGGGAGACATGTGACCACTGTTCAAGAGCATTTCACAAGAATTGCGTAAGACCAGACACCTGAATAACAAAACCTGAAAACACAGTACCTTCCAACTATCTCATGTTGTCTTGACAGGTGAAGACAGAGAGAGAAGTGAAGTTAAAAAATGACGCCTTACGACAGCAAGCAGATCCAAGGCGTTGTGGTTGTGCTGGTGATAGGTAAGATAAGACTAGCAATGTGTTTACACCCTTCCCCCTTCCCCCTCTCAATACAAAACGTGACATTTATTGGGTGAGGGCAACTACCGACTAAGAAGCGAGACAAAACACCACTGACTTCTGCCTCAGTGATGGGTTTGAAGAACTTTCCAGCAAAAAGTACACAGGGCACCATACCTCGACACCGACTTCAAACGTAGCTCGAGAAAATGATCAAAAACTTCTCACGAGAACTTGCGTTGATCATAAGACCCTCGCTGACGGATACAGTCAAGCTTGACGACAACGTCATTTTCAGTAACAGTCAGCTCCCAATAATCGCAAGCTCGACGACAACTCGGAGGGCTCGTCCACACCTACTACTGGTGTCTGTTGTATCTAAGGGAGGCACCAAACACGGCGGCAATGCTGAAGACTCCTTGAAGTCAAGTTTCAGGAAAAGTTCTACTGAAATGAGCAAAAAGTGGTAATTACCATGTTCACGAAAAGCCAAGAATAACTGCACAGCAATTACTTCCAGACCTCCGAAAAGAAACAAGAAACCCAAAAAAGAAAAGAACAAAAAGGTGAGCCAAGTAGTGACGGTTATAACGTGACGTCTTAACAACGCAAGTAAAACCAGGATGTGGCAGTTCTGCAAAAGAGGAGGGCAGAAGGACAAGGAGTAGGAGGCGGAAGTGGTGACGCTGGTGGCTGGTAACGTCAGCATCAACGGCAATGCTAGCACTGGGCGGTTGCTGGACTCCTCTCTGCTACGAACCCGGGAAGGAGGGGGAAGAGGAGAGGACACGATAGGGTAAAAAGGAGGTGGGAAGGGAAGTGGTTTTTATGGTACAGGTAGTGAATGTAGTGAAGCAGGAGGAAAGGGGTGGAGAGACAAAAAAGAAGGGATCAGTGTGAGATACTCCATTTTTGCACTTGTGTATGCGTGTGTGTGTGTGTTTGTGTGCGTGGGTGCGTGTGAATAGTACCTTCCGGGATCGCGTCAGGAAAACAGTTTGATTGGTAGTTTTGTGTGAACGGACGACGGCCTCATACAGCAGGATGGCCTAATCTATGGAAGAAAAACGGATGGATAACTCGGTAAAGCAGTCTTGTGAGTGCTACCGCTGCTACAACAGACTAACCGATTCGGCAAGAGCGATTTGGCATTCAATTCATATACACACAAGCATGCGCACCGCGAACATTATTTCATTACCACAAATAGCGCGATGCAATGACTGGCAAGTGGTTGGAGGTACACGTCAATCAAGTATTAAAATAATTGCATGACACAACACGCACATGAATGAGAGAGAAGTAAACCCACCTTGGACCAAGCATACACTACATCGTGGAACGAGCAAAACCGCTCTGACGACCGGAATTAACACCAAGATACTGGTACTTAGACTTCTTTTCGGAGGGCTTGAGGATCTAAAAAGAAAAAGGATGAAATTTTGATAGGACTCCAGCCTTAAGCAAAGACCTGCAATGTCTAAACCTCCGTTTTTGCGAGTGGAAAAGGTTGCGTGGGCTGCTGCGGTCGTCATCTTAGTGGCAAGGCATTCCATATATATCTGAAAAACTACGGACACTAGCTCCATATTGGTCAAGAGAATGCCATGCCTTATTGTCTTAGAACATTAAAAGTTTGCTAAAACGCCACAGGCCTAGCGAAGACGGATAAGATGCCAAAAGTAGTCCAGTAGGCGGGAGATGAATGCTGAAACGGATTGAAATGGTATAGGTTGATGTTTCCAGCACCGTTCGTGGGCTAAAGCTGTAGCTAGTAAAGGTGAATTAGGTTAGGCCAACTAATAAAACAATGCCTCTTCAGCTGCACTTCGACACTGGAGGGTGTGAAAGAGCAATTCAGATTACGCCGGCACTGCGGAGCTTTCGAGCTGTGTATCGGGAGGCGAGAAAAAAAGCTTCAGCTACTGATTACTGATTGCTTGGTTGAGAAGCCTTTGAAATTGTGGAGAAACGCCTGCGTGCTCAATTGACAGCGCTTTTCAAGCTTTGGATTCCGTTTGGAGGCGGAAATATATATCCAGCAAAATTGCTTCATGCCACAAGGCTACATGAGCCACCTAAGGCATTTAAAATTATCCCCAAAGGATTTTTAAGCCTAAATTTAGCCTAGACGGAAATGTCATGATGGAGGTTTGCACGAGAACAACTAGTCTAACTAACGGTAATCAGGGAAACGGCTGACTTGAAAGAGGAACAGGGGAACTAAAATTAGCCCAAACGATAGACTGATGTTCAGGCTAACGTAGGTGGAAAATAGACAATGCTAAAAATTGATGAGTTTAGCGTTGGTTGCTGATACTATGAAGGGAGCATAGGGACCAAATCAATCAACGGTAGTGACACTAGAGTGTTGTTGTCATCTGTGAGCAGTGCGTAAGTCACAATGAAGGCAATTTCATTCGAGTGGATTGCAAGACTGTCATACAATGGCAGTCTCACTCGTCAGTGCCGTGATTACTTCAAAAAGACAATGGAATAGCCACCCCATCATCCTCAGTGTCGTGAAGGAGAAAACTTCAGGGCAGCTCAACGAAACACCTATACCACGAATATTTACACCGCGGCGCAGTATCACACGAGGAAGGTTAAATGGGTTGGACTAGAGGAAGCGATATCTCACCAGGAGACGCGGCATTTAATGGGAATGAGTAGACAGACAAAAAGCCATTGCTACTTCAGAGGCCATAACTATTCCATGGTGTGTAATAAATGGAGTGGCGGAGTTCAAAGGTAAAGGGAGAATGGAGCTCTTTTTTACTGGGAGATAAAGAATGAGATGTTTTGATCCGACGCTTAATTGTAGCGTTGTGGAGGAAAGAGCGAAAAACGTCTAGTTCGGGCAGTCCTACCAGCACGCATGCATTTCGATAACGATGTCGAGGTGGAAATTATCCAGTTAGACAGAAGTCAGTAGCTGTGACATCCAGTCCAAATAAATTCTTACTTGAAGATGTAATTTCCCACGAAAAAATAGAGCAGAAAACTATGCAGAAAGAAGGCCTTTCAATGGCCCAGATGAATTTGACCACTCCAGTCCAATTGTGATGAAAATAATGGCAATTTCGGGGTAACAAACGACGCTAAGAGGTGGGCAACCAATATGGCATTTACTTAGACCTTTGTTTAAAATGAATGGAGGACATTTGGTGGGGCTGTTCATATCAATGACGTCAGTTATTGCCCATTCAAAGATAATAATTATGACAGGCCTAATGTCAGCACAGCTCCCCATGTAAACAAAATCTCGTTAAAAAGGAAATCGAGCAGATCTCAACGAAAACAAAGGCTACCCCTCTCTATCCCTTTAAATTCTTTTTCGTTTGGAAGCAGCAGCAATTAACTGAGGGGGAATTTCACCTGCAGCGTGGATGAGATTCATTCAAAACGAGGCTCTCCTTAAGTATGCGAATTAAAGCGCAAAACTCTCGCCAAAACACTACAGGAAGACAGCCTCAACACCCTCAATCCCAATGAACGGCGATTGGGAGCAATCGTTAAAGCCATGGAAGGCGACGTACACACAAACACACCCACCTTTTTTGGACCTTAAGCCTTAACTGCCCCACTTACGCCACTATCCAAGATTTCAAAGACGATTTTTGGTGGAAGATAAATAGCTTCTCGATTAGTTTTACTGCTGCTAACAGCCTCGCCACGGCACAAGCTCTCGGTGTGGAGTAAAGCAAAACTAACAGGCCAAATAGGGACACAGACACTAGGAAGGTGTTTTAAAATCCTTGCTAACTGTGCGTTAGTATTTATTGAAGAGAAGTTCGGGAGAATGCCGCTACTGCAGGAATGGCAGTTGCAACACAGTTGCTTTCACATGGGTAGACAATTATTAACAAAAAAAGCTCCACAACAAGGATTCTGCCATTTCGGATGCGACATCTGTTCTTCAAAGTCAAGAAAGCAAATGCAATTTTTTCGGTTGAGGAGAGGAATAAGGACCCTTTTTGTATGAATTGCCGTTGTTTGGAAAGAGGCAAAGGACCCTCAGACCGCCCCCAAGCATATCGATGCCGAACAGCAGTGGTGATGAACCAAATGGTAGACTGCTTACAAAACAACTGCTGCAAAGTCAAAATCTCTAATCGTTTGAAGCCTTAAATAGACCGACGAATCAAGACAACAAACAGTCGAAGCAAAGGATGTGGCACATGACTGTTAGCGTTCAAGAGGAAGCCCAAAGACCCCAAAGACGGGCGGTTAAGCGATGGAGCAAGGGCTATTGTCTAGCTTCACAAGAATCTGGTTGAAAATTGAGCCGCATTCCAGATGAAATAAATGCCTACTCCTTCGGCATGACAATAAAAATGCGTAAAACGCCAAGTTGGCGATGCACTAATTTAATGCCTTAATGTATCAAAACGGTACATCACGCAGAATAAAGACGTCGGAAAAACAATCGAACGGCGAAAGAGATAGACTTCGGTATGGCGAGAACCAGATTAATAAAATTTATGGCTTCAGAGGTCTGAGGGTTGCCCCAACTACTGTGAACAGCCATGGTACCGCAAAGGAAGGTCTTTGGCACTCCCCGATAAGGCGAACAGTCATTTCGTTACCATCGTGATAATATTAAGACTACTCTCAAGGTCAATGACCCAATAAGACCCTTGTTGTCAAATTATATGGGAAATTAGCCAGAGATATGTAGCTTAAAACGGGGAACTTAACGAATAGCTACGTGGGAGAATGCAAAGGACGTTTAACTTGAACCGTGGCTTTCAATCCAAAAGATGGGGGCGTTGCTGTGAGGAATGTAGCTTAGGACATTTACTAGTGGCAAGCGTAGGTCTCAGGCCAATACAGACACGGTTAATTGAGATGTCAGGCAAAAATGGTGGTGCATGCATGAAAAGGCGCCTAGTGATCGTGTGTCTCATCAAAGAAGACGCTGAATCCGCACAACTCGTACCTACAGGAAGCTTCAAGTACAATATGGTGGATGAGACGCCGACCCACCTAGCAGGTGACCGTTTCAATAGTGCATAAATTTCAAAGACTTTTGCACATCTACCAACGGCAATCTCGGTTGTGGTGACTCCGTTCCCAGTTAACAGACTCAATAATTGCACCTGCAAAAAGCTAATCTGCTCATCTTAACATGTACACCTGAGCCAAGCGTAGTCTATTCGCAAAATGCTCATTTGTCTTGAACGTCCTTTGAAACTGGCTCATCCTCTTTTTCATTACATTAACCTTTTTGGCAATAAAACAGGTCCACAGCCTGCATAGATCTTGAATGGCAATGACATTCAGAAAACACCAAATTACACTAAATCGCTCGCTTACCTGGAAGGAGCACATGAGTGTCTCATCGACCGACATCATCCCACCGGCGTTATCGAACTCGCCGCAGTAATTGGGCGCCGAGAAGAGGGTAACGAGACGGCGTTGCGCAAAGAACTCGTACCCATCTTCCACCACTTGATGAGCACGGCAAATAAGGTCAAGGTCGTGACGATGGAGGAACTTTTCCACCACATCCACGCCGAATACGAAACTAACGCCTCTGTCATTCTCACCCCAGCCTCTAGTCTCCTTGTCCGGATCGGCCCATAGAATGTCGCAGAGTAGACCTAGAATCAAGAGAATTCAAGAGCAACCACTGACACTGAAAGAAGCACTAGCTTTCACCACTAAACGATCAGTTTGTCCCGGCCTGTCTGAAATTATTGAAGGGAAGGCTCCATTGGACGATAGCTCGCAAAGGCCAGTGCATACAAATTACAACTCATCAAAGCGTTGAAAGGCGATCATTAAGCCTTGCATCTCAAAAAGCTTTGTAAAAAAGCGATCTTACACTGCTTCGCAATCAGCTATTCACAGTTCAAAACACAGTTATCGCCACTCATTCAGAGGTGTCGTGGTGATTCCGATGGTTGTTGGGGCTTTTTTATTTCTAAAATCTTGAGAGTCCCGATCTAAACGCCGTTTTAAATTCATCTGAGACAATTTTGCGCTTTGGATAACTCCTGGGCGCATCTCATGTGAACGTTTAATGCATCGACGGTGCGATCCCGAGGGAGCATCAGGTGAGGAGAAAGCCCGACCCTTTCGACTACTGCTCTCTAGATTAATTTTATCTTCATAAGAGTTAGAAGCCGACCGGTTTTAGAAGCTTTTGTGAATACTTTTTAGCGAAAGAAAACCAGTCGGGCAAACAACAACTTCATCCTCAAACAAACTGGTCGCTACTTCGAAAAATAATAATCCGCTGAGCTAGCGGAAAACCAAGCCTTTTCGGAAAGTAAGTATTAATGACTATTTTACGACTGGTTGCATTCAAAAGATTGCTATTGCAAAAATGGATTTTACGTTTCAGTAAATAAAAGCAGATGATTCAAAGACCTGCACTCCATTTCAGAACGATCCTTTCTGCAAAACGGAGTCTTCGACGAGAAACAGCAAGCCAATGTCTAAACAAGTAGTGACCACAATTTTACCTCCAATTATCCGCCTCTTTAAAAGAACCCAGTCATGCTCTGAAGCGGGCTCTTACGGAAAGGATGAAGCAAGGAGACCTAAATACTAGTTCATGGTTGAAGGTTTCCCAGCAATGTGGTATAGGAGAATGTCGCAGCAATCAACTGTTAACCCCACCCTTTTCCGACCACCACCCATCACATCGCCAACTGCAACCAAGGTAGTCAAAAGCGTCTAGGAGCATTTAATTGGAAAAATTTCTACTACGACAAAAGCTGTAAAGAAAGGCCTCCAAATTATTAGACAAAATAAGGGATATTACACTATTCCCAAAAAAATCTAACTGATGGACTGAAATTAATCGGAAACTAGGCCTCTGCGACCACGACGATGGAAGAGTGACAAGTGCTTAGGGGAATTAAAATTACACCCAGAATATTATTGGCTGGTCACGAGGAAAGGTAAAAATCACTTCAGAGTCAAATCGCTAGAGTCAATTACAGACTAATGCCGCTAAAGAGGTGTCCGCTAGCTCTACAAAAAAGGAGTAAAAGCAAAGATACTGATTAATCAAAGAGCTCACTCGCCAAAGTAACTATGCTTGCATCGAATGTGCATTACGCGAGAAATCTTTCCAACAATATCACTAAAAGCTTTTAGCAATAACCACACAACTTTGGAGAGTTAGAATTTTGGGGTGTTAACATCGTGGACACAAAAAGGCATTTTCGGGTCGAGAAAACAATCATTTGGATATGGTCAAATTCAACCATTCTGGAACAGTATTTTTAATTGGCGTTTCTGACGCGATTACTCAAAATAATGATTCCGAAAGGTGGCCCAAGGTGGACAAAATGGGAGTGGTTGGGTCCAAAAATACTGAATGGATAATTTGGCATGAGGTAAAACGACAACAAGTCAAAGCTTTTCAATATAACCCTCAAATTAACTGGTTGGAAGACCTAGATCTAGTTCAAGTATGCAGTTCAAAACTGTTTCCAAGATCGGAAGAACGCAGATTTTGGCGCACCCAAACTGGACTGAGTACCACGCTACAACCAATAATAACAGAACTGCCGTGTAATTTTGCAAAACAAATAGGAAATATCAAGACTATCACATCTTCCCTCGGGACGAAGGATAAAAGTGCGCAGTTGGCCGAATTCGCACAACCTTGCGTCATCCCCTGAATCACGTGAGCCTTAATGATACACTTCGCCTTCATTCTGCCTCCCTTTTCTGCTAGTCCTACTTTTCTCCCTCCATCCAAGAGATTTTTGAGGAGAAAGAAACCCGCGGCCTTCTTTTGGAATGCCACCACAGGGTAAGCAAATTCAGCGGTACACCCGTAACCAAAAATTGTTTATTCTTGAAATTATAACTAAAAGACGTATAATTATATGCACTAACGGAAACGTCTATGAGATTTGTCGGTAAGTGATTTCAAAGGTTTGAACTTGCAAATACTAATTTGGTAAGCATAATTACCTAGCAAAAAGAGCTTGTTGATGCACGAAACCGATGGTCAACAAGAAATAAGACGTTAGCAAATGAAAGATACATTCAATGATCTCAAGACGGCATTAAGCATGGACTTGGGTACATCGAAAACAATTGTTTTCAATACTATCACTATAAAAACACCAAGCTTCCAATCAAAAGCGACGGTGAGGCCTACAGAAAGGACCAACCATTCTCCAATCAAGACGACGCGAAAAGCAATGTGACATTCGATAGCTTTTTTATTAAAAAAAACTGCCTCAACGCCGGTAATACTACGCGTAAGCAGGTGTTGATTAAGCTTGTAGGAGGCGGTGAGAGCGAAAGAAAGCTGTGGTAACTCGAGTGTGCAAACGCACACACGGAAAAGGCGTAATACACACAGACGACATGAACGCGCATAAGGGCTGGTGTGAAAATTGAGGATTGAATGCAAAAAGAGAACTAAAAACTAGGATCTCCCTTTTCATATTTAATTCGCGTGGGACGGAAAAATGCACCCACGGGAAGTTCAATTCCCTCCTTCTCTAGAATTACACCCCGAAAAGCGTGACGAAACTAGTCAAAAGGATCCATGGGTCCAAACAAGTAACTTCTCAACACTCATCAAGAAACAATTTCCTGACCTAGCGTCTCAATGGGATAGCGGCGACACGGATAAGTCTATGCATTTTATATCAAAAGAAACAGTAATGCAGAATAATTTAGAAACAGAAAAATTAGGTGAATATACTTGAGGAGCATTTTCAAAATGCCTCAAATTTGTTTGGTGACATACCGGTATCAGGAACATCGGTGGGGCGTAAAACCCGTCGAATCTGTTCCATGGTTTGAAGGTCTGGAGATAATCCTGTGGGTGAAACAACTTGCTATAGATTAACGATTATACACTGCTAATAAAATGCACGTCTCAGTGGATAAATTTCAACCCTAAAACCTATTCAGCCCTAAAGATGTGCGCACAAGCATCAACCCGCTTGCACTCGTCTTTTCATAAATGACAAACAAGATTTTAAATGCTCGGAACTGACTTTCTTACCTCCATGACAGCAAAATATTTTTTCATCAACAATGGCTGCAACAGGAAGACAATTGAAACAGTCCGTGAATGTCTTCCATAGCTTTACATTATATCGTCGTTTGCCTAGAATAGTAAAAAAATGCAAACTAGCAATCTTTTGCCATGATTACTTTGGCACCTAAGTCAATCCCACTTCCTTAAAGGCGCATGAGTCACAAGCCGAAACAGTTACAAAATTGGCACGTGCGCGAATGACTATGCGAGATACTCACATTCATCGTAGAATCCGTAAATTCTATTAATCGACGCGCATTCATGATTGCCACGAAGAAGAAAGAAATTCTCAGGATATTTAATTTTGTAGGCCAAGAGGAGGCAAATAGTTTCCAAGCTCTGTTTCCCTCTATCCACATAATCACCAAGGAAGAGGTAGTTGGCGTCAGGAGGGAATCCACCGTACTCAAACAATCGCATCAAATCTGTGTACTGACCATGAATATCACCTGTGAATTTCAAGAATGTCAAATGAGACAACCATATTTTGAGAGATCGAAGTCATGAACGGGCCCCTATGTAAACCTATAGGAAACAAGAGGGAACCCCACACATGCACACACCTAAGCTGTTAATTAAAAAGCATTCTTAAAATGATCTGAACACTGAAAGTGGTGGGAATACTTTCCGTATTGCTTTCGATAGATTTTCATGAATTACTGGCACATAATTAACACATACAACATCAAGCCCGCTAAAAACAAAAAAATTGTGTCTTACCGCATATCTTTAACGGTGCTTCTAATTCCAGTAGGATGGGCTGAGAAAGGAAAATCTCCCTCGACTTGGCGCACAGAGCTTTAATATCCTCCTCTTTCAGATTTACTGTTGTACCAATTCGAGATCCCCTCACTAAATTCGATGCAAAATGCCCAGACATTATCGTTACCTTCCAAAAGTGCCGCAATTATCTCATCTACATTCAAGTCCGATTCACCAGCCATCGCCCAAACTACCACCAAAACCAATAGCCGTAAATCAAAAGATGGGTCAAAACATTTAAAACTTGGAGGATTAAAACAAATAGCATGTTTTTTCTTTGAAAGTGGTTAGAGCCACAAAGTGTAACTTAATCAATTTTTTGCATAACTGTACTAAGCTTGGCCTGCAAAATTTTGGTTGTAACAAAAAATGTCTTTGAATGAATATTGTGAGGAATTCACGATACACTGCCCTAGTTTTTGTAACTTTTTAGTGAGTACATCAACTAAAACTTCTTTATTTTAAATCTTGTTTGATCCTGAAGTTTGATTTAAATGTTCTATGCCTTCTGTTGAGGGTTCCTCCTCCCCCTCCTGGTTACCCTTGCCAGTAGAAGTCTGAGTGCGTTTAGACATCTTTACCGTATATGGGTAACAAATACAGCTAGGCGACGAATGGGGTTCAGGCCGAGGGTCCGTCACGCTCCAAGGAGTCTCCACGTTCCTCCGTCACGTGGTTCAAATTGACTTCCCGCCTCTGGCCTACAAAGCGCATTTAAAGAATCAAGTATTACACTTTCCATTATTTGTTTTTATCCTCCTTTGTATCACAAGTATTGCTTTAGTATTATGATCGATTGAAGTAATTGCACCTTATGCATAAAAATGCTATCAGTCACAATTGTTCCTGACTTAATAGACTCATTAAATTCACATATCATTTCCCTATTCCTCACCATTGCAAATGAAACTAAATGTTACTATACTTAAGTAAGGCGTTGCCGAAAACTGTTCCATCACCCTAATTGTGATAATTTTGACTGGTATGCTGTTCCACGAATCGAATCCTGTTATCACTAAGTCGTTCTTGCTCACGTGCTAGGGAACGCCATTCCACTTTTAAAATAGTATGTTATATAAACATTTCTCACTCACTTATTCATATATTTGCGAAGCAGTGTATAAAAGGCTGTACACCGTTTCACTCGAAAGGTGATAAATTGCAATGATGTGTACAACCTACTTAATAGGGTTCGCGTTTTTAAGTCAGGTGGTTGATTTAAGTAAAGTTACAACCGCTAAAATCACAGAGTCGTCTAACTTAACAGTGGATTGCTAAACTCCATTCTAGCAAAAATCCTAGCTACTTGCTGGCAATACCATTAAGGAATGTTTCTCTTTTCTTTTACCACCTAGTGGTTCGAGTACGCACAAATCCGCCTAACAGAATAAAAAAATAACCCTCGTTGAGAATATTCTTAAAGACAATAACGGTTGGTTTTTTTGCATAACTTCTCAAGGTCATGGGTCAAATTTATCGGTGAGGGAGGGTTGACGTCACCCCTTTTGTATTCCGCAGAGGCACCAATGTGGGCGGTAAAGTCGCGTGCTCACGGAGAAACGCTTCGGATCAATGGCAAGGTGGAGTGGGCGTATATCTTGTTTTAATTGATTCACATCACCTCCCTCCATACCCCCAAATTGTGATTACTAAGCTGGAGCCAGATCCGCTGCATGATTTAATGTGGCAATAGACTAAACGAGGCGTATTGGTGTGGGGGGAGGTGGTTATTACGACATAAAAATATTAAAGGCGTGGGGCTACGGTCGGAAGACCATGTATCTAGGCCGGAAATACAAGCTCCTTGTATAAATGGACATTAAAGCCTCAGATCCGACCCCAATAAGGTGTCACGCTACCTTCAACGAATTAGGGGGCGGATTCCAAGACGGTGTAACGTACTTGCGTTTCCAAAGGAATGCAGACCATCAAGGGGGAATTCACCTAGAAGACTATGTAAAACAGCGTTAGAAAGGGGGCAGCATGTCCTCATTCACCTTTCTGTAGTCTGCAGATCCAGTCACCTAGGGTGAAGACTCGCCTACCGATGCCAAACTTATATCCAGCCTCGATTTTTATTCCCAAACAACCGGACCCTCGAACGTCAATCTCATATCGGTACCAATCAAAGGTCACTGATGAAGATAGTCGACTTTAAAATTAATTTTGCTCTCTAAACTTAACAAAGTTCATTTTTGCCCTCATGGCCCCTTTTGTGTGAGAACTTGAGTTAATCAAAAGGAGTTGGGTGGTTTCCGGTTGCCCTCTATGAATTGTTAATTAGCATCGACGATCGGCGGTCTTAAATGCATACATAACAGCACTGCAGTCAGTCAGTGGGTTTACCAACACCCGCCGCAGATCGATGTGGGTGGAGATGGGCGCAGTGAGACGAATCCAATTAACCACCACCAGCACGTAGGCAGATCGTGGTTATGCAAAGACGGTGGAGATATATTTAGATCAATCCGGGTGATCGCCTTGTCAACCACCTCCCACTTGCGTCGGCTGGGTGCATTGCAAAGTTTTTTGCTGGCCTACTGCCAGTCATCACAATGCAACTAGGTTATTCTTTGCAGTTGGTCTGACAGAATCGAATCATCAGGAATCGTGAAGAACAAAGGTAGGCAGACTCTTGGGTTGGGTAATGGGCTAGTGTGCTTGACCTCCGGCCCATGGCGTCAGCTTCCTAGCCCATTCCACGCTATGCTTTCTTTCGTCTTGCTTTGAGTGGTGTGATAGACATTCCGCCTATCAGAAATGTGCATTTTTACTACCTCAAAGGGGCGACCACGGCAAGTTGTTTATAGCAGCCTAATTACGATTCAGGGCAGAGTAGGAGATAAGGAGCGGAGACGACTGGGAACATTATGATGATGACTAGCTTAGAAGTTTACTTCTATTAGAAGAGCGCTTTTTGCCCTGGGGCTGGGGAGACGTGAAATTTCATTGCATACAAAATATACTGGCTGTGTGTTGGGTAGAGCAACAACTAGGGGTCAAGGTCACTGGTGGAATGTAAACACACACAAGCAAGCACTGATGCAGCTGGGTGGGTGACCCATGTGTCTGATAGAATCCAAAATGCTGGCCACTTGATGGAGACTATGGAGACGCATTATTTCAAATGCTTCCGACTCCAACTGTGTCGACCTCGAACCCGCATTTAATGCTTAAACGCGTCAACATAGGAACTCAGACGAAACTAAATGGAAGGGCGCCACCCAAAGTTGCCTGTTCAAAAAAATATGCTTTTTTCGCAAAATTTGCATAGGTTACGAATAGCTTGACGGTTTTGCTGCCATTGGCACTGATATATATTTGTCGGGCGGTAGGTTGAAAACCTTGGCAAGGAATGTGCTGGTGATACCGCACTGATTCAGTCATAAACCTGGGAGATGGTAACCAAACTCCGTATGCAACCATTGGAAAGGGCGACACAAGGGATGAAGAAGGCGTTGGAAAGCGTCAAGACTTTTATCCATGCCATTTGAATTACTGCCAGCGCCAAGCTCATATCTCACAACTCGTTGTAAATAAATCTTTGTTTATTTTGTATTTAGGAAGCTTCGATACACATTGTTACATGTTGTTTTGTACCGCCATAAAATATGCGCTGTCTGCATTCCAATTCGTATTAAACACGAAACCGCCTTGTGCCGAAGCCAGACTGTGTGCCGTTGCTGATATTTTTGTCGGTGGGATGTTCAAACGTGCCACCCAACAAGCGATTTAAAGGAGTTGCATCCTGTTCTCCTTCATGAGAGTCGGAGCATGAATGAATGAAGGACAAACCAGGTGACTTCCACCACCAGAAACTGCCAACTCGCCGGGTCAGTTCCATCCAACATGCATTAATGGATGTCAAAAAATTTGCCTCTGAGTCCTAACTTAATGACTGAGTGAGTGAGCGCCTCGTGAGGAGAAATGGGTTAGATGTTTTAATGCTCCTTGAAGGAACACATAAAACCCTGGTTAAGTATTCTCACATGATCCATTTACGTACTCATTCCTCTCTTTCAAGGTCTCTATCACTTCATCGACACGTGACCCTCCTTGGCGCTGTGTAATGACTACAGAGAAAATTGCTCGTTTTGAAATCTCCGTCAAAAGTCGAGCATTTAAGCCTGAGATTTACTCGGTACACGTCTACTCGTCAAGTAGTAGCCAGGAGAAGTGCCACAGTGAAAGGAATGTCCCGTCCTCACCCAAGGGGTGGACAATGAGCCAGAGAGGAATGGAAGAGGTGCGTGGGAAATAGAGGTAAGATAAGACCTTTTTGTGATTATTAGCCTTCATAAAGAAATGCTATACGGAATCGTTTAATCATTTTATTCATCAAATTGTGTGGCCTTTTTCGCTCCGCGATCGGGCCTCCACACTTCAAACCTTCTTCGAAATGGGATACATCTGGAGGCAGTATGGACAAGCTGACCTTACGACAAACTTTGTAGTGATGCAGCATATAAGGAGGAGGTTCGCTGTGGGCGACTTTCATGTCCCTGGAAGCGGTGGGGACATGGATCTCGTCCGATGGACAATGCTCTCCTACTTCCTAAATGAGTCTCCTCCTGGTAGAGAGCCCCTTTCGGCTTTTTTCTAAATCCTAATTAATGGCAAAAAAAACAAAGTTTATACGATCTGGCTGCGTCATACAGTCTTCGTGTAGGTGTTAGGGCTAGGCATTAATTACTAGAAGACCTGTGCCGTTTGAAGCAGATGGGTGACGCAGGATGGCAATTAAAGCGTCAGTCAACGTGGAAGAAGAAAAAAAGATAAATGTGAGGGATGGCAGTTTCTTACGATGCAATTCAGCATGTGTCGCTCCTGTGCTTGTGTTCATGCATTTGGCCTCTTGTTTTGATGAAAGGGTGTCACACGACCTGGAGTCTTCAAGGGGGGCTTAGAGCATCGCCAAGAGGCGTCAAACTGCCACTCAATACCCTCGAGAGCCTGTGACGTGAGTTATAAGGCGCCAAAAATTGCAGAGTCATCTAACAAAAGTTTTTTTTCCTATTGGATGGGAGTATGGTTTGATGCTCACCTGTGAAATTAGCGCTTTTTTGGAGTGCGATATACACATTTCAAGAGCACATAGCAAATTAATGCTTCGTAAGAATAAAACATCAAAAAAACAAGGATTTTTTTTCTAGGCCGACAAAACGATTTCTCTTACAGTCCTACCGCCGCCTTCAAGTGACCTATGCAAAGCTAACAACTGCGTCTGTTTTGCCGGCCCCGGGGGGATCTCCTTGAGCAGTCTCTCACGACGCTGAAGGAAACCATCCCCAAACCGGCTGCATCTGGCTGTAGCGTCACTGATCTCGCTTGGCGCTTCTACTGTATCTAAAGTTCCTTCTTTTGGGGGATTTTGATTTGGATGGGGAGAGTGTGCTGGCGTGCCTATCGCTAGTCATGGGGATTCTGGCCCAAAAGACGAGTCAAATAACAAAGAAGAGGGGTTCAGCATAGGGCCGTGAAGATGGAGTTTTGTATCCATCTCTCAGTGCTCCTCGGTCTTATCTGTCTGCATTCCATCCAGCTGGTAGAGGAATAGCAGAGGTAATCACGAGTTAGCCTAATTGATGTCCCCACAATGGAATTGTGAAGAGTTTCCTCACTGGTGCTGCTCCACTTTTTAATCGGTTTGCTATGAGCCACGGGACTAGGGTAGTAGCTGAAGGAAGACGTCAAATTTGTTAGGAATCGTCACAGATCCTCTCAATCTCAGCAAACGCGCTTCCTCCGTCCTGCTGAGGCTTATCACCTGGCGGTGGAAATAAAGGATAGATGTCCTATGGCACCGACTTCGCTTTCCTCTGCCACCAAAGTAGCGTTGCGAGCTTCTCTGAAGGCGAAAAAAGACCCAACACTCGGGCAGAAAACGTAGTCATGACGTATGGGTTGAGGTCAATCTCCATGAGAAAGTACAGAAGCAGAACCTTAAGCGTCCTTGACATTATAATGTCCCTTAAAATCTGCACCAGTTTTCATGAAATTTGGTGGACACTGAGACAGCGGTTGGGTTCAGAGTTTCTGAGCTCTCCCGAAGGGCACATTGCTCTGATCCAGCAAAATACACTCATCCTTCCCAACTTCACTTGGGAAGGGAGGAATTGAGTCGGTTGAAAAACACGCTTCTCCATCTACGTTGGGTATTCACCACTCTTGAAATGACTACACTGCGTTTCTTGGGCTGGATAAACCCTTCTGTGACCATTGCTCCAGCGTCTGAGGGCGTGCCCTGGGTCCTTGGTAGTACTGTGTACCCAATTCAGTCCAAAATCGCATAAAAACCCACCTCAGAATCATAATTGGTTAGGAAGAGGAAAGTAATGCTCTGACAGTCTGATGACGGACTCCGCTGTTGTACCTCCGCCATACGATCTGACCTTTGGCGCAATGGCAGTAGCCCCCACATCGACAACGCATCCTACCCGGGCGGTAGGCTTTCACTCATCTAGAGGGAAGTGTTAGACACTACAGTGAGTCGTTTAAAGCCCTACCCATTGTGACCACCGCCACAAATCGTTGTCAAACGTCCGCCAAGTGGCAGATCCTCGCAACTTGCTCACGATAAATCGAGGGAACTCAGCCATCAAAATTTCCTTGCCGAATGCAACCCTTTAAACAAGGAGCGGCGAGAAAGGCGCACCAATTCAACGGAGAAAGACGCGTCTTTGATCCCCTCCAAATGACTGACACTTTACAACCTGGAGCAGCCTAAACGACCGCGCTGACCTACCCGCCACCTACAAGCGTTAGCCGATTAACTGGTTCCAAAATTTCCACAAAACAAATAAACACCTCACTTAAAGGAAATTTGCTTGTAAGTAAGTATCTGTAGAGATGACCCGGAAGTCATAAAAACAAAGGCGATTCATCATACACATACACACGCACACACAATTTCACAATTTCGATATACAGGGAATCAAGCGAAAGAGTTTTTAGCCAGAGAGACGGATGTGGATTGATATGTATGAGGTGGAGGAGTAGAGAAAGGGCTAAGGAAAGACAGGATTGAGAAGAATTGGGGGCTAAAATTTCAGCGGCTTTTCTGCTGTATGCCCGATCACAAAGTCGCTGATACGTCGAAGGAAGTGGGGATATTCACGCCGCGCCATTGTACGAACCACCGCAGCAGGCGCCCAACCGCCCGGATTGATTTGCGAGGCGTAGAGTAGACGGCATTGCAGGGCTTCGCGCTTCACTCCCACTGCCTCCCACCGTGCCATTTGCTCCTCAGGGGACAGAGACTGCAGCTGTGCTGCGTCCGGTAGGGTGGACATGTCAAAATCAGGAGTAGGGGGGTGCCAAAGAGTCTGACAAAACATCTCCACATCCACCAAAAGACGAATGAAGGAGGGTGTCTTAGCCGAAGGAGGAAGGCGCTCTTCGCCGTATTTGGTGGAGTAGTTAACCACCATCCAGGTGTCAAGGACAACCAGACCCGCGGCTGTCAACGCCTCATCAGCAGGGAATTGAGTGGAGTCGAGGCGACGCATATTCGACCAGAAGAGTGAGTCTCGCTGGGTGGCTGGCCAGACGCGTTTGTAGGACTGCAGTGAACAAAGCAAAACTAGACCTACAAAGTCACCATTGATTAAGCCATAAAAAACAGATTCGCATCTTAATTATACTCTAGCCATAAAATTGAGCAATGACTTTCATGTTTAATAACGGCCATAAAGAGACAGAACGAACCCATATCACATGCCAGCGCATGACCTGAGAGAGTATAGCTGGAACCTCTCTTAAAAGCTCTTACCTAACAAAAATGGTGGTAATCACTGGCATTACACCACCAAGGCTAGAAAGACATGCGTTTAAATGATCACAGAAAAAGTATGCAAAGACGCCAACGCCTTTCTGTACAGAGCTTCACACTCAGCTTTCCTATAGCTTCTTGTGATGCTGTTAGCCTATTGCTATGCCACAGTTTCAAGATCCTTGCTTCACTCTTCACAATTTTGTATCCGGCATACTAGAATAACATAGGGCTCTAGAGAAGGATGGAGTTCGTTCGTATACTGATCAACAAAAAGCACTCCTAGTGCAAGCGCGGTGGCTCTTTTCAGGAATGCCAACAAAGCAGTTGAAAGAGAAGTCGGTGAAATGGCATAAATTAACTATTAAAACTATGCATCCAGGTAAAAAATGTAGAAGATGGTTCTTCATTTCACTGACTTGGTATTGGAGGACGGTGTCATCACCACAGACTTCTATCACCGTGGGCGCTTGATCGACTGTGATTTCCCAGTCTAGACGATATTGCACGTCCCAAAAGGCCTCACACATCTCGCGTGCAGTAACTTTGGCAACTTTGTGGACAGCCTGCAAGGCAATAATGAACAAATCGCTGATCTCACAGTTCTTCACATTCATGCACCCTGTCCATCCAATCTTTTGCCGCCCTCCATCATCTTTCCATCCGACGATTGAACTGCATTGCCATGCGTCAACTCATTCGTATCCACATCCCTCCGCCTAACCAACGATTTGCCAACTCAAAGCTCCATCTACCATCGCACTACTTGAACAGAGGTTTGTGCAATAGGTCATGCAATCAACAATCCATTCACCCACTTAACCATCAACCCACTCACTCTCCAGTCTAGTTATACATCCATATAGCTAGGGGAGGAAAAAATACATTTCTTGTCTCCTTAATCCATTCACCCACTCCAAACGTTAAGATGTGTAGCGCTATACAGATATTTAGAAACGTTGCTACATCGTGAGGGGAAGGCTTGAAAGGACAGGGAGCTAACCCTGTTTACAATGGCGGAATTATTACAAGAGGTAGATGATTGGATAATGATGCCATCTTTACATGTCCATCCTCTCATCAAGCTGTTGATCCAAACACATCTGTCGATTCAGACAGCCATCCGCCCAACCAACCAAAGACTCACTTAGCCATCCCTCCAACTAACTAACTGACTACCTGCTAATCCAGTTAATCTTTCCATCCTTCCATTTATATGGCAATTCAGCCAGCTGCTCAGGCATTGTTGGCGCAAAGGAATGTGGATTGATCAAACGAACAGCTGCAACAAGAGCACATATGTGCGCTATCCATAGCCCCTTCCAAGGCAACCAATCGAGATGCTCGAGAGGACGGGGGAGGGGGAGGAACGATTATACACTGAATAATCGATAAAGAATGCACTTGTCAGAGGCAGTTTGGTAGACTCTGATCAATAGTTGACCGTATTTGGTGATGACGTGTAAATTAGCTGTAATTCGGCTTCTCCGACATAGGGTGACGTACCTGAAGCGGATCCAGATAGGTACCATCAGCGGATTCGACTTCACGATTATAGATGGTCATTTCGCCCTGCTTAGCAAGGATAGTCCAGCCGTTGTTGACGCTACCAACTTCCCCCTCAGAAGAGGGGAAGCCACCACGGAGGATGCTCATTCGTTCCTCACAGATCTTGGAGACCTCCGCGTAGAGTGGGTGGGTAGGTGGCATGGCGTCGGCGGAGCGCAGCTTATCACCCACTGATTTGAGCGCCATAAGACAAGCTTCGTCCTCTGTGAAGAGGGAAGTCAGAGGATAGCGATTTGTTAGGACAGTCAGATGCTAGTTACATCAATCTACCCATTGAACCACCGGACTACTCTTCCCACCACGAGGTCTACCAAATCGTCCACCTAACCACCTTCTCTCCAGCCATCAGAATAGTCTTCCGTTTCATCGCTCCTTCATTCACCCAATCATTAATAAATCGTTCCACCCAGGCACAAGTCAAGAGAAAGAAATGAAAGAAGCATGACGCGGGTGAAACTATTCCAAGCACTCAGTAACAAGGCACCAGGGCCTCAGTGATCACCTCCAACACCTTATAAGAGTACACATTCCCTTAACACACTGTGGGGCTGAAGTAGAAAGTACAAGAGTGTACCATGAAGACGCGATGCAAACATGGAGAGAGAGAGAACGACTGCCAAATTTCTTACAACGTGAATCAACAAATAAAAGTGAAGTGTTTCACTTGAATAAAAAAAGATTAACTTAATTGTGTGAATTAATAAAGGGTGTGGAGTAGGCCCAGAAGCATTGCTGCAACGGCCAAAAAAAAAAGAACCAAAATTAAGGCGTTGGAAGAAGCAACCACCCGCCGCGCGACAATCCAAAGGCCATTAAGGGAGCGAATCAAAAAAGCTAAGTCAAAAAAAAACTATTTTGGCTTACGATATGAAGTTGAGTGGGGCAAATTACCACACACACACACACGCACATGGACATTATCACAGCCAATCGTATGCAATGCTTCTGCCACTCACGATGCATCTTATCAATTTGCGCATCAATTGCATCGTAGAAGTGCTCTTCACTGACAGTGTACTCGGAGCCACCCTCAGCAAAGTCGGGACCTCTCTCCTCGACAATAAACATTCCTCCACCTGCAACAGGAGAAGTGACAACACCATCGGCAGCGGTGGACGGAGCTGTGCCGAGTTGGGGGAAGAGTTGATTGCCGTAGAGACTTTGTTGACCACCGTGGCTATGACTACGTTGGTGAGCTTTGCCCGGCACCATTCGGATGTTACGACGAGTCAATAGAGTGGCATTCAGCCGTGTATCTGCTGCCGTCTCCTGTGCAACTTTCAATTGACGCTCCAAGGTGCGTCGACGCTCAGCCTCGCGCTCGAGGCGACGGCGCCAAGTGTCTTCGCGTTGATTGAAGACCTCCACAGTTTGGCTGAGGGCTGATTGCAGGGCCGAGGAGGTGCTCTTAAATACCCAAAGTAGATGGGTGGTAAGGAGGGGAGATCGACAAAATGATGCTTAGTAGGGGAATGCTGTCAGAATTTCCTATCTGCCGCATTGGAACGTCCTATAATGCCTCAAAGCGTAATTGGGTCACCTCGGAGCAGACACTTCAGTGTTTCAAAATGCCATCAAACGTCACTAGTGTTTTTCACGATTCCGACCGCCATCCACAGATGAAAAGTAAACACTCCCAGACCAAGGCCATTTAGTCTACTGTCCCAAATTCAGCCAACAAGTGTATGGCACAATTTGTTGCAATAGAATAAACTTGCCAATTATGGTGTCACACATACGTGACGACCAGCTGTTTAAATGTACAATACCCAGATGGAGTAAACAAATACCTTCGGTTATCAAAAAAAAAGTTTGCACCAGTCGTTTGAAATTCTATCTCATCATTGCACTTTAAAATCATTAATGAACTGTAAAAAAGCAGGTTACCTTTCTAAACTGTTGAATGTGTACTTGAAGCCAGTACCATTCAACTCTAAGTAAATGCATCGGAAAATGCAAATTGAAGAGAATGAACCATTGCCGTATTTGTGGTGCAACTTTAGCTCTAGGAACGAGAAAAGAAAGGCTCGCTAAATCCAATTGCAAGCTTAATAGGCAGACCATCATTGACTGTACACTCCGGGACCTGCGTGGATTATTAGCCTCCAGACGCATGAACTGGAGACACATCTTGTCAGGAAAACTCAAAAATGGGCTCCAGGTATAATACAAGCACCTTGGAGAACCTAAGCGGATGCCCTGAATGGACAACAGGAAGGAGTTGGCTACTTCCTGTCGAGATGTGTGTCGATCACGCCTCCGAGGCTTCGTTATCCGTCGCAACTGTGCTACTTTCATGGGTGGGAATTACGGCAAACCTTTTCCAAACGAAGCAGAAGACCGCAGCTGTTATGCGAAAAAGAAACGAAATTCTGCCAAGTGGAATGTATTCAGTAGCGCATTCAACGCTTCAAATTTGACAAGGCTTACTACTGTTGTGCTGGCTAGCATTTTTTTAAATCAAAAGGAAATCTCTCATGAAGGCCAGGATATAACGATCAGACTAGCACTAGAAATGTCAACGTCATCGGGGAAGGCCAGAACACCAGTGACAAGGACAGCGATCCTTCATCGGGGCGGTACCGATTTGACGGCCAAGTATCCAGCACGATGGTAGAGGCCATTGAATGTATTTACAAAGGCTACCAAACACGAGAGGGCGTTAACACGTGCCCATAGAAGGTAACAATGTATCAAAGGGGACAAGCAGTGGAATGACACTGGACGATTACGCGCAGTAAGGAAAGGAAGCCGAGTTAGTGAATGAGAGGGCGAAAATGAAAGGCAGTTCGACCTGCAGCCATCCCAGTGGTGACAATACGCCTGGCGGTAGATTGATTTCGTGGATACGCGGTCTCACACAACTTCAGTGGCACAAGCATGCAATACGTTACTCACTTGAAGGTTAGCTCCAACAATTCTCTTCATTGAATCCACATAATTCAGCATTTCGCAAAAGGTGAGATGAGGAGTGGAGAATAAGGAAGACTCAGGAAGGCTGTTAGCTATGCTAAAGCATGTTAGTTACGCCATATGAGAGGCTATTAAAAGTCTGCACACTTTTTTACCCACATCACACTTGTGTGAAACTCCAACTTTTCTCACACGTCACACCTAGGTGACACACTAAAGAAAATTAAGTTAGAATATGAAGACAAAAGAAACTGGTTGTGAATTGGAAAAAAAAACTGAGCTGTTAAGGGATGCATTAAATTATTTGTTTAACTATCTGTACGCTTGGGTGCCGCAGGTCTCGGTCACCACATCTTGTTATGAGGGTCAGTTCATGTCAAGTCTGACTGCCAACTGGCACGCCCTCCCGTGCGTTCATTCATAACACGGTAAAAGCGCCGGGTTCCGGGTTCCATTGCCCAAATCTACAACCAAATTTGCCCCCCAAAAGGCCTCAGAATCACTACAACACGCTGGGGACGATTTTTAAGTCCTGGAAGGTCTAGACTACTTCAATAGGACTTCAATCTTTTGATGATGCTTCGGCACTCCGAGCTGGAAACCTTTCAAATAGTAGGCTCTGAGCGTCACCGAGAGAGCAATCGCCAGGCCGTATTACCCGTCAAAGACTACTTCCATTAAAAAGCTCTCACTTTAATTAGGGAGGAAAATGGGCATGCAACTTACCCTGAAGAGATCCACCTCCGTCCCAAACTCGATAGACAGTGCACCAAAGTGATTGAGAAGAATGCCAAAATCATGCATTCGAGAGGCGTGAAGTGACGATTCCGATTTGTTCTTGCCTTTGTTCTACAACAAAAACGAAAAATAAAGCCTTAACCTTGAATAAATCCAGTGTAGCACAAATTGTGCCATCCAGATGGACCGAAAACTATTTGTGGACAGGGAACTTGTCGCACGGAAAGGTGTCCGTGAACTTAACTACAACTCGTAGATTTCTAGTAGGCAATTCAATCCATTTTAGAATTGAGAGAAAGAGACAATTGTTCGGTGGAGGGACATTGCCTGTGCACCGACAACCCGGATCGGCATTCTTCAACGATCAGCAGATTGCAGCACATGCCATCATCATCATGCAGTGCAGCTGACAAAAAAGGGACAAGACTTTTTCAAGCCTCCAGTGTCAAACATGGACTTTAGACACTGAGAGGTGCACACTTTACTCATGAGTTATGGTTCCTGCATTCATTGAGTACGTGGTGTGTGTTTGTGTGTACAGTAATGTAAATGATTCAACCAAGAGGGTAGGTGCTCACAACCACAAGTATCGCACCAAAGGCTAGAGCATTCATTTACGAGACAAAGCCAAGGCACACACACAAGTGGTTGAAAAATTGCCATAATGCATCGGTAAATAAAACCACAGACTAGCACTAAACCAGCCGGAAGGACGCACACTCACGGCCTTCATTGAAGAACAAGGAAAGAAAAATCGGGTAGTTTTGAGGTAACTGGCTGACACCGATTCACCAGCTCCTTTCGATATTCATACCCCCTTTAACATTCAACTTGGAAGCTCCTCTGGCCTTGGTGACCCCAATTCTGTGTACGAATGAGATGACCATCTGGTAGTGCGACCACACCTGCCTGATATGGCAATTAGATAACCTTGCAATGGCTTCAAAGGCCCTTGCTAGGCATAAAGTGAGATTTCTCTTAGCTCGGGATGGAATCAACACCAGGGACACACTCACCGTGGAGGGAAATGATCCTCTCCACAATCAATCATACCCGCTAACCCTAGCTTTTGCCTCTTTCATGATTGTTTGTGTCTATTTTATTTCACGACTGTTCACATGATCACTATTGCCAAGTCTAGCGAGTCATTCACAACTCATTTATGTGATATGAATCTCAATTGCGTCAGCGCGTTCGCTTCCAGCGTAGGATGCATACAACGCCCCCGACGCGATGAAGTAGATTTGAAGGGTAAACACAGAGCGGAGTGAATCGCTGATGTTCCTTGTTTAACTGACTAGTGAGCTCACACAATCCAACTGCTGTATCGAGAAGCCTCCAAAGTTTCAGCAAAAAAGGTCTCTTTAGCTTCCCTCTCTTAAGATGAGGGAGATAATGAAGTTTGGGCTTTTACGATAGGTGGCACAGAGGTCTACTGGGTAATGCTTATCAATTTACAGTGATAAGAAGATGCCAACCGAACCGAGCTCAATCAAACCCACTGAAGAAATGGATGAATTTGACTGGTTTCCACCTACAGCATTGGTAGCACTCGAGCAGGCGCCATTAGCAGAGACATTGGTATTGCTGTTGGCGTTGCCACGGAAGGGTAGAAAGCGGGAAAAGAATCCACCACCACTACCACTGCCGTAACTACGCGCAGTGACACTAGCCTTGGGTGTCCTGGCACCCTCATCCCCAGAGTCCGGTGAAACGACAGCGTTGGTCTTGGAAGGTGAGACACTAGACGCCACGAGAGGGGTGTCGAAAAAGACAGCAGGCGAGGAATCGGCCCCGTGAATTTGGTATCCATTGTTCTGCCGCATCCGTGTGACGTCAGTAGGCAGGGGAGTGGAGAAGATCAACTCATCAGAGCTCTGAAGTTGAAACGGATATTGGCAGTTCACTCTCCACTGCCTTTATTTTAATCTACATCAGGAAACCAGAGACTATTTGCAATCCAGATCAAGGTTCACAAACTGCATTACCTTAACCACCGATTGCGATCTCCAGCCTCCACTAGTAATATCGCCTTGGTATATATTCAGTAATCTAAAGCGTCTAGAAATCTAACCTCAAGGGAAGGCATTAAAGGAGGGTTTCGTTCTCCTCTTCTTTGTGGTGCAATGGATGCAATCGAACCTTACCTTCCTTGAGTCCCACAACAATCGGCAAAGAACTGCCGACCTCAGGATTGCCTCAATGACCTACATTTCGAAACTGAAGACGGCTTTCACACCTCCCCATGTTTCAGCAAAGCTGCCCTCCTTCGAACCTCAACATTTGGAATTTCATTGAGAGAAATACTAGACACTCATTAATGTGCGCGACTGTTATTGAGGAGGGTGCATCCAGCGTAAAGTGAAGACCACCCAATTACCATCAAGACTGGAGGCACCATTCACCTCCTCTATGCACTCGATGATACAGCAAAACGTCAATTTCTAAAATCATACAACTCGAATTCACAATCTCAACTTTTAAAAGTCATAAAAATGTAAATAAACTCAAGCACTCTCCTCCACATCATATGACCCATTACTCCGTAGCTAAAGAGCAGCATTGAAGACTAAGGCTAAAAGGCGTTGCTAGTGGAAACGGATAGTGTTGACAATAGCTTCAGACTTGGAAGTACAAACTGTTGCCCTCCCACCTCCACCCACCATGTCCGAGACAAGGGAGTCCCTATCATCAGTGTCCGCGACAGGCTCCTCGAAACTCGGCTGTGGTGTCCTCTCTGACAATGCATGCGTACGATGAGGCGGAGTTGCGCGTAGAGTTGACAGCTCCTGACGCAGTTGACAGAGGATCTCCTCAAACACTGCGGATTCTAGAAGGTGGTCATAGCCTCCAGCTTCTTCAGCTTGCATTGCAATTCGATGGCAAGTCTCCAGGTAGGCCTGTAACTTCTCTGCCTGCTGGCATAGCACTGTCCTAGGGTGCCAAGTAAATGGAGGCTTAACAAGATTGTGTTGAGACTACTTGAGAGGTGGGTAACAAAAAAAAAGTGGCAGCTTGACCACACGGGCTCTTTGATCTCTGCAAGTTTCGGTTTATAACATTTTGGCTAAGGGCCAACAACCCTCCTATTTCATTCAAACTCAAGCTTCCAACGATCAACCGTCATGGAAGAAGGCGTATAGTGGGTGTGGCTGATTCCACAGAGGTTCACAATAGAAAAATTGTGATAAACAAAGCTTTGTTTTCCTAGTAAGGCAATTGACAATTGAAGTGACACCACACGGAAACGCTGTAGAAACATCAATTGTTGGAGAGAGAAGTAATTTGCACCCACCCACATTCCCAAAAGTGGGGTGAAATCCAGACAGACGTCTGGGTAGGACTGCAACCCGAAAATAATGAAAAGGAGCATCACTACCTTAGTGAATGGGAGAGAGCATTGGCCCATAGAGATTCCTAGGAAGTCGCCAGAAACGTGACCTTCATGCACTCTTAAGGTACCGCCCTTAGGGAAGAGAAGAACTACGAGAACGGTAAATGACGATACTAACGTAACAGCGGCCACATCATGGAAGCAATGGCATTTTGTATATTAGGTCATTTCTTTTAACACCCTCACACACACACACACACACGTGAGAGGGACTGCCATTCGTTCCTACTCCAGTGTTAGCAGCAACAATTCACAAATTGGTCAATTTTGGTTGATATTTTACAAAGAAAAGTCAAGCAGAAAGCTGGAGAGAGGGGGTGAGAAAAAAGAGAGTACTTTTATTACCAGTTCATGTGAAAAAACATGCGAGGTCATGCAAGAGCCGAACAAGCGAAAAAAAGAATGGCCCGAGGATTGGAGAGGGTCGTGAATGCTATCGCGAATCCATTCAGAGGCAAACATGCCAAAACGAAGATGTAATTCAATTTATTCCGTGTGTATGTGTGTGTGCATTACTTTGCAAATCCGCCCTCATGTGTATGCGTGTGTGTGGGTGTGTGTGCGCACTTTAGCTTTCCAGGATTGAGGAAATACAGGTAAGGGTATAAGATGAATGACCACATCAGCGTAAGAGATGCTCTAATAAATGCCGGTAGTGTAAATTTCTTGACAAATCAGGTAGACGAGTGGATGGATGGGTAGGTGGGTAGAGCAGGAGAAAGACGCAAAAGCGCCTACCATGACAATGCCAAAGATTTCAGAAAAAGGGGGCTACGAAAGACATCTGCGGAGTTGTGTGCGTCAATGCGCGCCTGTGTGCAACTCTATTACATTTGTCAACAATAATAACTAAGTGGCTTTGAGACACCAAGGTAAGACCAACCAACTAGCTACACAATAAAAAGCGAAAACTGAGATGCCGGCTGACAGTATGAACGAGTCTGGCTTGCGCCAAGTGAAATTCCATGCCGTACAGACTCCAACCCTTTGACCCGGTTATGTGATTAAATTGTGTGGGTTAAAGTAGAGCTACATTTTCATGAGGTTACAGGAAACGGATAAAAGGCAGTCTTGTGGGCGCATAATTGCATGGACGTTTACGATGGCATTTAACATTAAAAGTCCATGGGTCAGTCAACCAACCCCTTCGTGATAAATGGGAGAGGGCAGAAAGTGCCCTACAAATAAAACGACTTAGCTAGAAATTAAACAAGAATAATCTACAAGTGGTGGCATTTACGGTTCAGCCGTGGGAAGCCTTTTAAGCTCACTTGAGACTCTCGATCTCAGCAATCCTATCGAAAAGACTTTGTCCACGAATGACCCCGGAGCCACCGAGGTTGGAGGTAGAGGTGATGGAGTTGAGGGAGAGAAGAGAGCTCTGCGTTGTCAGGGCCTGCTCCGAGCAATAGCCTGACTCCGCTAATCGATGCTTTTCGATACACTCCACCCAGTGCCGCCGTGACTGGGCCGAGGGACAACGGAAGTACCAAGTGGAGTCCCCCAGACTCACCTAGGAAAAATTGACAAAACAATTAGGGTAAATAAAAAAAACTACATCGGATGTTGCTAATATGGCTCAAATTTAAATCAATCTCACACGGCTACCCCGTCTTGACGGTCCCAAGGCAACTTACACAATCACATAAAAATGCAAGGAAAAATGATCCAGTAATAAAAGAATAGAATTTGTACCCACAGTAAGAGCAGGCTTTGTGATTACTGAATTTACATAGCTAATTAAAGTTAGAGGCCACGTACGGTTAAACTCCCAAACTAACTTAACTGCTAAAGCATCGTACCAAATTATGCCACACAATTCATACTTAAGCATTTCGTGTCAGATTCATGAATACGGTATGATTTGATTCCCGTGGGAACCCATATGGCACTATAAATAGCTGCTATAACGAATGCTAACGCCAAAAAGAATTGGTCGATTAGCAAGGCTTTAAACTAGGCACTGCAAATGCCAGAGCCTCAAATGGTCACATTTGCCGATCGCTTAGGTTGTAGTGGTAGTGGTAGTTGAGTAAACTCGAGTTAACATCAAGGTAAAGAGGCTATTCCATGCTGCTAATGCTTTCACCACCAAAATTAAATGAAAGAACCATTCAAACTTGTGGTCAACTAAGGCATTCCAGAACTTCTCATTCGAAAAATGTAAAGCTTCAAAAAAACGACAAACGCCGATTTCTAAACTTGTATCGAACACAACTTAAGTTGGCTAGCCTTGGATTCGCACGATGTTAATGAAGCCATTTTGCATTCAAGACTATCCAGTTATTTCAAAAAATCAACTGACAACAACATACATCAATTCGACAATCATCGTAGGGGTGAGGTTGAACTTGAGCATTTTTTAGGCGAATAGCTCCACGACAGCCCTCAGCCACATCATCAGCATTGCGAAAATAACTAAGAACGCCATCTTTTAGTACAAAGTAGCGCTCCTGCCATCCATGAAGCATGTTGGTCCACTTGTTCAAGTGGCCTGATGTGACGGGTAAACGTAGACGCGGCTCATCGTCTGAAGCATCCTCGTCGGAGATGTCGATGAGACGCTGATCGAAACCGTAGGAGGAAGGTTTAGGGTAATGAAAAGCATCTTGAAGCTGCTGATGACACTGCCGATTTGATTTGGGTGAGCTATTGGAACTAGTAGGCGGAGACGAAGTCATCTACAGAAACAAGAAACCTTCAATTAAGATCTTAAAGAATGTTGCAAGTTTCCATAAAACTTCGTAAAAGAATCCCTATCCATTGCTTTAATTTTGATGCAAAATGCAACACTGCATAGAATACACAAAGCTCAAGGGCAAACTTCTAGAAAAGTAAAGTAGTTAAATAAACAATAACCTAGGAATTAACATACAAATGGCGGTGAAAGCCTTGAAGAGGAAAATCAAAATAAACCCACGATGTCGCAGATGGTAGAACACTCAACTCCGGAGAACGAGAAAATGAATTCCTGACACGCGAAAGGAACTTACATTGAAAAGGCCGGAGAACCTTGCAACATCAAGCAGCACCAATCAAATCATCGCAGTAGAGCCCACCCTCACGCGAAACTCATTGGCTAGATCAGGCAAAGAAGGTCATTTGAAATATTCAACATGAATAAACAAATGTCGAGAAATGTATCATAGTATGAAGCAGATACTGGGCTTGCGCAGTCGTCACAATCTTAATTTGCAACAAAATTTGCAAAGCAGCAAATGCTTAAGACAATGGTTTTGATGGCACTTATAACAAAATACATAGAAAGTCGAAGCGTTAAAGGTTAGGTAACTAAAGATGGAAAACTATAGCAAAATTCCATTAATTAAGGCTATTTAATACTCTATTTTTAAAGCTAAAAAAAGTTAGAGGTTACTGCAGCACTCCGAGGCTGCCTCGGAGGCAAAAGAAGGCAGAATACTAGGGTAGAATATATGTATATAACGGGCAGAGGGAAATAAATTGCTGGCATAGCCCGGAGGCCAGTCTACGCAACTGAAACAATATGGCCACCTCTGTGATTCTGACCAAAACCGGTAGTTCAAACGAACAAAGTACTACAGCTAAGTTTTGCGATTAGCATTTGTAAGATATTGGTACTTGATAACAAAGGCTAATTGGAAAAGCTTGACTCCTTTTAACTTTGTCAGTTATCACGCTTATCATATTAAGCTCAAAGCGATTACCTATGTGTATGACACTGTAATTCATGGTAAACGAATCTTCTTGTGTGGGTTAGTACTATCCCTGTGGATTCCCGAGACTTCCTTAAAGGCAAAAGAAGGCACGATTGTAATGTAATGCTTATTTTTTAAGCTTGCTTTGTATACAAGAGGCGGGACGGCAATTTGAACTTGGCTGCAGAGCAGCGTGATCGCCTCCAAGAGCGCAACATGTCCCCGTCATGAACTCTTCTACAAATTCCCTCCGGACCCTCTCTTTTGCCCATAATGAAGGTTTTAGAGCGTGTTCAGACTTTTAATAGCAAGGGCAGAAAGAGGGGAGAAGGAGAACTCTTCACAGCAAAACTCTGTTTGTGTAGCTTCCTGAGGATCCCTTGAAGGCAAAAGAAGGCAGAATACTAAGGTAGAAAATATATGTTCAATAGACAGAGAAAATGAGCTGCTGACGTAGTCATTAGCCTAGCCTATGAGGCTAGAGCCATATGGTCACCTCCGTGTCCCTGACCATAACCGGCAGTCCGAACAAAGTATTACAGTTTGGACTACCGGTTTTGGTCGGGATCACAGAGGTGGCCACATTGATTTAAGCCGCGTGGTCTGGTCTCAGGGCTATGCTAGCAGCTTATTTTTCTCTGCGTGCTGAATACATACATATTCTATCCTAGTATTCTGCCTTCGTTTGCCTTCAAGGCTTTCTCGGGACTCTACATTGGTGGCAGCGGAAAGCAAACCCGATTCTATAGGGTTCCTATCCCAATCTCTACCGCCTGTGGCATATTGCAGTGGTGCGAAAGAAGTGCATGCGCTACAGATGGGAGTATCTCTGACATCTTATAGCAGAAGGGCTAAGAACTACGTCCACCTTCGGCATCTATCCCATCTCCGTGTTCTATAAGAAAGCTGTTAACAACTAAAGCGACACTAGCCATGGACCACATGGAAAGCTTTGTTTCGAGGATTACCCCTAATATACTTGCTTAAGGAGATCGGCTTGTCAACGCCCCTCTATGGGCATACCGATGGTCGGCAGAACCACTTATTCCGAACTTTGTTTCCAAGCCAAACGAAACTCCAAGTCCAATACACTTCCAAGAGGGATCTCTGACGTTGGTGTCAAGCATCGTCTCAATCGCATGGTTAGCTCGTGCGTGCTTCTTGCAGCACTGATCGCGTTGTGATGGCTGACGCGGAAGGTCTACCAAGGGGAGCGTCGGAGACGATGCTTGAAAGAAAAGAGGAGCAATGTTATACTTTGTTTGTTTAAACCTGCCAGTTTCGGTCAGGCCGTATTGCCCTAGGTGCGTAGGCTGGCCTCCGAGCCATGCCAGCAACTTATTTCTCTCTGCCCGTTAAACATATAGATTCTACCCTAGTATTCTGCCTTCTTCTGTCTTCAGTAGGCCTTGAGATGCTACAACTGGGGCAGATTTTATGTTCAGCAAGCAAAAGGAACAAGACTGAGAGCAAGGCTTAAGACCAGCTCACACGACTAAGTCACTTTGGCCATCTAAGTGTCCAAAGACGGTAGTCAAAACAAACAAGACATTAAAATACTCTCAGGCTGTAATTTGACTATGCAGCCATTAAAAGAGCTACAGGTTGCTCTTTTATCGGGGCGAATCGAGGCTTTCTGGTAGTTGGAAGAAAGGGCAACAATATAGAGTATGCATATGCTTAGCATACAGTAAGGGCGGAGATAGCGACACAGTTAAAATCACCCCAACCAACGACAATACAGTAATGAAGACAAACCGGCCTTATTAGTAAAACAGTGGGTTACACCACTAACATATTACACCTACACTAAGCTATAGCAACGGACTTCTGACGCTTCTGTACAACAAATTATTTGTGCATGTGCCTAATTTATGATGATATTTATGAACTTTCGGATCGCACCGAGGTATTTTAAAGAAGCCACTAGTGTAGAGGGTTCCTCCTTCCCCTCCTGGTCACCCTTGATAGTAGAAGTCTGTATACGCCTAGACATCTTTAATATATAAAAGGGGTGATGAATACAGCTAGGCGAGATCTGGAGTTCGGGCCGAGGATGAGTCACGCTCCAAGGAGCCTCCACGCTGCTCCGTCACGTGGTTCAGATTTTCTTCCCGCCTCTGGCCTACAAAGCGCATTTAAGGAATTAAGTATTACACTAGTGTTTTTCGTACGGAACAAGCATTCACCGACTAAAGCTCTATTCATATACTGCAGACAAGACTTTAGAAGTTGGTACTGTTAAATAGCACTTACATTTACTTTTAAGCAGCCTCCTACAAACGAAAAGGATGCTATCGATCTTTATTTGCGTAAATACAACTTCTTAACACCATGCTGCATTTTACAGCCAGTCAAAAAGCTGTGATCAATTTTAGTAATTATTTGTGAATAACATCATTGCCAGTCCTTTTGTTGTTTAATTCATTTACTTGCAGTGGCCTTTAAGTATCTTATTTGATCGGCATTGGAATGTCAAACGAGAACGTCGGTGCGGTGTTTACGAAAATGGAGTCGCATGATGAGATTGTAAAAATTGAGAAATTAATCAAAACTATGCATGAACCGGGAACGGGCATCAGCTTCAAGTAGTTTCAGTCAGATTTCTCGAAACTGTTGGTTAGGTCTCAAAAAATTTTTCTTACAACCATTCCTTCTGCCGTTTCTGGTGCCAGTCTGATAACTTGGATTGAGCATTTCTTAAAGATTGATGACCCACAGGAGGCGGAGCATATCGCTAATGTCCTGTTGTTGTACGGGTACGTTTATTCGCTAACGGATTATAAATCATATATGGTCAAGAATGAGCCGACTGCTTTCTACCGGTTCCAAGTAATGTTCATTGCCTTCATATATCTTCAAGGCACCTTATTACTGGATATCAAAGATCCCAGAGCCTGACCTAACGGAATATGCAATATATTTAGTTAGGCGCACATTGCATAAACGGCAAAAATATGGACTGGAAGATTATGAACAGAGAGCTTTACGTCGTTTAAACATTATTCTCGCTCGAAAGTGGGAATTCATCTGCATGCAGGCAGCAGATCAAGAGAGGCTTTATAAATATCGACGCAGAAGTGATCAGATCGTTTTTGAGGCTCAGGTTGGCACACTTTTAACCTTAAAAATCCTAATTCTTTGTGCGGTGATTGTTTACTTTCCTAAGACATCTGATCATTATCTTGAAATCCTAATATCGATTGTAGGAACGGGCATTTTGGCTTGTTCATAGACCGCCACCAGGCAGGCTAAGTTGTTATGAAGAGCGAATTCCACGAAATGAGCGTGTGAACCGACAACTGCTGACATGGAGACAAGCCTACGCCAGTGTTTTGTTGAACAAAGATCGGAGCTGTATGTTTTTGATGGCTCATTTTGCTCTTCGTCCTGTCGACGCAAAAGCCTGCCAGTTGAAACACATCCGATAGACGTTATCAATTATATGTGTTTGGTTGTAGCATTATTATTAACGCTTATAGGACTTAGGAAATAGAATCATTGGTGTCGTGAACGGGACATCATGCATCCAATTTTGAAGATCGAAAAGAAATAAATATTACCATATTTTAGTCCAGCCGCGTACCTTAGAGCCTCTCACCTTGCCGAAACCACAAGCTCCACCGTCTTGTCGGCAGTCAACGGCACAAACCCTGCCCCACTCGCATCTGAGTTTGAGCAGCAAGAAGTCCATAGAGAATCTTCTCTTTTTCACTACCAATCGAAGTTCCTATGACTGGTTTTTGAGCAGGGGGGGTGGCGGTGGTCATAGCAGTGGTTGTCGCTCCTTCTCTGCTGCATCTCCGTGGCTGAGCCATCCGAGTACCGTCGAGGCCTCGCCGTGTGTGCCGCTGATTGGGCTACCCACGTGTGATTCACTCATCACCTCCACACCTCTGGGTTCTTGTTTGAGCGTCGGCGCTCAAGCTGAGTCACATACTGGGCCCTTTGGCGATTCGTCCATCTCACCCCTTACTGTCAATCAGGTAGCTATGTTATGTTCTTGTCGATTGCCTCGTTCGTCCTTCATATTATGTGCACATATGCAGGCTAAGCTTTCATTCATTGGCTTATTCATTCACTTCATTTGTTTAGTGTTTGATTTGTTTACTTGATAATGTATAAACGAGTAAGCGGAAGGACAGCTAGATGAGTAAAAAACAAAATTGATGGGTGGATGGGTGGTTTTAGGTTGACGGAAGAGATGCATTACTGTTTCATTGTGTCCCTGTGTGGGGAGTGTTTCAGTTGATGAATGAAATCACCTACTTTTATAAAACGCGTTCCTTTAAGGGTTTAACTTGGCTGCTCAGTGCATACAAATTTTGGACTCAGTGGACATTTCTCGGTTCGGCGTATGCTTCGCTGACTCCCTCTTCCTTGAATCTGTTTTGATGTCGTGGTGCTCTGTTCCCATGGTGTTATTGTGTGACGAATATCAAAATTCAGGTTTTGATGGAGCCTTTGCGCTAGGGTGCGCCGTTTTCAAAATAGTCCGTACAACTCAAGCAGTGATAACAACATCCACCACATTTATCATCACCTGTTGTCTAGCCCACTCATTAGCACTGCCGCGATAAAATGGGCGTACCTAGAAGTCATTAACTGCTATCTATCACGGTGCTATTACAAGATACACTGTCCATTTAGCAACTACCTATGTCCCACTCGTGCGCCGATTTAGTCGGCTCTGTTCTCTGAGGGAGTGGGGAAGAGGGCGTAGTTGATTGCGCCCTCAATGACGCGAGAGAATCCCTCTTGGCTACTAATATTTCTTCTGTTGATGCCTTTGCTGATAGGGATGCCGAGATTAATGAGTTTTTTTGCAATCCTAATTACATTTTTCGTAGGAAATAGCAGCAATTACTTTGGATAAGCGTGCATTGTAGGCACTTGGGGAATTTTTCCCCCCCCTCGGTATTGCATGTTAAATCACCACTTACTACTGGTGGCCCTTGAAATGTCCTAGTTCTCCTCTCCACTTACCCAACGTCTTAGTTGGTTGAGCGATCGCAAGCTGATGGCGTCGAATGCGGAAATGTACCAGGGGAGATGCTTTATCGACTCCGAATATGTGGTTGATTTCCAATCGTTATAAATATAATAATCAAAGCTTCGTTTTAGTCCAGTCGGAAATCGACGATTGGGTTCCTTGTTTGCAAATCTTTTTATCCTGTAATAGCTGGTGGTACTTATTCAATTGATAAGCTCAACTGCCCTCTCTGGATTCCCTGTGTATATGAATATCGTTAATGAAGTGATTTGACCATATTTCCACCTTGAAGTAGGGACACTCGGAACCTTCCATTGCTGCCTGCGTATACTTCTTTGCAATAGTACGTGCGAAGCAGGTAGTTGCCGTATTCACAAAAGCGGATCAACGGTTTGGAACAAATATCTAAGCACTTGTACATTAATAACTGCTTTGCTGAAATAGAGACTGCCATCGGCCAGAATCTATTGCTCACAGACTAAAATTTATTTAATTCTTCTATTTATAAAGGACCTTCATTTTACATTGCCATGGATGCGGCTGGACGTCGTTTAACGTTCCCAATCCACACTTGGACAAGTTTAAATAGGGTCTTCATTTCCATACCGGGCACTCTGGTCGGAATAATTGTGGGTTTTCGACCTATTTCCTGCCTACTAACGTGTGTAAAAGTGGTCAAAGGATAGTACTTCTCATTTTCCATGTTGAGTGATTGTTCCACCGCCTTTGAACGGCTGCTCCCGATGCATTGGTGCACTTTGCTCACAAACATTATATGAATGAATCCTCTTCTTCCTAGAGGCAGTTTGTAAGTTTTCGTAATCATTTCCATCACAGAATGGTAACTCTTGTGCTGAACTGCAAGAACATCGGGTTTGTCGGTTAGATATCGTCATATAGCGAGCGCATGCACAACTACCTACTGCTACTATTCCTATCCTCATCATTTACGGCATAAATGCGAAGCAAGGGAAGGTCAGCATTCTGATCCACTCATGGAGGACTACAGAGGGGTTATTTCCCCACCTTGAGCTCATACAGCGGTCGAGGTCAGCTTCTGGCTCCTCATTGGGGTTCATGGATAGATTTAATGGTTATTTTAATCCCTGTGGTAACTTATTGTTCATTTACGAGGGTAGTCGGCTTGTGAAACGGCGATAGTCACTTTAAAAGCCGAAAAGCAAATTTATTCCTCCTCCCTCTTCACTTATCTCTACATTTGTTTTCACAACAGTGGACGATTTTAAACGGCCCTTTTTAATCTCCCTGCGAACCCCCAGGTGCGACTGTGGGCGGCCAGTTTTGACAACCTCCTTTGGGATCCCAGCGGATGTCAGGCCTTCAAAGCCTTCCTAGAGAAGGAGTTCAGCTCGGAGAACTTGCGATTCTGGCTCAGTGTAAACGCCTACCAATTCACCCCGGTGTCAAATCTCAAAGCAGCCGGTCAGCGTATCTACGAGGAATTTCTCGGACCCAATGCACCCTCCGAAATTAACATTGACTGCAGCACCCGAGTTAACACTGCCAAGGCCGTTAAGGTGGGTTATTCGCGCTCATTTGGGCCTTTTATTGGCGGAAGGCATTTCGACGTTCTGGCCCATTGTTGGGTGCTGTTGTTGTCGTGTCTGTTTTCACCGCTAGTCGCCCGACATTAGTGAATAATCTGGCCGTGGAGGTTAAGGTTGCTCATTTATTCCCATTTGTGTTCATTTTACGTATAACTCCTCGCATATTTTAGCCTCTACCCTTTTTATTCACACCTACTCAGCCTTCTGGCCGATTGAGTGTAACAAGTCCCTATTCGTTTTGGCATTACTCCTTCTTTTGCATGATAAGTGAGTTTCAAGGAACCAGGCATATACTCAGGCTCCGTTGTCTGGGGAATAATTCTACTTTGTTGAGCTTTTTCAGCACTGCCTACTTTCGGGTGGTTGATAAACCATCAAACCCTTCTTTGCCTATGCATTATTTCCCATGCCAGGAGCAGTGCATTAGCCTCCGCCTTAGGGAACCGCGTGCACCATTGGTTGATGTGTTTTTTATGGAGGAAAAAACTGCAGTTGCTAATCCCTGATGTGTTTTTTTACAAATGCTCCTTTGCCCCTTCTTAACTCAGAAAAAAAGGGCTAGTTTCAGAAGGCCAATTTATTAGCTATTGTACTGCATCAAACAGCATCCAAGTAGTAAATGGAGCCTTTAGGTCATCCTCGCCTCTCGTGTTGCCAGTCTACAGTGAGACTAACAGTGGTGCATGCTAACTTCGTGTACAATCATAAAGTTGGCTACTTTCCACCGTTCTTGGGGTTCATTTTTAGCCAAGTTTGTTTCTGTTTTGGGTCTGTTCTGACATTGCAGTTGACTGCTCGTCAGTACTACACACCCATATATCATTTATTCAAGGCATTAGCCCCCTGTCACCGCCTTTTGTTGCTGATTCTGCTTCCTGAGGTCGCGATGATGGTTTATTGCCATCCGATTGTATGCGATTTCCACTCGAGGTGGCCCGGTTTGCGAGGTCAACGAATTTTAATTTGTTAGGTGGCACTTTTGACTTTGTTTGCTTGTTAGTGATTATGCGTAGTGGAGCTGTGAAGTTGGCTGCTCTACATGCTGTGCCTTCTCCTTTCATTCCCCTTGTGGTTGGACTCTTGATGCTACCACTTTGTAATTCAGGTAGCCTATTTATGTCCACAAGGCTTTCATCTCCTGTCATATTGGCTCGTGTGGTCTTACCCAGCCCTACCGATCCGTCTTTCGAGCGTCTACCGTTGAGCTCTCAGTGCTCTTGTGTAATAGGACTTAATTTACAAGACAATCGTAATTTACCATCATTGGTACACTGGAATCGACTATTGTGAACTAAAAAACTGTTAAGGTGGCTCTGTCATTTCCTTCTTGACTTTTTTTAATCACAATGGCCCCACAGTAACCACTTTAGGCCACCGATGCCTCTTGAGTAGGACGTACAAATTGGGCCCTGTTTTGGCCCATTTTGCCTCAATTGAATTAAAGATGGTGGAAATGGCAGGCATTCAGCTTTTTATGCTGTTAATGGCTACTGCAAAGGCCCTGCAGCAGGTTGTTTACAGACTGACAGGCAAGTTAGTTCCATTAACTGAAGAATACGCACCATTTAATCTGACATGATAATAGGGGAAGAATAAGCCTTCCCAGCGTCTGTATTATCGTCTTACAGACCTTTTATCCGAATCAACCTTTTCAATTGCCTCAAGATCTTTTAAAATTTGCTTTCAAGACTTAGCGTTGTTAGGCTGTTGTATTATCGATGTGTTCGGAAGGGCTGAGTAATTGGGAGGAGGGTTGGGACAAGCAGAGTCCCCGTGCCATTAGGAGTGGAGGCCAATTCACTTAGTACTAATATCTCAGTTCAAGGATATCATTTTTGGTACAAGGACTCTTTTTGACTACTCCAGGATTGTCACTGATTTAGCTTTCTATCAAGTTCTGAATCGGTGATGCAGACCCAAGTGTTGTAATTCAAGAGTGGAAACAGTCATATGGTTCCACAACTGATAGAAGTCCATTTTCATCCCAACTCTTAATGCAGCTCTCAAAGTACATGCCTTCTTCAACGCCACCGAAAGAGCCTCGTCAGCTTCTTCCTCCCCGGCTTAATCCTTCCCTAACACGATATTGACTCAAATTTAAAAGAATTTTTAGGGCAAATGTAACACTACAGATGATCATTTGCTGTTACTCTTGTCTGCCTATAACACCCATAATGAGTGCTTGAATGCATGGCTAAAAATGAAAGATTGCAAACTTTCTCTAAACCGTTTACCTTGGCGCTCGACAGAACCCCTCGCGGTACGTTTTTCTGGAAGCCAAACAACAGATATACAAACTTATGAAATCGGATTCCTACGTTCGATTTCTGCGCTCTAACGATTACTTAGCGGTGCTGCGAGTGCTCCTCGCCGACAATGGTCACCACGGCGATCGGCATACAAGTAGATGGGCACGGAGACCACCTCCTCCCCTCACTGTCGCTACCTCGATCTCAAGTGGTCTGGATGAAAACGACTACACAGATGGGCCCGCAATTGCGCCTCAGAAACCGGATGGATCGACTTAAGCTTTACCACCGCCATTGCCACGACCACCATTATGACCATCCATGATTATTTCTTTTTCTCTGACCTTAGGTATTAATCTTGTCCAGATGTAGGAGTTGGTGTTGTTCTCCTTCGCGCCTTACTGCATGTAAATAGTTCCTTTTGTTGCCGCATTTAAGGAGTCGATCTGTGCCAATTTTTTAAAAAGCTAGGGAGCGGGAATCTGTCGGGTTGATGGGGCGTCTAGCATGGGGGTCTGGTAATTTGCGCGATTGGGCGGAGATCTCGCAGAGGAAGGGATCAAGGTAACTTCCATGGGGGGTGGTGGACGGTGTTGGGCCGGTGCGGTCATAGTGCCTCTCGGTGGTCGTCGCATGCATGCGTTGTGACCAGTGAGGGGTCGGGGTAGTTTGCAACGTTGGGGGGCGCATCTTCTCAACGCTTGGATCGTTAGGGTTTTGAGTTTTACTGTGGAGTGTAATTTGAGCACGAAAACATTAAAGGGCGTGGGGGGGGGTCTGTAGTTACGACCCTAAACAAAGTAAATAGCGATCTAGTCGATGTACTAACAGTTTCTTTATAAAATCTAACAATGCTGCTAGTGCTTTATACCAAAGAACTATTGATGGTGCAGGAAGTGATTGACTTTCGTTTGAATAGCTGCAGCTCCCTAGCAAAGCTATAAGATTATTTGTGTATATGTGCTTTTAAGTAACAAAAAATTCATTAATAAAATCGCAAGCTTTACATTGAGCTATTAAAGAGCTTTTTCTTAGAATAGTAGCAGTATTGATACTTATGAAGAACGCATTCGTTTAACACACTGTGTCACTTTCCGCCCAGCACAAATTTTAACTGTTGCCAATTATCAGGTGGGGTGCGGGCACCTTTGAATAACGGCGGTGGACATGGACTTCCCTGATGATGTTGACTGCGTTGTTATTGGGACAGGTATCTTGGGTGTAGTAGTCCGTAGAACTTCTTGATTAATTGGCTCCAGCTTTTTTTACTTCCACATGTTGTGTGATTTGTGTTTATTCGCAATGGGTGTACATCATCGCCTTTTCAGGGCTCACGGAATCCATGATCGCTGCCAGTTTGGCTATTGTTGGTGCCTCGGTCCTTCATATCGACAGGTATTTAAAACTTAATTTGCATTCACGGTCTCAGTCATGACTTTTATGGAGGCTACATGACGTCATTCCGGTTCTCCGATTTACTCAGGGAGTTTAATAAATGGGTAAGATAGACAAATGCAGTCTCAAAACCGTTCTTAGTCGGTTTCTTCTGAGAGTGATTTAGCGCAACCAGCCCTCACAGGATTCAATCTTACCGTTCTAAGCAATCCCATGATTCGGAAATGCTCTTCTAACTTCCTCGTTCCGTAAGTCCTTGTTATATAGGAATGTAACTTTACTTACAATCGCCGCAAAGTTTTTGTCTTTCTATCGCAGGAATACCATTGAATCCGTGGCTCAAACACCAATTGAAACTCAGGGTCATCCCTCAGGAACGCTGTCTACAACTGAAGACGTCACGGAAACATCGATAGTCCAGAACTCATCTCCATCCGAGCCGGAACAGATTCAGCCCCCATCGACAGTCTTAAACGCACCTCTACCTTCCATAGACCGTCCGACTCCTATTTGGACTAAAAGCACTCTGATAGAAGGTCTTAGAAGAGCTGATTTCGACGTCCTTCCACGTGTAACGCATGGCTTACTTTTTCTATCTCCTTATCCCTCGGCTCTATGCCAAAACAGTAGTGTTTTCACTGCAGCTAATCTTCGCGGAGAGTCCAATGGTCCAGGCACTGATACGTTCCGATGTCACTCGATACCTGGAGTTTCGTTCTGTCAATCGACTTCTCTTCTTCAATCCCGATGGAATTGATGATCGGGGGGCTCCTACCGTTGCTGCTGCATCCACTAGAAGCTCCGAACCATCTTGTCTTCGGCCAAATTCTAATCCTCCTCTTCTTATCAAGGTAGGCTCATTCAAGCCTTATCCTGATGGTTCTAGGTGCCTGTATCGCGTGGGGAAGTCTTTCAGACTCGAATCCTCTCTCTTACTCAAAAGCGCATGTTGGTTAGCTTTCTGGAGTGGTGTGCAGCTGTTACGTCTCCCAGTCGGACGGAATCCACGGGAAATGGCGTGAATTCTGCAGTTCCAAGCCTCGACTTCTCTATTGATCCTGATGATGAAGGTAGTTGCGGTCGAAATTGTAGTAATTTCTGTGGTTCACACTAACATATTTTTTGTAGTTCAGATAACAACTCACTTTCCAGCTAAAACAAGTTAAGTTACTTTCATAGGCCATTCTGCCTTCAATTCCAACGATAAACGTGTTTATCCTTGTCTGTTGGTTGGATTTTCAATTTCTGGGTGTGCGGGACGTTGAAAAAAAGTGCTTCCAACTTTCATTCCACCGTGAAAATTTTCTTCATGGTATAGAAAATGTATTGCTTGTTTATGTATTTAGGCTCTCAACTGGTGCACTCCTTGCTTAACTCAAATTTGTCTTTGACTGAACGTTTGATTGTACACACTACTGACACATTTTAAACTGCACCTCTGTATTTTTGCGTCAGTTTTGGGTTTCCTTTTTTCACTGCCCAACCTTCACCTAAGTTCATCCATCGGCAGTGGCCTATACGCCCGGTGGACATGCTGTACAGCAATTGCGACTACCATGACTCAGGACTTAGACATATTTACTGCTCAGGTTTATCTGCTTTGTGACATGCAAAACAGCTATTGCGTTTTCGCCGATCTAGAGCGATCCATTTCTCCCTTAGTGAAATATGGCATAGAACGTGCACTGGCAGGTCAGAGTTTCACTCAAGTTGTTACTTGCTGCTGAACGTAGTTAACTTAATGTCCTAGCACCTAATTTTGCGGTCTTCCCTTCAGTTGTCTTAGCCCTCCTGTTGTGCTTGCTTGAATCAGGCTGTAGGTGGATCCACTTCTTACATTTAGGCTTCAAATCATCATTTTACTTTCTTGGAAACCAGCTTCCAAGTGGTTTCTACCTTCTCAAGTTTGTAGCAGTATCTGGCCTTCTGAGGTGCTGTACTTCCTTTCTATCAGCACAATCCTTTCTAATTGTCAGTCTATTAATTGAAGTCACCTCACTGGTGACCTCTACCCTCATACTGGCTACACGTTTATAATGGATGCGTTTAATGTGGGGTAGAAAGTGCCTCCCTGTTGATAAACCTTTTTTATGCTGCAAAGGCGATCAACTTATCAGGTTTACGACTCTTAGAGATTGATATGTGAACTTAATTTCACAACAAGCTGGGAAGATCATTTATTGTATCGGGTAAGGTGGGTATGCGACAACTTCGACAACGTAGACTACTTCTTTGCTGGATTTCTGTCGTTTCTAATGTGGAAATTATCAAAATTCACTCTTCCACAAGCTTTGGGCCCTTAAAACCGCTCATTCACTTGTTTTTCTGCGGTGAATCGCATCCACGCCTATTAAAATGCAAATCATCCATTTTTTAGCCTACCTTGATCGTCCGCTAATGGAGTATCTTCAAGGCAAGCGCAACTTGGATGTCTTCATCTCTCGTGTTGTGGTGAATTGTCTTGCCCTCGCCGACAATACAATCACTCTACGAAACGTCAGTTTTCCTCAATGTACTACAATTAATCAAATCTGGCAACATTCACTGATGCATGGAGGCACACATGCTTCTTTTTACGCAGGCTCTTCCCCGTTTTGGGCGTCTCATTGCCTCAATGAATCGTGTTGGTCCCTTCCCTCTGCTCTGGCCCCTCTTCGGTTGTGGAGAGTTACCTCAGTCCTTCTGCAGGTGAGCTGCTTATCTACGGCTCACTTTAGTTTGTAGAATGTGCGCGGTGTTCTCGGGCACCTATTGCTTGGGCAGATCCGTCACTGCGGTTAGACGCAATCTGAGCAACCATGGTCGACGCTACCGTCTCAGTCTTTCTAGCGGTGAAGAGGTGTCCACTTCCTGCCTTCTTATTGGTGCAGAGCAGGCGCCGAGGGATTGGCTGACACCACAAATCAGTCGGTGGATCGCACGGTCAATTCTAGTGACAGCAGGCTCACTCTTCCCATCTGGACATGAGCCTCATGATGTGAGTTATTCATTCATTCAAATGGTCTTCGTATTTTGAGTTTATTTGTATTTCATTTTCCCCTTGCCCAGGTTACATTGATGCCGATACCGCTCCCAACGCTGGATCCCACTGAACCAGCTTTCCTTCTAGAAATCCCAGTTGAAAAATCCAACGGAAAGGTGGAATTGTGTGAGTTTTTTGTTTCTTTTGCAACTGGATCATGAGGATGTGTGTGTAGCACCTAATGCTCCCCGTGGTTACTCTTGATTTGGCCATTGCATGGCGGTTATAAAAACAGCCAGTTGTGAGACAGGGATACAGACTATATGACAACAAGAAATTGAATTTTAAGGATGAAAATGAACCTCGGAAATTTTGGTGGATTGAATTTTCTCTCCCATCTTGTGAAATGTAGTTGAGTCGGGAAACAAGGCCAAATAAAGCTCCACCGCGGACGTACTTTGTCTGTATCGCTGATTTCCCTAGCCGAGGTGTTTGGAAGTGAAAGTTCCCATTGAAATGCAGTCCGGAAGGTGGTTTTCTGGGTATGCCTTCCGTATTTGTCACATCTTTCATGAATTACGCCATATGGCTCTGGGGATGGCGTGCAATAGCTCTGGAAGTGTGTAATAAATCACCCCACAACAGTGTCTTCATTGGCTCCATCCCCCACCTTTCAGTCGTAGTCCATCTCACTGCCTTCTGTGACAGTTGCGCCGACGCGGCCGAGATTTTCGCTTCTTCAATCAATCTCCTCTTCTCCACTGGTAAGTAAGCTCTTAAGCTAACCGGATGTCACGATGCATTTCCCAACCTTCTCTGTTCCCTCTTGGTAGATACAGAAGTGCCCGGAAAACCCCGTGTTCTGTGGAATTGCTTCTTTACCTTGCCTGATCTCTCCACCGTGGCCTGTCGAACCCTCGGACACGACTATGGACTCGGTGAGGAAGGGATTTTTGTGGTCCCCGGTCTCGATGCCTCCATGTTCATGGACAAAGCTGTTTCCGAGGCAGGTTGAATGGTTTTTTATCCTTTCTGGAGACTTTCAACTTCCTACAAATGTGTACACACAGGTGTTTTCAGGCTCCTATCAGGAGTGACATGATCGGAATGCTATCACCATGGTACTAACCTAGTCCTACGGGTATCGGAGAGCCTGCATAGTTAAGTCGATATTCTTCACTCATTTACCGTCATTTTTGTTGACAGTCCTCTACTCTTGCTCATTAAACTCAAATGCACCATCAAGGGGAATTTTCTGGTATGAACCAGATAGATGTTTGTCTGACTTCAAGACATATATATATAAATTTGGAGTCTCGAGGAAGTGCATAATTGCACTACTCCCGTAGTAGGTGAATGTAACTTCTACAAGAGCTTATGCTTCTTCGGTCGTTGGGTCTCCTTTGAAGCCTCTTTTTGGTGTATGACGAGGATTTCCTGCGACGTAAGTTTTCTGTGGTCTAAAGGCGGCAGCCATATTCTACGACGTCTTCTCGTTGGTGCGGCGCGGTGCAACACCGGCTGAAAGCGTTTCACAGGAGGGCGAAACCGCAGCTGCCGTTTCTGCGCCCTTGGTGTCGCTGGAACAGCACTGGGACGGTGCCTTTCCTCCCCAGCCGCCTCGACCTGAGGAGCTTGTTTTTGTCGCAGAGCAGACGCCGGCTTCCACCGTCGCTACTGACTCGCCTTCTGCTACTATCACCGCCGCCACCTCGGATACACCGACACCCATTTCTGCTCGTCCCAACGCCTCACCTAGTGGCCATGGCGATTGGAGCGTTGGAACACTGGAAAACACTGTGGGGGAGAGTGAATTCACTACTGCGCTGGATCCTTGAGGCTTATCTGTGTTTCATTTTAGAGATATGTGCGCTTAATTTTAATCAGCTATCACTTATTTATTCATTTCCACTCTTGCTTGCCATGATAATGATATTTGTCTTGTACTACGTAGTGTCTGGGTATTCTGGAAACATATTCAAGGTGAAGTATGCAATAGCTGGTGGCGCTGGTCAGCGTGTCACTGTCCTTAATTCCTCCATTTTTTAGCCTATATGGGGAAATAAGTGGAGGAGTTGCATCAGTCGCCGCGCTGGAAGTTTGTGTTGAGGGTATGCAGACTGGAGGACAGGGGGTGGTCTGTCAGCTCCAACGCATGTTTGCCGAGTTGGTGCGACTCTATGCGGATTAATCAGCAGCTCTTGTAGTCCCTTGGGGGTGTCACATTAATGGGCGTCTGAGGCGGTGGTCTTGGCGGGATTAGTTTCCGGGGGGGGGGGGGGGGGCTATCGTGGGTACGCTCATTGTTTGTTTGCCCGTGGCATGCAATCAGGCCACGTTGGTGCTCCATTTGCCTTTACACAGATTGCTGACGCATTTCGTCCAAGTATCATGCCTCCTTACCCAGGGAATTTTCGGACTGCTGCGAGGTTAGCTAACTTGGAGATCACCCACACGGCCTTTCAGTAAAAGCCTTGTTTGTGGGTTTCATTGCACTCCGTCAGGATCACAAACCCAATTTTTGTGTACACAGACGAATGGGCCTTACGAGCCGAAGAAGAGCATCTGATTAAACTTATTCGAGCGACAAATAATGGATTAAATTCAATTAAAACTTAAAAAATGGCGAAAACTAGAGTGAAGTGCATCAAAATTATTACATTTGACAGATACGTATAATTTTTTGCCCACGCATATTTGCGATCATTTTGTGTTCCCATTGTCGGACGATCTGTGGCATTTGAGCCATATAACTTTCAAACACAATACCAGAACGCTCTACTAAAACTACTTTGCACTTCATACAGCAAATAGTAATGTCTGTAAAACATCCACTTTTTTCGCACTTTTTGCACTGACCTTGACATTGCGAAAATAGCCTGTTCACTTAAAGATCTTGGTTGTCGAGTTCATTGGTCGCTTAATGTGTGAGTTACCACTTGCACTATTTCCACCCACTCAAGTTGCATATTGTGTGTGCATTTGTTTAATACCACTATTCGCTGTGTCAAAAAAAAATCTGGGGTGCATGTTTACCGAGGAAAAATTGTTAATTCTATGTTTCGATATGCGGTTCACTGCCGATGTGTCCTTCACTAACTCTGCGATTCGAGAGGACTTTGGATGGGTCCGTTTGCAACTATTCTGCAAAATAACAATGCATTCTTTGTCTAGTCTGAGGGAATAAGCCTTAGATTCAAGTTTTTTCCAAGCCACTGTCGATTTTGTATAGTTAATGGTTTCTTGCTGCAAGTATATTCAATGCAATTGAGCATCGAAGTGGTATTTTAAGGCTCTTATGCACAGTTTAATGCTTATTACCTCTTGATAAGAGGACTATAGTTATCTTCAAGCGATTTGCATGTCTTCAAATACTTCTCCCATAAAATTACGTTTGTATCTGCCACTTCATTTAACTAAGTCGATCTTTACCTTGTGATTTGATACATTTTGTCTAAATTTGTTTTTTTTTTGGTTTAGCAAAAGCAGTGTATTTAATCGTACTGGGGTTATGCTAAGGTTGAGTCAGCCCTTCTTTCTTTTTTGTCTTAGTTGTGATAAATTACGAAATGGATACAGATTAATAATGCTAGTAGCTTTGCAGCAGGCTTGTCATTTGTATACGTCGCTATTGATTATTAATATAGCCAGTCTGGTTTTCTTCCATCTTGTGTAAGTGCAACTTTTGTGCACTAGTTCTTACTGCTGGTTAAAGGCTACACTCAAGATATATTGAAACATTTTTCGCTTGATAATGGTTTAATTGATTGACTTGAAACTGCTTTTATTGAACCACGAGTTTGCCTTGTTCGCAATTGAGCGTAAAATTTTTGGCAATAGTGTAATCGTTTTTCTGCGACAGGCTACTGCCAGACGCAGACTACTGGAAGATTTTGCCATCCCCTTTTTATGAGCTAGTGTCTAAAAATGATGCCAAGTTTTGTCAACATTATGCAACAAAATTCGTCATTCCAATGTGGTACGAACTGTGCTTTTTTGGCATTGAAACTCACTATTCGTGACTCTGAACTAACTCTCCATTGGTTCGGATACGTATTAGAGACTTCAGGGTAGCATGTAAATAATTCTGTATAACTGACTATTTGGCTGCAGTGAAACCGCTTATTTCAATTTGTCATTACAACATGTTACTTTTCTGGCCAAACAAGGTTATTATCGGATGCCATTTTGCCGATTATTTCACCAAATAAGCTTTTGGACGCCACGCATTGTCAGTGCCTATGCTGTGAAATTTTTTAAGGCTCAAGCCATTCTTTGTTGTTATTCATAGCTCTCATGAAGTTGGAAGTATATTTCGCAGCTTTTGTCAGAATAGTCCTTTATCAGCATAATTCTGCATTAATAATTATTTTACTGACTTTAATAAGTCCCCACTTGAAATAAGCATTTCGGCAAATCACCTGAGTCAGCATCGTTTACAGAGAACTGTACCTTTGCGAAAAGGGGGGAATACGACCGTCACTAGCTGTCCATAAAAACCAAAACCGCTTTGCAGAAGGGAACGTGGCAATGCTCAACCTTGCGTGTGTGTTAGGCCGACTAAAACATTTCTGTGTGTGTATATGCGACGTTTTCCCGGATTTCATTTGTAATTGAGATCGTTCCATAACGTGCGCCTCATTCACATAAAATATGGGGCGTCGTGTCTGTTTCATTCGGCCGCATTACGTTCATTAAACTCAGTAGCAGGGTGAGCTGGCTACGCGATAGTTGCATTTAACAAAGGGTAGTTTTTCGAGAAGCAAACAACTTACCTCTGTAGGATCTCCATTTTACTAATATAAACGCAGCTAAAGTCTTCCCATTGAATTCGTTCTCAGCCCCAGCTATTAAAAAAGTTTCTCTGTGACCTTCGTCCTGAAAATCAGGCTACAACGACTCGTTGGTAATACGGGCCTATTAACTGCCAACCTTCTCATTGGCGCCTCAAAAATATTACCGGAGATGTTCAAGTTAAACTGCAGTCTCCGCGTCTGTAGGAGAGCAAGTTTTCTCACATAGCATTCGGCCAAGATTGTACTCCTATTCTTACCTTTAGGACTCTCATGTAGGAAAAATCTGTCAGTTTGGTTAAAAACCATCCTAGAAAGGCCTGCTTCACCATCTTGGTACCTGCTCTGAAGTGTATTTTTAAAATCGCAAATTTTTTTAAATGCTTCCACAGAAACTTCTGTTGCCTACAGTTTCGTTGTGCCACGGATTAGCTATGCATTGATCAGGAGCTCGTGATCAGGCTTTTTCTAAGCTGGCTGAACGCTCGTGCCTTGCTGAGTTGAAACATCACAGTCTTGATCGTCAATTATGTAGAACTATCTTGAAAACTTTTGCACCTTTCACACGACCTGCTGACGCCTCCCGTAGATTGAAGTATCTAAACGCCTTTGTTGGTGAGAAAGTTCGTTCACCCTCATGGCATTGCATACATATGCTCACTAACACCTTTGCTTGACATCATAATTGACGGTGACTGGACACGCTCAGCATTTAATCGCCAGTTTTATGTGGGTAAAAGGGCGTTGCTCGCACCAACCACTGCAAGGAGTACCGCATCCTTTTTCGTGCAAATATTTAAAAGTAAACCCACCAGTATCGGATTTTAAACTGGAATAGCTAGTAGGTCAAATGCTAAATGTACTACAGGCAAGATGTTGGATTTTCAATCTCACGTCCTGAAGACCGCATGCAAAGGAGGCGAGGCACTTAGTCAAATCACCATCGTCCTTGACGCTAACACCAGTACGATCCATGAATTGAACAAGTGCATTTTTTTCCATGTCATTGTTTATGTCGATCTTAGCGCTATTGGCAACAGCCATCAATCCAAGCATTTGTCCAAGGCACCAAATGCTAGGACCGGTGTAACCATTATAAGCTTAACGACCAACTTCAGAATGCTGACGACCTCACTAATACCCCCCAAAAGGCGTCTTTTAAGCAAATTCTTCAAGTCGGTGCTCGATAACCGTCTCCATTTTGAGGAGACAGTACATCATTCTCATTCATTGTGCCTCCCGGTCACACTGGATGTGTTCTACTAATTTACTCTAACAACTACATCCTTAATGCTTTTTCCTTTATTAATTTGCACGACTATTCCAATCAGGCTAGTGCAACCGGAGTTGGAAGCTGTTATTAGTAAAGCCGGGACCCTGTAAAGAATAATGTGTTTTAATTCCTGTGCTGATTCGGTGCATTCATCTAGGTTTCGACGCTCTTCCCGAAGCCAAAGGGGCTACCTGTGCCTTAGACCACTAGGATGCAGTGGCGGTTTTTGCTTCTCCACTTCTCAACCCTTTTGTTTCTTCTCCCATCACCTCCGGTGGGGCCCTCCATGGCGACTGCAGTGGACTTAGATCTGCACGCACAGCTTCTCTCCGAGGAACTGGCCTGCGATTTCAATAACATCACCTACTGCGGTCTTCACAACAATGGTGGTTGGAGTTTCAAGCAGAGCCTGCTAGAGCTTGTGCAACAACTCACTAATGTGAGTACATGTGTAACATTTCTTTGAAGTTAATGCAACCTGCTTCACTGCATATTTTCACCCGTTACTTACTGTCTTGCAACTTTAAAGTGTTCTAGTTAACACAACTTTTACTTTATGGGGTTTTTTAACAGTTGGCTAGTGTAGGATTGTGTTTGAAGTTGAATTGATGCATTTTCTCCCTCATTTGATGGTTGAGCATGCTTCTCTTATAGCCAAAACACTTTTTTTCCCCAGTCTACGAGCTTTTCATTTTGCGATCCAATTTCCAAGAGACCGCGGAATCGAGGAAAAATCTCGTTCCAAGTTTAGACAACTGGAGAATAAACTTTCCACCTTCCATGTGATACACTTGCCCTAGAATTAGTTCGAGAATGGAGTTAATCTGCATAGCCTTGTGGCGGGCTCCTTCTGATCACAGGTGATTTACCTCCTACAGGCCCTAAACACCACCAAAAAAGTAAGCTGCCATGCGCTAGTGCCTTTCAAATTATGCTGCCTCGCGCCTCTATCAAACTTGATTAATTAACCGTACTTGGCGCTGCTTTCGCCTCGCTGCATTCCGCGCTTCACTTGAGGGGAGTGAACTCTTCGTTGCCTTTTCTGTCACACTCATCACATCACCTGAGTATTACGTGGACCACTCACGGAACTGACTGTGCGCCTCAAGTTGTCGCCTGTCATTTGCACTTGACACTTAAGACGGGGCAAAAAATACGCCGTCGGCGTTCTTTTTTGCACTAGGTAAAAGTGATGGTCAGATAAGGTGAAGCCATCTGTGCGATTTGCAATTCTTCGTTAATTAATGTTGTGTGGGGTTGTTTGTCATTTTTTGTGCAATTCATCTACGTTTTTGCTATTTGTCATTCGCTTCAGAAGCATTTCCTTGGAGTTGTTGCCTCCTTAAGGGCATCATCCATTCATGCCAGTCCTCAGATTAGGTTCGAGCGATGAGTGTCGGAGTCGCTTCGTGTGTCTCATTGGGCGAGATTGAACCATCCATAAACGTTTTCCCTCGATCTAATCAATTGTTATACCGAATTAAGCGTCTTCTTCGAATCTTTACTGAAAGCTGCAGTAGCATCACTGTCGGTCATTCTTCAGAAAGTGTCTCTTGCCTTCTTAGAATCCGTTTTTCGGATGCTTAGTGCACCATTTCACTACAATGGTTGCATGATCTCAGGTGGTAATAGCCAAGCTACTGCCTACTGCATACCAAATCGCCAAATCGCATTCAATAATTGAAAGAGGCCGTGACCTTTCCTTTTCATGCCTGTAGCTAGCCCGTATAGTGACCTTTATACCCTATGCGCGTAGGGGCTTGGTCATCTCGTGTAAAGGAAACGTCGTGTGCACCGCCCACCTCCTCGTCACTCCCCAGCCATTATCATCAACTAATGCTAATTATGCCTGTGCGCGCGTCTCATTTCCATGGACAATGGAATACACCTACGGGAATTCGCATTAGTTGACCGATTATTCAATGAATTATCCTCTTCCAGGGTATTTTTTGTTCTACTACTGGGTCAGAAGGCGCATTATTTAACGTCTATCTAGTTTTACCAAATAGTTCCCTCGCTTGGGCTTGATCGTCGACGCTCTCACTAGCCATTCTTCGGCTCTGGTCTTATTAACCTCTTTTGTGGTTTGTAATCGACTGCGAGACAAGAGTGACAGCACGGAAATTTCACATTACAGGCAATACTGAGATTGTCGGCCGTCGATACCCTTGAAAGGTGATCTCTGTTGCATTTGAATTGATTTGGGAGAGGCTACCAAGGCATGGATGCTGTTGCCGTAGTAACGTTTGTTAAAAGTACTATGGAGAGGAGAGCCACTAAGCTTTCCCCCTACTAGTTCTCATTTTTGCTGAACCTGAAAGTACGCTGCCTGTGGGGAAGCCGACGCCCTTTTAATGGTCTTTTTGTGGTGGGTCTCTGTACTTTCAGCCATTTACTGCGATTGGCAAATGGACAATAAAGGCAGGGGGCTTTCTTTCGCTCATTTAGCTTAATTTTTGCTTACCGCTGCCATCGAACTCGCAATGCGGCATCATACTAGTACGGAAGGTTCATCAGTGCCTTAGTAAAGGGCTGGGTGGCACTAGTATGGCGCCAAGCCTTGGCGGCCAGGAACCCTGCATAGTCGAAGCCAATGCTGTATCATCACGCTTGGTTTTTGTGCGAAGTATGCAGAAGATTACCATAGCACCATGCATTTATGTGCGTTTGCTAGTGTCGTAGTTCTCGCTCTGCTGATGACGACGATGAGCCATTTTATAAACAAACCGGCTAAGGCTTGGTCTCTGTGCGCAAAATCGTAGCAAGGCGCAATTTTACGGTGGCTATTAAGGTCACTCCTCCCCCAGCCGAGGTAAACTTTGACCCCAGCATAAACAGGAGAATATTTTAAAGGAATCATGTCCGTTAACTGTGCATCATTTCAAATCCAGGGGTGATGTTTAGTTAAGCTCACACCCGCTTGTCGGCGTGTCCGAAATGTACGGTTGCCGACTTTTTCACTGAACTTGTGTAGGAGCGCATGATGCTGAGTGGTTCAGGCGTTGAAACCCCCGATGAGGAGCGAAAAACGGTGATTATTTAGTCTTACAGAAGGGCAGACGTTCTTATAGTGGGCCCATGAGAAATAATAATAAATTATACTTTATTCTAATCCTAATTTACTTCGACAGAGCTTCCCAATCCGTAGCGTACCATCTGCAGGCCTCCGTTTATAAGAGAAATTCACAGTTGATGTACCATTCCAACATTCAGAAAAGGTAGAAATCTGATACACTTAGGAATGCGCTTTTAACCTGGTGTTTCGAGATGTAAGTCGTCATTTTCCTTACGGGACGTCCTAAGTACTGATTCTCCACTCTCCTCATGCTCTCATCACCGGAATTTCCGAGAGACTCACAAGACCGTGAACATCTATCCTCCAACCGAGCACACGCTGTACAGCGGTGCTCAACTTGCATTCCACAGCACCTCCAACGATGATTTGGGGCAAACTTGGTGGTTGCACATGTGTTTCGCAAAACATTTTTCATCCACGACTAGTTATGGCATTACCCTGAGACTAGGAATGAAGGTGCTCTCCACCAAACTGATCCTCCACATGATCAAACAAGCGAAACCTCCAGCAGGTCATCGTACTCCCTCCAACACCACCTCAGCGTGCACCGCATCATGTTTCGCCATGAAGGCTTATACAGGCACGTCTGTGGATCACTGTCGCTCTCATCACAACCTATCTTCATGCATTATGCTGAGGAGGAAACGGTGTCCTCAATTCCGTAGTCCACTCTTTGTGGGACAATTCATGGAATCGCCTACTTTATCCACACTCCATTGTACACATTCACTGACTACCTATCAAACCTACCCCATGGGCCGAATGTTAATCAGATGCAAGGAATTGCTCATCCACCAGCCAAAGACACGGCGTGTAAAGTACATGGACACATTGTTTTGCAATTCGCCATTTCCACATTTCCCAACGCACACGCACACGCACACTCACAACCACAACCACACGACAAACCAATGAGGTGTGAAGACGAGCATCGTCAGGTAATGATGGATTGCATTTCATGGCCAAACCACCTCTCGAGTGAATTTTTGCGACTCTCAGAAGTCTCTACACAACAACACAACACAACACAACAGAAGTCGATGATTGTGTCTTCAAGTGCGACGCATACCGTGTCCAATGGTCAGTGCATTTCTGCAGTGCAGCAGATAGGTGGTGGAGAGCGAAGACGGAACTAGGCCAGACGAAATGGGTAGAGGGGTGAGGCGTGGGTGGACAGAGAGATGGAAGGTCAAATAAACAAAGTAGGCAACTGCCGTTAGGATGCATCCAATCGGGCACACACATATGGATGCGTTGCCAACTGTTGCTTGGGCACTCACCTCACACACACACACACGCCCACACACACAACACACACCCACACACAAACACACACAGTGAACCAAGGCGATTTGATGACTCTCACTTCGTGCTTGGCTCTCCTCCTACCTCCACATTTGGTGATCCACCTGCACGTCCACAGTCTCCCTCTCCTAACACTTCAGCTCCAACACCTTTCACTCGTTTACAGGCGTTGAAGCCGCCCACATCCTCACCACCACAGATGGACATTCCAATGCCTGCTCCTTTCACACCCTCCTCTCGCAAACACGCGCATGACACAGCGTCGGTCTACAGATTGCACAAGTCGTTACCACCTCAAGATGAACAGCTTCGTACCATTTGGCAAGGTTAATCCACTTTTCGGATAGCACTAGCACAGTGACAGGTTCGGACACCACCTCCGGACACCACGACTCCTCTCACGTACACAATTTTGGACAAAAGTGTGTGCCATCTTGTGAAGATATCTTGCTATCCTTCCAAGACTGTGACAACTCAGGGATCTAGATGACCGAAATGCCTCATTCATTTGCGTGAACCCGACCATGCAAGTGGATGAGTCAAATGCAACATCCATGCTTTGAAGTCGTGTGGTTACTGGAAGAGAGGGTTGCAAATTACATGACGAAAGAGGACGAGTCGGAGGGTCATCTGGACCTGCCACACTTCTGAAGCCACTTGGCTACTCCCTGCAGAACACTTCAGCCTCCTGACACCCTAATTGACGACGACAATAAATGCACACTCATTTGAACGCATTCCATCTACACCGAAGTGCGTTGGATGGGAAAAGAGGTGATTTCTTTTCCATCCACCCATCCCCCCCAATTACCGTCCTTGACATTTTGCGTGACATCACATGCAGTGATGTGGACTGCACACATCAGGACAACCAAGACACTGAAATGACCTTCACATTCACCCGTCCATGTGGGGCGTGTTTAGCTTCCATTCCGTTCCCTTCCCTCTTTCCTTTCTTCCCTCCTCCTGTCCATAACTCCTCTCACCACTTCGGACAGCTGGCTCAAGGAGGAGGAATGTGTAGAGCGGTTTGGTAGGGATCCCAAACTGACTGTTTCAATCAACCCCCCATACATACGCACCTACACATTAACGGAGTTTTGAACATGCAGTATCAACTGAAGTAACTGGACCCTGTGCCAGTTTTGGGTGTGTGAGTACGCAACGGGACATTCTTCAAGCTCAACTGTCGTTGCGTGTTATTGCATTTGGTTCGTGTTTCCTCACATGCATGGTGACTGAACTGCCCTCGGTTCCGTGTACCGCGCCTAAACAACTTCTAAAACAGTTACATGTATTTTGCTGGTCGCCTTTATTCGTTGTGCTCTGAATCCTCCCAGGAGACTTATTCCTACTTTTTTTGCATTGGTTGTGCGAGAAGCAGCAGTCTTTTTAGCTGCAGTGATGGTCACTCTGAATATCCCAATGGTGAGGCTGGTAAATGTTCCACTTTTCTGGTTACAGTTCGTCTCTCTTGATGCTACTGAAGGCGGCAGTTGTGAAAATAATAAGCATTTTGCATAATACTTATGCCCAAATGGGTGAAAGTGCCTGCTTTTAGAAGTCGTCTCTGTCTTTATGCAATTCGTAGCATGGAATGACTGATGCTCCTAGTGTCATTAGCCCTACTTTTGATAGCGATGCCCAAAACCGTGCCATTTGAGAGAATATCACACTTTTTTTCTACAATCGGGCGCCTTCAAAAGATTACGAATATGTGCCCCTACTGATTCAGACTAAAGGTTACCTTTGGCCCCATAAAATTGTTTGGACTGTCTTCATTGAGATGTATTTTGACGGCAAAACTTGGAACTTCTCCCAAACGGTCTATTGGCAGGCGGGTCGGTACTCACCGCAGCTTCCAGCTATCAATTTGATAACCCATCTATGCCTCCTTAATTACCAGCATCTACGGGGTGAGGCTCCAAATACGACTGGAATGGGTGCTAAAAGTCCACTCAAGTAAAGGCAAATGCCATTGTACTACACATGGCTTCCGCCTTTTTCTTAGCGTGTCCAACCTTTATAATTACACTGGCAGTTAGTTGGTTGCCTTGTAACCGCTACACTACACCAGCATAACGCCTACCCCAATAAAAGTGTGTTTTGGAGTGGAAAGACTCGCTTTTACGACCCTCTGTCATGCGAATGGCAAATGCTTACAATGCATGGAGGATGTTTTACACCAAGGGGACATTTGTCAATTATCCGAATTTCCTACCATTGCAACTCGGGTGTCATTTCATCACCAGTGCTTAAAATTTGGCAGTCAAAACAGTTGACTCGTTTTTAACAACCCCACTGTGGGTCTGCACACACACACACACACACACGCCTTCTTCGCTGACGTTTTCGCTTAACATTAGCCTAGTTCCCTTTAACACAAACAGGGGTAGTAGCTGTTGGCATTTTCGAGCCCATTATCTCTCTCTCAGGCAGGACTCTCTCCCCGTTCTTCGGTGTCGTTACTATTTTTGAGACCACCCAGTTAGTCGTTCCAGTCTGCATTGAAATGAAGAAGGTGGATCTTCAAATCCAACTCATCCTTTCATTCCTCCTTTTTGTGGCAACATCAGAAGTGCTTTTGTTTTTTGGCGCTTTTGATGCGTTCATTGCCGAGTAAAATGCCAAGCAAAAATAATCGCTACAACTTCCTGTAAGGTGGTTCCTTTACCTCGACGGCTTTCCTCCACTTCGTTTTGTTGTTGCCGAAGCACTTATGACCTTTTGTAGAACTAACCAACTCTTAGTAATGGCATCCGACCGATTTTCTTGTCCACCATTTATTAGTACTTTGGCGGTAGATCTTCACCCTTGGGCTGAGTCTCGCCATGCCTTCCTGGAGGTTGGGTGCCGCTCTTTTTTGGACTTTTGTTTCACTTCATTCTGATCCACCTCTCCTTCTGTCATCGAGTTTGCGCTAAGATTGGTTGAAAGCGGATTACGTGATCTTTTTTTTTTTTCAAAACCCTTTTTTTTGCTAACACAATCCCTTTGCCAGCCTTTCTTCTGTGCCGTTTTCGCACATTGACCAGGCATGTTCCCTTCAGTGGCTTCGACGTCACCGCATTCCTTTTTTATGTGACTTCTATTTTAACACTGTCTAGGCGTTTATTTTGGTTAGTTGTAGGTTCTTGGGACACACGCTGGTCGTTAGGTAAACATTTCTATCAGGCTCAACCAATATTCGGGTAGACGTAAAAAACACATGCACTTTTTAAGGCCCTTGTAGCCTCTTCTATGTTTTGCGGACGTCCTTCTCTCTACTTTCCGGATAGGTAGCTCTTCCTTATTCCCAGACGCTTACAATCTTGCCTTAGCGTTTGGTCTAATAGGTCGAATATGGGCCAGTTGTCGAAACCCGACGCCCTTCTCCAGATTCAGCCCTTTCAGCATGATAGAGTCATCCGGCCTCCTTAAACACTTGCCTCTTTTACGGTGTTTTGCGAATTATGTCATCCACTTCGACAAGTTGGGCGCTTACCTGGCCATGCTGTGTCCGCGTTTTGTTTTCTTTCTCCACTAACTGCTTGAGAGGTCAATGCAAGTGCTACCAGCGGCAGTTCTTTTTCTCTTCAAGCAGTAACTAGCCTCGTCGACTTCACTTTTTCACTGAATGTTAAAAGCTTGAGAAGTCAGTCCACCGAGTGTGCATATTAGTAGTTGTAGCTTCCGTCACAGCCTAGGGGACTTGATTACGGTCGCAACGCCATCGACCAATGACTAGTGACAGTGAGACGGCCACTTCGCATGGCCAATCAGCCTCACACTGACGTAAGTCGTGGTTGCTGGTTTTGGTACGTCCTCAAGTGGATTGGCCGGCTCTGGTCAGATTTCCCATCCTCCTCTTAAACACTAAATGACGCTTGAGTCAGCGTGAAAAAAAAGCCTTTGAAATGCATAAAAAGTCTTTTTTTTCCCACCTGTTTCTCAGGTTGTCCCGGAGAAGGCGTAGAAAATACATTTTATGCTTTTCACTTTATTTTACTGGCCGCAATCGATGTGCCGGTTGAGAATCAAGCACCTTAGGTTTTTTCTATCAGAAACGTAGGCTTCGTCTGCTAGTCTCAGATCGGTCATGCTTTCCTAATGCAGAGGAGGAGGAGGAGGAGGTTGTCAGGATCTGCAGTAAAAGAATTGCCAAGGCGAGGCCAAGAGGGAGAGAGAGCTTTTCCCTGCTTCTAAAAGACCCTCCGTCTTCTTCTATTTGTTCAAACCCCCTGGACGCTCATTACCATCTGCCTACCCATACAGCCAAGACCATATTGTCTGTTTGAGTATGGTCTGGGTGTGAATACGAATTGTCGAGGATGTCTGCGTCACAAATTGTTTACAAACAAACAATTGCTTATAGCTTTGTTCCATGTCATCGCTGCGTGCCATAGTCATTGGTGCCATCTGTGCATTGACTTCACTAAAACAGCCGTGACAGTCTTTCTACCCACAGGTATCACATTCCCTTCTTTGTGTGATATTGCGCCATCAAGTTGAGTGCATATTTGGCTGATAATTTTTGTGAATGCATTCAATCAAAAATAAGTCTTGAATTCTTTTTTTTCTCCTGATTCAACACTTAATTGGCGAGTTCTTTCGATCTGATCAAACCAACCCGCGTATGCAATAACATTGCGCATGATTGATAACGCAAATGTCTCTATCAAATATCGCCACAGACCGATTTTCTTCATGCCATTCTTGTATTCTAGATAAACGTCAACGCTTCACTGATACCTCCAGTTCAGAACTACTTTGTATGTGCAGATTGGGGTGTGACGAGTCAACGAAGTGCGTCTTCTTCACTGCCTCCTTCAAGTGGCTCTACTGAACGTGTTGCAGCGTTGGAAGCCTTTATTCTTCCTCCATCACCTCGTCCATTGCGTCAAACCAGTGGAAAGGTTTTCTACGTTGGAACAGATCCGCTTGAGTTACCTTCAAACGTTGAGAGGATTGGGAGGGGGGAGGAGGAGGAGGAGGAGGTAGGAGAGGAAACCACTAAAGATTTGGGACTTTGTCTCGAAATGGACGTCCGCCTCTCCTCTGAACACACTGATGGTCCTTCCAAACTCACTGTTAAGTTTCGTTCCATGGTACAGACAATTGAGGCCTCTCCAACACCTGTTCTTCCTCCCCTTTCTCCTGAACCAGTCTCAACCCCCATGCCGTCAGTGGAACAAAAAATTGCTTTCCTCAGTAGTCTGGCAAATTGGATCCTCTGGAGACCTTCCAGTACCCCCGCTCAACAACGTCAACTGCCTCGCATCACCCCGCCACTGAATTTGTGGTTGCATCTCACCCTCCCGCTTGATACGCAACTTCTTCCCGAATCACCTCTTCACTTTGCTCTCTACGGCCACGCCGGTGTATGTATGGACAGTTTGCGTGTCACTCGGTGCCTCGCTTCAACAATCTCCAGTCTTTCCTGGCCACCAAATAACACCCTGAATCTGACCCAACCTACATCGCCGGTTTTACTGCTCTCACCATCCCATGGTGACTCCGCTCCTTCCTCCTCTCCGACCTATCATCCTCTCCTCACTGGGGCCTTCTTTTTTGCCTGTCTACTGATTATCCTTATCACTCTACTAATTGTAATCTTTGTGACGTCTATTGCCTGTGGACGGAGGCGAAGAGTCAGGAAGAGGGGAAGAGCAGTGACCGGAAGTGTAGAGAAAGGAGGAGGCGATGGAGGACCGGTGACTTTGACTGGCGCAGAACTCCTGCGTTCACCCTCAATCTCTTCGCTGCCAGGTGCGGCAGTGCATCAACGACCGATTGAGGAGATTCTGCATTGTGTTGACGAGGTAACTGCTCCTATTATTAATAGAAGGTTGTACGACAAGAGTCCAAAAGCAGGTTTATCATCAATACATAGGCATACTGATGGACTAATCACTGCCTTAGGGGTCAACTCACGAAGAGCTGAAACATTTCATTCTGTAGCGCAGCATCTCCCCTTTCTGAAGCGTCATCTTGGTGCTTTTTTTCTGTTTCAACTGATAATCTTCCATCTCATTGAGAAACTTCCCTGCCGCTTAAGCCTGTCTGGTGTTTTGAAACGCTTGCATTTTGCACGAGAACGCTTTTCCGTAGGAGGAGACAGTCTCTGGATGCAACTAACTCCTGATTTGGCTCCTCTGCTAGAATAATTCAGGCAATTACGTCATAAGTGGTTCCGACATTCCGTCGAGTTTGAGATCAGACCAACTGGTCGCTGCCAACGCGGTTCTCCGTTTCTGTTAACAGGAGATGTTTTCTATTAATTAAAATTTTCCCTTTGCAACGTCCATATTCTCTGAGCTGTTAGTAGCCGCTATCATTGCAGTAATTGGGTGACTCCTGAATAATTTATGAGGTATATGAGTCTGAAAGCAGCTAATGGTGGATTTCCGGTGAGTGATAAAGCTGTGTATAATTCGGCTTGTTTGGGACGCATACCTACCGTTTGGAAGCCTTTTTTACTTACTACTTTCTAGCCTTTCTCCACTTCAGGACTCAGTGGAGAAAGCAGAAGACATAGACGTGGAGGACGAACACCACAATTCTTCAGGTCAAGGATCCCTAGACGCCCGACGCCTCCGGTTGAAACGACCACAGCGGCGGCCACCTCGACGCACTCAGAGTGTGGACAGTCGTTTGCAGACCGGCCACCAACTTCCACCCTATGAGGCACCAAGACAGCGGCCTATCAAGCGCGTCAAGAAGCAGTCATCGTCACAGCAACAGTCGCAGTATCGACGTGGCCGTGGCTGGCGATCGATGGATGCGGAACCGATGGGAGAGGTGGCTCCTCAAAATTCTGGCCAAAGACTCTCACTCCTCCTCGCAATCAACGAGGATAACGAGCTTGTCCTTGTTGCTCCAGGATCTACAAATGCGTCTACTGTAAGCTCTTGACCTTATCTTTGACATACATTCTCATGTAAGGGAGGGAAGTTCACACCGTTCCCATTGCGCTCGTGTTGTTTTGTCGTTGAATCGTGTGAAGCCTTCACCCCGGCAAGAAAGTTGCCTCTGTAATTTAATAAGTAACCTGTCGTCCTGCGATGGGAATGGTAGTACACGGTAAAATGGAGATAGGAGGATCGTTAGGCCACATAATTTACCTAATTGAAAGTAAGTTTATTCTAGGATCAGTATCAGTCTGCGGTGACTCATAGGCTCACCATGAGGCTAAGCGTCTCTATCATAGAGTTTTCTGTGTGTGAAGCGTGATGAAAAGCTACAGCCGCTATCACATGATGGGGAGAAAACATGCTCTGTAAACAGCGACTAGGTTGCAAGAAATGTTGACGCGTGCAAAGTGTGCATGGCTGGTGTGATTTGTGGTGAGTTTAATCCATGCGTGAATGATTTACTATTTTTTTGGATTCGGTTTGAATCCCTTTGGACAACTGCCTTTGGCGCGTCGTTGTGATGGTTGCCAACTTTCATGACCTCGTTTTGTAGCCGTGGTGAATAAAGGCGACCAGCAAAATACATGTAACTGTTTTAGAAGTTGTTTAGGCGCGGTACACGGAACCGAGGGCAGTTCAGTCACCATGCATGTGAGGAAACACGAACCAAATGCAATAACACGCAACGACAGTTGAGCTTGAAGAATGTCCCGTTGCGTACTCACACACCCAAAACTGGCACAGGGTCCAGTTACTTCAGTTGATACTGCATGTTCAAAACTCTGTCAATGTGTGGGTGTGTATGTATGGGGGGTTGATTGAAACAGTCAGTTTGGGATCCCTACCAAACTGCTCTGCACATTCCTCCTCTTTGAGCCAGCTGTCCGAAGTGGTGAGAGGAGTTATGGACAGGAGGAGGGAAGAAAGGAAAGAGGGAGAGAAGAGAGCTAAGCACGCCCCACATGGAAGGGTGAATGCGAAGGTCATTTCAGCGTCTTGGTTGTCCTAATGTGTGCAGTCCACATCACTGCATGTGATGTCACGCAAAATGTCAAGGACGGTAATTTGGGGGGGGATGGGTGGATGGAAAAGAAATCACCTCTTTTCCCATCCAACGCACTTCGGCGTAGATGGAATGCGTTCAAATGAGTGTGCGTTTATTGTCGTCGTCAATCGGGGTGTCAGGAGGCTGAAGTGTTCTGCTGGGAGTAGCCAAGTGGCTTCAGAAGTGTGGCAGGTCCAGATGACCCTCCGACTCGTCCTCTTTCGTCATGTAATTTGCAACCCCCTCTTCCAGTAACCACACGACTTCAAAGCATGGATATTGCATTTGACTCATCCACTTGCATAGTTGGGTTCACGCAAATGAATGAGGCATTTCGGTCACTCAGACCCCTGAGTTGTCACAGTCTTGGAAGGATAGCAAGATATCTTCACAAGATGGCACACACTTTTGTCCAAAATTGTGTACGTGAGAGGAGTCGTGGTGTCCGAACCTGTCACTGTGCTAGTGCTATCCGAAAAGTGGATTAACCTTGCCAAATGGTACGAAGCTGTTCATCTTGAGGTGGTAACGACTTGTGCAATCTGTAGACCGACGCTGTGTCATGCGCGTGTTTGCGAGAGGAGGGTGTGAAAGGAGCAGGCATTGGAATGTCCATCTGTGGTGGTGAGGATGTGGGCGGCTTCAACGCCTGTAAACGAGTGAAAGGTGTTGGAGCTGAAGTGTTAGGAGAGGGAGACTGTGGACGTGCAGGTGGATCACCAAATGTGGAGGTAGGAGGAGAGCCAAGCACGAAGTGAGAGTCATCAAATCGCCTTGGTTCACTGCATGTGTGTGGGTGTGTGTTTGTGTGTATGTGTGTGTGTGAGGTGAGTGCCCAAGCAACAGTTGGCAACGCATCCATATGTGTGTGCCCGATTGGATGCATCCTAACGGCAGTTGCCTACTTTGTTTATTTGACCTTCCATCTCTCTGTCCACCCACGCCTCACCCCTCTACCCATTTCGTCTGGCCTAGTTCCGTCTTCGCTCTCCACCACCTATCTGCTGCACTGCAGAAATGCACTGACCATTGGACACGGTATGCGTCGCACTTGAAGACACAATCATCGACTTGTGTTGTGTTGTGTTGTTGTGTAGAGACTTCTGAGAGTCGCAAAAATTCACTCGAGTGGTGGTTTGGCCATGAAATGCAATCCATCATTACCTGACGATGCTCGTCTTCACACCTCATTGGTTTGTCGTGTGGTTGTGGTTGTGAGTGTGCGTTGGGAAATGTGGAAATGGTGAATTGCAAAACAATGTGTCCATGTACTTTACACGCCGTGTCTTTGGCTGGTGGATGAACAATTCCTTGCATCTGATTAACATTCGGCCCATGAGGTAGGTTTGATAGGTAGTCAGTGAATGTGTACAATGGAGTGTGGATAAAGTAGGCGATTCCATGAATTGTCCCACAAAGAGTGGACTACGGAATTGAGGACACCGTTTCCTCCTCAGCATAATGCATGAAGATAGGTTGTGATGAGAGCGACAGTGATCCACAGACGTGCCTGTATAAGCCTTCATGGCGAAACATGATGCGGTGCACGCTGAGGTGGTGTTGGAGGGAGTACGATGACCTGCTGGAGGTTTCGCTTGTTTGATCATGTGGAGGATCAGTTTGGTGGAGAGCACCTTCATTCCTAGTCTCAGGGTAATGCTATAACTAGTCGTGGATGCAAATGTTTTTCTATACACATGTATAACCATCAAGGTTGCCCCAAATCATCGTTGGAGGTGCTGTGGAATGCAAGTTGAGCACCGTTGTACAGCGTGTGCTCGGTTGGAGGATAGATGTTCACGGTCTTGTGAGTCTCTCGGAAATTCCGGTGATGGGAAGGTGAGGAGAGTGGAGAATCAGTGCATAGGACGTCCCGTAAGGAAAATGACGACTTACACCTCGAAACACCAGGTTAAAAGCGCCTTCCTAAGTGTATCAGATTTCTACCTCTTTTAAATGTTGTGACAACTTATTTGCAGTGTAGCCTACAAGGAAACGGAAGCGTGCAGATGCTACCCGCCCCTCATTTGTCGCTGATGACGTGTCAAGGTATCCTATGTACAAGTTTTATTGCCACGTTATCGTGGAACTGCTGGATTTCTATGGACGAGAATGTGACCAAACCGCTGATTTAGGACACTGCGAAATTTTGTATTGTTATCCTTTATGGGATCACCGGATTGAATTATGGATTCACGTCTCTTTTAGAGTCGCAGTGGCGCTCGAAACACCTCTATTTCACCATCGAATACCACAAGCGGATCTTCGGGCACAGCGACAACAGCAACTACGGCGTCTTCTGGTAGCACTGCTACCTCTGCCACCACCACCGCTGTCGCGTCTGCCACTGGTGTTGCTACTGCTGCCACAAGCGGACGCCTCTCCTCTGCCGAGGCGGAGGCGACTTTGCAAGAGATGGCTGCATCAGTCGCTCACCTCGGTACTCGTGCAGGGACTGAGGGAGTAGAGGGTGAGAGGGGTAGTGTGACCTCTTCCTGCACTACCGGTTCCAGCGCTGGTCTACCTCCACTCTACGAGGAGGCCGTCCAGTTGCTCTCCGAGCAGCAGCAGCATCAACGGAGGTGGTCGCCTTCCGCCCCTAGTGATGATTTGTAGCTTTCTTTCAAATTGCCTCGAGTGTACGCGCACACATACACACACACACGCGTGTCATTCCCTTCCTTGTTTCTGATCTCCTATTTTTTCCTTACCGTGCGTAATTTTGTGCGCGTGTATGCGTTTCGAATGCCCCGTCTCCTTTCTCTGCTTTTGACTGTGCACTTTTCTTGTCCCCGCCTTTGTGTGTGAACGTATATATGTACATAACCCTTATTATTAAATGTAGATTTATCTTATATTAGAGGAGGAAGAGATGGATGAGGAGTACTGGTCGGCAATATACCAAATTTAGTATGCTCCATGTGTGTGTTCTGGCCGACTGGGGCGAGAAGGGGAGGCGTCAAATGCCTACCGCCGTGACGGATGGTGTAAGCGACCACTAGTAGGGATTTTTATGCTGTCGCTTGGTGCACAGCGTAGTCTTTTGTTTGTTTGAACTACTGGTTTTGGTCAGGGTCACAGAGGTGGCGATATTGCCCTAGCTGCGTAGGCTGGCATCCGAGTCATGCCAGCAGCTTATTTCCCTCTGTCCGTTGAATATATATGTGCTACCCCAGTGTTCTGCCTTCTTTTGACTTCGAGGAAGCCTCGGGACACCAAATACAGTACCTTAACTATGGACATAGGCACCGATAAATGGGCGAAGACACTGGAAGCGACGACCAAATTTGCTTGGAGTGAAGTAGCAATGCGCGTTTATTAGAGGCGGGCAAGTATGGATGACGAGTGGTTGTAGATTCAGTCTTGCGCACATAAGAGATTGTTTTGTGGGTCAGCTAAAGTTCTTTGAAGCGAATGAACATGTATGCTTTGCGACTCGATTTCCTACACAATGGTTAAACGAAAAATAGCATGATTTTTGTGTATTGTATAGCACCTTGTTTGTTTGAACTAGCGGTTTTGGTAAAAGGTCACTGTGGTGCCCGTATTGCCCTAGCAACGTAGGCTGGCCTCCGAGTCATGCCAGCAGCTAATTTCCCTCTGTCCTTTATATATATATATATATATATATATATTCTATCGTGGCATTCTTCCTTCTTTTGCCTTCGAGGGAGCCTTGGGACGCTACAATTGAGCTACGTTGGAGTGATTAATTTGGCCATATTATAAGGTGTTTAAAACTTAATATGCACAAGGTCTTTATTTGCATAAATCCTATGATAGGTGTGGATGAGTCGGCAAATTCGTTAGTGGCGAATACCTACTGACTATTCCTTTGTGAAATCCATGTCTGGCTTTTAAAAAAGGATCAAACAGGTGTTATTTAAATTTAGGCGCGTTTTTAGTTTTCTAAAACAATCAGTCAACGATTTTTTGAATTATATATTTTGTTTTAATGTGTAAATCGTGCATAATTCTGCCTAACCTTTACTGCAGTTACATTACAATAACTTTGCCTTGGAATGATTGCGATTAAGTGCATATGCTTCCTGACAATCTGGAGTGTTGTTTTGTGTTACGCGTCTCAAAATGTTATAAAATGGAATATTTTGGCTGACGAAACGAATGATATTTCTGCATTTTTTGAGCCGAATGGCTCTACTGTGCTAGTGTACCCACTACTTCGACTTACACTTCAACAAGGTAACATGTGCCTGGTATATAAGCCAGAACTTCTTAAATTGCCTATTAAAATTAAATCTTTTTGTTTTAACGAAGAGTTGTTGAAGCGAATTGCTAGCTTTAAAGACGTTTTGAACTGCACTTTTCCTAGATCTTTCCATATGTGGATTTCGAGTTGAACCCCCATATTTGGCTCTAAGGCTAAATCCTTTAAGGAATTCGTCGGATGTATATGAGATTACAATAAACGCAAACGGAACCGAAGCACTTGATGGGACGACCTTCCAAATTCAAGCAGAGACCTGTCAAGAACCACCGTTTCTTTCACCGCAAAGACCTCTTCATATATATGTTAGTTCATAGATTGACAATTGATGCCACGCTTTATTTTCCATTGTTTTTGCTAAGCGTAGTTTTTTGCGGGCATAAGGAACACTTTATTCGTGAAAATACTTCTCGCGAATAAATATGGTCATCTTAAGTGCTTGCTTGTAAGTAAATGGGCTGTTACGGCCGATAGCGAAACTGTTCTGTCTTTTGTTTTGAGTTTTTTTTGTGTTTTTGTATTGTAGGTTGCTAAACCCAATCATCCAAAATGGACTAAGCCAGTATTTCGCATAAAAGCGCCAATCCATTTGGAGCCCGTTACCACTTTGGCTAAACTTTCCAAATTTGTAATCGCACCTACAAACCTTTCGATTTCCAACTTTACCATTGAAGGCAGCGCAAATTCTCTCTTCTCAATTGACAAAACAGGTAAGACTACTGATCGGAATGTGATATAGTTTTACTAAACTGTATTGCTGATAATTTGGTCTCCATAGATTGAGTATTTTCCTCTCATTTGCTTCGTAAAGTTGGAGGAAGAAAAGCAGTTTAAAAATTTGATTACTTAAGATGAGGTGTTGCTTGCACACTTAAGTTGTTATTGTCTTTTTAAATATTGCCTCTTTCGGAGATATGCCTTGTGTTTGCTAACATTCAAGGCAAAAGTACGCATTAGTTATCCATCGAGCAAAGGAAAATCGTAATGCAATCTGTACTAAGTTCGTGTTGATTTTAAATAGTTATCGCTTATTTTTTTATTTAATTAGCCTAACTTTAATAATGCGATTATTTCATTTAGTCCGGTTTTTATAAACCCCTAAAAGTCTAAGGAGCTTAAACGATTCTTTGAATATTAATGTGCATTTATTTTGAGGGACAAAACATGATTATTTATCCTTTAATATTTGATTTAAAGCTGAAGTTAACATTATTTTTTGTAGGTACTTTACGAAGTCGTGAAAAGGTCATTGATGTCGAATCGGGCACGGTGAATACACTGCGAGTGAGAGCGCTGTCTAATCACAAACCGCCCTTATCCTCTGTTCCAGCTCTTATCATCATATTCCACTGTTCACCGAAGTGGACTGGTATGTTGAAGGAAACATTGCCAAACAGTCCCTTCGTAAAAAACAATTATTTAAGTGAATGTCCATTTTATTGCTTAGCTCTCGGCCAAGTGATCCAATTTGCTAAATGGTAGCTCAAGTGTCGAAAGAAAAACTTCCTCTCGTTGTTTTTTTTTTGATGGAACGCCTTACGTCCCTAAAAGAATAGTCCTGATACGTCGTCTTTGTAAGGAAATGTGTAAACATCAAAAATTAATCGATGGGGAAATAAAGGAAGAGGGTGTGGGGGGGAGGAGGAGGCACCATCTGGTTTCAATGGAACAAACTAACTGCAACTAAGTTTTTTTGCCTTTTAACAGCCTACACCTCTCACGTTGCTTTGAATTTCGAGGCAAACATGAAACAGATTTTCACGGCTTTACTTAAATTTCTTTTACTCATGCGTTTGGAAGCTTATCTCTCTGATTTGATGATACTACTGAAATCACTGCTAGTTTAAAATCTAACGACACCGTTTTTAAAATAGTTGAATAAACTTAATTAACTTACTAAAAAAGGGATTCTATTGGCTATTTGGCCCTTTTCAGTAAGAATTTATCAAGACCACTTGCTCGATTTGCTTAAGAAAGGCGTATAACATTACTACTCGACTCTAAAGTGTTTCTTGGCGCAGGCAATTCACACAGACAACTTATTAATCAACAGGAGGCTTTGGCACCATCCAGCTTTCAATATTAGCAGCTTTGGACAATTCCTTGATAGAGGTGAGTGGACACTCGTTCCTCTAGGGCGATGCATTCGCGGGATGTTTTTCCACTCACGCTCTTGGGAGTCCATAAAAGGCCAATTACGGTGGCCTAATCGCGACTGCCTTTTTTTATGACGCCTATGATATGGATAGTAGATCAGATAGCGTGCGCTTCGCACTTCGGGTTGGCGTTCGCCTCCTAACCCCCTGGATCCATAAATCTTCGCCTCTTCTACTATCTGTCGCCGCTGCGATTTCCCATTACCTCGACTGTTGAGAACTCACCCCCGATGACTATGGGAGCGAGATTTTCATTAGACGAACTAAATTTACTACAGAGTTTTGATGTGTCACGATTTCATTGAGGCACTTATGCGTTGCTCTCTGCTACACAGGCATTTCACCCATCCTGGAGCACAAAGGCGACGATTTCAGGCCGTTGGCAAGTGCAGTCCTCACCGACTGCTCTGATGACCCAGATCTAGAGAATTCCACAGTCTTGCAGGTGCTCCCCAGTCTGGGTTGTACAGTGGCTCGTGCAGAGGCGGTAGTCGAGCTGGTCTACAAGGGACCCGCAGTCTCGGAGGGTGCTACTCTACCCTGTCCACTAGACCAGTACCGACTTCACAAATGCGGTACGTATTCCCCACTCCTTCTTTTTTCATTCAAAAAGACATGGAACTTACCATCTGCAGCCCTTGAAAACCGAAAAAGGGTAGCAACAACTACCTAACAGGGAATTTCGTCATAATACTTTTCATTTTCCTCGCCTAAGTACTTTTTAAATACTTTTGCAACCCCTTTAGTGACATTTTAGCTTCACCATTTCAATAATGAGGGGTTGCTTGAGAAAAAAATGTCACATATGCCTCCACTCCTTGCCTGGAGTGTTGACTTCAACGCTGGGGGAGGGGGAGGGATTGAGGCAATGTAAAAAGATGGCATATTTTCCTCGTAGAACCCTTTTTTCCAACACGTTTGTTTAAATAGAGTAGAGAATTATGAAATACATGGTTGTGAAGGAGCTCACTCGTTCCCTAGCCTTGGATTCCAAATAAATTTGACTCTACCAAACTGTGTGAGTACTTTACCGAGGTAGTTAATCAAGCCTTTGATAAACCGAGTTAGAAGTTGCGTGATTTTATTGTGTAACAAGCGAGGCTACAATCTCGCTTTATTGACTGCGTCGCCATCGATGTCCAGGCGGAGGAGAACTGCGCAGCAGGCGCTTTTGAGCTCAAAATTTTAACTGGGGAAAAAATAAACACACAAACTCTTCATAACTAATGCATTAGAAGCCTGCACGACTGAACGCTGTTTTAGCATTCAGCAATCCAATCTGCTATCCAAGGTAAGAAGCTGGGCTTTTGCAGTTGGAGGAGGCTTTCCAGGGGAATCTGCCATCAAGTCACTTTAACCGTCCTCACTTAGTTCCTCCGAGATGAGACCTTGAACTCCACTTTTTTGTTTGCGTCTTTTTTAGAATTTTTAATGAAAAGATCAAGTGCTGGATTTTTTTATCATCAACGGGTTGCAGCTCACACAACAACTTCAACTGAGTTGAATGAGGCGGTGAAAGTGTTATAGAATTGGCTCATAATTTGGATTCCCTACGTACTTATTATTTAATTAATTTTGGCAGAATTTTGCTTTTTTATAAAGTAACGCATTATTTTTGTGGTGTTACATGCACGTGATGGTCTGATTTCCCTACTTCGACCTGCGCGTCACACATATGTGACACAGCCGATTACAAAACAAAAATTCAAATTAGGGCTGAAAAGAAAAAACGAAAGTGCTTTATGGTTAAACGGTGAACAAAAAGGGGTTAAAACTGTCCTGGACGTTTCTTCTCTGAGGCCCTGAGAACTTGGAGGACGAATGTTATTCGTCCAGCCCAATCTCCAATGCCAGTGTAAAACCAGAACCTTTTTGCCTAATCCAACAAAATCTCGACTTGACCACTCTAATTTATGTTTTAAGGTAGAACGGGCTAGATTTTGCCTTTTATTATGGCTTTCTAGAGGTGAACCAAAACAAAGAGACGACCACGAGCCGATTCATTTGGTCATGCTTGATAGTAATCAGCGCTAAACTGGGCAACAGAAGAGCATTTTTAGCAGTGTACACACGCCTTTTTATGCATATTTTTAGAGCCACAATCAAAATACGCAGTACTGACTAAATTAATGCCCGAGGCGAAACACCTCTACACTGGCAAGTCTCCACTCAACGTAACCGATGAGCTACTTCAAACGACCAGTCTGCGGGGATCGGTGGATGATCTTCAATTTGCTCTTCTCTTTTGGCTTCGTCAGCCTCCACACCTGCCCTCCGACATACCCGGTGACACGCCGATCGAGGTGCTGTTCTATGGCAAAAACATTTTCGGTAGGTAGGCGGTTCTGCAGTTCGAGCCTTTGATATTGAGCGCCGGCAAATCGAGGGGCAAAAAGAAACAAATCTTCGAAACGGCGCAGTTAATCTGAGACTGCATCTACCAGCGTGGGATTTACATCTCAGTATAAATGCAAAATATAGTTACCTTTTGAAAAAAAGAACATATGTCTTACGTGGGTTCAGAGAAGCGTGTCAAGGTTGACAAACACTAGATCGTATCTATTGTCAAACTCACCTAATTAGTCAACTTTTTTTCCCCTCACCATCAACGAGTTAATGTGAATTTATAGCCCCAGTTTTGTGCTTAAAGGTGGCTTTTTTTCGGGTTCATCCAACCGGAATTGCAGTGACAATGTATAAACCACCGAGGTACTGCTCTGATGTGTTGAGACTTCCCTGACAATGACTTGACGGCGGCCACAGACGTGATCCGGTGCGTGCGCCGCTGGGTAGAAGTACTGTGGCTGTGTCCTCAAACAATCAGGCTGGATGTCCGCCCTGAAGATTGCTTTCAGAGTCCATTAACTTTGTGCTTTTTCTAGGCAACAAAATCTCCACTTTGACAGTCACCAAGAGAGGCACGGACATAAATATTTACCTGAAAAAGTTTCCCAATCGTTCATCCACTTCGTGGACTTTTCCGTCGAGCTCGCACATTGTGGAGGAGGAGTGGGTCCTCATGACAATCAACTATCATTCGGATGGAGAAGAACAAAATGTGAGTTCCCTGCCCAAGTCAGACGACAATTGAGGCATCGGTTATAGACAAGATCCAAATTAGGGCCAGATGCATTGTGCTTCTTGTTTGCCCACAGGTGGGAATATTTATGGGCAGAGATGAACTTGAAATGCTTAAATCAGGACCAATTTTGACTGTTCCACCGACACTCACCGACGAGTTACCGATGGGCCAATCACTCGCTCTCGTTGGAGGTGCGTGGTCCGCTTCTGAACCGGAGAAATTTTCGCATGCCTTTAAGGTATCTTCCTTGATTTGATTTATAAAATAACTTTCATCCATTTGACAACATTCTCTATAATCCGTGTCAAAGGGGAAGCAAAAGATGTAGTAGCTCCAAACATTAAACCTGGGGTGTGTATTTATGTCCTCCCTCCTGCCGCTTCGGCAGCGTTAGTCACCGCCAAGTGTCACGCATCAGGAGAGCAAATTATTGCATGACTGAGTGACAGAAGGTGAGTTCTCACTTCAAAAGCCCTTGTGCAATTCCAATATTAAAAGTGGACACGCTTTAAAGTGGCTTTATGAGGCTAGAGGCTCTAATCTACTTTGAAGCATGGAAAGTAGGGAAATACCTACCAATCCCTCCCCGGTAAGAGAGTCGAGGGGTTGAGAAAACACAAATTGAGCCTAGGTGACATCCCAAATAACTACCCACCTCCTTTTGAGCGTCTGCATCAACATTCTCTGGAATGCTTTTTTCTTTTCCACATCCCCAGAAGCAGAGAGTAGGTCAACCTAAGTCATGACCTGGAAATACCTTCCGGCCTCCGAGAAAAAAGTCTCCCGAGTTGGAAGATGGTTGTTGATTTGCTGTACGTTTAACCTCACGACCAAGCCCTGAGGCTCACTTCTCCGTTTGCACGCAATCCTTCCATTCTTTTGCTGTTTTGGCGCTACCCAGACACCCACCAGAATGACAGCATCACTCATAGATCCACCAATGATTTGAGATGGAAGTCATTCCCTAGCAGTGTGACCATCCACAGCAGGTATCCCTCGATGCCATTTTGGTGTGGTCTTCACTCAAGTGAATGCGGGATCTCCGTCAACACCGACCCTAGCATAGTGCTTGCTTTAGCCCGGAAATGCTTGCACCAGGACTACCACCGAATTAGTGCCGGCGTGAGGATTGGTGGCATAAACAAGGCATCACTTAGGAACTTTCTATTTGAGAAAATCGTATGTTAGTCAGAATAAGACACTAAAGGTCCTCTCCGCTATGCTTCTCCAGGGTCAGATTGCAGACATGAGCTTGCTGCACGGAGCCGTGTTAAAACCAGCCGCAATCGAATGCCTGATCGACTGTAAGCCTCGCCTCACCTTAAATAAGGAGGTGTTTCACCTCCCTGCGCCTTCTACGAAGATTACCTGGGAGTTGTCCTTGCATGGCATTCGAGTAACCAGTCCGCAGGCGGCACAGGTGAGCAGCGTCCTGCAACACTTGAAGGTGGTCAATCTGGACGTCGTTCCCTCGGTGATGTTGCGTCTCACGAGTTATGTCCAGTAAGTTGTTTCACAATCCCAAATGGGGCAACGTCCTACCAACGTTGTCAAAGTGTGATGACGCACAATAGGCAGGGAGCAGCTATTCTAAACAATTATTTGTCGCTTCTGTGTCCCCTCAAACGACCGAACCAGTGCACAGTCACGAGACGCTGACATAACTTTCTCCACTAAATCCAAAGTTTTTCAGTCCGAAAAGGGATGCTGGAGGAGAGGAAACGCTTTAGATTGACCAATTTAAACAAATTTCAATCCGAAATGCATTTGTAGGGACAGTGGCATTCTTTACAACCTTTGATTCGACAAGGCTGGCAAAAATAAGTAGCGTATCTCAACAAATATGCTTAGACTTTGGAAGAGGGAGCTATAAACAAATTTTACTTTGAATGAGCACCTACTATGGTATTTTTAGATCGACAGAGGGCACTAAAAAGACTGTATGAAAAATACCTTCTTACTCCAAAAGGGCGTTGCTGATGTTATCATCTATGCTCACTACAAAATAAAAGCGCCTATAAAATCGTCCTGCATTATTTTGAAGCTAGGCAAACAGCTGCGGTTCCAAAAGCCTCCTGTAATTCCTCTTCCACCTCACTTCACCCCAATCCGTTAGCTAAGTGGTCTGCGTCGCATTGAAAGGGAGCTTTGAATTGAATTTGCTCAGGACGGAGTTGCTCATTTATCTGTGAAAGTAGATCAAAATTTTTGTTATTTTTTGGAAAGAAATGTTAAAATTTATGAACTGGCTCCGCTTGAGTGGGTTAGTAAGGATTCCCGGCAAACGAATTCAAATTTTGCTTCCAGCCAATAGCGTTGCGGGAATTGGTCCAATCCATCCAAGTGGATACATTTGCCAAAAAAGGGAATATTTCAAGAAGTCATTCACTTTGTTATGCCAGCTCCCTTCTTTAGGAAGGTTGATCTAATCGGCGCTCCATTATTGCGGTCTATTTGGAATGAAAGTTGAATCCACTAAATCTTGCTGCAGGAGACTTTTAACCACTTTGATGTCTGTCTTTAGGTGTCTAGAAACCAATGCAACGTTTTCACTTCCCGAAGTGAATGTCACTCTGATTGATGCTGTAGCAAGGAAGGATTTGGATCGGCTCCATGACAACCTTGGAGAGCCTACACCGCAGAGTCCGGAAGATCCCTGTGGCTACCGATTGAGGCTGCAAAGTACCTCACTGCAGGCGCTCGAAGGCACTAATCGAGCAATAAGCGTGTCTGAGGCTAAAAGGGGACAATACCTCATTCCCGATGCAAATCTCACCTGGGAGGCCTCGGATTCCAGGTGCTTGGAGGAGTTGGAGCATTTGGGTGTAAACGGTGAGGCTTAGTTTAGAGCTCTACTGTAAATTGGGGAGGAGATAAAGCGGAAATAGGTGAGGCGGATGTTTGAATTAATTTGAGGCTTTCAATTGACGTGAAAAGGATTGCTGCTACTGTGGCAATGCCAGGGCTCAGGGCTCATGTCGTGGCTCAGTTCACTGCTGCGATGGGTCATCAAAAGAGCGTAAATGATTCAAAGACGCCCTCTCTTCCAAACATGCAGCCCACCAGTCATTTCCGTAAGCAAGCATTCAGTTCGTGAAACTCTCCATTCCGTCCTTACCACCTCATCAACAAATAGCGTATCACAAAATTGAAATCAGGACCTTGGGGATTAGGTTACCGAGGGAAAATACAATCTGCCCGCGTCGCGAAGCGCTGAGTTAAACAAACTTCCACAGTATTACATAGCTCCTCTCCTCCATCGCAACGCAGTCGGTGGTTTTAAAAAATGCGCCCCCGAACCAGCCGCCTCAATCATCTAATTTGCATGCAACTGGGAAGAGATTTGCTCCCATCGTCACTGATTCTCTCTTGGCAAAATCCACTGGGTGTGGAGTTTCGTCCTGTTTGGAAAGTGCATTGAGAAAACCCTTAATTACTCGTAAGGGACGGGACACAAAACAGTTTCGTAGGGGCAAGGATTCGCGTCTGTTGCGGCCATGTATCATTCGGATTCCACTAAGCTGGAAAAGGAGTTAGAAAAAGTATTGCAACCAAGCTCGGGTGTCTATTTCAGCTAGTTCACGACTAGTGTTGCTTCGGTTGTTAGCAGCTTTCCCGCAGAACACGGAATGGAGGCAGTTTCGGTAGGTGTTGGGATTCCTCCATAGCTTTTCTCCTCCAGCATGTAAAGATTTGCTATTTAACAATGGACTTTAGGGTAGTTGTCCTCTAGGCTCTCATTCGCTTGCCGATGCCAACAGTTTATAGCGTCCCGAGTCTTCTCTCAAGTGGTGAGAAGTCATGGCTTGGAACCTTACAACAAGAGCTGGAGACTGTCACCAACATGATCTACAATCAAGATTTGCGTCAAATTAATTGTTTTAAAAATTAAAACACTTTTATCCAATCCGACATGAGTGATTTGAGGGGGGTTAGACAAGTAAAGCCTGGCGATCAAGGCCTCACAATGGACCTGGTTAAATGCATTTCGCGGCTGTCACGCATATGAACATAAATACGCATTTCACAGTGTTCAATTAATTATTCTCGCCAAAGTGGAACATTTTAAAGTGGATTTAACAAAGTAGTTTGCATGTCGCTTTGAGTTGGGAGCAGCATCTTTTGTTAGCCAATCCCAGTGCCATGAGGAGGGGTCAGAGTTCGGCGCCCTACCGAACCGCAAATTTGTAAATTTTCTACACTAACTCTCTCATTAAATACTTTTTTCATCTGAAATGAAGAAGAAAAGTTTGCTGAAATCCTGACTGCACGTCGGGAAGAGATTTAAGTCCAGCCCTCTGTGTACGAGGCTTAACCGTGGATAGGGCTACCCCAATCAATAGCATTTATGACTTCTTTCGAGTACTGCAGGCAACAAAATCATGAAGAGGTTTGTTTCAAAGCAATAAAGCTGGTATATTAATCTAACGGAATAAATAGTTGGATGCTTGTGGTCCTCAAAGTAACGAATCAGCAGTTGGGGAGGGAAGAGGGAGAATAGTGGGTTCTCCTGAATAATAATTGCAGCCAAATGCTGCTAGAGATCGAGAAGGCTTCTTTTTGAAGGGTAGCGGACCTCTAAGTGCCTTCACCTCGTCATGTTCTCTTAATCGCCAGTTCTCAGTTGCAATGCCAACAGTTGTGGCCTCCTGACCAATCGTCTTCAACTGGGCCAGGAGACCATATTTGTCGGCGGATTCTCCACCAACTTGCTTACTGGCATGGGAATACGGTTTGAACGAACAAGAAGCAGTTATGGAATTGTGGGCAAGGCCTCTACCGATGTCTACAACGATCTGCTTCGACACATGGCTTGGAAGCATAGGAATGCTGTGAAAGGCTTGACTCGATGTGTCAGCATTCAATGCACCGCGATGATTCAAGATGACGATGAGAAGATGATTGTCTTCCATCGCAGTAACCAACTGGAAACACAGGTTATTATTATTATCATTTATCATAATTTATTTATTATTGCATGCCTTTTTTTCCTTTTGAAAAAAAACCGCTTATCCCACTCCCAGTCAAGTGACCGAGACACCCGTGAGTGAATCAATTTTACTATCCAAAGTCAAGAAACTTAATGTTGGCGTAAACAGACAGACTTTTGTTCCTGTTTCATTGTCTTTGAATGCTCCAGCTAATGAATGGAACAAATTACTATTTTACTACCTGTAGATACAATCATGAGCCATGAGCCAATCAGAGCACGCGGCGGACAAAACTGGACTCTTTAGTTGCCATACCATCCTGCAAGTCGTAAAAGTACAGGACAGAACCCAATTCTAACTATTTTAGTGTTTTTCAGAAACAATGGAAAGCAATTTTCGTGAGAATAAAAACAACACGAAAAATAGGGTGTGACTTCGACGCTCTGTGCCCATTCGGAGGCGAGAAGATCCCTTCCTCATTAAATCTTCACCAGTTTAACGCAAAATGTTTCATTACTGCTTGTTGCATCAATAAGTGCTAAAGAATGAAATTCTTTTAAGGAGGTTGAAGTCTTTGGGCCTTTAGACCATCAAATGCAGTAATCGTGGAGTAAGACCTTGAAGCGTTCCCTCGATGGCGTCCAGATTCCTATTAACAGCCAGTATTTATGCTTATTCTTCCAAGATTGGGAAGATTAGTGATTGTAACTTTTTTTGTAGTTCCATATTGTCGACACCGATTCGTTTGAGGCCTCGGGCGAGGAGTTGATTGACCACGATGACAAACGCGTCTTCTTTGAGGAGGTTCAACCAGTTGCCTATCCGTTGCAGGCCGATAAAAAAACCAAGGTCAGTGAGTCCTTAATTCATGTTTAACAATGAGCTTCGAGATTTAATGCCTATCAGAGGGATATGGACTGGAAATACTAAAACAAGTTGACCAAGTGATTGACGTTTGACTCGTATGAAAGGCGGACTTTTATTAGGGTCTCTAGTGTAGCAAACTGACTGCAATTTGGTTAATAAATAGCTCAGGATACGGTCTTTAAATCCGTTATTTTCACGTCTCGATGTTTTTATTACTTCACCGGATACATTTATCTCCTTTTCATTGCAATTTCCTGTACCACTGTCAACAAGGTCTCGTGTCTGGAAACCCGAGGGTTACAACATTTGACCAACTTAGAAGGTAAGCAGTAGAAGCAGCAGGACTGTACAAGAACGAACTATTGAAGCCATTCCGGAATTGACAAACATCGCCTTTGAAATGGGTCTCCTTGAGGCTCTCTGTGACGGGTTGGACTATTTCAATGAGGGAGCGGGGTTCTTGCCTTCTAAACGATGGCTTCACCAAATACAAGCGGTTTGAAATTATTTGACTGTATATTTCTGCCATTTCAGACCCATAATTGGGGCTACTGGGTGGGTGTGATGATCCTCGCAGTCGGACTGGTTGTTGTCCTGGCCGGTCTAGTTTGGGTGCGCAACAAGTCCATTCGCCGACGTCGGTATCGTGCATCTCCGAGTTTCACGCAAAACTTCATCACCACCACTGTCGGCTACGTGGCTGCAAATGAGCACTGCAGGGAAGGCGAGGACGACGAAGAAGAAGACGAGGAGGAGGAGAGGGAGGACGAGGACGATTACACCAAAAGACGGAATCGTGAAGACGCAGAAGAGGACATCTGGGTGCCCGTGATAAGGCCCAAATTCGCCTCCAGGAGGTCAAATCGAGCTGAAATTAAACCCAAACAAAGAGTTCACTTCCAGATGAGCCGAATTTTGCCACCGCCACCACCAACACCCTCGCCAATTGATAGCTCTTCATCCAGTGATTCAGAGAATGACAGTGTAAGTTTGCATGGAAAGGCGTCAAGTAGAAAGCCTCTCTCGAGGTGGTTGGAAAGCTTACCTTCCCCTATTTAGGCCACTGGCTTTGAGCTGTTAAAACCGGCACGATCCTGCATGCGAAATGTTGGATTGGATCAAAAACTCCTAATCTCCGACGGAGAAGACGCGGCAGCTGGTGTGTCGAGCACGACCCACTCAGTCGACTACAAGCATCCACTCGAGTGGACAGCCCATGACTACAGCAGTCGCAGCAACAGCAGCAAATGAATCCACCGAAACGCTGAATTTGCTTTCCTCTTTTCCTTCCTCAGTGTTGTGCTGCCCTCATCTCGTCTCGTTTCCCACATTCAATGTTGTCACCGTGTCACCGCTGTTGTGGAGCATGTTGTTCCAAGTTGGCAGAACACCTGCTGTGTACTGTTATATTTCAGACGATCATGTCACAGTATTTACTAAAGTCTCTATTTTTAGTTTGAATAAAAAAAAGCAAACTTGTCATTATGGATGGAGATACTGAGTGCTACATCCCATTCCGAGGTTTGGCTAGGAACTGGAGAGGGCACCAGCGGCCTTGAACGACCATCTGGCGTCTACTGCATCCTCCTGCGCTTGTCAGGGTTGTCACTCTGTGATAAGCACAAATGATGAGAACTAAAAGTTCTGGCACAGGAATTTTATGAACAGAAAGGCGTGCCTGAAGCATAAAATTACCCCTGGCACATGCATGCTCACTATAAACAAGCAATAACAATTGAGTAATGCGATTTGGTATCCTCTCCAAATGTAGTAATAGCTCCTGGCAAAAAAAAATTGTTTAACTTTGGTAAAAATGTTCTCTCTTTGGTTAGAAAATGTGAGAGAATGGATAGTGCTCCTCTAAGGCTTGATTGATGCAATCAAGAGGCTTTTGCTGCCAAACCAGGGGACTGAGCAGTGGCCTTGGGCAATACATTTGTCAACTGGCTGTGTTTCTCCAGTCGCAGCTAATGCCAAAAAAAGAAGTTGCAGTTCGGCAAGGATTTGCACATGCCGCACAATGTCAAATTGTTTTGTTTTTAGCTAACAATGTTAAAAAGGCAGGAAGGGGTATTGTTCTTCCGCAGTGTAAACACTGTCAAAACTGAGTTGCTCTGGATAGAATGTATGCAACTTGGAGTTGGAAAGGGGCTTGAGAGAATCGTAGTGATTTAAAGTGCATGAGGATGGAAGAATCCGATTTGTTAGGATGCATAGACGATCTGCGGGACTACAGACACAGTCTGGGAAGCCAGACCACCCGGCGGATGTTCAATGGTTGGGCTCCCGTGTCAGCTATTAAGGCATAGTCGCCGTTGAGGAAGTGCCAGACTCTAGGCCATTTTGATGGATCTGGAGGTTCGTAATGCTAGGAGGGTGAAGTGATGGCAAATGCCCATCACTAGTCGTTGGAACACTGGCTCAAAAGCAGGATAGGGTCCCGCGTTTGTCCCTTCGATGCTGCCCGGCCACTTATCCGCCTAAATGAAGGGGGCGTTGCTTGTTTACTACATTGACATCTCCGTTACGAAGTCTTGCAGATAGTTCGCGTCTCTTCTGCAAAAGAACAGTCGCCGAAGGTGGATGTCGTTTCCAAGACATCTGTTGGGGTTGTCACATTCTCTCATCCACAGCGGTTTATCACCCTTCAAGGTGGAGTCCGCCTTCTGCTGCCACTACTGCAGCGTATGGCGACTTCTCGGAGGACGAATGAGGACATAACACTGGAGCAGAATATGTATTTTTGAGATACTGGCAAGCTTAGTGGAGTAGTCATGGTCTGGATGTCAGATCGCCCAATGGAGGTGCAATGGTGGAGCCCCCAAGTGACCCGCTACCAAAACAATCAACGTAGTAATGCATCTACCAGACGTAAATACATTTTCTCATAAAAAAGGTTGTTGACTTTATTGCCTCCGGATCTACAACTTCGCTCGATTCTTGAGAAATCCAAAAATGCATCTTAAAAGTAGATGAAAAGAAGTACTTGTCTATAAAAAAGGATTAGCTAGTTGTGTTCCAGGCTTGTCAGATTTATTTTACTATCGCGTGATTTAATTTTGTTACCTGTGCTACAACAAATTATTTTTATAATAAATCACAGGAGCCAGCAGTAACTAATGAAGGGGAGTTGAGGGGGGGGAGGGAAGGGGGGGGGCGGGGCGGGGCGGGACGGGACGGGACGAGAGCGGGGGGCGACGATTAAACTGACTCGTGTCCTGTCCCTGTCCGTCGATCCCTCACCAATCCACTTGACTCTTGGGTTGAATTTTAAAAGAATTAAGGAAAAAGCAAGCTGCAGGTAAGATGTGCGGAGAAGGGACGAGATGATTAGATTATTTAAAAGAGTCTGAAGCTAGAGGCAGCTCTGAGGGCTGTTGGAGGAGCATTTAGCACAATGTTGTTACAAAAATAGTTTATAAACATTTGCCTCACTGTTGTATCACCAAACACAGAACTCCCAGGGGCTTAAAAAGAGGAGAACAAGAGTCTAGAGCTGAAAGTGATCGTAAAAGGACTTAATTATTTAAGCCCGAGCGGAGTTTGATCTTCGCATGGGGTCTGATGTTGGATTTAAAAAAAGTAAAATGGATCTGAGGGTAATTGAATCCTTTCCATTATTATACAGCGGCTTGATTGGTTAATAAAGTACTGAGAAGCTGTTCACCATTGAAATGGAAAGGTGCCTTTGGCATGGTGCTCCAAGTTCCTCCGAGATGCCATTGAATATCTACCTCTATCCACATATTTACCTGCCTGTTTGTCTAGCTACACGTATTTTACCTTCCATTCACCTGCCTTCTATCTCTCTGCCTTTCCATCCACCCGTCTGCCTGTCTGTCTGTCTGTCTCCACGTCTACCTGCCTTTCTATCCGTCTGTCTGTCTGCCTAACCATTTGTCTGTCTGTCTATCCACCCGTCTGCCTGTCTGTCTGTCTTTCTATCTACCTGTCTGCTTAAATGGTGATGCTAAACCCATGCAGAATTTGAATTTTGCATAGGTTATGCAGTAAAGTGACTTTGATGGAACAAAAGATTGCCTGACAGCTGACAATTTAAGGTTATTGAAAGAGGAGCGTCGCACAAAAGCACAAAAATGCTGTAGGTATAGCAGCTAGAGTTTGCAATTTTCGGAGTAGTGATTTAACTATGAAGAGTTTAAATTAAATATAAATTAGGGCGACTGAGCCAATTAAACGCTCTGGTCGTCCTTCAACACGTCGTCCAACATAAAGCATGGAAGCAGTTCGTGACCGTGTTGCCGACGGTCCAGGGACATAAAATTTGGTCCCGTGCTCGAGGAGTGGACATTGAGGGAGGCTCTTTACAGCGTACTTTCACAACGATCCGCTCACAAAGCTTGATTGGCTCGACATCGGAGGCCTTCCGTCCGCGCACAGCGAATGCAGGTCGTTGAACGGAATGTGAGAAACAAATGCATCCACGATGCACCACCGTGAGGTGTGGGTTTTGGAGCTGAAGGCATCATCACTGCGCCATCCTTCTTCTTCGAAAGTCTGGCGGCTTGTCAGGCAGTAACAATTAATGGTGCCTGCTGCCACTACATGATGCCCCGGTTCTTTGCGTGTCTAAATTGCGAGACATGGATGTGGGCAGCATGCGGTCTCAACGAGACGGTGCCCGCGAAACGCTTCGCTTCCCGTCTTAATAAACAGATGTGGCCGTCCAGGTCGTGCGATTTGGCGTCTGTAGTCCAAGTAGCATGTCAACAGGCCTGCGATTGTCCGCGCCCTGAAGGAGGGACATTTGGCATCGTATCAGCAAAATTTTAGCCAAATATAACCATATGCTGTACACTTTACGAATTAATGAGCGACTTAAAGTTTTTTTTTTCTGAATAGAAACCTGTGCTTCCTGTTGGCGTTGCTTCTTGTGTAGATTCTGAGACATCGTTTACATACCTGTCTATCTGTCCATTTGCACATCTTTCTATTTCTCTGTCTCTATCCACCCTCGTCTCTTCTCTTCGCTCAGCCTGTCTGACCGCCCATCTACTTATTTGTTCGTCCATCTAGCTACTCGTCTGCCTGTCTGTCCACCAATCCTTGTGTGTCTGTCTGTCTGTCTATTTGTCTAGCCATTTCCCCGTACATCGGTTGCAAATTCAAGAGGCGAATTAGAGTTCTTAATTAAAAATATCTGCATTTCCTGCTAAAATTACTTGTGTGAATTTGGGAACACCATTTATGTGCCTGTCTGTCTATCTACTTGTCCACTTACATATCTGTCTGCCTGTCCTTTTATGTACATGCCTGTCTGTCTGTCCGTCCACCTCCCTATCTTTATCTACCTCTCCATCGGTACAATAATCCACCCGTCTGTCTGTCTACCCGTCTACCCACCTGCCTACCTCACCGTGGAAGTGGACAACAACTGGAAGGTTTGCTGGCACCTCACTAATGTGGTTCATGCTTCTGCAATAATCTGTTGCTACTTTATGCTTGCCAGTAAAATTTGAATAACCAAATCTCTTCAACCACGTCGCCCTCTCCAGAACAGGTGTTCAAGCCCACCAGCACAATCTTTACGCCACAACCATTGGGCTTTCACAATGACATTGTAGACGTGTGGAAGTGCTTCGAGAGTAGACTGGACAACTACATGCTAGTTATACATTTGTCCGTCCTAGAAAATCCAAGAAATAGAAGATTTCAGACAACTGAACGTCTAATCTCCAATCATACCTCCTTTCTTTACGAATTGGAAGGCCTTGGACATTCGAGAAGGGCGATCCGTCCCCCTTCTACGCATTATTGAGAGGTCATTCCAAATTCCTGGCTTTAACAGCAAATTATAGAGTTGCTATCGCCTCCATGATTGTCACCAACTTTGTGTTACCAAGGCGATGTGGTTCATTCAGCATTGAAGTGGACATTGAACAGGATCGAAGACCGAACAGTGGACACAGCCCATCACCGCTGCAGGCACTGGAAGAGTAGTCTTCGATGATTCAATAAATTTCCACCTCAATGAAAGGACTCCCAGCAAAAATTGCTGACGATGTGTCACGTAGGCGTTGTTGAGAAAGTTTACCATCCTCCCCTCCATTAGAAGGATCCGCATGGAAAGAAAACGCCTTTGACGAAAAAATGTCACCCTTCGTGAAACCTTGCCGCCCTACTAATTCAGCCCGGTGGACGGTTTCTTTCCACTCGATTCGGCTTCCGCCATACTGATGGCCATTGGGTAGAACTTGAAGCTACCGTCTTTGTCACTGGCCTGCAGATTTAGCGAAGCTGGTCACACCTATGATGGACGTTATTCCCTTGGGACGCTTTGGTATACTATGCAGTCCTCCTAATAATAAGCTCTTTTTATTGTCCAATTCACCGCCAGCGCTTTCTTTTGATGGCATCGTAATATCAAGCTAATTTATTGCCATTTGAAAGCATCTCCAGTAGCGATTTCATCCAACAGGCTTAAATGGGTTTCGAATAGTAGCATCGTGTAAATCTCGCACCCCTCTACACATCACCTCCGGAGGTGAAGGAGGATCCACCCGCCTTCTGTTCTAATTGGCACAAAATTCAAATTAAAAAGGAGAGAAATGAAGAGATTAACTTAGTGTTTACTCATCATCAAGTGTTTTCACTTTGAAAGCCTTTTGCATAAATTGAAGGTGAACAATGACCTTCCAGCTTGGTCCTGCAACCAATGAGAATGGAGGAGAGCGTGACATTGTCTTCACCGACGCCAATAGCAACGTCGTCACTAGGGTGAAGTAGAATTGTGAGTGAGTTTACGCCACCACTATTGGTGCAGGCTGTTTTTGCTGCCCTACACACACACACCACGTGCTGCCTTCCACAGTAGCAGTTGTGACAGCACCTTGTCCTACCGCCCTCGGCATAAATAATGGCAACATGCGAGACAAAGAATGATCACATTTTGACCATCAAATGTGTTGTAGTGGGAGATGAATGCATCGGTAAGTCGTGCTTCATTGCACGACTCTCGGGACACTCCTTTCACAGTCAGTACTGTCCCACTATGGTCAACTTGATGCCTGTGAGAACAATGCGAGAGGGTCGACTCATGCTCATTGACTGTTGGGATACTCCAGGTAAGAGTTGAAAAGCTCAAAATTGGAATGCTCTCTCTCTCTCCTTAAATATAAGTTTTTTTTCTCTCTTCTATTTTGCAAAAGCACCGAAAAGTGCAGAGTAAATTATAAATTTTTTATTTACCCACTGTTTCTACTTGCCCTTTGTGTTGTGTGCCCTTTTGTTATGCTGGAGTAGAGAGTCGGCAGTACGACCCTGGTCCACCACCACCTTTATGCATATTCCCATAAAGTTGTGAAGGAGAGTTTAAGCACACGTCAATTGACTGTGAAGGTAATGCGTGTCAGTGAAACGAAAGTGGGGATTAGTCTACCCATAATTTCTCGAATTGCCGCAAGGATTTTCTAAGAAGAGACCACGAGACAACGGCCACCGCTCTCATCAAATTGTTGGCAAGGTGGGGGAATGCAAACTTAGTGTTTGAGCGCCTTCAATCTCACTCGGTGAGAGAGGCGTTTGGCTCAGGTCAGCAGAAGTGTTTCAACATGCTCTGAGGAGGCGAGGTCAAAATCTGGTGGAACGGACTTTACTCCATGCATGTTTATGCAGCCGTTTTTATGGCTAAGACATGAGTCCACCTTGAGATGAGAGGTTTTACATCAAAGGCAAAGAGAACTGACTATCCCCTGAAGGACCCTTTCCACTTTTTTCTCCTTTGCCTTCCACCTTGACGACGAATTTCTCACGATTTGAACTCATAAGCCAGTGTCAGTCGGTTCTCAACAGCCTTGTGTGGTAGCCTACACCTTTTGACATCACAAGTCGGGTTACGGTTGCATCAAACAGCTTTTGCGCGTCAAAAATACCCATAGGGTTTAGAAGTAGAGGCTAAATCTCTAATTAGGTTTTAAAAAACGTATCTGGAGTAATTTATGCCTTCTCAGGGTGATGGAGAATGAGGTGGAGGACTCTCAAGATTGAACTTTTTGCATGAATGAGCTCACCACCTCTTACAACTTAGCCCACTCCCACACGCACAATTAAAATTTAAAAATACAACTTTTATTTCTTTTCAAGAAACTGCTATCCCATTTACCCTTTCCCGCGAGATTTTCTCGGCTGTGGCCTATGTCTTCTGAAAGAGTCGTGACGATAGTCGAATGAGTTTTGCCCCACTTTGTAGGCGCCCATCACTTGCAGAACATTCGCCGCCTGGCCTACCAGGGCACACACATCTTCGCAGTCTGCTTCTCCGTTGTCATACCGGAGTCCTTTGAAAATGTGTCCACAAAGTGGATGAAGGAAATAAGGGAACTAGGACCCCCCACTGCCTCCGTCATTTTGATTGGTCTACAGGGTGACCTTAGAGGGGACGAGGAGGTGAACCAGAAGCTCCACGAACGCGGTGTCCAGAGTCCCACTCCTGATGCGGTGAGCTTTCAGACAGACTGATGCTCAATTAATCTACACTCTGACCAGTTGGTTTGAGGGTTCAGCTAATGTCAGTAATTCTGGCTTAGCCACCGTACAATGGTTGACCTCAACAGGCCTTAAAGTTCATTTCTTTAAGATTTTACCATTAACCTTAAGTTCAACCTTGGTTTTAAGTTATTGGCATAGTTTTAAGATCTATAAATTGCAATTTGATTTATAAGGGCTCAAAGTAGCTCCTGACCCATCTCAATAAAAGAGAGGAGGGAATTGCCCGGCATCGATCATCTGAAGACCATCAAGAATGGAATAAAAGGCGGCGTTGAAGTTCACTCAGGTAATCTTCCAATGCTGACATAAAATATTTTTCTTTCTTACAAAGTGTACTGCATTAGCGGTGAGTATTGGAGCACTGAAGTACTTTGAATGCTCCTCCAAAATGCAAACCGGCTTTTGCGACGTCCTCGAGGAGCTGAAGACGGCCGTTGCAAATCCCGTCCAAATTGTCCGCCACGTCTCTATCTCCCATTCGAGTAGTGGAATCATCAAAGATGATGGTGTTATCAAAAAAGCCCGAAAAAGTCTACCTCCAGCCTCCGAGACTTGAGCTACCTCAGTTCATCCCACTGGGTATCTGCATGAGACTCCATTCATCCAGGGCCTGTCTGGCTACACTTCCTCTCCAACTTTGTCCTTCTGTCCCTATTCATAACTATCGAATCGGTCCCATCCCTTCCAGAGTCATTGAACCATCTGGCCAATTTTTTTTTTGTTTTCCACATTTCCATATTATCCAAGTGTGTGTTTGAGAGTGGGTGCATTTTTTACTATTTTACAGAAAGTTTTTCATTATGACTTATTGTTTTATCAATAAACATGGTAATTATTTGCTTATTCATTTAAAAAGCGAATCACAACTTTGGGAATAAGGCCCAAATGGGAGAGCATGTGTGGCGTTTGATCAGATCAAGACTGACACCCTTTGGAAAGCGAGTTCGCTGGGACGAGGGTGGCTGGCGGATTCAAGTTTGCTAGCATGGTTTGTGCCCGACCAGGTAGTTGTAGCTAAGTGGAGTTTACAGCAAACAAACATTTTAAGTTTGTATTTCTTAGATGCAATTTTCACACGCTCGCATAGCCAGCGGTGAATGGGATTCCACCAAGAAATTTGAGGCCTCCTGACAACGCGGAGGAACCAATGCTGCGAGTCTGTCTTTGGGGATAAAAATAGCGTGTAAATTAAATAATAAGGAAAAAAAAATAGTATTAAATGAGCGACAGATATTACCTACTAAGGGCTTATAGGGCTTTGAGGTTCCAATATTGGGGGTATGGGCGGTGAAGACTGTCGAGCAAAAGGTCCTCCGCCTTGGGGTCCCCTCATTGCACACTCGCCCATTCACCATATAGCCGCTCAACTAGTCGATCAAGAGACAAAGTAGAGCGTGACGAAGTAGGACAGAGGGCTACACCAGCTACATGGCATGAGGACTCCCGTCACACAAGCTATATCAGGACTAGTTTAGATGAGACGTTAGTGAGCTCACCAGTGACCTGTAAGCACTACATTATCATTCGCTTAATTGAACTAGGACTTCTTTTAATCAGATACGCACTTAAATTGGTTTGATTTAATGCAAAACGCTGAAGCCCAGCGACTTTTGCATTGTGAGTCTCCAACTCGTTTGTTAAATGATATCAATGGCATAGGAAGAAGTGCTCAATCACGGGAGGATAGCAGTTGATTTCGGCAAGGTGTGTGGGCCTGTATGAATGATTTCATGAACAAGCATTCTCACGTGGCTGCCAGGTATGAGTGATGAAAATTTATCTTTCGTGTAGATTCCTTTCCCATTTGAGGATACCTACTGAAATTAAATTAAGTAGCAATTTAGAGTATGTATTTCCTGCAACGCGTACCCGCCATAGAAAATGACTTGCTCTTTGGGCTAGAGATGCTGACCTCTGCAGTGAAAGCGTCTGTAAAGTACACCCTTGACTACTGAATGACCGAGTAAAGCAGTAAAGCTTTCTCTAACCTACCAATAAGTGAGTAGTCCTGGAATGCCCTGGACTATCTGCGTGAGCTGGTAGAAACAGGGAACCCAGCATGTTCGAATTGTCATGGGCCCTTAAAATTGAAGGTTTGAAGCTTCAATGAGGCAAAAAATCATGACCTGGCTTGCAAATCGGCAGAAAGCTTTGTGGCATGCTGTCTTTTGGACGTGAAAGTGGATGTGGGTGCCATGAAGGAAATCAACGCCATGTATTACGTTCCAAGCTAGTCCTAGATGCATGCCAAATAGCATGCAGAGTACAGTTTTATATAAGGAGAACCGATGCGAATCTTTTTGTGAGGGTTTGAAAAAGCTTGCAGGTTTCCCGTTGACTCGGATACACCCGAGTCAAGAAATAAACTACATGAATGTCTCTTTAGTTTGTCTGGGACCCGCGTAAATGAGTGGAAGCCATATGGGAGCAGTGGAGATAAGGAATGGGACAGCTCACCTGATCTCGGAAAGCCGCACAGAGAGATCCGCTCTGAAAGTGTGGGGTTTAGCCAACTGTTGGACGTCTGGCAGAGCGATGTCGGGCGAAGTGTATAAAGTTTTCAGTTGCATGGAGTTTCCCCGTTAAGTTGGGTGAACTGACCGATCACCTAGTGAGTTACCCATTTGGGTGTAAGTCTCGTCACAGGGCATGATCCGCTATGTGGTGAAGCTTCCGAATACATTTCTCGTCATCCTCATTGGATTTTTTTGTCGAGACGAAGAGGTATTTGATAAGGGACTGATCTCGCTGGTCATTGACGAGCTGGGCTAATACCTCACAGCGTTGGTCAGTATCCGAGTCATGAAAGACCTCAGCGGAAGCTCACGAAGGAGCAGTGGGATTCCTTGCTGCGGAAAGGTACAGATGGAAGTTCAGTCAAACGGTTTTAATCCAGTCTTTAAGTTTCATACCAACTTTAAAGGTGGGAATTTCCGTCAGCGCTGACACCGGTGCCAGTGTAGGGGTTTCTTCATTCTCCTCTCATCTGTAACTGCAACTAATATGCAAAGATTGAGGGCTTTTGAACGTCTTTATGAGCTTAGACGGCCTGATGGATTAGTGGCGCATTAATAGGGGATTATAGAATAGTACTGCCGATGCCAGAGGAAGTAAACTGCTCCTCAAGAATGTGATTCGAGCTGTAATAAAAAAGAGGTTCATTCAAATAAACATATGTATTACGACGAAAATTCGGTGTCCAACTGTCTTTTGAATGAAGCTTTAGTAAATTAATGAAATTTTACCGTCACAGATTTCAGCTGAATAATTAGGTGCGCTATAAAAGCAATTAAAATTGGGTAGTTATTGCTAAAGTTCTGATAATTTGCCATGGCAGAATTTACGGCGACCGTCACACACTCAAGTAGTAAAATGAAAGACTTCATCATAAATGAGCTGTGTGTTAAGAACAAATGCAATATGATTTCACTAGTATTTTTAGTTGAGTATTTATTTAAAGAGGTGTTTATTTTGATTCAGAAAAATAAGACGTTGGCGATAGTAAAAGGTAGCCAACTAGCTCAGTTACTCTTAAAACTGTAGAAGTTGTAAAGTCAGCGCTATGCGAGGTTGCTCTTTTACTTATTTGATATGAAAAATTTGGACCTAAATTTTAATAAGCTTAATACAGAGCGCTCTTTCGACTGTTCCTTTCGGTGTGTACTTTTTGCCGGGTTGGAGGTTGTGATATTTTTTTGCCATTGTAAAGGGAGAACTTATGTTTATTAGTTTAATTTATGCTTATCTGGTCCCAATGTTTGGGGGGTTAGTCATATATTGTCCAACTCCGATCTTATTTAGAAATGATTTTCCTTCCCTCCTCCAGTGCTGGCCACAATAGGACGAGCTGTTAGCAGCACTTGCGCTTTTCCATTCAAAAAAGGCGACTGAAATCGACATACGATTCTTTATTGACATTGGTCATCGATAGCGTCTCCCGTTACTTTGTTGCTTGTCATGCGAAGCAGTGGAATAAATTTGAAAGCTATGATTGGATCTTCTACCACTGAGAACAATCGGAATTCGGTACCTGATGTGGAACCATTTCACCTGAACCGATTGGCAATCACGCTGGAGCATGGCAATTTGGGTTGTCCTTTGTAGGATTCAAGTAAGTACCCACGACGTTATGCAAGAAAAATGGGATGAGGACTTAGGTTGCTAAAAATGGCTTGCGGAGGTGGACTGAGTCGTCCTTTATTAGGTGTCTGCTACTACTTACGGGTGTTACACTTCACTGGCTGCTGCTATTCCCGTTACTTTGCCTTTGGTCGCGAACACATCATTAACCCACATTAGTGGATCTTTTCTTTTGGAGTCAAGGCCGCTATTATTGTAAGAACATTTCCCAAGTAGTCTGTGCAGATTATGACCACACTCAAGGGTTCTGAATCACTGATTGGGGTGGTGTCTGTGCTTGGGGTTCAGGTTTCTGTAAGCGAATATGACCGTCTTGTGGACCGTCGAGAATCCTAAGTGCGATTTCCATAAATTACACTTATCCATCTTTTTGTGTGTATCTCGTCTATCTGTATTCTCTCTTATAATCCCCACTTTGTTGTACTAGTTTTTATTCTTTTTAGTCATAGCAGCCTTTTTTGCTACTTATGGGACCTCATAGTTTAGAGCAGTGAAGTGTTCTCAGCATCTTGCACATGTGTCGCGAGCAAAACGTGGGATCGGGCGGCGAAATAATTCAGGCGGAAAAATCCGTCAGTCATATTGGTGATAGTCCTTTAATGCTGCGGTAATTCGAACTGAGAAATGATAGGCAGCTGTGAGATTGAACCTCACTGGGGACCGATAGTAGCAGTGAATACCGGGAAGGGATAAAAGCCAGGTGAAAAAGAGAACCAGTTGCCATCTGTAATTTGAGACCTTGGGCGTCGGGGGAGGGGCTTCCGGTGGACACAGCTGCCTGCAGGACTACTTTAGGAGTTCGAGCATGCCCTTCAGGAGGTCTTTTGTCTATTAACCGTTTGAGGTTCTCACACCTGTTCCTTTAACCACTAGTTTCAAAGTGTGTAACCGTTTGATTAGGGCTTGTCAAGTCAAGTATAGCCGTATGAGTTCACTCCAGTACGGTCCTTTGATTTGGCATTGTAATACGGAGACTGTGAGACGCATCCGGTGTTTATTTTGGTGAAATGCCAATCGAGAGATTTTTCAGCTTTGCGAATGGTCATCGGAAGAACCTCATTGTTAACCACTTAACCGATGAGGAGAAAGTAATGTGTAATGAGTGGATAAGATTATGTGAAAATTCACATGTATCTTCTACTCCATAGCGCTTTATTTGTCGTGATTAGGTGTGATGCTCTCAACTCTGGGCATCTTTGTTGATGGCTGTGGTACATCTTCAGCGGTATCTTGGGAACGCTGGTAAAGTTATTTCTTTAACGTCACCATCCAGCGAATCAGTATTGAACTTGGAGTGGCCGCTAAGCTACTTAAGTGGATATCAGTAGGTAGGCGCAGGTTTAATAGCCATCGGTTAACCCTATTTACGAAATTAATTTGTGCATCAGAGTTTATAAAAAGCATTGACTAAGCATTCAACTAGCGTGGTCTTCCCACCGAATGTCTTCATAAGAGGTATCGTTATACCAAACCGGCCAGATATTGAGCATTTGAAAAGATTGCATTGACCACCACTTAGTGGATCCACTTCTTAAGATATGAACAAGGTTTCTTTAAAATGGGACTAAGTGACTTGTAAATCGTTGCCAAAATTCATCAGCTCAAGGTCATCTTCACACTGTCTAGAGCTGTATGTGAGCTCGTCCAACAAGTCTTCAGTGCGGCATTTGCCACATAGTTTATGGCTGGGAACCTTTTTAAGGTAAAAGCGTAACAGACTCAGTGTTTCCCTCTTCTACTCCTGTCCTCACAAGAATTGCTACTGGAATAATGATTTGAAACAGGCGCGAAATCTGGGATGAGCCAATCAGAACTAGAGAGGTCAACTTCACGTGCACACACTCCATCACCAAGATGTCAATAAAGGCTGTCTTTTTAAAGTATAAAACCAATTGAGATTGGGGAGGTTAAACAGTCGTCCTTCAGCTACAATGGCAAATAGGTTGGAAGGCAATGGCAGGAAAAGGAAGCGACAGCCCACAGCAGCTGTGGTGCAGTGGACTAAGCCGAGGCAAAGGCCGGAGGCCCCAGACACAGCCATCTCCAGGAATACTAAAGAAACACTGTACTGTTACAGCCTCAGCCATGTCTCTGTACCAGCTTTATCGACACAACCACTCAGTGTGCCGGGATACATCCTCTACACCCCGGCTCCTCCACGTGTTGGCAAGTCGGCCGAAAGTGAAGATCAAGCTCCACTGCAGAAATGCGTCAGCTGTTCAACCCCAATCTTCACCAAGTGGCAGAGATCAAAATTGTGCGAACTCTGTATGGCAAAAATTAAATTCGTAAGTTCTTTCTAATGCCTGCCACGCATGCAACGAGCAACCAACTCATATTCCATTCCTTGTTTAGCGTGTGAACACCGGAACCGGTGGGCGAATTCACCCGAACCTTCCCATCATACAAATTCCCAGGGCTGTAAGCTGCATATTTCGTTAATAATAACACCTAATGTTGTACATTTTCTTTTCAATCAGATAAATAGGGACTTATCTAAATCTTCTTAAGAATTCACCTAGCAAATGAATAGATGGTTTATTTTTTCCTTCGGGTGGAGAATAGACAGACAATTCTAGCTTTAGTGAGCTCTGGTATTTCTCTATGCCTAGACGGAAAAGTGAGGCGACAACAGCAGTGTAAGGAGTCGTTGAAGGTGTCAAAGCACCATCAAAAACTCCCGTTGCCTGGCGACCAAATGGAAGTAAACGCCAATTGGTCCTCCTTGTTCTTCTCCCGCGGTTACAAGGGTAGCAAACAAATCAGCACATTCCTTATCCAAAATCTTTTCTACCCCTCTAATACTTTTATCTTTATTGTTGTGGAAATGGTCTTCCTTGCAGAATATGCCTCAAATAAAAACGCAGGTTTGGCTGACATCCATTGGCGGGTGATTGGTTTGGCATTGACTGCTTAGTTCCCCTGTCGCTGGCCTTACTTGTGGGCTTTTCCCAACTCTTTGGTTTGGAAAATTGTAGCATAAACCTTTGAGAAATACCTAAAATCATTCAGGTTACATTAAGGCTAATTTCAAGTAGTGAAAATTGTACTTCCCCTTGACGGTCGCCCGCTCTTCCACAGATGGGGCGTTCATTGCATCCAAATCAGCCTAGGTCGTCCAGTGACTTCGAGTGACGAGAAGTGGCCTTCCCACGGAAAGGTCAACCTCTTGTTGCTGTGGGTGGGTTCTTCCACGCGTTGGATGTGCGTAGAGACGGTGGGATTTCAGCCACTATGGGCGGAAGTGCCACCGACGTGGGTCGCCTTCGAAACGTGGTTGAACAACTCCTTGTCAAATTGTGCTTGAGGTCTTTGTGAAAAGGGACTTTCAATGCATTCACAAAGTCTTGATTAGTCCATAGCGGAGCAGCCGACTAATTTGAAACTGATTGCTGAAAGGTAGCCACCTCGGAAGCTCCCACTCGTGCTTGCCGACTAAAAGGTTTTAATTAGGCTCATATTTTAGCTTCCTAGACGTTGACAGCGTGAAGTTGGATAATGCTCAAGACTGAGTGAAGTCCTTGACTGTCTGCTCGGTGCTTGAAGCCCCCTAGAAGGGATGCAAATGCCACGTGGAAAAGGAATGCTCGATTGTAACTACCAATAAATTGTCATCGTTGATTCGGCTTTCAAGGACTGGAAATTCTTCCAAATGCATTTGTAGATCTTAAACAAAACCACTTTTTGATGATAACATTACCTTTAAAGGTGCATTTACAGAGGTGTGGCGTCTCTAAACTTCCGTAAAGGCGATAGACGACACAGTACTGGAGCAGATTGCATATTGTTAACGAGGATTAGGGTCAGGGGCTACTGACACGACCCGGAGGGCTGGACCGCCTGGCAGAGGAGTAATTGTGGCCACCCGAAGTAGCCCCTTACCAAAACTGAGAGTTAAAAGATCAAGAAGACACAGAGGCAATGATTCATTCACAGATCCATTCCCGTTGGTTACGGGGCTCGTCAAAATTTTTAACTTATCAACCGATTCTAGCAAATGTTTTCGGTTTCGTTACAAGATTTTACAATAAAGCTGCATTTATGAGTGCCTTTGGGAATGTTAAAATGCGTGAAATTGCTTTATTTCCCAAGTCCTGGTAAGTGATTTAACTGAATTCCATAGTCGAAATCTGATTGGCTGAGTTAGAAAAAGCAATAAAAAATTGATGCCAAATGCTTTTGGTCTGAAGGAAGCTAAATATTTGGCGAAAAGAAAAATTGAGACGTCAATCCCTTTCCACACCGACGTCCTTCATTCGGAAATGTGCCTCTGGCAGGCATAAATGTGATCGACGTGAGTCAGATGCCAATGGTTGGTTTTTTCCTTCTGACACTTTGACACGGGATACACAAAAGTGGAGATGGACGCGCCATTCATCGGTCCCTGAGTAATGAAGCATCGTCAAAATGCCAGTTGTTATTACTGGTACGGTTTGAAGTGCTTCGTTAAAACTTGGACTCAACTTTTACACCACTTCGGTTCCTCCTGATTCGGCAAGATGCTTAGGCCTGTCATCTCCTGGCACCTTCAGGAGATTCACACTACTTGTGGAGCCATCATGACTGGTTCAACTGCTTCGGTATCCAAAGAAATTCCAGTGTTTTGGCATCGCTGTCTCCTTGGTCTTTCGAAGTCGCAAATAATGACTTATGTTTCCAACGAGAGACAATCAGATCTTCCGGCACTTTCCAGCGGATGGAGAGAAATGTACTCGCTCATCTATCGGGTAAGCCTTAATTTGCAGTGAGACTTTTCTCACTACCCTACCACCTTTTGAACGCCACTAAGCCTAGGCATTCTCCAGTGTTCGGGTAAAAAATCAACATCTCTGAGTAATCAAGATGCTGCTAAATTAATGCTTCGGATTTGAGGTTCAGGAGCGCTTCACTTGCCAACATCAACCACCACTGCAAATAACCATCTTCGCTTAGGTAAGAATCTAGCCACGAAGACAGCTTCACCGTAACCTCACCGTTCCTTTTCACCGAATTTCTATTCCTTACTAGAGAATCATGTTGGAGGCTAATTTGGAGACACCGCTAACACCGCCCCAGGAATTGTCTTTTGATGCACAGACAGGTAGGAAGGGGATAATGAAATAGCGGAATAGAGAGGATGAATTTGTAAACTATGGAGAGTCCGGATAATTAATTATTCATTTAGGTAGCTTCAAGGTTGCCACAGAACCTGCATTTTCGTCCCGCCGTTGTCCCTTTCTGATGTCGCTCGCAGTTCTTCCTCTACTTTGATTGTAACGTTTGTACAAGCCAACAATAGCTAGTCCAGTCCGGGGGCAATGTCGTCAGTATTGGCATCTTATGTCGTCACCACCACCACCACCACCACCACCACCACCACCACCACCACCACCACCACCACCACCACCACCACCACCACCACCACCACCACCACCACCACCACCACCACCACCACCACCACCACCACACCACCACCACCACCACCACCACCACCACACCACCACCACCACCACCACCACCACCACCACCACCACCACCACCACCACACCACCACCACACCACCACCACCACCACCACCACCACCACCACCACCACCACCACCACCACCACCACCACCACCACCACCACCACCACCACCACCACCACCACCACCACCACCACACAAGAATACGCGTTGAAGTTGAGAACAGCAACGAGAGTTGGCAAAGTCATCGAAAGCATTCATGACAGACGAGGAGGAGGTAATGTGAAACCTAGACACTATCGTTGATTCACTTTGCTTTAGAACTGTCAGGGACAAATGGTCAGGCTGGTGGCAAACTCCGCCTTCCATGAAAGCGCCTACGCCACGTTAGAGAGTAGGATTTTGGATTAATGCCTGCTTGAATCTCGTCAGCTAGTTGCGTGTAAACTAAAGAGAGTCGGGAATAGGCAGATAACCATATGGATAATAAGTTTCTAAAGATTCCATTTTCGAAGCTAAATGCCCCTCTAACATCTCATTTGGGTAGTCCCTGCATTATTGCTGCACGTCGAAGGTCAGTGGCTGTTTCTGCCTCTTGAGAAACAATTTCGCATTATTGTCACATAGAAGGCGTATATCCAGTACACCGGAATGATAGACATATTCCAGGAGTATGTCTGACATACATGACCTTTCCACTCTTCTAGCATTCCTTTGCCTTGCTAGTGGCATAGCGCTCTGCTCACCCCACTAAGGGCCATAATTTGTGCACTTCATTGACACAACTCCTTCCAACCTCGTGTATGCCAAAAGTATTCTCTCAATGACAATGTGTGCAGTGCATTCGTGACAGCTTTGACGGAGCCTCAAATCAGAGAGTAGCACTGCCAACTAGTGTACCTCCACTGGGCGACAGAGTCTTCTACACCATGCTAGCAGTCCAAGAGTCCTTCTAAACGGCGGCAAGACACAGCGCGTCGGAGTACTACGTCTCCTCTCGTCTCCAAGAGGGTCTCACAGAGCCGAAACAGTGCTGCGGTCCAAACTTCAACATTTCAATACACTGGATCGCAAATCTCCACCTGAAAATCACAGATCAGGAATGCATGCCAGGGCCGCTATAGCTCTTTGCATTAAAGGAATTTGAAAGCAACAAACGTCCCCGTCGCATGTAATATCCTCCTCAAACTCACTTGTAGTAAACTTAGGCGACAAATTTCCCAAATTATTGACCTAAAAAAGCATCACAGAATGAAATGTGAGACGTTTATGAAAGGCTGGATTTGAGGGACCTCTCACTGTAAAGAGCCAATCAAATTGGGAGTCCGTGGGGCACCCTCTTGAGGTAAACAATGCCAGGTCGTGCGGAGGAACTTTTTTGCCATGAGGCGACCGAATACATTTGTGTAGTAATGGAAAATGAAATTTAAATGATCATAAAATATTTCTTAAGGCTTTTCTCATGCCTTGAGCGGCATAGGTTCACGGATTGGAGCTGAATCAAAATTGGTGGCAACAAAGACCACGTTAGGGCAACTAGGTTAGCCAATTCGTCAGCTTTGGTAACATCCAGTAATCCACGATTTCCTCAAGGCGGTACTGGCATTTCTGCAGGTCCTGGGCCTGTCTTGTTCCATGCCTCTACTTCTCCCTGTTGTTCTGAAACGGAATGCTAAATTGCTTTTCTCTAGCTTTGCATAGGCTCGTGGAGGAGTGTGTTGAGGGTTCGTGCTGGCGGGATTCACCCTCGTGTACCCAAACCACAGTTGACCTTCAAGATCAGGCATCGCACGAATTGACCTAAACTTCACAAAATATGCAAAGACCGTTCTAAGAAATGATTGAAGTGCCTGTTGCATTGGAGGACTAAAAGTCTCCACGATCGCCATTGTTACCGACAGGTGTCATGTCATGCCATGTCAGGCATCCTTTGTGGTGTCTCAAAGCTCAATCTTGCCCTCTTCATCTGGCGACAAGATTATTTTTTTTAAAACCGCTACAAGTCACACACCAGACACGATCCCGTCGTCATCTGCATGACTCTCTCGTTCTCGCAACCTGCTGACTGTTAGCCGCTACGGTTTGTCCTTACTTTTGCAAGAGGTCACCTGCTCATAAAGTTATTAAATTAGGTGGGAGCCACGGTACATAATCGCCTCTTACCAACAAGATTGCTGGTGGAATTTGACAGCTGACATTGACGCGGGCAGCTATGGCTCTAGACAGGGCAAGCATTTACCATCCGGTGCCATAATGCAGGGTCGACTGGCCTTCCGACTATAGAGAACACCTAGAAGTCCTTCAAAGCACCCTAGATTTTGTTTAAACCAGTTATGCTGACTGAAACTTTTATGTAGTAATATACTACTGAATTGGACTTCAGTAACATTTGATCAGTCCTATGATAGTAAGAAAGCCATCTTCTAACTTCTTGAGCCTTTTTATTTCTTCATTATAAAATTAGATATTAGACTTGTAAGGAAGAACACATGTTTAAGTAAATAACTCTACAAACTCTCGAGTCAGTGACCTTGAAGATGGGAAGTGCAGAGGTGGGTAACAAAGATGTGGAAAAATTTTGAAGACATCTGTAAACCGGTGTCTCAACTGTAAATCTGTGTCTACAAGCAGACTGTAGTCGAAATCATAGTATGTAACCTCACGAAATCCCATATTTTCTCCGTTTTCACGCTTAAAATTTAGCAGTCAATGAATGGCTAAACCACCAGGCTGTCAAATTTACCTAGAATTATTCAAGTGAAAGACCAGCATAATCTACCTCTATATCTTGCTCTTAAGGCTAATCACATGTAGCATGAGTGCTGAATAATGCTTCAACTCGCCCACTTTATAGGCTGCAGCTTGGCAGGTGAAATTAATGAACAGAGAATTAACCTTGGAGTTAAGGTGGGGTGAGACAGGGTGATTTGAGTACATTGGTTACTTGCACGGATCATAGCATTCTTATGACTCCAAGTGAAGAATGGTCTAGATTTATGTGGGCGTTTCAAGTTGTAGTGCAATGTCTATCTATGCGTGGCCTCAAGGGCCTCCTACGTGAGTCCTATGACAGGGTAGGTGCTGGTGCTGCACACAATCGATGGATTATTCAACAAAAGAGCAATAAAAATGCAGAACTGTAAAATGTATTAAAAACAAGGCAGTTTAGGTGCCTTTTGGCTTGCTATTAATATAAGAAAATCCTTAAAATAATTATTTAACTATGAACAGGGCGCCACTTTGAGTAGTGAAAAAAGCAAGAATTTAATTGCAGATTTATGATTGTTTGACTTTCTACACAAAACATTGGCATTTTGGGTGTCAACTAGTAAACCTGGTTATGATACTGCAGGACAAGTACTTTATCGATCAGTGCTGGCTTATTTAACCTGATTTTGAACTCTGGTTAAATAAATTACTACTGACAACTTATCAGTAGAACTTGACGTGATACGACTCGATGTGGGGTACAGGAATTGTCACGTGAAGGGAGTCTCGTTTTCAATAGAATGCATACCTTTGTTTAAAGCTACAGATGCAACATAGCCAAAGTGCTTAGCTACAGGAATTAAATACCTATTGCGGAGTAAATAATTGAAGTTGGCGTACATGGATGACGATGGAGTGGATGCGTGCTCTAGAAGAGCATTTAAAATTATTCAGCAAATGCATTGCAGCAGTCCCCACGGACATTAATAAAGCAACTAGGTGTAGAGGCTGTGCAGAAAATCTACTAATTAGAGCCACAAGACCGCTTGCACAAGCCTCTTCCATGGTTAGCAGTAAACAGCATCATTTTGCTGAATGGCCGATTAAGGTTAAGTGCGACGAGTGAAGACCAAAGGAAAGCAATTTATAAATAGGCACAAGCTACAGTGACTTTGGTGAGCAATTTTAGACCTATAGCGTGCTCTAGTGATGATTTGAAGTCCACTAGTCACTCATCAGTTTTATGTAATAGGTTTTTGATCGCTTTAGTATTTTAAGGATCTGCGAAAAGGATGATATGACGTCAAGGAGTAATTTGAAGCGTCAAGCATTGAATGGCTTGATGAGTGGTTGTTTGCATGAGTAAGCGTCATTTTCCCTTAGAATAAGTGACATCTGTCTTGTAATATGATCACTTTCACCAACGATGGTTCCATTCTGCAATATTTTGCGGAAAATCAAGTCAAAAAGCTAGAAGAACCACTCTGTAATCAAAAATAAGATAATTAAAGTGGATTTTTTGTTACTAGTGATATAATTTAAAAAATATGGGGCGCAGCCAATATTTTGAATCTGATGCATCACATACTACTATCAGGTCATTTCAGCCACCACGTTAAGTGAAACCGACATAAAGATAACTCATTGGCGCAGTTGATGGAAAAAAGGGAGCGATCTGAACAGCTCAACGACATTCGAGGTTTTGAGCAATTAATTTGCATTTTTCACGACCTCTAAAGGCTGTATTTTTCTTCCCTTTCCTGGACTGGAGTCGTGCCACGACAGACAGCAGTGCTGATGAAAATAAAAGGCAAAATTCATTCATTATCCAACCGAATAAGTCCTTATTTACATGAAATCCTTACTTAAAACCTTGTGACTTAGAAAAGCATCAATCTGCACAAGGATTACTGGTTCGAAATTCCTGTGAACAAGTAAAATATTCAGCGGTTTGGCGTTTTATTGGTGGGTTCCATTCTTCTTCCATTAACGCATATTATTACCAAATTGAGTGCGAGATTCTCTTCATTTCAATGACACTCTCAATTCATTTTCACGAAGATCTTTGATGCCGCAGAAACGGCAGCCTACGTGGGAAGAGGCCTTTAAGGTGACATTGGAATCCACGCCTGTCAAGACAGGATTTGACAAGGCAGTCAAGAGAGGGTCCTAAAGATTGTAGTGCAGTGAGAAAACTCCAAGATCGGCTGCCAACTCAATTACATTGATACAAGTGCTATGGGAAGTCATTTTGGTGTAAACAAATGCTAAGACGTGTGTGAGTGAGTTAGTGAGTGAATAAGACATGATGGAACAAGATTTAACCTGTCATTTACATGTGAATCATCCTTACTTGCTGAAAGATGTGTAGTGCTGTCTTCAAACGCAGCAGTCAATTCCAGCGACACCGACGATTGTCGCTTGTATCTCACTAATCGTCTGTCCACGTTGAGGTAAAAATAGACTGTCGACAAACAAAATTCTCAGTCAAAAAAAACCCGAGGCTTCTAAGTTTTCACGATTAAAAGGGACAAACTTCACTTGCTTGCCAAATTTTCCCCTGTTTTTTGCGTCACCACAATTATTTTAGCGTTCAATCAAGGCGTCGTCTTAGTCTCCTTCGACACCGATGCCGCCATGCAGAAACCGTGATCCAGCGGTCGACACCATTTCGATGTAGTCCTGTGATCCTGCAAATTCTAATCCTCCTTGTCACAAGCATCCTTCGACCTCGTTGATTAACCACGAAATGCTGCTTTACTAGTTGATGGAAACTAGTGTTGATGAGGCTTCCAAGAGGAGGCTTCACACGACTTGACTGAACGTCCCCAGACTGTTCATGGACCGAGTGGGCCACTGCTTTCAGAGCCTTTGGTCATGCGTCTGGACGTTCAGCCATCGTGCTGTCCCAGAAGTGTCCGATAGAAACTATAATTTCTCAAGAAGACGTGTTCATCCAACAAATACTACCGATGAGTCACACTTGTCACCTGCCATTGCGTGTAGTACGATCATTACAGCATGGCAAGTTGATCTATCCTCGTGGTTGTACTCCATCCGTGGAACGTGCCACTTTTCTAATCCACTCCTATCAACTCGCATTCTTGTCACGCTTTGAGTTGCTCGTACAATGTAGTGAAGAGTAGTCCTGTCATTGAGAGCATGAAATGTCATGCGTGCTCGGGATCTTTGAAGATAGCGTCCTTTGAAGAAGGCGGCAAATCTTTGATATTTGACATTGGCCTGCGAAGAGTACACCTGTGTCATTTAATTTTAAGCAAAAGAACTGCCAAAATGCCACTGAGAAATCGGTGGCCCTTGACGTTGTGCCACTTCTATTGAGCTGGATGCATGATGGCCAGATTTCACGACCAACGTGCCAGAAGCGCTTTCAATTTATACCAAATCACCTTTCCCTCCCCTCTCCTTGAGTTCTCTTCAATGTCTAGACAATCGTGGTAAGGTATAGACCAGTCAGCTTGACATGAACAAAGAAATGTGGTGATTGAGCTAGCTCAGTTGTATCCACACACGGCACCCTTCCAACGTGCTCACATTAGCACCATTAAAGACCTCGTGTTCCTCAGGGTCCCAGTGGGAGCTTGATGGTGTCCTTGAGCGAAAAAAAAATACAAACTATACTTCATGGTGCCACAATTGAGGCGATTTGTGAATCTTATTCGCTTTCGAGGTCTCCATGGCTCCTTCCTTCCACAGCAGACGCATTAACATCACAGCATTTTAACAGCTTCCATTTGAAGATATTAAGGTGGCTTTGCTTTATGAAGTTGAAGTTTGCCTATCGATGATGATGAAAGGGTTCATTTATAATGTTTAGAGAAGCCGGAAATAGAAATTGGGACTTTATGGCATCAAGTTGGTGATCAAAACCGAGGTAGTTAGATAATCCGCTTAGTTTAATTAGCTATTAAAATAGGTACCTTTAGCTCCTACTCTAATCTGTTCTAGTCATGTCTGGACACGAAAATGGAAGCAAGAAGAATTTTTACGGTTGACCCCAGACAAACAATCAGCAAAATGGGAATGAGTGGAATAGGCTGTTAATTTATGTCTTATCAGTTACCTCTCTTGATTGTTGCTTCATTTGTTTCAATTTTGTAGGCTAAAGTGCACCTAAATAACTACCATTTTAAAGCCTTGGATTTGAATGACAGCTGTAGTTAACTGTGTCAACTTACCACTGAATGGAGAGCCTCACGGCTTAGTCACTATTTACGCCTCCGACTCCTTAGGAAGAGAGTAGACCTAAACCCTCTTCGGAGAATGGCTCTTACTTGAAAGCTTGATGGAATGCAGTTTTGTTTAAAGGAAAGATTTTTTTTCTAAAATGAAAACAACAAATAAGTAAATATGGTCGGATTAATTAAACTTAATACAATGCGATAAAACCGACGTCTACAAAGCAGATGAGACATAAACACTTTCTACTGATTAAGTTTTAAGTAGCAATTGCTGTATACTTTTACTAAAGCTTGTGAAAGAAGACGAGACTTTAAAAGTTGCTATTTCATTGCTTTTATCCGCCTAATGATCAGCAGCACATTTGTTATTAATTCACATATGTCAAAACATATTGCAATTTAACCATTTACATTAGCATAGGTCGTTAATTGAGGGCAATTAACCTGAGGCGATTAAATGAGCACAACACCTTTCCTCTCAGCACTGCTGCCTCACAGTGTTTTGCAAAATTATACATCTCCAAGCATTTAACCAGTGTTTTGACAAATTTAAGGCACACTGGGAAATGATTTATCTACTCTTTGTTGTTATTTATTTTTGGAAATTATTATGTAGACTACAAGCAAAAGTATTGCGGTAAATGCCGTATTTTTTCCCCAAAAATTAAAAAAAAATTACACAGGAATTGTCGTAATCTCGCAGCCACTAAAGTAATTCTCTTTGCTATCAGGTCGGATGCATAAATTAAGGGAAAAAACTAATATTAATTTTTGTTTACGACTTTGCTAAAGTTTTTGCAAATGGACTCCTCATTCTTCATTGCTCTCTCAATAGCTCCCGACCACAATGACAATCACTTAGCCAAACAATGGACTCGACGTGGTCGGACAAGATGGGGTGGATGGGATTCCACGCCTCCCTTCAATCGCTAATTGAATCTTGTGACTAACTCATGCCTCTATTTAAAGATGGTTTTCCTTTCAAAGCGGTACGAAGACTAGCATTGGCTTTGTCTGTGCGGAAGTGATCATCAGGAGGCCAAAATGACAAAGGTTTTGCCATAATTTTGATTGTGCATTTTATAAATTTGAAATTCACTTTCCATATGTTTTCATCTTAAAAGTTGACATGAATGGACGTTGGGATTACTGTAGCGCCTCGGGGCCTCCCTGAAGACGATGGAAGGGCATGGAGGCTACTGACATGGTCCGGAGGTCGATCCGTCCAGTGTAAGTACAATGGTGGAGGATCCAGAGGGTTTGTTAACCAAACTGGGATGCAGTTGAATATGTTGGTGCCTTTACTACAGCGATCTACTTCAAATCAAACTTGACAGGTCAGAGGAGGACACGTTGAAGGAGGCATTGACTGCTGATAAGACTCGGTGTTTCCAGTTTCTTCATCAGCTTTTAGACCAATGGTACGAGTAGAGGAGTTAGACGAGGACATCCGCAAAGAAGTTTGTACCTCACTAGTCGTTTAAAGATCACAGAATGTCTTCAAGAGGAAAGCCCTCTTGGATGGACCTTCTGTTTGGTTGCCAAGAATCCCTATTCAAAATCCCTTACTTAATTTTTATAGTCTACTTAGGATGAGCATATGAAGCGCTTTTTTTCAGACTGGAAAGTAGTTAGTCTCTTCAAACGGAAACGAGAACGGACCCCCTGCACTCATTACTGCCGGCAGTTATGACAAATAGCAGGCTTGGCATTGTCATGAGACGAGAGAGAGAGAGAGAGAGAGAGAGAGAGAGAGAGAGCGATTTTCAAGAATCACACCCAATTCCACCACCAAATTGTCAGAAGCCGGTTTCAACATAATGCATGTGAATTTCTTGGCAAACCGAGTAATTGACACGACTGCTCCCCGACAGCTATCACACCCAATTCAATCCATACAGCCTGAATTGCGACCCATCCACTCAAATTAAGGTGCAACTTTTTTTCTTTTGCCTGGCACGCCTCAGTCATATGATTTAACGAGAAGTGTTTACTCCAACTCGCCACCATCAGCGCTAATTGTTGGGGTCATCACTGAACCACCACGAACATCACACAGTGACAAGTGGCAGCACAAGAACTTGGGCTTAAGATCAAAGCCCTCGGTCCTCCATTCGACTCCATCTTCACCCCATTCCACCTCCCGGATCGCATTTTCATCCATCTCGGAGTTGTGGAACAGGTCGACAGGATGGATGAGGAGGGATGACCATAGTCTAGCCAGGTTCTATAGGCTTCCATTTCATTCCATAAATAAATAGGTTTTATTGAAGATAAAAATGCATTATAATTCATTGGTGCTTCCACAAACTGATGGGTGGGTCATTGTTCAGTCACTTTTGGCTCGGTTTGATAGTGAGTCAGTCATTGACTGGCGACTCCTTCACATTGCGGTGGTTTGTCGTCTTTCAGACTTGCACTTGGTGGTTGCACATTTGCCCACTTCAGCCGCTGAAGACTGCAACTTCAACTGGGGCAGCGCCAAAGCTGGTGGTTGTGTCACTTAGCCCTGTGGATGTGATCTGTGCATAATTGTCGGTGTCTGTGGAAATTTGAGCCTTAAGAAGGAGTTCAACGAGCCATCAAAGGTGTCCACTTTATTGTCGTTAGTGGTTAGCGATTCAGGCTTCAAAGGATGGAACTTTGGCGGCACCACAAAAGCAGCCGCAGCCGCAGCAGCAGCAGCATCATCTCCCGACCTCTTTATCTTGTAGCGGTGATTTTGGAACCAAATTTTTACCTAATTAAAACACAAAATGCCCATTTTTAATGGGTTAATCTTCTTTGAAGTGTGAGTGGGCGTATAAAAGTTATTTCATCAAGATGAATAACTTAGCAGGTCACTTAAAAGTTCAAGGTGAAATAGACTTTCTTGCAAGAGACACACCTGAGTGGGAGTTAGACCGATGGTCTGCGCCAACTCTTCACGCTCCTGGGCGGTGAGGTAGCGCTGTACTTTGAAGCGTTTCTCCAGTTCGGCGATTTGGTGCTTATTGAATAGGATACGACGCTTGGATTGACTCTGATAATCCACCAGCCCTGCAGTCTCCAGATCTGGCTTCCCGAGTGGCATTGAGTGGGTGAATAGCTGATGCGGTGGAAGGAAATTTTGCAGGGTGACAAAATTTGTCCCATTTTTCATCTCAGCCTGTCCTCTCGGCGGAAGCGTCAGTGCTCCGTGGTTTTGCTGCATGAGCAACTTCGGCGTGGGAAGCATCGAATGTGGCTTGAAGTCTGTGGAGTTTGTCTCCTCTGTGGCGCCTTGATTTTCAGCGCTATTTGCGTCTGCATCCAAAAGACATCAATTTGACTACTGTCAAAAGGCTTTCAGTCCTTGTGTCTCTCTTTTCTTTATTGAAATATTAGTTAATTTATTGAGATTTAGTAATTACGTGCCAGACCGATGATTGGAGCTATTCACTTTATTGAAAGGCGAACGGTGCATATGAATCACGCGTGCTCAAGCTGTCAACAAGTCGTGATTTGCTGAAAGCTCATAACGAATGAGGTGAGGGTGTCATTAAACTCTGATGGAATGAGAGGGAGTTGACTTTGGCCCACGACAAATCTCTTTAGATGTTATCAATCTAGTGCAAGTAGGCGAGGTAATTTAGGGTGATAATAGCTGAAAGATGGAGAGTGCGATTGCCCTTTCCTCGATTTGGGTAAATTTAATGACTTCTCAGGGTTTTTGGTGAAAAAGTCCGTGTTTGAAGGCAAAATAGAGACCAAGCGAGAGACAGTAAACAATCACAAATACAAATAGTTGGAGCTTGGTAATAGCAAAGACGTGTTATACGGGGAATTCACTAATGCCAAAGTTAAACCAAAAGATTTTTAAATAATATTTACCCAAGTAAATGATAAATACATGGCCAGTAATTATTTTGAACGTAAGCAATCAACTACCGGAAAGTGAACTTGTCAAACAGGTGCCTAGTTGATTTAATTTGGGAATTGATCACTTTGATGGGACTCTTGAGAATGGAAAATGAGCAATAACGTCGCAACCAAATGCATTAGAGAGAAATCAAACGAACCACTGAAATTCGTTGGTAGTGGAAACGAGGAGTCCAATTGGATTGCTGCATCCGGTTCGTCCAATCCCAGAATGTGTCGAACTGTGAACACTGAAGAAGCTGAGACCTTGTTGGAGAATGGCTAACTGACCTACCTGTCATGGTTCTTTGTGGTTGGCGTGTTAAATGCTGGTTGCAATAGGTATGATGGAAGGTGACTTCACCCATATATAGGCACCTGAAGAGGAATGCGCGTTGCTGATTGGTGGATTACCAGCCAATCACGGAGCGCGCCATTGTCATATCAGTCATGCATTATCGCTTTGTGATTGAATTTTAGTGAATTTAGGGGCGACTAAAAGTTGGATAATGCTAATGGTGCCCCGATTATATCTTGAGGCATTCCATGAGTTGCATAATCTTTCAAGTGCCTTTTACTGATTCCTCACCTCTCTTCACTTTCTTTTGTCATAAGAGGGAATCTCTAGTAAGCTTTGTTTTACACTCAGCTGCGCCATGAAGTATCAAGGCATCAGTGCAAAAATGACTAATTTGTAATAGAGAAATTTACTGCATAAATTAGCTTCCATCAGGAATTAAAGCGTCATGGGCGGCCTACATTATACGTTTAAACAGTATTTACCTTCTAAGATAGCGCTTTCTATAATAAAGACGTTGAAGACATCAAAGACTTGATAGCGAAGGGTTGAGACATTAACATCATCATGAAATGGGCATGATCCTAACAAAGCGTCTTATCTGCTGTGGGATGTTAAGAAAGATAAGTTCTAGTGCCCATACTTTATGACTAGCTGAAATCCTTACATCAATGCAAAGATGACTTAAAGGAGATTTGAGTAAAAAATTAAAACCTTATTGATTTAAGGACGGCATAATAATTATGGAAAAACGTTTCCAAGCATGAAAATGATTTGCTACTGATGCTTATTTAAGTAAACAATATATCCTACCTAATTTGTTTAGAGTTTCTATTGCGAACCCAGATCTCTTGCGAATTTTAACATCTTCAAATTGGATTAATTCTGATTGCGACATGAGCCAGGTGCGTTTGTATTAATTCCACCCATCAAATGGGGAAGTGAACTGCTTATTCGCTGTTTTGCACATTACACTCAACTGGGTCACGGAGAGGTTTTGTAAAACCACCCATTTTTGTTTATTAAGCACAAACGTTTTACTTTTCGCCATTTGGAGTAATAATTCATCACAATGTTAGTATTTTGACTGCAGTGAAATGGATACACTTGCATGGAACGATTGGTGGCGCAACTATGATGGGACCAATTACTAATAAATGCTTGAGAGTGGGGTCAAAAGCCGCCTGCAGCGGTCGCGCATCCATGCACCAAGCACCGACCTACGCATGAACGACGATGGTATAGACATTTGCAACGACGTCCTTACCTTTTTGATCAGTCGGATTGGAATCTCAACGGGGTCCAAGCTCATACACATGCAAGGGCTTATAACAATCACCATTCAGTAAAGGAATGATCGGAGAACGCAACGTCTAAAATCATGTGGCGTAAGTAATCCAGTGCCGGTAAGGAGAAATCCTCCAAAGCCCATCCATCCAACCCCAACTCTTTCACACATACTTACATAAAAGACTAACAAGAAGACTTTAAGACAATCGGTGCGTTCTTTGACACACATTACACTGCCTACCAATGGACTTGTGTTGAAATTTGCTCTGTGCTGCGTAAAATCGTCATTGGCTACCTCAAAATTGCTCATCTCTTACCTACCTCACACCTCTAAGACGTGTATTCCTTCATGTCTAGGAGACTATGCTCTCTTTAAGTGTATGAGATGCACTGTTCTAGACGAAATCATTCTCTGTCGACAACATATAGAAGGTTAATCATTAACTAAGATTTAGATTTACCAATGTGATACAACTCAGACGTGTTGAAGAAAACATTGCCCTTAGAAACAGCCAGATAACCTTACACAATCTTACGTACCTAAGTAAATCGTCACCTCGTTCTCTTGGCGCCAATCAATCGCGCACAGAATGGGGATTGAAACGAAAAAATGATGCAGAAATGGGCAATAGACAAGTCAGTGTCTGGTCGAAAACGCATTACAAACACCACAGATGTTTGAGTTTAGGAGTGAGAAAAAATTTCGGTTAGTTTACATTTTACAGCAAGTATTTGGGATGATTATAAATATTTAGGGTTGCTGTTGGATTTGTAGTCTCCCGAGAAGTTCCCGAAGACGACGCTCGTGAAGACCACGCGTTATTGACGTGGGATAGGGCTTGGGGCTACAGGCTGGGATCAGAGACGTGGAGGTGCATTGACGGGGCCTCAACTGCCCCCTCACCACAACGAAGAGTTGAGTTGCAAATACTCTAATGCTAATAAGTAGTATATTCTGTTAAACGCAATTTATTTAGACATGGCTTTAAGCCGATTTCCCTTATCAAAATTTTGACCCCCTTTTAGACTGAAGGAAGCCTATTTAATAAACTTGAATTATGGGTGCCAAAGACGGACTTATAAATGCTATAAACCGGGGTAAACAATTGTTATTAGCGGAGTTACCATTTGTTTTGGCCTGGAGCTCCTGTGCGTGTGTGGGTGTTTGTGCGTGGCCTGGATTATCTTGACCTTCCAACAAGGAGTTTATTAGACGAGACGGCTTAGTAGATGACTTTATGGACTGGAGTGTGCGTGAAAGCACAGAGGTTAAGCATGTGCATGAGTATGAGGCCTAAAATAGTCTGGGTCTCGATGTCTACTGGTAATTTTGCTTACATTTAGCAATTAGTTGACTTGGCGCCTCGAGTGAGCTCTGATCTAGTAAAGCACAACTCCGTACAACATCATCAAGTAAAACTTCTTAGGGATTGAAAAGGAACATTCCTTGGTGCTCCCTATGCTGAAAGAGGTATTAAAGGAATTTCAAGGGTTTTCGAAGAGAAGAGAGGACCATTGTTCATAGTGGAGCAAATCGTGCACCCACAACTGTGAGAATGGCCAATTTTGGCTTTTATATGGAAAACTATTATTATTTATGCAAAGGTGGAAGTATGCATTGGTTCGTCTGAACGGCAAACTGTTTGTTTCACCCCACCATTTGCCTCTTTCTGTGGGGCGACACCCAATGGCTCAAAGTGGCATGCTTTGCTAGCCTGAAGTCCCCATTGCCCAGTTCTTTTTTTACCTGACACACAGAATCCCTCGCTCTCCCAATTTTATTGAAATCCTTATCCATATTGCATACTTCACTCACGTTTGATTGGCCCATTCCTGTGAAATCCATCTTCGGTGAGGAGCTGTCGTCTGACACATGTCTTTGCGTAGAAACGATCCAGAAGGTTACAAGCATTTCACCCGAACTTTGTCAGCTCATTCCTGCTGCAAAACCTCTCTTCGAGAACGATGGCTGCTCTACTGGCAAATGAAACTTGAACACCTTCCATCAACCCAAGTTTAAATACAACGGTTTCTCAACAGGAGATATCCAACACGATTATTTGAGATATTTCACCAATTTCAAATCAGAGGATTAACACAGCTGTCAGATTTGTTCACGGTTGACCTGGTTTTAACCGAAACAGGGTCATTGTTAAGCCAAGCCTTCTACGACCCCTTTGCGTTGGTGTGAATAAATTTGTTAACATGGACGTAATTGTTGGCTCCATGAAAAGGCCACAAATTAACTGTCAATCAAGCCCTAATTCTGTGCACAAATCGCGGAGTCGCCGCATCTTCTCCATGTCCTTCTACTCACTCACTCACTCTGCTCACTAAAATTAGAATGAGGAGTTCCATAAGAAGTGTAGTTTTGACTATTTGCTTGCCTAATAAGAAAGATGAGGTCTTTCATTAGCAGGCAGAATTGATGCATGACTTCGAAATCGCACGAACTGGAACAATTGCAGAACGCGGTGCCCTCCTGTGGTTTCCCACCGCTCAAGCCAGCAAAAGCTTGTCCGCCTTGTGCGACACCGTGGTTGCAGATGTGTCGCCCACGAAAGTGGAATCGTTTCCAGCCTACGTGCATCTGGAACGCGCGAATAGGCTTCTACCCGATGCCACGTGAGTGCAATGATAGAGGAAGGTGCCATCAAATCATTGTATTGATCGGCTGCCATAGCAAACGTGTCAGGATGCCCGTAAAACGTGGAGGTTTGAAAGACTACTTGCAGTGCTTTGACCACGAAGTTCAGTGAATTAGTGAGCTTAGTTTGACTGCTTTCTAGGCATCTGTTTTCTTAAGGCTAATTTTATTGTAGTGACCGGTAGTGGGAACGAAAAGCATCAAAATGCTTGTCAAGTGTTGACCAAATGACCAATTATCAGGTCAGTTGATTAGAATGTTTGCGGTCTGGATCCTCAAATGCTACAACAGCTGCAATCAGACAAAATGTATTCACAATGCAGTCTTGAGGTAGAAGTACGTAAGTTGGCAGCTTCACCTCGCTAAACCACCACCTTAAAACATTGCTGACATGTAGGGAGCTGTAAAATGTTCCTTACTTGATTACTAGTTCCTCACTCTTGTCAGATAGATGCCTCCTCCTCCTCCTCCTCCTCCTCCTCCTCCTCCTCCTCCTCCTCCTCCTCCTGGTAAGCGGGTCTGAATGTTGATAAAACCTGGAGGTTTGACGGAACTTGGCTTCCAATAATCCAGTCAAGAAGTCCATTAAGTCCGCATTTTCTGATTCCAAATAATTGCACGTTGGCAGGTCTCCCCCTATTTCAGTTATTGTGTTAACTCAAACTTTTCATGGTCTTGAGATTTTAACGTCTCCTGAAGTTCCACTACCCGAATAACAAATCGTAACAAAACAATGAATAAATGAGTTGCGAAAGAATCAGGACGCAAACATGGTATCAGGTCGGAACGTGTTTAGGTGTCGACTGCCACAGGTCGTCCCAACGACATTTCATCTACAACAAGTTGTATCATGCAAACAATGCTAGAGCCAATATAGCGAGAGTGTAGCAAGTTTTCGCGGCAAAGTGAGCTCAGATGTTGGGTGGTTGCTTAGGATTTCATTCTTGATGCACGTAAATTAAATTACTCGACCGCGACACTCCAAAGGGAAGATGAGTACTTCATCATTTCTAAGCAATTCCAACCCCTTTGAATGAATCCGAAGGCTTGAGCAGGTGAGTGAAAATGGTAGAACTCGATGGTTGGTATGTGCCTTCCCATAACTTCCTTGCTTGCGTCACCTCGAAAAATTGGATTTTCTGTTTAAACACCCGCCATTCCAACGCAGGTACTTCCCCATCCTTCTCACTATCCTTGCTGCTAATTAATCTGCCGTACAGCAGTAGACGTCCAAGGAAACCGCATTGATGGCAGCACTAGGGGCATGAAGCGTTCGTAAGTGGGGTCCGCCTCACCGGCGTGGCGCTCGAACCGATCCTTTAGAACGTAACAGACTCGAAATTTAAATTAACTGAAAATTTACACTTCATTCCGCTTAATTCCACGCAACCCCATTCATCAATGATATTCTTGCATGTCAGTGGTCGACACAAAATACGGAGGCGACAGGGTTGATAGCCTGCTGCTAACACGGATGACATGACCCCAACCACCTCAAAGTGGGAAACAACGTGAAACCAGGTTGAATGAGTGATACATCAACCCCCTCTATCATAAAAGAATCACCACTCCGAAATCGAGCAGCATCTGGACTGCGTCCCTCGCATATACAAAAACACACTCATCACAATATCCGCCCAGATTTGTAATACAAAAAACCTCAAAGAAGAAAGACAGTCTACATCGGCTTGGTATTATAACTACTACTATATTACAGAGAAAGAAAGTAAACATTACAGGGAGAAAGCATTGATCAGGATGCCGATAAAAGTAACACACATAGCCACGCCCAAAATGATGAAGTTGCGCTTGCCCTGTTGGTCAAGAGAGAGAGAGAGAAAGGACAGTGAGATGCGATTACAAGAATTTGTGCCACTCAAAGGTAGACGGGAGGATAAAGCAAACAAACCTTGATTTCCTTGAAAATGATCACACCCACGAGGGTGGCAATGACGGCTGGACATGTGGTGACGACGGGAAATGTGATGGGTTCACCCAGAGCAGCATTAGCGATGAACCACGACGACTGCGCCAGACCCCACAAAATGCCACTCAGCAGGGATGGCAAAATGGCCTGCTTTGAGGGAAACCACGGTTGGTTGCCCTTCATCACAGCGTACAACACAAAGATGACTGTCGACGCCAACCAAATGCCAACGAAGTTGGCAAAGACGTAGTCCAAACCCGCCTGACTAGCACCCTCCACCATGCTCTGAATGTAGATGGTGGGCACGAAGGTGTTGCCGTAGAAGGAGCCAGCCAGGATTGCCAGGAAGATGCCACTACACACATGCATCATTGACGTCTTCACTCAACATCCAACATCCAACATCCATCCAAGTGGATACAAGTGGCAACATTAAATGAACTCACAGGGCACGACGAACACCGGAGGGAAGGTGACTCATAGGACCACAAACACACGGACCACATTTGTGTCCAGCCTCAACGTCCTCATCCGAGTCGTCATTCATTTTCTTGCCCGACCCTCCATCCTCCGACGGCTTGATCATCGCGTACAGTGCAATGCTAAACAATCTTGGTGAGACATTTCTGTGCCACCAACCTTACAACAGCGATCGCAACACCGACGTAGTTCATTGCGGGTTTGGAGGGAATCTTGGGTGGAATGCCAAACACACCAAAACTACAATTGCAGACAACAATGGTAGTGCATTTGTGGACACACGTTGATGCCCGACGAGGTGTGCGTCGAGACTCACCGACTGGTTGTGAATCCGAAGAGCATATTGGCGATCGACCAAATGAGGATGCCGAGACTCAGTCCAATCGCTTCGATGATGACTACAGTGAGGGAGTTTCCTGCACACAAGACAATGACACGTTAGACATGTGACGATGTGAAGAGACGAAGTTACCTGTTGCCCAGAGGGCTCCACCCACCATGGCGAGTGGGTGGAACTCGGGAACTCGGTGTAGTGTTCCCACTATTAACTGGACAATCACACCAACGATTAAGATGCCAGTACACATGAGCCACTGAAAGCCCAGACCTGTGGAGGACAATGAGAGACAACGCCACACCCACCATCTCCCATGTTGAACTTCTTCACGGGAATGAGATTGGTGCCGAAGCAGATGGCACACACCACAATGGCCACCCAACCTGCCGTGGGTGTGTTCAGCTTCGCGAAGAAATCACCACTCGCACCATCCTCCATGCTCACCTACACACAACAGGCAGTGAAGTCAAGTCCACCGAGATGGAGGCAGACCTACCACAAACCTCCTCGCAGTCGCAATACGATGACGGAGGGTCTAACTCTGCTCCTTATATAGTCGAGCTGACGGCGATTTGTCACGTGCAGAGGTCACATTAGGTGAAACGGTTTGGGCGCCATCAGCACGCGTTTAGGATTATCCTGAACACGGAGGCGCGAGGTAACTGGATAGACCAGATGGCCTGAAATGTGTTGCGATGTCACTGATCAACTCTGTCATCATTCCTCCATTCACATTCACCTCTCGTTTGCACAATCGACAGCTTGCAGTGACAGGCTTCACAGACATTCCAAAACATATTTTTCTTGTCATTTTCAGTGTATGACTGGAAGAGCCGATATCCGCTGCGGCGCCTTCGATGCATACATTGCAGCAACGGAGCTCGTGACATGCCCATTTTTCACTTTCCAATTCTCCGTTCCTTTCTCCTAGTAATCAAAACGCAATCGGTGGGCAATAAATGTGGTAGAGGAAAAGGAGAAAGTCTAGACTGTAAAGTCCTCTCTCAGCATTCCTTGGCACGACCAGAACAGTTGCAGAATCGACGCTAGCCAAATGAGTGCAACTGCTTGCAAACCTGTATGGCACATTCTGTGTCGCTTTTCTTCACTTTTACTTGTAGTCCTAACGCCTATAGCCCTAATTACCGCCACCGCCAAGAGGTTACAGGAGAGAAACGATGATCAAGCCTTCGGAGGATGGAGTGTCGGACAAGAAAGTGAATGGCGACTCGGATGAGGATGTTGAAGCTGGGCACAAATGTGGTCCGTGTGTTTGTGGCCCAATGAGTCACCTTCCCTCCGGTGTTCGTCGTGCCCTGTGAGTTCATTTAATTTTGCCACTTGTATCCACTTGGATGGATGTTGGATGTTGGATATTGAGTGAAGACGTCAATGATGCATCTGGCTGGCTCCTTCTACAGCATTTGGTTGGCGTCGACAATCATCTTCGTGTTGTACGCTGTGATGAAGCGCAACCAACCGTGGTTCCCCTCTAAGCAGGCCATTTTGTTATCTTTGCTGAGTGGCAGTCGTCGTGATTCATCGCTAATGCTGCCCCGTCGTCACCACATATCCAGTCGTCATTCCCACCTTCGTGGACGTGATCGTTTTCAAGGAAATCAAGGTTTGTTCGCCTTTGAATGGCCCAACTTCTTGCAATCTTAATTAACCTGCTTTCTCTCCCCGTCTCGACCTACAGGGCAGGCGCAACTTCATCATCCTCGGTGTGGCCATGTTTGTCTCGGTAATATAACTTGCCTTCATAATAACAAACTGAAGTAGATTGTCTCCCTTCTTTGATGTGGTTTGGGCATCAGAAATCTGGGTGCATGAGCTGAAGAATGTGTTCGTGTATATGTGGAGGTGTGGGCCTTTTCACATTGTTGTTACCAAATTCGCGTCCAAGTTTGAGGTGTAGTAGTGAAGCTTACAATCGAGGAATGACAAATTTTGCTGGAACAGATAGAGGATCATATCGTTCCACTGGCAGATTGATTGATTGCTCTTACCGTTCGAGAAGGCGTGGTAGAAGCGAAGGCTAGATGTAGTTTATAAAACTGTTTCATGCATTGTTGGTTTCCCTTTGATCGACTGTTAGTAAGAAATGGTCTTCGTGTTCGTCTGGCCACCTCATTCCGCTAAAATGCGTACTCTAGACCATCGAAATGAAGTTGCTTTTCATTCGATGTGTTCCTGAAAGTCGCCTGAGGAAATGCGACGCACATGGTTCTCCTCTCGCAACACCCAGTCAGAACGGGTGAAACCACGATTGAATGACGCAAGACTCCTCACCTCACGCCGCACCGCTGACACGTGAGACGATGCACTCTCTGGAATGGGGAGCGAGAAAGGAGGAGGCAGATGCTGCTTCAAGTGTACCATCACAGTCTTCGGGTTTGCCAAATCCACCAAATCCAAGGCTGCTTGTCACTTGTTCGTGGTGTAGGATGAAGAAGGTGCGGTTTCATTAAAAGGCTGAAAACACGTCTGAAGTTGGAGTTGGCAGTAGGTTTCGTAGTTTCACGTCGAGCCATGATGTTTGACTGATGTTGTGGCCATTCCAACCCATCAAATATCATAGGAGGCCTTTTAATGTTACCGCACTTTGCAACAGAGGTATCGTACAAGAAGCGGGCAATAAATGTGGTGGAAGAGGAAAAGGAGAAAGTCTGGACTGTAAAGCTTTCCCTCAGCATTACTTGGCACGACCAGAACATTTGCAGAGACCAGGCAAGCCAAATGAGTTCTATTGCTTGCAAACCTGCATGGCACGTTCTGTGTCGCTGTTCTTCACTTCTACCTGTAGTCCCGACGCCTGTAATCTTAACTACCGCCACCACCAACAGGTTACAGGAGAGAAGCGAGCATTCACACCGTCAAGGCCCTATTTATACCCTCACATTGAATACACCTCAAGACAGGTCATGATGAAGTGAATCTCGCCTCATTCAAGGTGATGGCTGGTCACACTACTGAAGTCCACTTCAAATGAGTTGCCATTCTTGCATTTGGACCACAAGTCACGCCGTTGTGCGAGCTTTAGTCGCACGAGTGACTCTTGGTCCAAATCCATGCCCTCGACCACATTGGAAGCGAGCCTTCACTAGATGAGATTCACTTCGTCGTGACCTGTCTTGAGGTGTGGTGAATGTGAGGGTGTAATTGGGGAGAGGGTGGTGTGGCACCTTCGAAGAGACCGCTTCATTTGGAGGCAGGCAGTATTAGTGAGAGACGTCGTCGTCAGAGAAGGATCAACTTACCCCTCCACGAGGGTGAATGAGGGAGGCGAACGGTTGGTTTGGACAAGTAGTAAGTACGAACTCCGAAAGAAAGCAGAGGGACCTTCTGGGCCTTGCCTCGATGTCCTTCCTGTCTCTTTACATAGACTACCACAGTGCACACACTAAATGACTTGGAACACTCGACATTTGGAGGCAGGACAGTGGAGCATGTTGGCGATCTACCGAACAGAGTTGCTGAACCTGAGGCCAATGGTGTCGTTGAATGGCAAACATGAGAGGCTAAACTGAAGGAATGAATAGCCAAGTTGGACGTTTGTCGGTTTCCTTAGATTTACCCATCTGCACCCAATGGAACCTCGGCAAATGGTAGCACTACCACCCATCACGACTTCCCCAAACTCAGTGCAACCATAGCCGTGTAACATAGAAGACCGTAGACGTGGTGTTCATTGTGGGCAACATTTGGCGTTCTGGTGCGTCAGTGACTTCTGTGCATCAAGAAATTCCCTCAATTCGGTCATCAGGATTGCCTCTTTCGTCGCTTGCTAACATGCTCTCTGGCTTCGCTTACATCTGGTGATTCTGAACTGCTCCTAAATTGCTCTCAAAAGCCATTACATTATTGCACTGGAGTGGCACTTGAAACCTCTGTGGAGGATGCCTGGCGTTGCGCGCGGAGGGGAAGTGGATGTGGAGGGTGATGCTGATGACTTGCCCTGTTGCATGAGTACTACGCTTCTCAGTTGAAAGGAAGCCTCACTCATAGTGTCTATGCGTTGCTCCTCCAGCGACATCTGCCCTGCTCTCGTGGCTAGATGCACGCATGGAAACGCCTTCACTCCCACCACCCACACTCAGTGAACTATGTGTTTGCCAACTTCGTTGGAGTTTGGTCGTCGTTGACAATCATCTTGGTGGTTGGCACCGCTTCCTGACCAAACAAACCACTTGATCGTCTATTGTGCAGTCTGGCGCCCTGCTCGCGATTTGTCTACTCTTGACACCCTCCAACTCCTCATTGTCACTACCGTTTTGTGCTTTCTTTGCAATGTGATTGGCATTTCTCACTGCTGTTGTGCTTTAGTTACCGAGATGGTGGTGAATTGACTTGCTTCAACCCACAATGCTGAACCTGATGCGTTGGGGTGTAAGTGGAGTTTGGATGGAGAGTTCATTTGCAACGAAGAGGAAGGCAAGTTGTGCTTACACCTACCACTATGTGGGAGGACTGTGGTTAAGAAGATGCGGTTGCTGTGAATGTGGTGTGTCATGGGGGGGGGGGGGGGGGGGGGGGGGGGGGATTATGTAGGTGGCAGGAATGTGACGATGTGGCTCGCTGATGCTCACCTTCTATCCCCAGAGTCAATGAATGGTCCATTTTTGTGTTGTGTTTAATAAATAAAAAACGCCAGAAAGGGTCACTGAGCCGGTCATTTAAGCCGAAAACGGTGACCCAGTGGTTGGAATAATTGTCAGGATCCGATGAAGCCACACCTCCAATGACCTCAATAAGATCCTGACGAGTTTACCTTAGGTACAACGCGTCGTCCGAGGTAAGCAAATCAAACTCTGTCAATATTCGAATGGTGATCAAACACCAGAAATAAATTTAATTCACTATTTAAACCAAAAGCCCTTCCAGTGTAGCCCATGTCTTTCACTCCATCCCATCCGTTTGTGACACGACGCGTGACACATTGATGCCAGGCTTTGGTTTGCTGTCGTATATATGGGAATCTGAGCACCTCACAAGTGTCATATTCGTGAGAGTTAATGTTGACGAATTGTTTGGAATGTGAAATTTTGGGTAATTGCGTGCTTACCAGAACGACTTCCACAAATGCTGCACAACCCTTCTTCTTAAGTTCTCTTCCTACCAAATACACAACCATGTCATGTTGGAGAGATCTGTGCAGTGGAGATGAGCCTTCCACAGATCCAGTGGTTGTGGCAACTCATCCTGACTGCACATGCTGACTCCCCGGACACGCTGCACTCTCGTGTCGTCGACGAAGACCAGATTTCGCTCCGTCGAAGCGAGTATCGACCACGATTCACTGGAGAAAACTTCGGTGTGCACCGACGCACACCTCCCTATCGCTGCAATTCCTCCCGAAGAGCCTTCTACGCCACGGTTAATTTTGCTGTCAAATTTTACACTTCATGATCATTTGACGTTTCGTAGTAAAGTAATTCCATCCGTTTGCGTAGTTTATGTGTCCAATTTTAGGATGGCGACTCTTTCTTTAGTTGGTTCACAATGGAAGCCAGTGTGCTTTGAACTCGGATGGGCTCCAGACCTATAGCGACCGTCATGCCAAAAAAATAAAATGTGCCTAGTAGAAGTAGGTGGACAGATTGTTTCGTTCCTCGAAGACACAGAATTGCATCTTCACCTCACTCCTCCACAGGCTACCCTTCATACTTGGCCTCTCGTCGCCGTTTCCTCCTCAGGTCCTCACGACAGTCCAAGAGGTAGGGTGACGTTTTGAAAGTCAGTCCCTCCCTTTCAAGAGGTGAGAGGCGTATGATGAATCCAAATCTACCTACGAGTTTGACTTGCGCTGTAGCTTTGGTTCTTCGATGTCTGGGTTCTCTTTGATTGTGTTGAAATTAATTGTTGAGCTGAGGGCAGAGACACTTTTCTACTCCATCTTCTTCGTCATAACTCGAGGAGTGAACCATTCACTGAGTACCATCTTGTAGTGCTAATTGTGACGAAGCTAAGCGAAAACGACAGTTTTGCATTGTTAGCAATGTTAACTACGCAACATAACAGAGGTGGTTGTGCTCTAAAATGAGCATTTATGATCAGGCTATTGATGGATGCAATGATGAATGCAACTTGCTTAGTGAGGAGGAGGAAGAGGAAGCAGAGACGAAGGTGGGAGGCGCAAACGGAGATGGAGGCGAGAATTCCGAGTTCACTACTATGGCAGATGATTCAGTTGAAAACAAAGAGACACCTCACCACGAATCACGTGGTGGAGTGTGGAGGGAGCCTTCAAACTACTCTGTTGCCTCCACATCATCTGTCGCCTACCCGCTCCTAAGTGGTGGAGAGCACTCGGCAACGAGGTCTAAATTCCAATCCAACCGTGTCGAAGGAGTGTCCGAGGATACTCATGACCCAACAGGCCATCACCTTGTGAGATCTATTCAATGGGATTCAGTTGGTATCTTGACTGCTTTTTGTAATCCATGATGTTGTAATGCAACGTAATGTAATGAGGGTAGCACTGGTAGCCTTGGGCACTTACGGACCAGAGATAGAAAACATGCGCATGCTAGTCGTCATAAATTACACCACGAAAGTTGTCAGGGCAAGACGTCCGATGGCTAAGGTCCACGCAACGGTAACTTCTGGGTGCCTCATTTGGAAGATCTATCAACGCGGCGCCTACGAACCTATGCACAGCAGTCCAGGCCCTGACTTTGATTGTCCATTCGGTATGGAAGAAGCAGTAAGTTTAGGATTTCGCAGACACGTTCAGCACTCGGTCCCCTACAAAGCAATAGGCAGACAGAGGGAATAAATTGCACCTTACTCTGACTTATCAAGGCCAGTCGATGGAGTTGAATCTATGTCTACAGAGTTGTTTCCTTGCGTGTAGAAACAAAATCCATGCAACCAACTGCGTTTCAATGCTTCAAATCGCAATTGAGAGTGACAGCTCCCACTTACCCAGTCGTCAAACCTGACTAACTTTTACCCTTTGGAAACAGCAACAAGACATCTCCTTAACCACATCAGCCAGGCGTACATCAGTGATAAAAGTGATACAATATTTGCTAGCGAAACCTTAAAATTATGTAGCTGATAATTAGCCTTGCTCCACAAAAGATGGGTGCTGCTCCTCTGGTGGTCATAACGAAGGTTCAAGGATAAAGTAAGTTGCGCTAATTTTGACGCCAATCCGTGTAGCTTTGACATTTCCTTGATGCGGGTGTCTGGCACACAGAACAGTCGAAGCTTCTTGTACGATACCTCTGTTGCAAAGTGCGGTAGCATTGAAAGGTCTGCTATGACGTTTGAAATGACCACAACATCAGTCAACAATCATGTTTCGACGTGACACCACAAATCCTGCTGCGCACACAAATGCCTCGAACAGATTCCAAGCAGTCGTTGATAGGGTGAGTTTGGCAAACTTGAAGACTGTAATGGTGGACTGAAGGCAGCATCTGCCTCCTCCTTTCTCACTCCCTATTTTGGAGAGCCAAACGTTCCATGTGCCAGCAGTGCGCCGTGAGGTGAGTTGTCATGCCTCATGCAATCGTGCGAAAAAGTGGCATTCTCTTATCCGATTTCATCCGTTCTGAATGTGTATTGAGAAGGAAAAAGAATTTTAGTTGTACTTCCTCAGGTGACTTAGGAACACATCAAATACAAAGCAACTTCATTTCGATGGTCTAGAGTACGCATTTTAGAGGAATGAGGTGGCCAGACGAACACAAAGACCATTTCTTACCAAGAGTCGATCAAAGGGAAACCAACAATGCATGAAACAGTCTTATAAACCACACCTAGCCTTAGCTCCTACCACGCTTTCTCCTCAAATGCTAAGGGAAATCAAAAGATTGAAGACGCCAATCGGTCTGCCAGTGGGACGATACGATCCTCTATCTGTTTCAGCAAAATTTATCATTTCTTGATTGTAAGCTCCACTACTACACCTCTAACTTGGACGCGAATTTGGTAACAACAATGTGAAAAGGCCCACACCTCCACATTTACACGAACACATTATTCAGCTCATGCACCCAGATTTCTGATGCCCAAACCACATCAAAGAAGGGACACAATCTACTTTAGTTTGTTATTATGAAAGTGAGTTATTAACGAGAAAAGGCGTTGATGAGGAGGCCAGTGAAAGAGACACACATGGCCACACCGAGGATGATGAAGTTGCGCTTGCCCTGTTGGTCAAGAGAGGGAGAGAGAAAGGACAGTGAGATGCGAGTGCAAGAATTTGTGCCATTTAAAGGTAGACGGGATGAAGCGGCAAACAAACCTTGATTTCCTTGAAAACGATCACACCTAGGAGTGTAGCGATGACGGGAGGACACGTACACATAATGGGATATGTGATGGGTTCACCCAGAGCAGCATTAGCAACAAACCAAGAAGACTGCGCCACACCAAAGAGAATACCGCTGAGGATAGACGGCAAAATGGCCCGCTTCGAGGGGAACCACGGTTGGTTGCCCTTCATCACAGCGTACAACACGAATATGATTGTCGACGCCAACCAAATGCCAACGAAGTTGGCAAAGACGTAGTCCAGACCCGCCTGACTAGCACCCTCCACCATGCTCTGAATGTAGATGGTGGGCACGAAGGTGTTGCCGTAGAAGGAGCCAGCCAGGATTGCCAGGAAGATGCCACTACACACATGCATCATTGACGTCTTCACTTAACATCCAACATCCAACATCCATCCAAGTGGATACAAGTGGCAACATTAAATGAACTCACAGGGCACGACGAACACCGGAGGGAAGATGACTCATCGGACCACAAACCCACGGACCACATTTGTGTCCAGCCTCAACGTCCTCATCCGAGTCGTCATTCATTTTCTTGCCCGACCCTCCATCCTCCGACGGCTTGATCATCGCGTACAGTGCAATGCTAAACAATCTTGGTGAGACATTTCTGTGCCACCAACCTTACAACAGCGATCGCAACACCAACGTAGTTCATTGCGGGTTTGGAGGGAATCTTGGGTGGAATGCCAAACACACCAAATCTACAATTGCAGGCAACAATGTTAGTGCATTTGTAGACACACGTTGATGCCCGACGAGGTGTGCGTCGTGACTCACCGACTGGTTGTGAATCCGAAGAGCATATTGGCGACTGCCCAAACCATAGTGCCGAGACCCAGACCAATCGCTTCGATGATAGCCACAGTGAGGGAGTTTCCTGCACAAATCACAATGACACATTACAAATGTGACGATGTGAAGAGACGAAGTTACCTGTTGCCCAGAGGGCTCCACCCACCATGGCGAGTGGGTGGAACTCGGGAACTCGGTGTAGTGTTCCCACTATTAACTGGACAATCACACCCACGATTAGTATTCCAGCGCTCGTAAGCCACTGAAAGACCAGACCTGTGGAGGACAATGAGAGACAACACCACACCCACCATCACCCATGTTGAACTTCTTCACGGGAATGAGATTGGTGCCGAAGCAGATGGCACACACCACAATGGCCACCCAACCTGCCGTGGGTGTGTTCAGCTTCGCGAAGAAATCACCACTCGCACCATCCTCCATGCTCACCTACACACAACAGGCAGTGAAGTCAAGTCCACCGAGATGGAGGCAGACCTACCACAAACCTCCCCGCAGCCGCAATACGATGACGGAGGGTCTAACTCTGCTCCTTATATAGTCGAGCTGACGGCGATTTGTCACGCTTAGGGGTCACATTAGGTGACACGGGTTAATCGGCGGATGATCCTCATTTGACGCAACCATGCCACCTTGTTAGGTCGTTTGCTAATGTGCTCCCCGTTTCCGCTGCTAACTAGTAATTTTGGACTTCCACAAAATTACCATCGAATCTCATCATTGCACCGAAGTCGTATTTAAAACCTCTGTCAAGAATGGTTAGCTTTGCAAACTCCATCACATGACTGAGCCGTCTGCGAATGTGGATGTGGAGAGTGACCTGGTGTAGTGCGTGCGATTTGTCTGCTCTTGATCCCTCAATCCCTAAATTTGCAATTAACTCCCTCTTTGAAATAAGCTATGAACTCGAACACAAAGGCTTTTCCGTGGAAGAAACCAGCCAGAATTGAGAAGAGGATGTCACTGCAGAGATGTAACACGGACATCTTGAGTCAACATTGACTCCAGGTAAGAAGAAGAAAGTACAACAAATCATTAAAGGGACTACGTTTGAGCGGATCACAAACCACTCCACTGCAATATTATAGTGGTTTTGGTGGGCATTTTGGGACCAGCACATTCACTAACTAGCAGCCGAGACAGGAGAATATTTATTTTGCAATTGAAAGAGAATGGCATATCTGTGTTAATTGGGAACCCTGATGACCGAATTGAGGGAACTTCCTGTTACACAAAAGTCATTGATACACCAGAAGACAAAATGATGCCCAAAATGAAATCCAATTCCGCGATTTCCTACAGTGAACTCCCCGCTGCTTATAAGTTGAGCCGCATAAGGGTTATGGCACGATAAAACATCCACCCAAGCTGCTATGGGTGCATTCAGGTTAAGGAAATCGGGATAAGTGACAGCGCTACCTCTGCAGAGGATCCTTCGGGTGCTGATGGGTTAGTCTAAGGAAATCGACAAACGTCCAACTCGGCTATTCATTCCTTCAGATAAGCCTCTCCTGTTTGGCATTCAACGACATCATTGGCCTCGGGTTCAGCAACTCTGTTCGGTAGATCGACAATGTGCTCCACCGTCCTGCCTCCCATTATCGAGTGTTCTAAGTCATTTAGTGTGTACACTGTGGTAATCTTCGTAAAAAGACAGGAAGAACATCGAGGCAAGGCTCAGAAGTTCCCTCTGCTTTCTTTCGGAGTTTGTACTCACAACTTGTCCAAACCAACTGTTCGCCTGCCTCATTCACCCTCGTGGAGGGGTAAGTTGATCCTTCTGCGACGACGACGTCTCTCACCACTACTGCCTGCCTTTAAATGAAGCGGTCTCTTCGAAGGTGCCACACCACCCTCTCCCCAATTACACCCTCACATTCACCACACCTCAAGACAGGTCACGACGAAGTGAGTCTCATCCAGTGCGCAGTGATGGCTGGTCACTTCGTGAAGGCTCACTTCCAATGTGGTTGAGGGCATGGATTTGGACCAGGAGTCACTCGTGCGACTAAAGCTCGCACAACGGCGTGACTTGTGGTCCAAATGCAAGAATGGCAACTCATTTGAAGTGGACTTCAGTAGTGTGACCAGCCATCACCTTGAATGAGGTGAGACTCACTTCATCATGATCTGTCTTGAGGTGCATTCAATGTGAGGGTATAAATAGGGCCTTGACGGTGTGAATGCTGGCTTCTCTCCTGTAACCTCTCGAGAGTAACAAGGCTTGATGCCTTTCTAATGTAGATAAAACAGGAGCGGAGCGATATGATGCGCGCGCACTGGTTGTGCGATTAAACGCATTCACTTGACTGACCTCGATGACTCTGCGATTGGCGTGTCGGCCAATTTGTCAAGGAAGATTGGAAGGAAGCCTCACCGGTGCACATGCATTTGCCTTGCGTGTGAAGAGAGAGCGAGGGTGGACACATTCAAGAGTGGATTGCTCAGACCACGAATGGAGAATTTCTCTCAAGGAAGGAAACGACATGTTCTACGAACGAAGTTACCACATGCCCAGATAGCCACACCAACCATAGCGGGAGAGTGAATCTGCGCAATTCTCTACAATGTTTTACTATCGGTTGAATAACCACACCGACGATTTATATTCGCCGTACAAATGAGCTACGAAGGAAGTGGTCTGTTGACGATCGATCGTTTCAAAATCGTCGATGCAACGATGCACGTCGGCACGTGGATGTGCATAATGTCCACCATGCGCAGAGGCACGAGAGGTGGGAGAAGAAGGAAGGCCTTTGAAGACCACCTGCTTCGGCACCAGTCTCATTCCCGCGAGGAGGTTCAACATGGGAGTCTGTAGGTGTGGCTTTTGGTGGCTTATGTGAACAAGCATACTAATCGTGGGTGCAATCGTTCAGCTAGTCGTGGAAAAGTGCATCAAGGATGCTAGTTCTACCCTCTCGTCATGGTGGGTGGAGCCATCTAGGCTTCAGATAACTTCGTTTCTTGAGGATGTCAAAAGTGTAACGTGTCGTACGCTGTGATGAAGCGCAACCAACCCTGGTCCCTCTCGAAGCACACCGTTTTGCCATCTCTGCTCAGAGGCACTTTGTGGGGTCTGGCGCGGTCGTCGTGGTTCGTTGCTATGTGTGTTACTTTTATCGGCATCCTGCTCAACGCTTTCTCCGTGCAATGCAATTTACCTTCCATTGTAATAAAAATATTTAGAAATCTGAGCGGTTGTGATGAGGAATTTGACAGAATGGAAGCTTGGGTGTTGGTAGATCTCGGAGTGAGGATTCGTTTGTTGTAGAGAGAAGGAGGTAACGGTGGTCGTGGTCATCTTAAATGGGTCATGAACAGATAAGAATTTTGACACGTAGGTGTGAGACCGTGGATAAAAAAACTCAAACTTTATTGTTTTCTCAAAATATTTTCCGCGTTTTTTACAAAGTGCGGTTCGTCCTATTTTGCCTACATCATCGCCAAACTCACACCGCAAAAATACGCACCCATGCACCGTAGGAAAGAAGTCACTTCGTGTTTCATGCTTTCCTGAAAGCCAAACTATTGCAGGTAGTATTTGTTTACTTAGAGGAATGCGACTCGCTTCCAATATACAGTCAGCACATTTGCTAGCAGCACAACATGCACGTGAGGCGTCCATTTTCGTGTCTGAGGTCACACCTCAACCGAGAGTGACATGTCGCCCTCATGGGGGTGGTGGCAGTTGGTTGCAGTGAATCATGCAAGACAAAGAGTTTTGGTCCACTAAAATGGGTGTGGAATGTGTTGCCTTAGTGTTGAGAGGTCACGTTAGAATTTGGCTTTAGTACCAATGTCATCTTAGGTCGCATTAGCACACCATCACCATCTGGTCTGTGGTGATGGATTTGGCCTCTGGGATTCCCCCCAACAGACGTGCTGAGGGAGGTAGATACCACGAAAATAGCCCAAATTTATGGTAAAATGTGGGATCCAAACTTGGTCAACTCTGGAAGATTAATGGCAAGAATAGCGAGACTGATTAATTAACCCTCATTTATGTGCTAGTTAACAGAGCACACGAATGCACCCGTTTTGTTACTTGCAATTAACTAGGCTGTATACATCGGTAAGGAGGATGATAGACATGGCTTTGCAACTGGTAAAAAGTGAAGTAAGGAACATGGATTTTGGAGGTGATTGCTCACGCTTTATGGAAAACAGACCTTTGACGCCATGGTGACAAGAGTGAGAGGAAGACGGACGAAACGACGATGATTCCATGCGGGTGAGACGGTTTAAATGCGAATATTGGCCTCATCAAGTTGCATTACAAGTTGGGCTTCCTGAAGGAGGGTCACACTCAGTCTAGACGGTGCAACAAAGGTCAAGTCTCCAGCTTACAATGGTCTCCTCGGCAAGCTCTTGTCTACGAAGGTAAATTAAATCTACGATTTGCTTACGGTTACCCTTAATCCCATTATCCCATTTTGTAAGTTAATGCAACATTCACCAGAGATGGTGTTGTTATGTTTGTTTATCATAAAATCCGGTTACCTGACTCAGGAGTTTGCCTTCTTGTCAGTGCTGGTTAAGACGAGTCATCGGACTGGTGAGTGAGTTCATCCTGAGCCTACCCTTCTCCTTACTGGGGTAACAGTGAAGAGACACGCGTTGATGTGTTGTTGTAGAGGTGGGAGGTGTGGGTGGAGCTCTCGGACACGGTGTGCACATCGGCTGAGTGAGTGCTCGACCCTCCACTGCACGAGGTCTGCCACGTTGCGGTGTGGCTGGTTCATGGAGTCAACGATAATCGTGGACGCCTTTGGCGAAGCTTCGTGCACAGAGTCAATGCCGTCTTCCCTCATCCACCATCCTCACGGTGCATCCCTCCCAAGCCACCGACACCCACCTCACCTTCAATTGCACCGACTACTTCACCACCATCAACCGACACTTCAAATCTCTTCACATTCAAACGAAGTTCTGCCATTCTCCTGCCACAATTTGCCAATTCTGTGCCCGTTTCGAAGACATTCTGTTGCGTTCCACTAACCTTTTAAGAATACCTTTTATCCCCAACTTTCGTGCCTTCATCTATTTGTTCAAATGACTGATCTCTGCTTTTGCCACACACAAGCAGTGTAGTGCGCGAGTCGGAGTCAGAGGAAGCAAACTGAATTGCATTTCTTGCAAGCAAAGCATCCTCGTGTCAGCTGGAATAGTTCAGCCTCTGACTCAAAGTCAAAGCACATTTAATGTGTAGACTACGAAGTATTTCATGGGTGTTGCCTTTGCTTTTGTGGATCAAGGCTAATTGTCAGCTACATAGTTTCAAGATTTCGCCAGCAAACATTGTACCACTTTCAGCGCTGATGTTTGCCTGGCTGATATGGTTAAGGAGATGCCTTGTTGCTGTTTCCAAAGGGTAAAATTTAGTCAGGTTTGACGACTAGGTAAGTGGGAGCTGTCACTCTCAATTGCAGCTTATCATCAACAAGGCGGCAAAACAGCACCCGTCAATTGGGTGGGTGGGAAAAGCGCAACCACCACAGGAATGGACTCGCTTTCCCATTCCAAATTCTCCGACTTTGTGAAGGCACACTATGGGCAGGCATGTGGTGCGTCCTCCACTCACAACGACGCAATGCCTCAACTGATTAGCGTGTTCCCTTCCATGAAACCTAAAAGTTACCAGGAGACGGACAACTAAATCCTTTTTGTCCGTGTCCTTAGTCATTTCGGAGACATCTATTAGTGTGGCTACTTTTCAAATATACCTGTGCGCAACCACTCAATTTCTATCTTAGCTGAAGTGACTTGGAGGAGCACATCTGTTTTTAGTTGCAGGGACTCAGCGAACACCGACGCACCTCTCATCGATTCAAGGATTTGGTAGCATTTCGTCTGGAGTGTATGTGTGTGCATGTGTGTGTGTGTGTGCATTGTGGAAAAAAATCCACCTCATGGGTGGACACGATGCCGACGCAGCGTAGGTGATACCAGTAGTTGCATTGGTCGTAGGCTACTCAAACCGACAGTGCTGCCACGATGAGATCGTCTGCAGTCGCTAGGACCTACGCGAAAATCCTTCCGTTCTTCCTCCTTATTCACCTCCTCAACCGCATTTTCCCCTCCATCGTCTATTCGTCATGAAAGTTCGCTGCAGTCGTCGCGAAATTCATCCTCTCATCCTACCACCGCTTCTGCACACTCGTCAGTTCGATGAGAGTATAGATGTGCGGCGGACCTCAGCAGCCGCGGTCAGATGCAACAGCATCAGAGCCAATGAGGAGAAGCTGGTGTGTTTCAATAACTCGCCACTCGTTACCCTTCAAATCAACACGGAGATGAGTGCTTCAGTCTAGGACTCTACTTTCATACACAACGTCAAAACAAAACAACACTCAACGTGTAAGGGATTCGTTGAATGCAATCAAGGGAGGACAAATAAGAGACAAGAAAGCAAATGACATCCACCAACGGGAAATAGCAGTCACTACACTAACTGAATCCCGATGGATAGGCTTCACAAGGTGATGGTCTGTTGGGTCGTGCGTATCCTCGGAGTCTCTTTTGATACGCTGGATTGGAATTCAGAGCTCGGTGCTGGGTGCTCTTCACCAGATGTGGAGGCAACAGAGTAGTTGGAAGGCTCCCTCCACACTCCACCACGTGATTCGTGGTGAGGTGTCTCCTTGTTTTCAACTGAATCATCTGCCATAGTAGTGAACTCGGAATTCTCGATTCCATCTCCGTTTGCGCCTCCCACCTTCGTCTCTGCTTCCTCTTCCTCTTCCTCACTGAGTAAGCTGCATTCATCATTACATCCATCAATAGCTTGATCATAACTGCTCATTTTAGAGCACAACCACCTCTGTTATGTTGCGTAGTTAACATTGCTAACAATGCAAAACTGTCGTTTTCGCTTAGCTTCGCCACAATTAGCACTACAAGATGGTACTCAGTGAATGGTTCACTCCTCGAGTTATGACGAAGAAGATGGAGTAGAAAGGTGTCTGCTTTTAGCTCAATAAATAATTTCTACGCAATCAAAGAGCACTCAGACGTCGAAGAACCAAAGCCACAGCGCAAGTCAAACTCGTGGGTAGATTTGGATTCATCATACGCCTCTCACCTCGTGAAAGGGAGGGACTGACTTTCAAAACGTCACCCTACCTCTTGGACTGTCGTGAGGACCTGAGGAGGAAACGGCGACGAGAGGCCAAGTATGAAGGTAGCCTGTGGAGGAGTGAGGTGAAGATGCATTTCTGTGTCTTCGAGGAACGAAACAATCTATCCGCCCACTTCCACTAGGTATTTTTACCTTTTTGGCATGACGGTCGCCATAGGACTCGAGCCCATCCGAATTCAAAACACACTTGCTTTTATTGTGAAATAACTGAAGAGTCGCCATGTTAAAATTGGTCACAAAAACTATGCGAATGAAAAAATAACTCCACTGTGAAACGTCAAATGATCATGAAGTGTAAAATTTGACAGCAAAATTAACCGTGGCGTAGAAGGCTCCTTGGGAGGAATCGCAGCGTCAGGAAGGTGTGCGTCGGTGCACACCGAGGTCTTCTCCAGTGAATCGTGGCAGACACTCGCTTCGACGGAGCGAAAGCTGGTCTTCGTCGAAGACACGAGAGTGCAGCGTGTCCGGGGAGTCAGCATGTGCAGTCAGGATGAGTTGCCACAACCACTGGATCTGTGGAAGGCTCATCTCCACTGCACAGATCTCCCCAACATGACATGGTTACGTATTTGGTGGGAAGGAAACTAATGAAAAAGTGTTTTGCAGCATTTGTGATGAAGTGGGTGAGGGTAGGAAGAGGATGGACGGAAGGACGATAGCACCAGATGGGTGAGGCACAGCTGCTAGCTGAAGGCGTCACAACCGCGCCTTGTACATCCGTCTCAACACGGTTCCCCTCAGTCACTACGAGTGAGTCGACCATCCAAAAATTAGCATCCTTAATAATTCGTCAAAATTGAACCCTCCTAACATGACACGTGTGAGGTGCTCAGATTCCCCTATCTACTGCAGCTGATCAAAACTGACATCAACCTGTCTGGATGCACAGGATAATTTTTGGTTCAAAATGTGAAACAAATTTATTGGTGGAGTTTGATCACCATCCGAATAGTGGCAGAGTTTGATTTGTTTACCTCGGACGACGGATGCGTTGTACCTAAGGTGAACTCGTCAGGATCTTATTGAGGTCATTGGAGGTGTGGCTCCATCGAATCCTGACAATTAATTCCAATACTGGATCATTGCTTTCGGCTTAAAAAGACCGGCTCAGTGACCCTTTCTGGCGTTTTTTATTTATTAAACACAACATAAAAGTAGGCCATTCGTTGACTCTGGGGATGGAAGATGAGCATCTACGATCTAGATCGTCACACTTCTGCCACCTACATAATCCTCTCCCCACATGACACACCACATTCACAGCAACCGCATCTTCTTAACCACAGTCCTCCCACATAGTGGTAGGTGTAAGCACAACTTGCCTTCCTCTTCGTTGCAAATGAACTCTCCATCCAAACTCCTCTTACACCCCAACGCATCAGGTTCAGCATTGTGGGTTGAAGCAAGTCAATTCACCACCATCTCGGTAACTAAAGCACAACAGCAGTGAGAAATGCCAATCACATTGCAAAGAAAGCACAAAACGGTAGTGACAATGAGGAGTTGGAGGGTGTCAAGAGTAGACAAATCGGGAGCAGGGCGCCAGACTGCACAATAGACGATCAAGTGGTTTGTTTGGTCAGGAAGCGGTGCCAACCACCAAGATGATTGTCAACGACGACCAAACTCCAACGAAGTTGGCGTTTCCATGCGTGCATCTAGCCACGAGAGCAGGGCAGATGTCGCTGGAGGAGCAACGCATAGACACTATGAGTGAGGCTTCCTTTCAACTGAGAAGCGTAGTACTCATGCAACAGGGCAAGTCATCAGCATCACCCTCCACATCCACTTCCCCTCCGCGCGCAACGCCAAGCATCCTCCACAGAGGTTTCAAGTGCCACTCCAGTGCAATAATGTAATGGCTTTTGAGAGTAATTTAGGAGCAGTTCAGAATCACCAGATGTAAGCGAAACCAGAGAGCATGTTAGCAAGTGACGAAAGAGGTAATCCTGATGACCGAATTGAGGGAATTTCTTGATGCACAGAAGTCACTGACGCACCAGAACGCCAAATGTTGCCCACAATGAACACCACGTCTACGGTCTTCTATGTTACACGGCTATGGTTGCACTGAGTTTGGGGAAGTCGTGATGGGTGGTAGTGCTACCATTTGCAGAGGTTCCATTGGGTGCAGATGGGTAAATCTAAGGAAACCGACAAACGTCCAACTTGGCTATTCATTCCTTCAGTTTAGCCTCTCATGTTTGCCATTCAACGACACCATTGGCCTCAGGTTCAGCAACTCTGTTCGGTAGATCGCCAACATGCTCCACTGTCCTGCCTCCAAATGTCGAGTGTTCCAAGTCATTTAGTGTGTGCACTGTGGTAGTCTCCGTAAAGAGACAGGAAGGACATCGAGGCAAGGCCCAGAAGGTCCCTCTGCTTTCTTTCGGAGTTCGTACTTAATACTTGTCCAAACCAACCGTTCGCCTCTCTCATTCACCCTCGTGGAGGGGTAAGTTGATCCTTCTCTGACGACGACGTCTCTCACTAATACTGCCTGCCTCCAAATGAAGCGGTCTCTTCGAAGGTGCCACACCACCCTCTCCCCAATTACATCCTCACATTCACCACACCTCAAGACAGGTCACGACGAAGTGAATCTCATCTAGTGAAGGCTCGCTTCCAATGTGGTCGAGGGCATGGATTTGGACCAAGAGTCACTCGTGCGACTAAAGCTCGCACAACGGCGTGACTTGTGGTCCAAATGCAAGAATGGCAACTCATTTGAAGTGGACTTCAGTAGTGTGACCAGCCATCACCTTGAATGAGGCGAGATTCACTTCATCATGACCTGTCTTGAAGTGCATTCAATGTGAGGGTATAAATAGGGCCTTGACGGTGTGAATGCTCGCTTCCCTCCTGTAACCTCTTGGTGGTGGCGGTAGTTAAGATTACAGGCGTCGGGACTACAGGTAGAAGTGAAGAACAGCGACACAGAACGTGCCATGCAGGTTTGCAAGCAATAGAACTCATTTGGCTTGCCTGGTCTCTGCAAATGTTCTGGTCGTGCCAAGTAATGCTGAGGGAAAGCTTTACAGTCCAGACTTTCTCCTTTTCCTCTTCCACCACATTTATTGCCCGCTTCTTGTACGATACCTCTGTTGCAAAGTGCGGTAACATTAAAAGGTCTCCTATGATATTTGATGGGTTGGAATGGCCACAACATCAGTCAAACATCATGGCTCGACGTGAAACTACGAAACCTACTGCCAACTCCAAATTCAGACGTGTTTTCAGCCTTTTAATGAAACCGCACCTTCTTCATCCTACACCACGAACAAGTGACAAGCAGCCTTGGATTTGGTGGATTTGGCAAACCCGAAGACTGTGATGGTGCACTTGAAGCAGCATCTGCCTCCTCCTTTCTCGCTCCCCATTCCAGAGAGTGCATCGTCTCACGTGTCAGCGGTGCGGCGTGAGGTGAGGAGTCTTGCGTCATTCAATCGTGTAAGAATTTGGCATTCTATCAACCATATGAGTCGCATTTGCTCAGGCGACTTTCAGGAACACCTCACATACAAAGCAACTCCAATTCAATGGTCTAGATTACGCATTTTAGTGAGATGAGGTGGACAGAAGAATGCGAAGACCATTTCTTACCATTTCTACCACGCCTTCTCCTCAAATGGTAAGAGCAATCAAGAGATTGAAGGCTCCAATCGGTCTGCCAGTGGGACGATACGATCCTCTATCTGTTTCAGCAAAATTTATCATTTCTTGCTTGTAAGCTTCAATACTACACCTCTAACTTGGACGCGAATTTGGTAACAACAATGTGAAAAGGCCCACACCTCCACATTTACACGAACACATTCTTCAGCTTATGCACCCAGATTTCTGATGCCCAAACTACATCAAAGAAGAGAGACAATCTACTTCAGTATGTTATTATGAAGGCAAGTTATATTACCGAGACAAAGCGTTGATCAGGAGGCCGATGAATGAGACACACATGGCCACACCGAGGATGATGAAGTTGCGCCTGCCCTGTTGGTCAAGAGAGAGAGAGAAAAAGGACAGTGAGATGCGATTGCAAGAATCTGTGCCATTCAAAGGCAGACGGGAGGAAATGGAAAACGAACCTTGATTTCCTTGAAAACGGCTGGACATATGGTGACAACGGGAAATGTGATGGGTTCACCCAGGGTAGCATTAGCGATGAACCGCAATGACTGCGCCAGACCCCACAAAATGCAGAATGGTCTGCTTCGAGGGGAATCACAGTTGGTTGCGCTCTATCACAGCGTACAACACGAAGATGATTGTCGGCGCCAACCTAATGCCAACGATGTTGGCAAAGACGTAGTCCAAACCGGCTTGACTGGCACCCTCCACCATGCTCTCAATGTAGATGGTGGGCACGAAGGTGTTGTCAGCCAGGATTGCCAGGAAGATGCCACTACATAGATGCATCATTGACGTCTTCACTCAACATCCAACATCCGTCCAAGTGGATACAAATGGCACAAATGAACTCATTGGATCACAAACACACGGACCACATTTGTGCTCAGCTTCAACATCCTCTCCATCCTCCGACGGCTTGATCATCGTTTCTGTCCTGCAACCTCTTGCCGGTGACGGTAGCTAAGGCTATAGGCGTTGGGACTACAGGTAGAAGGGAAGAAAAGCGACACAGAACGTGCCATACAGGTTTGCAAGCAATCGCACCCATTTGGCTTGTCTCGATTCTGCAACTGTTCTGGTCGTGCCAAGGAATGCTGAGAGATGGCTTTACAGTCTTCCTCCACCACATTTATTGCCATCTGATTGCGTTTTGATGACTAGGAGAAAAGAACGGCGAATTGGGAAGTGGAAAATAGGCATGTTGCAAGCTTCATTGCTGCAATGTAAGCATCGAAGGCGCCGCAGCGGATATCGGCTCTTCCAGTCATACACTGAAAATGACAAGAAAAATATGTTTTGGAATGTCTGTGAAGCCTGTCACTGCAAGCTGTCGATTGTGCAAACGAGAGGTGAATGTGAATGGAGGAATGATGGCAGAGTTGATCAGTGACATCGCAACACATTTCAGGCCATCTGGTCTATCCAGTTACCTCGCGCCTCCGTGTTCAGGATAATCCTAAACGCGTGCTGATGGCGACCAAACCGTGTCACCTAATGTGACCCTTGCACGTGACAAATCGCCGTCAGCTCGACTATATAAGGAGCAGAGTTAGACCCTCCGTCATCGTATTGCGGCTGCGGGGAGGTTTGTGGTAGGTCTGCCTCCATCTCGGTGGACTTGACTTCACTGCCTGTTGTGTGTAGGTGAGCATGGAGGATGGTGCGAGTGGTGATTTCTTCGCGAAGCTGAACACACCCACGGCAGGTTGGGTGGCCATTGTGGTGTGTGCCATCTGCTTCGGCACCAATCTCATTCCCGTGAAGAAGTTCAACATGGGAGATGGTGGGTGTGGCGTTGTCTCTCATTGTCCTCCATAGGTCTGGGCTTTCAGTGGCTCATGTGTACTGGTATCTTAATCGTGGGTGTGATTGTCCAGTTAATAGTGGGAACACTACACCGAGTTCCCGAGTTCCACCCACTCGCCATGGTGGGTGGAGCCCTCTGGGCAACAGGTAACTTCGTCTCTTCACATCGTCACATGTCTAACGTGTCATTGTCTTGTGTGCAGGAAACTCCCTCACTGTAGTCATCATCGAAGCGATTGGACTGAGTCTCGGCATCCTCATTTGGTCGATCGCCAATATGCTCTTCGGATTCACAACCAGTCGGTGAGTCTCGACGCACATCTTGTTGGGCATCAACGTGTCTCCACAAATGCACTACCATTGTTGTCTGCAATTGTAGATTTGGTGTGTTTGGCATTCCACCCAAGATTCCCTCCAAACCCGCAATGAACTACGTCGGTGTTGCGATCGCTGTTGTAAGGTTGGTGGCACAGAAATGTCTCACCAAGATTGTTTAGCATTGCACTGTACGCGATGATCAAGCCGTCGGAGGATGGAGGGTCGGGCAAGAAAATGAATGACGACTCGGATGAGGACGTTGAGGCTGGACACAAATGTGGTCCGTGTGTTTGTGGTCCGATGAGTCACCTTCCCACCGGTGTTCGTCGTGCCCTGTGAGTTCATTTAATTTTGCCACTTGTATCCACTTGGATGGATGTTGGATGTTGGATGTTGAGTGAAGACGTCAATGATGCATGTGTGTAGTGGCATCTTCCTGGCAATCCTGGCTGGCTCCTTCTACGGCAACACCTTCGTGCCCACCATCTACATTCAGAGCATGGTGGAGGGTGCTAGTCAGGCGGGTTTGGACTACGTCTTTGCCAACTTCGTTGGCATTTGGTTGGCGTCGACAATCATATTCGTGTTGTACGCTGTGATGAAGGGCAACCAACCGTGGTTCCCCTCAAAGCAGGCCATTTTGCCATCCCTGCTGAGTGGCATTTTGTGGGGTCTGGCGCAGTCTTCTTGGTTCATCGCCAATGCTGCCCTGGGTGAACCCATCACATTTCCCGTCGTCACCACATGTCCAGCCGTCATTGCCACCCTCGTGGGTGTGATCATTTTCAAGGAAATCAAGGTTTGTTTGCTTTATCCTCCCGTCTGCCTTTGAATGGCACAAATTCTTGTAATCGCATCTCACTGTCCTTTCTCTCTCTCTCTTGACCAACAGGGCAAGCGCAACTTCATCATTTTGGGCGTGGCTATGTGTGTTACTTTTATCGGCATCCTAATCAACGCTTTCTCCCTCTAATGTAATTCATCTTTCGCTGTAAAATTAATAACTATCTGCACTTACATAAATAGAAGGAGATTGTCTTTCTTTGATGTGTTTCGTGTATCAGAAATCAAAGCGGTTGTGCTGAAGAATTTGACAGGGAGGAAGCTTGGGTGATGGTGGATCTCGGGGTGAGGAGTTGTTTGTTTATAGAGAAAGCGGTAACGGTGGTTGTGGTCATGTTAACTGGTCATCGTAGGCCTTTAAAAAAATATTTAAGCACGCATTGTGAGAGGTAGGTGTGCGTCAGTGGGGAGAAGACTCAAGTGCAGCCCACCTGACAATAAAGCTAAGATCTCAAAAACGAAGTCTGGTAGCTTATGAAGCTGTTCCATGCATTGCTGATCGTGTGTTGATCGACTCGTGGCCTTTGCATTCATCTGCGCACCTCACACCGCTCAAATGCACACTGCAGACTACTGAAATGAAGTCGCTTGGTGTTTGATGCTTTCTTGAAAGTCGGGGAACATTTGTTTACTTGAGGCGATGCGACTCAATTGCTTCTTTTTCACTACATAAACGAGACATAAAATCATTGGGGAGGAAGCCAAAGTAAGACTGCTTACCTCACGCCGCAACGCTGACACGTGGAACGATTGACTCTTTGGAATGGGTAGTGAGAAAGGAAAAGGCAGATGCTGCTTCAGGTCCACCAACACACGCGTCGGGTCTGCTAAATCCACCTTATCAGCGACTGTTTGGCATCTGTTCCAGGCATTTGTGTGCGCAGCAGGATTTGTGGTGTCACGTCAAAACTTGATGTTTGACTGATGTTGTGGTCATTTCAACCCATCAAATGTCATAGCACACCTTTCAATGTTACTGCACTTTGCAAAAGAGGTATCGTACAAGAAGCTTCGACGATTCTGTGTGCCAGACGCCCGCATCAAGGAAATGTCTTCCATAGAAGTCTGCGTTGTCAAAACTACACGGATTAGCGTCAAAATTAGCGTAACTTACTTTATCCTCGATCCTTCGCTATGACCACCAGAGGAGCAGCACCCATCTTGACCAAATCAGAGTCGAGGCTGAACTCCTTGCACCACCACAACAGGGTGTGGCCGGTGGACAAATACGGCTTAATGATAAGGAATTGCTAAGAACCATCCAAATCAACGTCTCTCGATGAAGCCTTGCCAACACGGAGACATCGGCCTTGGAAATCGCGTTTGCACAATCAACACTAATCCTCAGTGGAGGATTCGTGAGTAGACGAGCACCAGTAGTGGGAATGGGCTCATGGCAAGATGGTACGATGCTTGTTTCTAAATGGGAGCCTTCCTTACCTCCTAGGGTGACGTAGTTTCTGTTGATCCCGACTTACATGTCCGTTAATTATTCTGTACTCATCTACTTCCATATCTGCTCCCCTTCTCTCCCACCTTACAAAAAGATTTTCGTCAATCATCAGAGGCATCGAAGCCTTTCCAATTGCATCGCAGGTGTGGTTTCAGTAGACCTATGTAAGTGGCATTGAAGTTGAGGTGGAGATGTCGACTGGACATGGAGAAGACTTCTCTAGCAGTAGGACACTGGAATGGCTTAAAGCATTAACGTCTACTAATGTGGTGGTGGTTGCCAGCCCACCCTGCAGATGGTGGGCACTCGGAACACCTGATTATCACTTAGAATGCGCCAAACACGACTACAAGGATCCGAATACTGCAATCGCACAGCGGAACAACTTTTCACAGGCTATTCCCAAAGGCTAAAAACTGACTCACCAACTACATATTCAACGCTTTCTTAGGAACTACTTGAAAGTTAAATTTACACATGAACAAGGCCCTCACATGGTTGGTACCGTGATTGACAATTTATTCTGCGTCTCGTTCTTTAAAAAATGAATTGACACACCACCATCACCGCCACTCCACCAACATGACTGAATGTGAGGTACAGACAGACAGGCAGACAGATAGACAGACAGGCAAACTGAAAGGCGACACATGATAAAATTAGAGTTTCATCTCAAAGATACGCGCTGCTCGAGCCAGTGATCGCGACGAAAGCTGCACCGAAGTTGCCGACGATGACGAGGTGGACGCCACCGCTACTGAGTCGTCCTGAGACGCCGACTTCAATATAGCTGCTGCCGTTGCTTCCGACCGCTGCAAACGATCACCCGTTGTCAAATTGGTGCGCCTAACCAGACTCGACAGATTGGCGTGGATTCGCTGACGAATTGGGTCCTACAGAGTGTCACCCGACCTAGTCATACTCATCACACACACACACGGTTTGGACACTTCAATGGCACACGCGAATTCGTCCTCACCTCCATTAATTCCTGACCTAAGAGACGTGACGGTGAGTCCGCTCTGGTGGGCTGTCGAAGCCTCATGGACTGCGCTGCCTCTCGAGCTACTTTGAGGGCTTGAAGGTGACAGTGTGGAACGGGAGCGTTAGCGTCCCTCCATGGCGCGTCTTCTGAACAATTGGGCAGATATCTTCTCGGTGGTTGCAGAGAGATGGTTGCACTCTCCGATGCCGAATCATCGTCCAGCAGACCACCAACTCCTGTTGCTTCGTCGTATTCTGCGGACTGGGCGTCGGCTTCAGTTCCTCGTCTACAAGAGGCCTGAGGCAGACAAACAATAGTACTTACTCATCCGTGCTTCTGGTTGATATTGTGCGAGCGATGCAAGCATGAGTTTGGAGAGAGGTTAGTGTCTCAGCCTCCTCCTCAGAAATGATCAATCTCCGTTGGCTCGGCATTATGGTTGGGGTCTTCGACTTATCCATCAAATCGTGTCGGAAGCGCTGTAGGTAGTCCTCAACATCAGTACTTGATGCTGACCACGTGGAGGGACAATCGGTGCCGTCCTTTCGTAAAGTGGACTGCACATTTTTACCAATCACTTCACTTCCAGGTGTTTCACCAACATGTTTTCTTAGTAGGAGAGCACTGAGTGAAGCGGTTGTAGCCGTAGAGGATGAGGAAGCAGAGGCGGAAGCAATACTCGTTCGGTCGTCGTTATACACCTCCTTTCTCGGTGACTTAGAAACCGAGGCACGCGGTGCCGGAGGACGCTTCAACTCTGTGCATTTTTGATCCACCCTTTCTGGTTGTCTGACTGCCGACTCATTCCTTTCACCAACGTCTGCACGAAGAAGATAGACAAAAATAGTAGCTTAGTTAGAACCATGGTAGCTGAAGGCGGTACAAAGCAATTGTTGACTTACCATTATGAGGGAATTCGGGTTGAATTTGGCGATCACTTGCATTGTCCTCTTCTATTTCCTCGCACTCATCTATGCTGTCGCCTTCAAATAAATGCATCTCCGCTTCATCATCATCTTCGTCTAAAACCATTCCTTGGAAAACACCCATTGTTGGCCAAAGGACAACAAATTACCATCTGATGAATCCGATTTTGATGTAATGCTTGAAGCCGAGGAGGCGGTGCGTATCCTCGAGTTATTACCACCGGTTTCATGAAGGAAGAGGAAGTTGTCGGCGCTGCAGCTGTGCTGAGTGCGACAAGGAGAAAGAGGAGGCGCGTCCTGCTCTTGCTGATTTTGGGGTGGATCCGGGGGAACTGTGTGCATCTTGGATCCCTTACCAGGTCGATCCATGCGTCGAAATTCAACTGGAGCCGTCCCCAACTCGCGAGGCTCACTGGAAAGTTCTAGCAGTTTCTGCTTAAAACGAGCATTCTGAATGTCCAGTTCTTCCAGCCTTGACCTTTGCAAAGGGCAGCACAGTAAGCGGTTGCATGTTTCACATTTTCACAATTCAAAGTGTGTCAGCTCACTGAAGAGTGGTGAAGAGGGAAGACGTACTAACCACGGGTTGTACATGCTCCGCCTCGGTCGAGCCGATCAACTTATGCGAGGGGTTAGAAGGGGAGGTTTTTATTTCAGAAGACGGTGGAGAGACTGTAAGTGCGGGAAGAGGGTCGAAGTTGGACGATTTGCTGCGGTGAATGAGTGCTGCGTCAAGTGGTATTTCCTTTAAAGGCAAAAACCAAAGAAACTGTGAATTGACTGAAGAGGAACACCACTGTTCCAATTATAAAGTCGCATCATCAATCATGCAGAAATTTTATCAAGTCACAAACTGTAAATGCTCAATTATAGTGGCCAAATAATAGGTTTAAGGAAGAGGCACGTTGGGCGCTTTGTCTTGATGGAGACCTTAGGCAAGAGTGGGACACCAAAAAGCCCAAACCACTCCACCAATCTACTCCATCCTTCACAACAAGGTAGCGACCTCGACGTCAATTGCGAACATTAGTGGCTGTCACGATACTCAGCGTCCAATGTGATGACTTAAGAAATGCACCTGAAATTGCACAGCACTACCAGGATGTAGCAGAGCCTCTAAACGTGGACATAGTCTCCTGGCATGAGCGTTCTCTTCGTTCTCCGCCAGCGGATAAACACCCATGAGAACTTGGCCTCTGGATGTGCCTTGGTCGTCAAGAATCTCGTACCATCCACGCACGAATTCCAGTCCAACAATAGGCTTCTCCACTGCAGTGTTGGTGCTGGTGGTGGTGGTGGTAGTGGTGGATGAAGCACGAGGAAGGATGAGTGTAGAAAGCTGCATCGTCGCGGTGCCCACGTGTTGTGAACGTGTTTCACCTTGACTTCTTTCCCAAAAGTCCACCATAAACACCTAAATGTTGGATAATACCGTCTATCAAATTAAGCACTCATCCACTTACTTTGCTATTCTCCTGCTCCCCTTTCAACACCAAAATCGTTGCTGCAAACTCGCTAAACGCAAGACTCTCACCCCTCAGAATAAAGGGCTTTACATTACCTTTATAAATGGACTTAAGAGGGGCTCATTTCTGGGTAATGTCATGGATCCCTTGGGGGAGAATGTCAATGACCGAATGTCATTTTTCTGTAACAGAGAATAATGTTACTCAAACACGTGTTGGGAACACGTCTTCATCGGTGCCGAAACCGCCAAACAACAGGTACTTGGGAAGGATCAGCAGGAATAAAGGTGAGGTAAGTAAACAGCTTGACTTTGACTAGCCTACGTATGACATGTTACCGATATTGATGGCAACGAGGCAGTGTTGCTGGTTGTTTGTTAACTATAAAGTTGCATGAGAACACGACGATAAAATGACAACTTCAGCACATTTGCTAGCAGCAAAACATGGACGTGAGGCGTCCATTTTCGTGTCTGAGGTCACACCTCAACCGAGAGTGACATGTCGCCCTCATGGAGGTGGTGGCAGTTGGTTGCAGTGCCTCATGCAAGACAAAGAGTTTTGGTCCACTAAAATGGGTGTGGAATGTGTCTCCTTAGTGTTGAGAGGCCACGCTAGAATTTGCCTTTGGTACCAATGTCGTCTGAGGTCGCATTAGCACACCATCACCATCTGGTCTGTGGTGATGGATTTGGCCTCTGGGATTCCCCAACGAACGTACTAAGGGAGGTGGATACCACGAATATAGCCCAAGTTTATGGCAAAATGTGGAATCCAAAATTGGTCAACTCTGGAAGATTAATGGCAAGAATAGCAAGACTGATTAATTAACCCTCATTTATGTGCTAGTTAACAGAGCACACGAATGCACCCGTTTTGTTACTTGCAATTAACTAGGCTTTATACACCAGTAAGGAGGATAATAGGCATGGCTTTGCATGGATTTTGGAGGTAAATGCTCAAGCATTATGGAAAACAGACCTTCGACTCCATGGTGACAAGGGTGAGAGGAAGACGGACGAAACGACGATAATTCCACACGGGTGAGACACGGTTGCTAGCCAATGGCGTCACAACCACGCGTTGTGCACCCGTCTTCACACGATTTTCGTCAGTCACCACAAAGGTTGCAAAGGTCTCCACGCTTGAGCAATCGAGTCGTCTACAACCAAGTGAAAAGGACTGAGTGTGTAGAATAGCAGGTACCCTCATCGAGTACACGATTTGATCTTAGTGCTGGTGGATGTGCTGTGCTGACGAGTACCCGATGCTAGCGGCAGTGCAGTCAAACCGACGTCTTGGATGTCCACTGCACTGGAACTGATTACTAAGAACCAAGAGAGCTGTGACGATTAACGGCACTCCTAAGCTGCATTAGAGATTGAGCTTCCCGACCGAGTGTCAAAAAGGATTCCACTCTTACGTTACACCTAATGAGGGCGGTGCAACAGAGGCTAATTGTCTTTACGGCAACCGCTAACCTACTAGGTTTCACAAACCTTTATATTTATTTACAATGATGAAAATGGATGGAAATGGTAAGTTGTCCGTTAATTTTTGGACTGTCGCAATCTACTAACTCATTTTCAATCCCTAAAAGGGGCTTCCAGCAGTATTTCTTTCCTCATCTACTGTTTGAATGAAAATAGTCTTGGGAAAACAGATGCCTAGAAAGCAGTCAAACTAAGCTCACTGATTCACTGAACTTCGTGGTCAAAGCACTGCAAGTAGTCTTTCAAACCTCCACGTTTTACGGGCATCCTGACACGTTTGCTATGGCAGCCGATCAATACAATGGCTTCATGGCACCTTCCTCTATCATTGCACTCACGTGGCATCGGGTAGAAGCCTATTCGCACGTTCCAGATGCACGTAGGCTGGAAACGATTCCACTTTCGTGGGCGACACATCTGCAACCACGGTGTCGCACAAGGCGGACAAGCTTTTGCTGGCTTGAGCGGTGGGAAACCACAGGAGAGCACCGCGTTCTGCAATTGTTCCAGTTCGTGCGATTTCGAAGTCATGCATCAATTCTGCCTGCTAATGAAAGACCTCATCTTTCTTATTAGGCAAGCAAATAGTCAAAACTACACTTCTTATGGAACTCCTCATTCTAATTTTAGTGAGCAAAGTGAGTGAGTGAGTGAGTAGAAGGACATGGAGAAGATGCAGCGACTCCGCGATTTGTGCACAGAATTAGGGCTTGATTGACAGTTAATTTGTGGCCTTTTCATGGAGCCAACAATTACGTCCATGTTAACAAATTTATTCACACCAACGCAAAGGGGTCGTAGAAGGCTTGGCTTAACAATGACCCTGTTTCGGTTAAAACCAGGTCAACCGTGAACAAATCTGACAGCTGTGTTAATCCTCTGATTTGAAATTGGTGAAATATCTCAAATAATCGTGTTGGATATCTCCTGTTGAGAAACCGTTGTATTTAAACTTGGGTTGATGGAAGGTGTTCAAGTTTCATTTGCCAGTAGAGCAGCCATCGTTCTCGAAGAGAGGTTTTGCAGCAGGAATGAGCTGGCAAAGTACGGGTGAAACGCTTGTAACCTTCTGAATCGTTTCTACTCAAAGACATGTGTCAGACGACAGCTCCTCACCGAAGATGGATTTCACAGGAATGGGCCAATCAAACGTGAGTGAAGTATGCAATATGGATAAGGATTTCAATAAAATTGGGAGAGCGAGGGATTCTGTGTGTCAGGTAAAAAAAGAACTGGGCAATGGGGACTTCAGGCTAGCAAAGCATGCCACTTTGAGCCATTGGGTGTCGCCCCACAGAACGAGGCAAATGGTGGGGTGAAACAAACAGTTTGCCGTTCAGACGAACCAATGCATACTTCCACCTTTGCATAAATAATAATAATAGGGTTCTATAAAAAGCCAAAATTGGCCATTCTCACAGTTGCCCCATCAACCACCACATAATCAAACATCAAATGCTCCTTGATTAGCACAAAGTAGCCCAGTGAATCAAATGTAGAAACCCACCAAATGACCAAATCATTCATTCTTCAGGGGTTTGACGAGATAGTCTAGACAGACACACCCACCTTCGAGGTCAATGGGGCAGAAGTGCCAATGCTGAGTGCAATCCACTTGTCATTCAAGTTATCCACAGAAGGCTGAAACAGGGGATAGACAGGAAAGCGAGCATGACTTGACGTCACCTCCCACGACGTGTCATCGTGGAGGCGTGACCAGTGGAATGCTTCTGCAAGGTCCACCGACTTCTCATTTCCAAGGACCTCGAAGAGTGGCAGTTGTAAGAAGCCCAGAAAACGTGGAGCTGGAGCCCTAAAAGGCATCGATTTCGAGCAAACTCCATTCAGGTACAAAAGACTTTTAACTGCCTCAATAAAGTCCCTCCTCATTAGGTGAAAATGTGGTCTCCCAACCCAGGGATATGCTGTTACCCTATGCAAAGACTACGAAAGGCTTCTACTGGCCATTCACCTTTCGATAACTATCTTCTGATAAATGTGCTTTACTGAACACATTTGGGTAAACACACATAACATTGTGGAGTTTTGACTCCTGAGAGCAGAAACAACGGCATCAGCAAAAGTAAAGGGAACACTGACCCAACTGTGTCAAAAGCGCTGGCACGAGGGGACGAGTCCTTCTTTGGGAGCCATTTAGCCCAGATTTGCACTTCCAAAATCGCATTTTTTGATCTAGGTCCGATGGAAGGGCAGAACGTAAGGCTGTCCTGGAACTACAATGGATAGGACGAAGGCCTTTATAAGAAACAGGTGCAACTTGGAAACACCTCCAAGCCTTTTTGTCGTCAAATTAATATTGCCCACATTCCATAACTCTTCACGGTGACAATTACTCCCTACCTTGATAGATTTGGATAAAATTGATCTAAAATGTCTGAGGAAACGAAAAACTGCCGCATTGTTATCATTAAAGCTAAAGTAATGAGGCCAGATCACATTTTAGAAAATTTTCAGTGGCAATGACGATCCCGTTTTGAGGAAAGCGTGGACTACCATGATCCAGTGTGAAGAACTGAAACGACGGATATGAAAAAATATGAAACCCCTAAAATTTAAGCATTTCGCTCTGATGGATATGTTTCCACTAGGGTTGCTCTCAGCCTCACTTAAAAGAATATTTGAAACCACAAATTCCCTATTGACGATCCAAAGACCGGGCAATCAACTGTACAAAATCAAGCATATATACCATCACAACACCTCTATCACCATCGCCTGCCAACTCGTTAGAGCTTTGTGGGAGTGGATGGTTGTTGGAGATCTGAAAGTCGGAGTCCAACACAACACGTGCGAAGAAGCTGCCTTGAAGTCCACGTTCTTTGCAGGCTTCCAATTCTTCAGGATTTAGAAGCGACTCTTCTGTGGGCAGATGAGCCGCCGAGAAATGGAGAGCGAGCTGGCGTTTTTCATCATCTGCAGTATGGGCAGAGTGTTGTTATGTATTTATACATTCATTTAGTACCTACTTTATTGGAGTTAAGTCTTTAGATTTTTTTAATCGTAGTCTTTTTAATGCATTTTATGTTAAGGTTAAATATTTTTCTGTTGAAAATTTCATAAAATGCCAGCTGAACATTAGAAATCAAATTTGCTCTAGCCCTGAAGAAGCTAACTAGTTGATTTGAGTTTCAACTCACTCGTCACAGCATTCTTAGAGATCAAACAGATCCTTGAAACAGATTCGACGACCGGATCAAAGCCCAGAGAATGCAGAGATTGAAGAGCCAGCGGTGAAGCCTGTGAAATAACCTCTTCAAGAACCTTCCTTCGTGTCGACACTGCCCCAAAACTGGCGGACATTTCAAAGGCACCTGCCAAACGGTAAGAACGAATAGGTTCTGACAATCTAGACGGTGGTGAGGGCGTTCGAAGAAGCGTGATCCAGCGAGGTGTTAAAACACCTGAGAAAAGAAGATCACTTAGAGGCACTCGACAGCTGGCCAGTGGAGAGTAGTTACCAGCCAAACGCAATTTCATGTCACTTTCCATGTCGTAATCAGTGCCTGCTTTAAAAAAAAAACGCAATTGGGGGGTTAATTTATAAAAAAAAGTGTATTTGCATGTTTGAGCAGGTGACACTGCTTAGTGGTAGTAAAGATGGATAGCAAGAAGCAAAGTCTGCTGGTATCATACAAAAACTACTATAATTTCTAACCCCTAATGTTCTAATTTCAAAAATTTCGCTTTAGTACTTGTGTCTGAAGCGGTAGTAACTAACGTAAAATATCGGGAAATACAAACTCCTTATTAGATTGTTCAAGGAAGTAGCAAATATAATACATGAAGAGAGTACACGCACTCCAAAAGAAGGTGAGTTGATCTTCAGTGAGCTTTGCATCAGCTATGCTTTCCATCTCCCAGACATCCACTTGAATCACCAGACAGGGTCGTTTTACGCGTCCACAAAGCCATGCCTCTCTGTCAGCTATCTCAACTCGACCATAGGCTAGTGCCTCGGCGAGTGAAAAATTTGCGAAATTTTCTTTCCCTTCTGCTTTCTTACGAGGCAGTAGACACTGAAACAAAACGAGTTCATGCGAAGAAGACACCAAATAGAGGAACAAGTTCTAAAAAATGTATTTTTCGTTTCTTGTCGACCTTAGTTTATAGAGTAACCACTCAATGGTATGTGCGTAGATAGCTTTGAATATGGCATTTTTTATGCTGGAAAGTGATGAAGAATGATTCAAGTAGTAGCCAGTGCCTTTGTGTGACAGATAACATTTGTATGATCAGTCCTTACGCCAAAACGAGAGGAAAATATTGAAGAGCACACAAAAGAGCGAATGATGAGCACCCTATTACCACAGTCAGCCAATGGAGGTGACATAAAATCCTCATGATGCTGACTATACCGTAATTGCCTTGAGCACTGTGCGTTCCCATAGTGGCAATGATGTTAAATCCACGGCAAAAGCTTATCAATTCTCCTTCTTATTTGCTGGATTATGCACTAAGATATAGTGAGAACAAGCCATTACTCGTAGTTGACTGGACCAAAGTAGTAGCAAAAGGAGGATATTAAAAGCCCATTGGCTTTTAGTAATTTCCTTTATCCCGAAATTCAAATGCACTGGTGTCACAAATATGTGACATGTTCTTTACCAAATTATGGTTGAACCCGATCGTATTACAAACCAATGGAGGTAGTTTAAAACATTTAAATCGAAACGTAGTACCTTTGGCTAGGAAATACTTATTCTATTATAAATTTTGAATGGAGACTAAATTCTTAAAAAAAGTCAAAGACAATTAGTGCTCGACTTTCCCATAAGAACACAGTAGCAATTAAGAGAAAAGGTGAGAAATTATCCCATCAAAACTCACCTCGTCATGAGGAGACGTTGCGTAGGTCCACCCTAGTGGAAGCAGCACATCCAATCGCATCTTCAGTTCTTCCTGATTAGCATGAAACGTGGTAAGTGGTGTTTTAGACACCGTCGTAGCCAGGAGACGAGGTGGATTGGCATGACGTGAACATTTGAAGGGAAGGAGGAGGAGGCAATGCATTCGCAATTGGAGACGGACAGATCCACCAAGGTTGGAAGCAGCTGCCTCAAGACCTGACAAAGCGAGGAGATTCACGTGAAGATGAATGCCTGGACGCGCAGTAGAAGGGGCAAGATGGAGTGCTGCACGCGGATGGCAGAGGACACAATTGGTTCTACTTTCACCGCCATCATTAATAATTGTACCTGAAAAGTGCCGAATGGTGGTTTTGAGCCTAAAATAGAAGAGCGTTATCATCACATCAGTAGATTTCAATGATGGGGAATTTCCAAAAGTATTGACCTCCGTGAAGGCCAGCGACAAAGATGACGATCGTTTGAAAAACAGTTTGTTCTCCAATTTCATAATGCACCAAAGACGTGTTGGAAATTGAAATGCAATAAACCAATTCTTAATCTGCCTTAAAGTGGAACATTGCCTAGCCAACTTCAAGACAATGAAAAATAATTATTTATGATATGTTTTGTAAGAAGAGGTTTCCAGACAGGGTTTGTCAATACCATCAGCTTTCTAGATCTCCGCCGCATTTACACTGAGACTTGTATACCTTCTTACTTCTTCTGGAATGATTCAATTACCAGAATTGCTTGAGTCCGAACCCTTACCTGTATGCAATGTTGAGAAAGAGACGCGCAGAAAGCCTATTTGATGTGACATCGAAGAGTGACAACGCATGACGAGTAAGATCTCGACTCCACTCCGGTAAGAAGTCGTCCAATTTTTTCAAACCTTTGGTGGAAGAAGACGTCATAGGTGGTGGCATAAGATGATGCTCGAGAAGATCCCATGGAAGCACTCCACAAGCAACACATATCTCTCGAAGTTTTGGAGAATACAGACGTAACCACAGTTCGAAGGGGATTCCTCTCTCCGACGACTTCACTCCTAAAAGAATTGACAAAATCTGTAATTATCCATACGAGTAGTTTAATGAATTGGGTTTGAGTTTAAAAAGTGTAGTGCGGTTCGACCCTTACAATCCTCTTGTCTTTCTAAGGCCATGGACAGTGCTTTAGCAGCCTTGGGAACTAAAAGGATGCTTGATCAGGGTGTTGTTGTCTGCTATCCAAATTAAACACTTACTTTTTAGACAAACTATTAGTGTTTAAAAAGAAGCCAAACACATTAGCCTTATCAATGCAAAACGTTAGACACCTCGTCCCAGCCAGATGAGAAAAGCGAGACTGTCCAGACGGTTAACGCTGTCGAAGATATTCTTTTGACTGCTCGTCTCTACGATGAAGGTGTGAGAGTGAGATTCGTGCCAAGAATCGCCTTTCCATTCAACTTCAACTCCACAATTAACGTCCCTCGTTGGTTTCTCGTCATTTGAACTCCTCTGATACCTTTCAACATCTTTAGACAGAGGCGACTGGCGGATGTCTGTGGATTGAAGAAGTGGCTGTAGTGGACGAAGGGGACTGCGGAATGTTGTTGAATTTGCCTCTAAATTTAAAAGGCAAACCAAAGCTTGTAGTTTTCAGTAGATAGATAATCACGAATGGGGTTTAGGGTTTCTTACCGGTCATTTATTTTGATCATCTTTGGATTAAACACCTATTTAGAGTGGTGCTTTCAAAGCATTGATGTGTGAAATAAGAATCCCAACAATAAATTTGTAAGTCAATATTAAAAATGTCCCCCACTTGGAATAGTTGTGAATGTTTGAGCCGAAACATCAGCATTGCTGTCTGGCATCTTTCCTTAAATGGGCACCGTTGCTACCACACTTTTATTTCACATCCTAAGATCGATCCCACTACACGTCTCTCTCCCTTCCATTCTTCCTTTCCACGCTTCCTCACCTCCTCAGTACTTTATTGCCTCACTCCGTTTCTTCCATCTTCAAGCCCCGTATGTGGTCTTTTCACACGCTGCTTTCAAGGTATTATAAGGTCTCTCGTTAAGCAGTATTGCAAGCATAAAGTTTTTCTCCAAGTGCCTTTCAGTGGTGTCGATTCAGGTAGTTAGGTAGGTCTCAGTCATAATTGTTGTCCGACATTTCCTGTGTGAATATTACCATCTCTGCTCCACCACACACACACACACACACACAGGCAAAACATGGTCTCCAAGAGGTGAATTGTTGCCTGACACAGAAGTCAGAAGTAGGTCGTGAATAGATTGTTTGGTGTCAATCGGGAATGCGTTCATTAGTTCAACAAAGATGTAACAGAAAAGTTACTCCTCATCCCCATTTCAACCGCGTTTTCATCTGGCAATGCGTTCGGACGACCTTCTTCCTCACTTGATAAAGATATAAACCGATTGTCTAACAATTGCCCACTTTTATCAATAAGTGGAAGCCGATTTTGGTATCCTAATTGCGCATTAACATGGAACTAGTGACATCTAAATCACGAGGATTAGTAACAAAGTCTCTATAAACACGGCTTGTCAATATCATGGTCATTTGTCACACTTTCAGGATGCTACTTTATGCTATCGACACCAGTTGTGTGGAAAGCCTTTTCGACCTTGGTACTGAGTTAGAAATCTTGAGATATTCTAACTAGAGCCACATCTTCAGGTGCAGTAAAATCCAATTAGAAGACAAAGCACAGTTTATCATGCACGTAGATTGGCATACACAAACAATAGGATGCATCGATGAGTCCTTCAAAGTTGGAGGAATTCTTTGCAGCAAGCTATGCTGAAGACAACACCTGTTTGCTTGATCATCTACTACCTCTACTTCACAATAATAGTTGGATTTGCATTCCATTTTGGAGCACGTTTTTGAAATAATTAAGTAAATACTTTGCAACCTGACATTTTAGCCCATATGATTCAGAAAACACTTGGTTTTGTGAAGGGTAGAGGCGACCGATGGTGAAATATAAACCTAATAGCACTAATGCACAACATCGTAGCCAAAAACCGTAAAAGAATAGACGTATCTACCGAACAAGCTATTGCAAATGGTCTTTAGTAGATCCAGTCAGGGCTTAATAGCTCTTCCAATATGATTCGGGTCAAAAAATTATTAATAACCGCACTTTGAAAATCCTGCTTTCTGTTACTTGGTAATGTTTGCATAGCCAGAAGACTTACCACTAGGGATTGTGTACTGGATGAAACAGTCGCAATCGTTGAAGAGAAACATATCAACTCCTAACTCCTTCTGCAGACTCTCGGACAAACTTGGACGAAAGTCTGTCAGTGAGAACAGGCTGATATCCAGGGAGTGCTTAACTGGGCAAAGGGAAAAAATACAAGTCGTATTTATTAATCCATACTTGTTTCTTACTTATATTATTTTATGCATATTTGCATTGTAAACTATGAGGATAAGTTTTTAAATGCATTACTCACCAGAAATGCTAATCAGTTCATCAGAGCTTGATGCAGAATCATGGTCTTCGTTGCCATGCGACTGGCTTGAATAACAACAAGAGTCACGACCACCACTGATGATACTGGGCTCTTTCCATCGAATGAAATCAATGCATCGCCAATCAGTGCATCCCGCTACTGCCGTCTCTCGATCCACTTCAAGTAAGACGGAAATTTGATTGGATGTCCCGGCTGAAAATCGGGTTCGCAATTGACCACAAACCTGACCCGTTGAAGGCGAAGTTACTTGAAGCCAGGCCTCCTCTTGAAGAAGGGGAACCTAGAGTAGGCAAAATTCGACAAAAGGCGATTAATTTACAGCCTTTATGAGGTTCAAAATATCCACTTAGAATGATGTCTTTAGCATAAAAAGAAGAGTAGAAATGTCTTAAATGAACGAATCTTCTCATGGCATCCAAACATCCGGATTTCAAATTGGGAGAAAATAGTACGGTGACGAGGACGATGCCCAACTATACACAGTGTTACCCAAAGTATCAAGCGAAACTCCTTCACATCATTGACTATTAGTCAGCTTATAAGCGTCAAACTCACGCGAGACTCGGTTAGCCTCTTCGAAGACATATTCAACGGGTAAAGTGAGGCAAGTCCCAAGGTCATCACCTTGGCCAGACCAATAACCTCGTCCCTCTCCGCTCCACAACCCGTGTGTCGCTCCCACACCTCAATGGCGATGAAGGCCTTTGATAAGCGAGCCATCTGCTCCTATAGAAGTCAGTGATTGCACAAATGAATGCACTCGAAGAAAGGAGTCCAATGTACCTGATTCTCACCTCTGAAAGTATAGCAGAAGCCCTGAGCCCGAAGTGGAAGGCAGGTGTGGCTCCAGAGCCCCACGAAATAGCAGAATGAAAACGTTTGGCCTTGTAGACGATTCGTTGATCCACGAGAGACTCTTCATTGCACCAAGGGATTCGCACAACTAGGAAGGAATGCTGCAGATGGCCGGTTGGTTGGGACGAACGGAGATCGCGTGCTTCACGAACATTTAGCAGAACATCTAGTTGAAAGGGGCTGCGAGGTGTGGCAACTTTTGAGTTCGTGTGAGGCATGGAATCGCCATGAGTAGGTAAGTTATCCTGTGCGGGACTGGTTTTTTGCACCTGTGGAGAAAACTATAATTTATGAGAAAAGCTCCAAAGGTTAGCCTGACTATGCTCAGTGTCATGTTTCTAAACCATCTATTGCATGTTGGAAAAGGAATGTTACATTTTACCAAAGCTGGGTTGTGCAAAACGCCTTCCATTTCCATTTCATCGTATTACATTGACGCCAGCATCATGGGATAGATTTAATGCCACAGCTTTACAAAAGAAGAAAATCAGCCGTAGATGACCAAAATCTGCGAGGGATCATTACAGAAGCACCATCAAAGTCGTGGCCGCTTTTGACAAATGGCAATTTCAAGTTCTGCGATATGAACAGCAATAAAGGAAGATCGGCATTTTCCGTCCACCAATTGTATAGCATGCTACCTTAGATAGCCGACTGAATCGTGGTGAAACGGCAACGAAGTAGAGGAGATAATGAAATCAGGTTGTTGTTTCAAAAGAAACCTTAAAGCATGCATCTGTATTTTTATGAGATCAAACAATCCTGCCAAACGAAACCAACACACAAAATGAGTCTACCGTGGAACATCGCTGAACCTCAAGCATTACCTCTCAAATGTTAGCTGCATTGCATTTTACATAGAGAATCATTAGCATTTAACAGAGATTTTCGTTTCGTATCTCAGTTAGATCCAATTCTCTTACATCCCAAGGCAAGAGTCGTGAACACAGAGGACGACGACCAAACAAGACAGGAACAATGCGGAAACTTGCTTTTATTTCAGTGTTTTGACGTTTAGCATACACCAATATTAGAACGCCCACCCAAAATGCCTTTAAGGCGAATACGAACTAAATACTCACCAAACGCGGCATCGGACTGTTGGCAGGTGTCCCCCAAATTGGTTCCACATTTATGAAACCGAAGCAGTTTTTCAACCAACTTTTTGAGACTCCTTCTCCCAGCAATTCTAGCAGAAGCTGTCTCACTGACTCTGCAAAATCGATGCACACTCGAAGGGTCTTTGGTGAAGCCCTCGGCGATTCGGAAAAATTAGAAGTCGATGCTTGGTAGAGTGAGGAGATAAGTGCATCGAAGGGTAATTCAATGCTGCCAACAAGCTAGGTTTTGGGAAGAAAGGGTCATAATTCACACTTTGATACCAATCCATGATCGAACAAATGACACCTACCACAATTATCGGATCACTAGGCGTTATAATAGGAGGTTTGCATAGAAGCTGCAAGCGGATTGGTGGAATTTCAAGATCATCATTTTTATTTGAGGATAAAACAAGAGGCTCCGGTGATGCATTGTCTCCATTTGAACCACGCTGTGGAACGATGATGACCATGGTGTCACCAGATGGAGGACTAGAAGGAAGACTAGGAGCAGATTGCTTGGAAATGCCCCGACAAAGGTGAATACATTGACACCAGAAGGTTAGATTTTCTACCGAGGGTTGAAAAGACAAACCCGTGTTTGATTCCACATCAACTAGATCAGTAGGCACCAGTATTTCTAAATACAACTCCCAGGATTTGTTACTGGGAGCACTTGCCCCTTGACTAAAAAAAGAAGTGAAAGTCACACTAAGCAGGTATTGAGCTGTGTAACAGGATATTGCAACTTAAAAGGCAGCCTACACGGACATTCCCTTGATTGGTGACTTATCACTGGGTCGTTTTTGTACAATTCTACCGGTTTTAGGTCTCTGCAAGCCGCCTTTCATTCGCATTCCTCCACCAGCATTAATTATTCGTTCTCTTTGGAGTTGATGCGCTATCATGGCCCGACGTGGTAGAGTTCTTCGTTCTAAAACACCAGACAAAAAAGTTCCCTCTGGCTCTTCAGAATGAAGTCAATAATGCAAGTAAGGTAGATAGGTCCCACTTTATGAAGTAAGTAACGGACCATTTCATGATCAGTAATGTAATGTAAGATAATGCGTCCACTCTCGTATAATTAAGCGCTAAAATTTAAACTACCTTCATCTCCCTTCACGTTACCAACAGGATGCGAGCTTCGCTGATGTTGATTTGCAAGGTTGGAACACTTTCGTCTCTCCCTAGCGGCTAAAGCTGTCATGACCGCGCCCATTGCATTCCATATTTGCATTGGGAAGGTCAACCGACGAAAGATAAGACGAATTGCACTTGGAGAAGCGTCTACATGAAGGCATTCAAAGTATAATTTTTGATATTTGTTGCGCTGAATATGTTATGAGTAGCATGACAATGTACCACATCAAAAACGTTTGCTATTATTCTAAAGCGGTCAATGTGATCACTTGTCGGTGGAATTACTATTCGAAAAACTAGCACTAGAGGGAGTCAGTGCTGCAAAATGTCAAAACACTGTCAACGTATATTTTGATAGAGTTAAAAGAAATTCGTGCTAGCCTATAATAAAGATATGGTTGTGACATGAGTGACGGTCGATCAGCCTGAAGCTAGGATGAGTAAAATTTTTTTTTTTCCATGAAAGCCACTTTACCACGAGGTGGGTCCAGTGCTGCATTCCTCGAGGGTGGTGGAGGTGAATTTTCGGTAGTTGGCTTCTTTGTCTCCTTGACCACCCCTCCACCTGACCCATTCACTTTGGCAAGGTCTTCAGCCTGGTTACTGACATTGATTTCAGACTGTGTGGCTACGTCCTGAAACAATAATGACTGCTTACAGTCTGAGGCGTTGAAGTGCACCTCTTTATAATATGAGGCTTTGTATGGCTATGGATTGTGAGTAGACGCTTTTCACTCATAGTAGGAAACCATTAAAGTTGGTGGATCCCAGCACTCTTGTCATATCATGAGTTCATCCTACTTCGCGAAAACACCCTTCCATTCAGATTCCATTCCTTCAAGAAAACAGGACTACAGAAGATCAAGGCTTAACTTGTCCGGTTCTAGTAAACTGCCCATAATTTTAGCAGCCAATGCTGAGCTTCTACTGTGTTCCAAAAAAAGGCATGGTGCTTTGAAGAATAGACTTACGTGACGAGGAAGGAGGGTGTTATCAATAACAATATCCCTTTCCAGATCCGTGTCTGTGCAAGCTCCCCAACAGTCCTCATCCAAAAGACTGTTTATACCGTCAAGTAAACCGAAGTGCATTTCTGGCTGTGGAGCAACCAGTCTGGGACTCAAATGGGCCTCTGCTTGATTTGTAGTGAAGTCGTCTTTCTCTGCTCCAAGGTTCTCCTTGTCATCGGGTCTATTTGAATCAAGGAAACTTTTAACAAATGTTACTTATTTATTATAAATAAAAACAAGCATTAGAGCATTGGGTTGAATTGGATTTCCAAGTCCACCCCAAACTTAATATGATAAGCAAAGCTTTGAGGCACGTACGATTTCATTCTCACGGTTACAACATAAAAGCTACTGTTTGCACATACTGCTTAATGACAGGAGAGTTGGACTCCATGGCAGGTGCTTCATCCATCCGCTCAGCGTCATTGTTGATTTCAGCCAAAACCTGTTGACGAATTCGACGACTCTCCTCGAGAGCTGATTGAATACGTGCTACCACCTCCATACTGAGAGTGGAATCATCGCTCTCCTCCATTAACGGCATAGTTTTCACCTCCATTTCTTTATTTAAACCATCTTTTTGAACCTTCGTTTCGTCAGTGCAATCCAATGTAGGTATTTGAAAAAGTGATTCTGCCTGCATTTGACGAAAAAGCATGTATAATTTAATGTGACAGTGTTTGCGAAGTGCTACACCGTTTCAAAAGTACAAGAGGTACACGTTAAGACAAATTCCGGTGTGATTTTAGATAATATTACAAGCATATTCTGTCCAGTGGACATCAGTATGGTATGCATCTAGATAAAACCGTAGTCATCTAAATATGGATGACTAGGGATAATAGGAAGCTAAAAGAGAACCACTCAAACCACATCAAACCGCAGCAACCATTGTAACATCTAGCTGTGCAACCCATAACCCCTCGTATTTCAGGGGGTTAAGAAAAATCTGGACAACTTAGTGTACAGTGTTAAAGTGACAACGAAATGGAGAGAAGGATAGGCAAATTTCCCCAAGAAAATCAATCGGCTTGAGGAGTAAACTAGATGGTCATCCAGTCATCAGTCCCATTTTTTAAATAAATTTGCTCTCAAAAAACTCACTAAGCAAAGAACTTCAACCTATGCTTGTCTTCACAATCTTTTGTAAACAGACTTTCATGATTGCTGTAGGGGGCTCCGGGTGATGGCAGTTATGCACTAGACCCCAATACTACATCTTTACGCCATATAATGCGTTTGGAAGTAGCTCAGGACAATGTGATTACCCAATGCTACGGCGTCAAGAAGCGCAATCTATCCACTTCAATATGTATCTCTTCAAATTTCCTTCAGGTGTAGCCAAATTACTACAACGTTAATTTTCACTCCACTACAGATCACTAAACGAGAGTAATTGTTGTAACTTCGAATTTCACCTTAAATAACAAAAACATACCTCGAGATTGGGATCTTCGGTGTCAAGTGCATTAATTGTCGGATTCGAAATGGAGGTTTGAGGAACTGACGATCGAAGGTGTTTCAGAGCGACAGCAGTCACTCGGGGCAGACTTTGGTGTTTCTTACGAATGCCATGCGATTGAGCACCTAAACAAAGTCACAAAGGGGCAGGGAGGTTCAACTGAATAGGCAAGGGAAAATCTTCTACTACTGGTAGTTCGGGTAAAGTACACTGAAAATTTTCATGTATCAAATAGCACTTCATTGCTGTGAAATTGAAGCAAGGATGCCTTAATTGTAATTGTGCCATATGTTGGTGAAAAGAATATAAATTATGCATATTAGCGCATTAATTGAGCGAATCTGAAGCCGTACTTAAATGAGTAATCGAGTTAAATGATTGGATGAGTGAACACAATTAGTAAATCGCTCTACTCTCACCTTGTAGTAGCTCGTAGGAAAGATTGACAGTCAATTCACCTATTTTTGAACCTCTGGAATTTGCCACAGCCACAACGCTACAGGGAGGATAATTAGAGTAAAATAAACAATCCAAACTCACCTTTTAATTGGATTTCTAGGTGTCAGTCGTCCAAGATTGTCCACCTTCCCTCGACCTATAATTGTCCCGTTTGATTCATCAATAACGTCGAGAAAAAGGCAACCCATATCTAAAGGAATAACAATAAATTGCGATTACATACGCCTCAGTTATGCATTCAATTGCCAGAAATTTGTAAACTCCTCCGAAAGAACTACCCATGCGGCTAGTTCTTAAAACATTCTTGGAAACAGTGAAGAACATGCTTTCCTGGATATCCTCTAAAACTGCTTTGATGACATTACTTTATTTGTGGCTTCACCACAAGAAAACTATGATCCTGACTTCAATGGCAAAGGGGAAAAACAGCTTCTATGAGCGCACTAAACAAGTTTTATACTTCATCATGTTACGATTCATTAAAAATGCCTCATTTAAATAGTAGTGAAAGAGAGAATAAAAGTTCATAACACCTAGATCATTTAAACAGATTCTCATAGTCACAGGTATAGAGAAAATGCTCCCTGCAGGACCCCGCTCGGCACTCATAAATACACATTAAAGGAACAAAGTGTCGTTCTTTCACGGTACGCCCTAAGCGATGCGGGAACAAGCAGTCTTCCATAATTTAACTTACATTTTGGTCAAACCTGGTCGTCAGTAGACTGTCCAAGCCTTTAGCCGCTACGATTAAGCTGTTCATATACCTATCTGCTTTGTAAGATCTTTTGAGGTGGCTCAAATTATATATAACAAACATTATGAAGAGTTGGCCATCTTCCGATTCTTCCAAGGCTTTTTGACAAGGATGCGGACTGATTTTCTTATAACATCTTTGCATGAGAGGGAGTAGTAGCATGATTAACTCTTGTTAGGCAAACTGCATCTCGAGGTCTTATATTCGGTCAGTACCAACTTGAAAGCAAAAAATGTGTTATTAACCTTCTAGGTAACTGTGCATTTTGTGCAGAGGCACACACACAGGGTATCGCGTGTAGCTGCGAATTTGTACATTCTTCTGAGAGCCAACGTGCTGAGCAATTCGTGGATGCAAAAGAAGTCCAGTTCCATCGGAACTATCCTCACCCCACCAGATAACTCGAACTGCGAGGTGCTTGAGAGGTAAGGCTCGGCGTGTGGTGTTGCGAAATAGAGTTACTTGTAAAAGAAGGTAGGCCAAGGGTGGACCTGGGATGCCCGGAGGAAGAGAAGTTTTGGCGCTGACTGGACGGCCCATTGGTAGTTGCATAATGCTAGGGAAATGACAAACACAATTGACGAATGGCAGCGTGTTAATTTTGAAAACTCTATCAGTGCTTCGACAACGCTTTTGTGACAACAAAAGAATTAATCCATTTTTCTTCCCTCCCTCCCCCCTCCCAAAAAAAAGACCGCAGAGTACACCTTGTTATTAACCGAAACGACTTTAACTAAATATTATTCAATAAAATAATCGTACCTCAGTAAAAGTCGTCTTGCACATGTTAGATATAGAGAGCAAATGCAAAGGAAATATTCCGATTAATTGAAGAAGCACTTTGAAAGGGAAAAAATTTCGTTCTGTAAGAACCGTTGTAATATTTTCCTTATACTCAAGTAAAAAGCGGTAAATTAAAGCCAGTACTAATTTAAAGCAATAAACAAGTATAAAATTATTCGGAAGGAATCAAAATGTGCAACAACGAAACAATGCAGCAGTGTTTCTCTTTTAGAAACAGCACCTGACATAAGTGGACCGTCTAAGTATAGGCACTGATTCAGACAAAAATACAATTAATAGAAGCCTGTGCGAACATTGAAATAAGAAGCTTTGCACTAAACTATCTAAAAACAATCCTGAAAAGTATTAAAGATAAATGTAAAGCAAAGAAACGCACAAGTAAAACTAGTGTGCCCGAAATAAAATGAAGAAAAAGAAAAGGCCGAGAGCAGAAAAAATCACATCTATTACAAACAAATTAAGATAGAGAGAAACTCACAAAAACAATTTGAAGAAAACAATTTACAAAATAAGTTTCCGTATAGAAATCATATGGTCAAAAACGTGAGTCGTATCCAGTAGCAACGCCAACGCAAAGGCGTTCGTACCATTGGACATTGTACAGATGATATAAAGTAATGCTAAAAATTGCAATTTAGCTGCTGGCAGCAGGTTTCGCTTCATTGTTTTTTTTAATATAAATGCAGATCTGTTCAAAGGTAGGTTTAATGTTTTATCTAGCAGACAGTTATAAGATATATGCAACTTTGCAGAAGCCGAACATTACAACGATTTTAAAAGGTTTTAGAAACCAAAACACTTAAGTTAGTAATTTAATTATTAGCTATAGTTTTTAACTTTTGTTGCCTCAATTTTCGCTTTAAAACACCCATACTGAAAGACTAATTAGCAGGGAAAAATTGCTATTGTAGCGTCCCCAGGCTCCCTTGACGGCAAAAGAAGGCAAAATACCAAGGCAGAATATATTTTTAACTAATAGAAAGGGATAAGCTGCTGGCATGACCCTGAGGCCAGCCTACGCGTCTAGGGCAATGTGATCACCTCTGTAGCGTCCTGAGGCTTCCTCGAAAGCAAAAGAAGGCAGAATGCTAGGGTGGAATATATGTATATATATATATTCATTGGACAGAGGTAAATAGGCTGTTGGCATGTCTTAGAGGCCAGTCCACACAGTTAGGGCAATACAGCCACCCCTGTAACCCTGACCGAAACCGGTAGTTCCAACAAACAAAGTAATACATTGCCCCTCTCCTCTTTCGAGCGTCGTCCCCGACGCGCCCCTTCGTACACCCTCCGCGTCAGCTATCACAACATACTTAGTGCTACAAGAAGCACTTACGAGCTAACCATGCCAGTCGCCCGCATTCCACGCGCTTGAGGCGATGCTTGACACCAACATCGGTGATCCCTCTTGACAGTGCATTGCACTTCGAGTTTTGTTTGGCTTGGCAACAAAGTTCGGAGTAAGTGGTTCTGCCGACCATCAGTATGACCGCGGGGAGGCGTTAGCACGCCGATCTCCTTAAGCAAGTATATTAGGGGTAATCTTTGGAACGAAACTTTTCAGGTGGTTCATGGCTAGTGTCGCTTCAGTTGTTGATTGTTTTCTTGTAGAACACGGAGATGGGGTGGATGCCGGAGGCGGACGTCATTCTTGGCCCATCCGTAGCACATGCACTTCCTTTGCACCGCTGCAACATGCCGCAGGCGGTAGAGATCGGGATAAAAACCCCATAGAGTCGGGTTCGTTTTCCGCTGCCACCAATGTAGCGTTCCGAGGCTCCCTCAAAGGCAATAGAAGGCAGAATACTAAAATAGAATAAATGTCTTTACCGGGTAGAGGAAATAAATTGCTGACATGGCATGGAGGCCAGCCTACGCAGCTAGGGCACCTCTGTAGCCCTGACCAAAAACCGGCAGTCCAAACAAATAACGTATTACAGTACTGGTGGTGGTAGAGTCGGAGCTTTAATTCCGAGTAAGTGCGTTAGATTTACAAGTAAGCAAATGTCTTACAAAAAATTAGAGGCAAGGGGCGAAAATCAAACATCCCCTTGAATGGCAGTTATATGTCACTGAGTCTGACGTAGAGGCTCTGTTAGCTAATTAAAAGACAGGGCCCTCTTTGGTAGTGTTTTGGTGCATGCTGTAAAACACTTATGATTTCTTGCAGCCAACAAAAGCCTTAGCAACTCGCCATAAAAAACTCACTATAGTATCAGTGCTACTTCCCTGTGAGGCAAATGTGTGATCTGATTCCCTGTAGATTATAGGTGTAGTACTTTGTTTGTTAGAACTGCCGGTTTCTGTCAAGGTCACAGAGGCCGCCGTATTGCCCTAGCTGCGTAGGCTGGCCTCCGGGCAATGTCAGCAGCCCTTTTCCCTCTGTCCGGTGAATATATATGCAATACTTAATTCTTTAAATGCGCTTTGTAGGCCAGAGGCGGGAAGAAAATCTGAACCACGTGACGGAGCAGCGTGGAGACTCCTTGGAGCGTGACTCATCCCCGGCTCGAACTCCAGATCTCGCCTAGCTGTATTCATCACCCCCCTTTATACATTAAAGATGTCTAAGCGTACACAGACTTCTACTATCAAGGGTGACCAGGAGGGAAAGGAGGAACCCTCTACATATATATGTATTCTACCCTGCCACTTTGCCTTCTTTTGCCTTAAGGGAGCCTCGGGACGCTACAGTAGGTATTTAAGTATTACATTTCTTAAAAATGTAGCGTTTTGGGGCCCCCTCGAAGATAAAAGAAGGCAAAAGTACTAGAGTAGAGTATATGTATTCAACGGGTAGAAGGAAATAAGCTGCCGGCATGGCCCGGAGGCCGGCGCACGCAGCTAGGGCAGTATGGCTACCTCTGTGACCCTGACCAAAACCGGCAGTTTATACAAGCAAAGTATTACAGTGGATGCTTTAAAACGCTCGCCATTCTCACTAGTCAAATTGAGGGCAAGTGTAAGCCAATGTTGAAAGCTTGACACTAGTTAAGGAGAAGGTAGATCTGCCATTGCTAAAATCCACGTTTAATTAAGCTTAGACAGAACTATTAAGTAAAGATTTGAATAGTGGTAGAGCGGTACAATGCATTAGAATCGAGGGTTTAGTTTTCAACCATAGCTTGATCGACAAAGATGAAAATTGAGGATACTGATTTGTACTGTTTAAAAAAGCCTTTTTGAGATTTCGATTTATTTTAATGACGTTGGAGTGCTTATTTTTGATAGTTATGTCAAAGCATTGCTAACCATTGTTTCAGCTGCTGAGCAGATTGGCGAATATTTGTACGCATAAGTTTGGTCTGTGTAAGTGGTATCTGACTTAAGATGAAATTTTGAGGATGCACCAGCAGTCTACTATTTAATCGCCGTTTAGGCTGCTTCCGATTAGCTTAAGCATACTGTATCCTTTTATCCTTTGCAAATACCTAGGTAAGAATCATGCGTAAACTGGACACAGTTGTGATTTTGTTAAAGACAGCCTTCGTATATCTCCTCTACTTCATGAGCAGCCCTTCTGTAAAACGACCTGCTGTTAAATTTTAAGCATGTGTAAACGTAGGTTTGCTTCATTATACTTAACTCCCACATGTTTTTTTCTCTCTCACAGGTCAATGACGATTCCGGTAGTCACTAATGATCGTAAACGCTTTCACATCGCCATCGGTGGCTGCTCCCTTGATACCCAATATGCAGCAATTTACCTCTCTCGGTTAAAAATTTCTCATAGTCGTCTCGAAAACCAGGCACGTTGTCGTTGGCCTGAGCTGCCCATTCGATCGGTGCCAGATGTTAAGGTTGACGAGGAGTGCATCATCATCGGCAACGTATTCAGAGTAAGCCGTGCCAATTTTTTCCTTTTTACATTCGGCTTTGCCTATAACTCTGTTTTGAGCGCCAATAAAAACCACCTCTAGGTCTCGTTCTTACAGGAATTCTTTTCAATGTTGGTTGCTCTCATGTCACGCTTGGGGAGGGTGTTTGGTGTTGATTATAGTTTATAGATACCACGATAAATGCATACTTTAATAGCCACAATTTTTTCTACAAGAAATTAAGTACAGGAACCTGTAGTGGAGGACTTGAGTATTTAACTTGTAAAGATCTAATGACATGGATTAGCAACAGCTTCACGGTTGATTTAAAGACACGATAGGAATAATCTAATTATCTTTTGTTTCGTTAACAGTGTGACAGCCTAATCCAATCGTAACTTAATAGTCATGATTGATAATCCTACGTCCAGCAGCAAGTGGCAATTGCATGGGTATACTAGTCCACTTTAGACAGTAAACCGGAATAGAAGGTTTTATTAATAATGAGCGAAGTCTTAAGGGCCGTGAATGCCAGTGGGATATCCCGACGCAGCATTTTAAGGACGGCTGACCGGCTGCCTGTGCGCCGATCTCGACTGGGATAGTTCTCAACTCTTTAGCTCTGGCAGTCATTTCGTTGAATATTCAATAAGCGTATGAGACGCCTGATCTTAGATGGCTAGCCGACATCTAACTTATCGTGAATTGCACGAGAGCCTTGCCCTTCTATGCAGATGGTAAATACAGACATGCTCTAATATTTCTAACTGGAAGTTTTAATGCGTGCTGGACGTTCCATGTCAATTGAGCTTTATTGACAAATTGTTCTGTGATTACTCATTTTTAGCATTAACAAGAACGTAGGAGGTGGGTGTCGAAAAATAAACCCCTTTTTAAGCCTTGAATTTATCTTCCTTTCTGTGGGCTCAAAATCTCCCTGTTTGCCTTGAAAAATCTTTATCATTGGTATATCGAGCAATGAATTTGGTATGGTAAAACAAAGCTGAACCCATTTCCACTCTCCATATGTACCGCTTCCTCTTCAGTCGAGCGCCGAAAAGCCTAGCATCATGAGACAGATCACGCTTCTGGAAGAAGTTGGCGGCCGTCTCGAACTCGAACGACAAGAGCGACAGCATTGTTTGTCGCGTATAGCGGACAGCGATGACGAGATGTACCTCGAGGACGAAGTCCAACGCATCAGTCTTGTTGCTTCTCCCGGAATGGATGCCTTAGATCGCCTCCCAACGGGTGTTGTTGCTTGCCTACGTGGTTTTGAGCCTGCACGATCCGAGGGAACATTCACGGTTCTCGAGCTCGCCTTTCTGGAGCCACAACCACTAAGACCAATTACAGCAGCAGCTGTTGATTTGACTTCTTGTCCGCCTCTGCCGAACAGTAGTGGTCGTTGGGTTGGATTCGTTTCAGGCCTCGGTTTCGCTGCGTCGGCCGAAGCGGCAGACAATGGAAGTTGCCATGGGCATCCTTTGGCATTGCGCCTCCTTGGTGATTGGTTGAGGAAGGTGCCGTTGTGCCGTCTCTTCATTCTTGGGGATTGCATCCGCTCGAGCTGTCCTGGCGGCTTGGAGACCCTTGGGGTGATGCCCAGTGTACGTTACTGAGATGATTGGGTATGAGGATGAGAACAGACTCTATGCTACTCTTGCTCCATGTGTCTTAGCAATCAAATCTCTTTCGAGATGTTACTTGGAACACTTATTGGAAGGAATCAGAAATGATTTTCTGGTGAATTTTCCGTTCGTTTAGACGCAGTTAGTGTCCAGAAACTGTTGATTCCTTTTACCAAAAGTTATTTCGTTTAATTGAAATATGAGCTCAGGGTGAATTTTTTTGACTGAAAGAGAGTATGTTGGTGATTTAAGGGTGTAGAACTTGCCTTTTTTTAAAAACTTAGTTTAGGCACTTTTCTCGTGGCTTGCAAGCTAATGACAGGATAATAGTGACGCAATTTGTCCTCGAACAGACTTTGTTAAAGGCGGCTTCCAAGTGTAAATGTCTTCTAAGTTGTTGCCGTTGTTTTTCCAACCCATCGATCAGTTGTTCCTTTTACATGAGAAATCTTTGAGTTTAAGCGGTTTTACTTACGTTGACTATCTATTTACATGAGCCCATGTCATTCAGTAATTAAACAACGTGATGAAAAAGAATCAAGAATACTTTGGTTTAAAAACATTGATGGGCTCTCGTTCTTCGTGATGGAATAGTTTTATAACTAGTAATAATTAGTCTTCTGAATTGGCTATCACGACTTTGCTGTTGACAGTTCTTGGGCAACTCTCTCTGTAGGCCCGCTTTACAAGTCGCAAGGAGGATGCAGATTCCGTGATGTCAATGGGTATGTTAGACGCTTGGCTCTCTGAATTGCCTCTCGGTGGCGGAGGTGAAGGTGGTGGTTTCAGCGTGGAGCTGCTTCCAGGTGTCGCTGATTGTGTCTCCCAATTCCTACCTCAACAGCCCTTCCACCCTCTTCTCTTCCCTCGTACTACCTCTCGCTTCGGCCGAGGCGAAGGAGCTCTCGTTAGCTCCACCAATCCCTGCTTCTCGAAGGTCTATTCGCGTCGCATTCTCGCTACCTCAGGACAGAATGTCACTGATGTGCATAAGTACGTTTCTTATTTCTAGAATCCGAGTTCGTGCAGTCAGTTTCAAGGTACCCACTTATCACTGGTGACATTTCTACAGTCTCCTCAATTGGGTAGTAATTGAATCTCTAGGTGGCCAAGGTTCTCTGTAGCCGAGTCCCTTCTTTGGCGATGTCGTATTCGAGCTCTTGACAAGGCGAATATTGACACTTCACCATATACCCTACGCTTTTTCCACGGCACTTCAATAGGAGGTTGTTCAGTTTTGTTGGTAATCAGCTCTTCTAAATGATGGTGTACTGTATTACCAACTGTTCAGCACGCCTCTCTAAAAAATTAAACTTTGTCATTTGAGATCTTGATTTCACCTCACTCTTCTCCGTAGATATACCATTGTCGGTGATACACTAGACTGCATGGAGTCCCTATTGCACTGGGGTCACATGGCTCCCACCTGTCCAGACACACTCTTCGCTTACCCTCTGAAGGACACGGATTCCTTGTTGTTTGATGTCGACTCGAAAACAGGAGCTTCATATGACTATCCAGACGTCTTTGTGGCGGGAAATCAACCGGCTGCGCAGTATCGACGCGCCTCCTTAAGTCCTTGGAATACCCCGGATGCGGCTCGGAATGGCGCATTACTCATCGCAGTGCCGCGTTTTGATGTGTCTTACACGATGGTTTTGTTGGAGCTGGAAACACTGAGATGTTTTCCATTGAAGTTTGATCTATCGCGAACCGAGTAGGATTGGTGTTCACTTTTCATTGCAAAATAAAGAGAAGACATGCGTGTCACCCCTTTGTTTCATACTACAGCATCCCGGCGCCTTCTCTAAAGACGTGACAAGGCATAGCGCAATGGAAATTCATTGCCGACCGGGAAACCATAGACGTGGCAGAGATGGTTGCACCCTTAAAAAGAACTTCCCTGATTTGATTTTTTTGGGAGTTTTCATTTTCGAAACCGCATTCTGGTTTGTGCCCGCTTCAAGTTTGCTAATGATCACCCCAAAGCCAGGGTCAAATACGGTCACAGAACCCAGACTCAAGCAGCTCCCACCAGCTGGTCATCGGACCTGTACACGCAAGCCTGATCACACGTCAATTAATGAAAGCGTTTTCCCTGAAGGCCCCATCTATTGTTGTCGTCTGCACCAATCAGCGACTCAGTACATCAAAATCAGTATAGGCGGCTCTAAGCATTCAAGCAGCTATCGTCTCCAGTGCTCTCCGTAGCTACTCTTCCACTTTGGCCGGCACGTCAAGTCCACATCGCCCTCAAAAGCTGGACTATGGCCTACATCGAGCATACCCTATTCTGAATCACCTTCCGTCGAAAGCAACACGAGGAAGGGAGAGTTGTCATGTTCTCAGATCATTATGGCTAATCGTCTTTGTGCAGAACTTCCCTTACTGTCGTCCTGACTTACATCCCTCTTCTGTCAAACGTGGGTTTGGTGACTAGTCAATTCAAACAGGATCGTTGCATGATTGAAAAGGGTTTTGGCATCCTCACCGCTAATTCAGCGCCTCAAAAAGGGCTGGGAGGATGCAGCTGTGAGGAGCCGGCCTTACGCTCCCGCGGTTGTGGAAACCAAGACGACTGAACACACAATATTCCCTCCTTTTTGCTATTGTGTGTGAATCGCATGTGCCATCAAGGCACCGCTACCAAATTCTTACAAATCCACCATTTCAGATTAGCCACCGCGACGTTACCACGAATGAACCGCACACGTACCGTAAATGCAAATAAGATCTGAGGAATCCGTAGTGTAGATGGCATGGACGATAGTTCACACTCGCCAATTGTCAAAAATGGTTAATACCAGAACAAAATTCTAAAAAGAGGAAGCCAAAGGAACGTTTGATTAAAAAATGTATATTCCATGAAATCACCGCATAAAGCTACTGTAATCGCCGTCTCAATTCTTCGGGATCTCCAACCAAGCCGGAAAAGTGACGTTCAGGGCAGTGAGCCCTATCGTCCGCGTGATCCCGTCCCACCAACCAATCGCCAGCCAGCGGGGGACGCCATTCAACAGTCGAGCCTGGAGGGATAACGCGACGCTGTGCCGCAAGCAGACGTGCCTCTAGAATGTCCAGTGCTTTCCGTGTCAACACCAGACTGTCATGATGAACCATTGACCAGACATTCAAGCCGCAAACAGGCATGAGAGTCAGTCCACGACCGGGGTGCAAGCTCCGTGGTGCGGCGTACTGAGAGCCCTCGCGCAAACGGGCCTTTAAATTGATGAGACAGTAGATGAAGCCATTTCAAATTCATCAACCTTGAGTGAACATGAGTGGCTACGACAACTCAGGCAGTAATTTTGAGGGTAGGAGATGTCTCAGTTTCCAGGTGAAGCCTGCACATCAAAGCATAACTTCTCATCCATAGTTGGGTAAAAGCACTGTTAAGTGTCAAGTCTTAGACGGATATCTACAAAACAATGCATTTGTCAGAAAACTCCAAATCCATCAAGGGCCAAAAGCCAGAAATGTTAACTCTTCAATCCTTGATGCCTGGAATGCCAGTTATTCTTCAAAGAGTGGAATTCCGCTTTGGCCAATTCCATTAGTAGAAGAAACTGTGCAATTAGGATTGGTCAATGGGCAGAATAACGAACTTTCAGAGTGCACAAGCAATGCCGATACTTACACAAACCTTCATCTATTCAACTGACTTTGTCATCTTTCACACAGCGAAAAAAAGGGCATAATACAATCTGAATCATAAAACCAACCTGGATAGCAGCAGACTCTGGAGCGACATCAAAGTCAACGTAGTGAGCATAGCTAGCACATGCCAGAGCCATTGCCAACCCACTGGTCGGATTTTCGCTTCCGTTCAAGTAATTCTCCGCACTAAGGAGGTGTAAGACTTATTGCCATTCTTACTCAGTGATGAAGAGCACGGCAGGCCCCCAACCGCGTTCATCTACAACCCGCCGTAGATACTCTGCCGCACGTAGACCCAAACTCGCAGCCTCGGCAGCCCGACCTCCTTTGATGAGATCCAGGAGCTCCTCCTCCTCCTCCCTCTCTCTCGCAACTAATGAAGTGAGGACGTCAGGGCTGTCAACTGATTTCTCCTCCAACTGTTTTGTCAGTTGAAGCCGCTGGACTAAAGCATCATCATCGCTCCCTTCATGTAACAATCGCAGGCGATTCACAGCACGCTTATTGGCGAGTTCGTAGACCTTTGCTGCGGCAGATTCCAGCTCCGAGGAGAGCACAAAGTCCTCCACGACGTAAAGGTCACCCTAGGAATAATGTAAGATAAAAGGGTGGGGTATACTTGAGCCTGCTTTGTTGTGAGCATGCTGAGCAGTCCGTTGAGCCGAACATGGTAGGGTAGGATGGAGAAGTAGGATTCGGGACCACGGGGACCGTTGCATTGACCTCCGCCAATGAAAATATGTGTCCTTCGGTTGCCATGACGCGCACGACCTGTGCCCTTTTGAGGCCATGGCTTGCGACGGCTGCGGTGGATCAGTTCTGCACGAGTTGTTATACACCTCCAGTCCTTTCATCCGGCAATATGAAAAGGTAAACACGAAGCACATACATTTTGAGCTTAAAAGACGTTAGCTCCCTAACTAAAACGTGAAAAGTTAACGGTAAACTTAAGCCGCATACTTTGGTCATATGCAAATAGGGTCGAATTCGTATGCGGCAGGACAGAATGGGGTTCAAATGTAAGATCACAATTATTCGACCCGCAAAAAATCATTCAACACCTAATTTGAATAATATCAGTATTGAATAGGAAAAAAGCGTTTGCTAAAGAGCAATTTGTGCATAGAATGCGCTTGATTACCTTCTACTTGTGCCATAATGCGCGGCAGTAATAAGGTCATTTCCAAGCATTAGAACATTGTCAGGTGTCTATAATTTACCGGTTCAGTCTGTTAAATCCCTTCATTTTTTCTGCATTACCTGTTTGTGCAATCAGAAATATTCGAAAATAAAGCAAACTAATCAGAGATAACGTTATGGATAAATCGGCAATTAAGTAGTGATCAATGGGTTGGTAAACTCTGCACACATGCTATTTAGGCAGTTCATACTTGCCTCACTACCATCTGCGTTCCGATACTAGTGGCCTTAAGTACAAGGCAAGTTATTGCTACATTGAACAATTGATTTGAATGACACGTAGTTTCGTATTTTTGGCTTTTATCCCTCTAGCATTACCATGAAGAAGGATACACCAACAGCATGCTCAAGCGACACACTTTCCACTAATCATGTTCTCTATCAACGACCAACCGAAACAAACCCAAAAAGAAACAAAGTTCCTTGATTGTTAAGAGGTAAGAAAGTTCCACTTACAACGATGCGATAGTGAGCCTGCCAATAAAGGTTCTTGTGAACTAGATCTAACCGCGGAAAAGTTGCAAAAACGTCTGGATGAAGATCGACAATATCAAGGTATCTCTCCTTCTCCGCATTCAACGACTCGACCCAAACTTGGCGTGGTGCCATGCGGCGAAATGAGCAGGTGACCGGGGGTGAAAGAGTTCGCTGAGTCATCGGTGTGGATGAAAAAGATGGAGGAGACTGACTAGGCGGTCGGCTGGCACGCTCAATTTCTTGTAAGTCAGCGGACCGATCGCCTCGTCCAGGACTGAAGAAGGAGCTCACATATCGTAAAGTGCAGGAACTTGCGACCACCAAGGTAGTCTGAAAGAAAGACGAAAGAAGATGGGGTGTACAGAGACGTACACAGCCCAACCGACCTCAACTAAAGAAAAATTTGCAATAAAAAATTTTCGCATGATAACTGACTGTAACCATACACGTATATATGTACATACATGCAAATGCCAATTGATACATCTCGAGGCAAGATTCATGGGCGCGGTATGTTAACTGAGCCGCACTCTTATTGGCTCGTTCACTCTCACACCATATTTTGGAACGGACAGTCTTTCAAGTAATATTATAAACAACAATATTTTGTTACGCAAATCAACGAATACAAACCGTTACAGCATTAAGTGCACATGTATTTTAAACAAATCGAATTCCGTTTTAAAGATTTCGTGGTCGAAAATTACATTTTAGTGCTGATGTCCGACTTGAACTTTCCCCAGTTTAGACAGTTGCAAGTCAGTTCGTCAATGTATTTTTCGATCTGACGTTAATGGCTTGGGTGATTTTAGCGTTTCGGAGCCCTTGAACAGCAAGCTTGGATGGTGGCCCTCTGCAGTTACGGTGCAAGGAAAAATTAAAACCATCAGCAAGACTGTGCCTGTGACAATTGTGAACTTGATTGCCCCATCGTAAATAACTTCACCCAAAAGAACGTTTTTTTTTCTTGCGAATGTAGGAGCGCAGCTAGTCTTAGTTCAGCTGCATGAAAGGGGTTACATGTTGAGCCGTGTAGACTAGTGGCAATGCAACGGCTTCAGTACTTCCCCATAAAATCTTTGTTGTCGCACCCTTGGAACAACCAAATTTATTAAAAAAGAAACATCTTGTCTTAAAAGCGCTGTGAAGATATATGTAGCCACGTTGTCCGTGTGTACTGACCGCTTCTTCCTTAAAATATACGTTAAAGTTAATTTGCATCACGTGGTACCTTACCCTTTTGACACTGCCCTCTATGGCATCAACACATGCTGTTCCCCGTAGTCTTCAGCCTTACTTTTGTACGTAAACCTCTCTTTCCTATCCGACCTGAGGCCTACCTTTGTGAGGCACATTTCGTTGTGATGAACCGCAACCGGTTAAGTACAGAAATGTGCATTCCTGACGTGGTAGTGTGGGTGGAATGACTTCATCATTCGGGACACGTCATTGCCTGACGGATGATGGGACTTGCGGTGCACCTCAGATGGCGAAATCGGCCTGCACAGATTGCCTACTCGGTAGACGCCAATTTAATTGCATATTGTGATGACCCTCCTACCTGATTTGGAAGTATGTTAAAACTTTCTTTTTAGTCGCCAGATGTGCTATGGGATACTAGGGGCTGCTGGATCCATGTTTAATACGAAAACATCAGCTTGTAATCGACTAATTTTATGATCTACGAGCAGCCTGCTCGGCGATGTACAGACCGTAGCCCTGTGCGCAATAAGGCACCGTCCAAGGCAGCCTTAGTGAAAGCTTTCACCATTGTCTTGCGGGTGGCCAGATGCTGACTGTCAAAGTTACAGCCTTGATAGCTATACCACATTTTGAGCATCCCATGTTGACAAATCCACTGATTGAGAAAAACTGAAGCAACCATTTTAGCGCCCTGTTTCCGCATAGATCCTGCCTCGGCCGCTCTCGTGAAGCAGACTGCCATAAACAGGAGCATCCAAGCCCCTTCCTAGTACAACGAAACCTCTTTCCCTAGGAGCCGACGGAGCTCCTCATTTCAATATGGATCTGTAAGGGAACATAAGAAACGCCTCGCACTCCAAAGTCATGACAGGATCGGTGCCCTGCGTATCCCTTCACCGGTATTGTGTAGATCCAAAATATGCTATTCACAGAGACATCATTGCTCTCTGCAATGTAGGGTCAGCGAAAACTGGACATCCGCAAGGGCAGGCATTCCTCGTTGACTTCACATCAAAGCAGCATAACTTACAAAGGGGAAAGATCAAATGGAAACATCACATACCTCTTTTGATGTCATCTTCAATCGGAAAGGCAGCCTGTAAATGAGGTAAGCACGAATACTGCAGCATAGCAAATATTTCTATTGAGGGAAGAATAATACAGATAATAATCCACCACTTTTACGGGTTTAGATCACAGTAAAGAGACAGTAAGTCAGTTTCTGCAGTATGAAAGACTTTGTGCTTGGAGTTTTTAGAACGTCTCAATCTTCTACTCCTGGCCGAGATGGCCAGATGTCATCACACTCGTCCGTGAATTGCGTCAGAGTCGGTGTCAGACCGCACAAAAACTTCATGTAGATAACCAACTCCGAGTTAACCAAACTGAATCCAAAGGAAACATACAGAATGAAGTAAGGAGGAAGAGGAGGGTAACTAAAAATTAAGGCATATCTCACCCCTGTTTCGGACCCCCATCAGGAAATAATGAAAGATCCGTCAACCGGTTCCGTAGAGAGGCTTTAAATTCAACGTGAACTCGAAGCAGCAGATTCTGGGAGAAAAAAAAAACTGAGTGAATTGAACCTAACAACTTACAGTGAGCATTTCAGGCGAGAGTATGCCACCAGTGGACTCGGTGAGTTTGGATACAGTCTTGAAAATCAATCGCATTTCAGCCGTGGGAGTTGGTGGTTGCGGCTTCCAGGACTGCATAACTCGAGCGATTCGGGTGGCCAGCAAATTGGTGAGTTTATCCATCACATTGGAGATGTTTAGCCTACAACAGTAGGACCAGATTACCTTGCTTTGTCCTCATTAATGGGATCTAGTCATGGAAATAACAAAAATAAGCACGCACCTAATATCATGCTCCACGGCCGTAAAAGGATCCAGCAATCGCGAAGTTTCCATCCTCTTCGTGGCCGTATTCAATCCATCCGCCTTTCCCTGAAGCGATTTGAGTTGGCTGCAATAACAAGTAAGGCGAGGATGGTGTTGAAACAGAAAAGTTCACGTTTGAAGTTTTAGTGGAACGTACATTCGTTCGAAAAAAATTCGTACGATTGGAACCAACTCGAGTACATATTCTAGGCTACGTGCGACAAGAGCCACATTTCGAGCGTAGATTTTCTTCAAACCCACGCTTTGGCAGGCTCCGCCGCCTATCACTAACTCACAGCTTTTGGAGTTGAAAAGCTAGGACGGAAAAAGGAGTAGGAATGATAAGCGGTCATGCTTAAATGTTTTCCTTGCGGTGAAAGCACGGCGATTTGGTACTTACAGTGAGAAATTGCGCCAGATTCACCTTAATGTCTCGAAGGAGGCTAGGCCATGGGGCTAGCTGCTCGCTCAATCGTAAGTAATCCAGAAGGAGGGGAATAACAGTGAAGATCGTTTCCACAACAACGTAAGTCTCATTTTGAAGCACCAGTTTGGTGCCATCAGTAACACCATGTGCCTTTTCATCGATATCCAACTTCTTCAGCTACAAGAATAGAACATAGAGACCAATAGAGGGGTTCATAGGTGCGCCTTTTGCACTAAATTACAGCAGAAATACCTCATGATGAGCAATCAGGTGACTCAAAAGGCCAGCAAGTGAAGGATCAAGACCCTTTTCAGCTGGACCCCAGGTCTCCTTAGCCAAAGTCTGCTCTAGCGTTTTGCAACGGTCTTCATGGAAGCTCTGAATCAGTAGAACGGCCTCCGTTGCCACTAGATTTCGCAGAACCGTCGATTTACTGGCTAGTGGCAAATCAGGCCGATAACAGTGCCATGCGGAAGCGACAACTCGTTCCTACAAAAGGGATAAGAAGTGGCGAATAAATCACATCAGTGGGTTGGGGGAAATGCACATCTTTAGGAAGTGAAGCAGTGAGAAGATGCAATGCACCAGCCTACATGAAAGTCCTCAATGAGTTCAGCAAATGCAACAAAATCCTCTGAGGAAGGGAGTGGTCGGTTCTGCACGCGACTTTGACGCAAGTAGGTGGTTATGCGAGCCGCGATCTCGCGTTGCGATCGTTCCGCGAATTTCCAGTAAATGCAACGTAATTGCTCACCCTGTTCCATCACCGTTGAGGCGATTGATTCAACTACCATCTGGAGAAAAAATAAACAAAGGCTAGGTCTGAATTTGACAAATCTGCTCTCAAAAGCTGACCCGATAAGACGTCTTGGAGGTGGACGAGACGATTACTTCAAAATCAGGTGTAGCTGTACTGGAGACGGCAATCTAGAACTCAATCTTGAGAACCGGCTATTTCGACAAAGTTGGCCAAAATTATACCATAACCTCACAAAAGTAGAACGACGGTTTTAGGTAATTGAGAATGCAGAAGTTATCGGAGGACCCAAAATGGTGAATTGACCTTGAGGAAAACATTACAGGGTGGTCAGGAGTAAGCAGAACCAGTCTAGTGGAAGTCGAGTGATTTACCACCAAATCGTCCAAGCATAGCGGAATCCTCACTATTGCCCTGAGTGTGAGCTTCAGTACATTCAGGTTTAAGCGATAAAGAAGACACACTTTGCTCAGCACATGATAATTACTAGTTAAAAGATCAAATTTCGACATACTTTTACTCGAAGTAGAACCTGTTCGACAGCAAGGCAGCCAGTCCGCAGATTGCTCAGCCAAACATCGAACGGCTCCTTTTCCACAGAATCAAAAGGAGGATTTCGGCTGAAAAGAAAAGAAAGCTTGTCCAAGTCCACCGAGAGCGGAAGGAATATGCAAATTCATCACAGCAAAAGACCTGCTGCCCTCTTGAACATATCCATTTTCACCGGATTGGAGAATTCCACGAAGGCTTCTCAGGGTATCGTTGAGGGCCTTTTGCGCCTCCTTCTCAACAGTCGAGACGAATCCCGTCTGTCCAACCCTAATGAGGCCCAAAACGCTTGGAATAAGCACCTGCAATCGGATACACAGTGTGCCAATGGATATTGGGGGTGGAAGCGTTGTGATAGATGGTGGTAAGAAAAAAAAATGAGGTTAGCAATTTTTTTGTATCCAAATGAACCAGAGGTTCGCCACAAATTGAATTCAATGCAAAAAGAGAAGTCCACAGAGGGCCTGGAACAGAAGGTCGTTACAGTTTTTCAAACATTACAGTACATGGACACACTCAGACTTGGCTGATTTATGATGCCCTAAGGGATGCCTCGAGAGCGTCGCGACTAATGAAACATCTCGAGGCCACCTGCACGGAGGGAATGACAGATGCTCACCTCAGAGACGCCACCATCAGCAGTCTCATTGGGAGGCGAAGCGAAGAAGGAGCGCAACGCAGACTCAAATTCAGTACCGATCATAGTGTAAATAAATTTTGCAATCTCCGTCAATTGGGCGTCTAGATGGCGCAAACAGACAATTTCACCACCCCCACCATCACCGTTGCCATTACCAGAATTGTTCATAGCAAAGAGGGACTCGCGAGTGTTGGCGATTAGATCAAGGGCGGAGCAGAAGTCGTTGGACTTGAGGAGGGACTGGATTGTGGGTTGAGTAGCGTGCACCGAAGAGATCACCTTCAACTACACGTACGAAATGGAAAGAAGGGAGTACGTGTAAGGTGCCTGAGAAGAAGTAAGCAACATTAGAATAGTAAAGGAAAACAATGGAGGAACAAAATATTGACCTTCCCTCTAGGTAAATGTTCTCACAAAAAGTTTGGCACATGGCGTGTGCCAAATAAATGAGCCCCAAGAAATTTGTTTTTCTCTCGCTGACTGACATTGGAAGGACTAATCTCAAGAAACGTAGGTACATTTGCGAAAATGCATTTGTTCCAATTTCGTACGACTTAGCCCTCACGCTGAGAGCACGAGATTCTGCATATGCGACTCGTGTCCCCCAACCCTTCTCCATACAAACAATTATGCCTTGGGTTGAATCTACCCAATTAAAACCCAAGTAATGGCATAGCTGTCCTTGTAATGAAAAACACTCGCGTTTTAAGCAATACAGAAAACTAATGAGCGTCAAAGATGACCCTCAGAGTAAAATGATAGCTATGAGAGCAGAGTAGAATGGGTTGCAAATGCCTACATAATTTTGTAGGTTTTCACGGTCTCCCACAATTATTGCGCCATGCCGAGAATGCTACCAGTCGGTTAGTCCTTTTGTAGGTTGATAATAAAGATGTCTCCAGCATATAATTCAGACATCACACAGCTATAAATGTAACTTCCATTAAAAATTAACAGAGGGGTTGGGTCTGACGGATAAAGAATAAGATAGCATTCGACCACAAGTGCAATAACCGGCGCTGCTCCTTCGCTGTGGACACGAATAAACACGTAACAGGTACAAGCGGTGCTAGCAAAGTACAATGAAACGGACGCATAAGAAAACAACAAGAAAGGCGCACCTTTGCAAGAAGTATTTTCAGATTCTCTCGTCGGCGAACCAATTTGGCAACTTGTCCGGCTCCACGACAGTAGACTGCGTCCACCTCCTTCAGCCGTGTCCTAAAAGTAGCCGGAATTCAGTTGAACACGGACAACCGGTAACTTAATTCATTATATCGCGACTTCTATCAGATACTTACGAAACCTCTTCAGAACTTCGAGCCCTCCAATCCCTCATTGTCAACAACAATAGCGTGACTTTTGAAGGACTCTCATACCTAACCCACTTCTCTATCCCTATGAGGTACGACGTCTTCCGAAGTAAGTCAGCAGGTGCATTGATGGCGGGGCTATAGGAGAGGCCCGACAACTTTACTACTAGCCACGTGCAGTGGATGGATGAACTTCTGAAGATTCACAATGGATGGACCATTGATACCATGACAACTTTTGGCGGTTACACCGACCTTATATTCTGCAGTTCGGTAAGCAACAGAGGAGAACGAGAGACTGAAAGAATTGGAAATTAGCCATGCTGCAGCATGAAATAACACATTTCCTTGTTAACGAAAGGCTCTACTGATTCAGATAGATTGTAAAACACACTGAAGGTAGGAAAAAGAATTCTTCCAAGTTGGCGAGAATAATTTACATCTAACAAGTTCTACTCTTTATGCAGATTTTCATATGAAAGGTGATAGGCTCGAGAAATGCACTGCCAACAGGAGGGCAAACTGGTCAACAAGTCGAAACAACCTATATTATTATGACCAATGAATAAAAGTGACCACAGGAGGGCAACAGACAACACAAGTCGATGGTTTTATTTCCAGAATGTGCTTCAATCAACTGCAGTTTAATCGCTGGACTCACGATATTCAAACTACAAGTTTTGGAGTCTCTACATACGCCGATAACTGCAATAGAATTGGCCGAATTTCCACCTATCATCGGAAGCCCCACTGCAAAAACTGGGTTGTTTGTTGAGCTCAGCCTTTTGGTTACACGGGCACTCAAGGCCTCTGGGCTATGCCATTAGCCTCTCAGCCCTTTTGCACGTCTGCATAAGATTCGGAGCGCTACATTGCAGCATTTCCCAGCGTCAAGAAAGATGATCGTCACACGTTTGGCCCAACGGTCAACTCATCCCATATAGACTACTAGTTCTAGTCGACATGCACGGTTTTCCGGACACCAGCGATACAAATGGGCTGAAAAAAGTGAAGGATTATTCGACTTACCTCACAGCGTTGAGCTCAGATATGGTTTGACTCAGTTGATCTTTTACCACATCGTGTGCACGTACGGCTTCAAAAAAGGCTGGAGAACGCTCGGATACCTAAAAAATTGAACACCAATGGACAGTAAGTGGAGAAACATACAAGCACGTAAAAGGAGTGGGAGTGACAAAGGTGAAGGGCCATTAAAATCTCAAACTGATAAGTGACAAGCAAATTGACAATTTAGTCTGAGTGCATACCACTTTGTCAATCCATTTCATACGTGTTTATTGTGTCGAGAAAATGGGCAGATTTTCAAACAAACAAGTGGACTAAAAACCATGAGATGCCAGGTTGAATTACCGACTGACCACTAAGAATAAAAGCATAGGAGATTTTAACTCCTGTAAAGGGGTTAATGATTGTGAATCCCATTACGGCTGCAAGTGACTGAGGGATGGTAAGCAGGCAGGAATAAATCGTTCAGAGAGGAAATTTTAACAACAGACTGATGGCCAAAAGTTTGAGTAATTAGACGGTTGGAAAATGCAGAATCAAAAAGACAAACAAGGACAGAATTATCAGTGCTCAGCTCCCTTTATGAATAACTGACAACGAGGTCGTGTTAATGCAATGAATTGAAATAGTTTTGAATCTTAGAGCTAGCACCAACGAGATTTCGAATGCAGAAACGTACGTTGATAAATTGGGAGGAGGGTGAAAGGATGGACAAGCGAACAGAAGTAGGTAGATAGGGGGAGAGGACAGAAATGGAAAGACACGCAAACAGAAATAGGAAGATTTATAAACAGATAGTAAGACGAGAGATATATAGTGACTAAAAGAAGAATGTAGACGAACGCACGTGGTTAACAATAGCCAATTCGACAGCATCGAGATACTGGGAAAGCTGATCGCTCTGTTGAGTAAAAACTCCGGTCAGATTTGGGCACAGTCCTCGCCGATATAGGGGAATGACACTATTAAATGTCTTCGGAGAGGATAAATTGAAATCCTCCGAGCAGTAGACTTTGGCTTCCTCCAACTCCAGTGGATCTAAACAAAGAATAAGTCAAATGGGCAAGTTGTGCAAGTTTTAATTCCACCACCATTGCTGCGCTTGGGTTAGTGGTGGGTTTTACAAAAAGGTAACCGAATCAATGCCGCAACCGCTGGATCGCAGCTTTTCTATGCAAGATGTTAGTCAGCATGTGACCAATATCCAGCCCAGAAAAATTTCAGTTCGTCAGGAAAAAAAGCAGTACGGTATATTGAAGTCGGTGTTTGAACATAAAACGAGCTTCTTAAATAAAAATGTGGCTTACTTGGTTGACAGAGGGATGAATTTTCAGGAGGATGTGGAGGAGTAACAGAAACCTTTCGTTTGGCCAGCAGATTTAGGTAAGAAGAAAATTGATCCTCATTAATTACAGGAATCCGCAAAGGCGGTACAGGTGAACGTTCAAATGCATCACCCCAGTAACGAGAAAATATGTCCACCTAAAAAAGATCGAGTTATTAAACCTGATTTGGATGAGGTTTGAAGTAGAGCATGTTAGGTATACCTGACGGTCAGAAGGATCATTTAGAATGGCTGCCATGTTAACAACAGAATCATACTGCATCCACGCATATTTTGCTGAAATAAATCAAAATGTGAATAAAAATACACTTTAGAATTTAATTTAAAACCACCACGAACTTACGTGGACTAAGAACGCTTAGTCTTTTGAACCGCGATGGAGCCAAAGATTTCGTGTTGCCGATAATATGTTTCGTAACAAGATGACGTTCGTAGTCGTATTCAGAATCGAAAGTCACTGGTTCTTGTAAATGGGAATGGGGGGTATTCGTCTTATTACAAGTTCCTGAGGGACCGTATCTAAAACAGATAAGTGTCTAGGACTTTGGAGGCTAAGTTTGGGGCGTATCTACTAAGTTTAAAAGAACCACATGAACTTTATTTAATTGGGGCATTTCACCTTCAATTAGGCATCAAATCAACTTACAAAAGTTAGAAATTAACTCTGCTTACGTGCAAATGAAAACCGTATGACCATGTTCGATCTTTTTCGACAGATGATGATGCATTATGTGCTGTACCAGGCCTTCCTGTGAAGGAAACTTTTGCATCACAGGATCGCTGACTCCCTCACATTTTGAGTTTTGATCACAACAGGACTCACATTCCCAAGTCATTTCCATTTTTTCTAGTCGAACCGCAACAAGAATAGAAGAGATTACACCAAGATCATTCCGCACACGCAATAACAAACAATGCACACAACAGCGTGTAATTAGGTCAAGCAATGACCAGTGATCACTTTGGAAGGACTTGAGCCGCTTAAGCAGGTAGAACTCGAGTTGTCACTAACTATGGACATTGTAATCATTAAAATATAAAGTTTCACCATTATTTTAACAGTTCGCACCCATTCACGCGTGGTAAATTAACCTATCTTACTCGCGAATGAATTAGTTCATTGAATTTCAGAAATTAAATAGCTACAACTACTAGTCATGATTATCTTTTAACTGAGTAGGACTGTGAGTCTTCTCTGAAGACTAAATAAGATGTAATACTGGGGCAGAGCACATTATATTCGGCAAAAAGGAGGGGTTAAGGCTTGGCCCAGGGGCCAGCTTGCCTGGTAAAGGCCATAGGGCCAGCCTAACCCTGTACCCGAGACTGGTGTAGCGTTCCAAGGCTCCCTTGAGGGCAAAAAAAGGCGGAATGCTAGGGTAGAATATATATATTCACCGGACAGAGGAAAAAAGGCTGCTGGCATGGCCCGGAGGCCAGCCCACGCAGCTAGGGCAATACGTCCACCTCTGTCACCTTGACAGGAACCAGCACTTCTAACAAACAGAGTACTACAACTGGATATCAAATAAACAGCAAAGTATTACAATATATTTGGCATACAGAAGCGGCTGGGGCTGCTGGTGTGGCCCATATGGGAGTCCACGCAAAATTGCAATGCCCCGTCACCATAACGGAGAATTGTGCAAACAACTAGCGTTTTTTGATGATCACCCCCCTCTTTTTAGCGTCAGTCATCACAACTTTATCGGCAAAGAATGAAAACACTTGCACGTCAACCGCGTGAGTCATTGGATTTCTACGTAACTTAGGAGGTGCCCTACTGAAATGTCACTGATACCTCGACAAGTTACCTAAATCTACGGGTCAATCCTGTACAAAAAATGAATTCAGAGGCAGTAAATGTGCTTGGCATCACGCAGTCTATTATTGGAGGTAGAAGCACTTGTCCAAGATCTTATCCACGCAGAGAAGGACGGGAGGTAACAATTCCGAACAGTTTCTTCATCTCCCTCGCTTTGTTCACACTTCAGAGCTGCCTGGCCACACCGCGTTTTTTCCTTTACCGTTAACTCTGTGCCGCTAAGGTAAGAGAACTACTTAATGAGTCACAGTGGCGAAGCACCGGGAGTCGGAGCAAACATGAGTGCTTCGTCCAATTTCTTGACATATTCAATGCGATTAAGAATAGCCTTTCTGGTAAAATTTTACCCATCAACACCCTACTGGGCCATTTGAGTTAGTAATTTTCAAGCGAGTCCACACTGGCACCCTGAGTAGGCGCACTTTCAAAGCCCACAGGGACCTGTTCAACCATCCACTCAATAGAGTAGTCATTTCGCTTGTGCATTTGGAACCACTTTACTTACTCCCTCATGTGGTAATATAGACAGATATCATTCCTCCTCGAATTATGCCTCAATTGGCTTCCCACAAATGAAGCAGACAAGACAGAGAAGCCAGACCCTAGATCGCATAAAGCCTCCCCCCTTCGTGCTGGAGGTGATTTCAATGCAAGTAGAATGGCCAAATGAGAGCCGTCCTTCGTCCAAGCCTTTCCTTTTTACCCTAGAGAAGACAACTCGGTCCTCTGGCTGGGGACACTTCCGGTCAGCATGTGTGCCCTTGGTACCGCTAACAGCACAACCAAATCAAATGATGAGCGCGAGCACAATCGTGACCCAAAAGCGACCTCGCATTCTAAGGTCATCCTTGAGCATCTCTTACTTCGTCCTTGACTGAAGCACTGCAGTAAGAGGTTGCATCCTGCACAACTGCAGGACTACAGATATTGCTCCGCATCACCTTCAGAATGGCTTCCAAATTGTGAGGACCAGTAGACAACGAGGCGCAAAGTCCGAACTCCACACACCCACCAACCGACGCCAAGAAGATAGTAGGTTCACTCCAATAAACATCAAATGATATCAACAATTTGTCTAGACAAGAGTCGATGATGAAATCGACACTCCATCCGCCAACCACTCAGTCGCCTAGTAGCTACGTCCAAAGAGGGTGTAGAAGACGGCCGGTTTCGTGCATAGGGGATACCGAAGGCATGGCGAGCCATCGGTCACCGGACCCGTCTTCAAACCGCTCAACTCCCCCGCAAAGGGAATGCACAGGGACTTCGCCCCCATTGAGGGAGCGCCTGGGGTCACCACTACGTTCCTACAAGCAAAAGGCAAAAAAATCAGTCCCAAAATAACTGAATTTACAAATAATATGATTGACCAGGTTCTGGCAAACGTCCCACATGTGTGGCATTGGACCATGCAACTTTCAAATCCTAGCTTTTATATTTGGCAGAGCTTAAATTTAATCTGGAATACCGTTTTCCAATGCATAGAGGCCCATTGCTTTATACCCAGCCAATTAGCCGAATAGGAGATGGAAAACAGCCGATGGACGTGGCAAAACTCACTCTGAAGACTCGGCGCGAACTGCATCCTCGCAAAGCTCATCGCCACAGAATGGAGCCACGACGATGCACTTCTTGTTCAGTGCGCTGGTCAATTCTTTAATGTTCTTTGCAGGTAAGATGTGCGAGTTCTGGATGCTGGTAGCGCGAGACAACATAAGGTCATGGACATCGTCCAACATACTCCTCACAGCAGTGGTCAGCTGGTTAAGCGGAATAGTGGTCTACGCAAAGAAGTAAGAAAAAATAAACATGCGTACGTTTCTAGGGCTCAACTAAGCGATATAGGAGACAGGAAGGACAAATTGGGTTTACCTTTTCCCCAGTGTACCGCACCACCGCAGTAACCTGGCTCTTCGCCAGGTCCTTAAATCCTACCTCCACGCGCAACGGTACCCCCTTCAACTCCCAGTGGTTAAACTTCCAACCGGGAGAGACATGGTCCCTATCATCCAAATGCACCCTCAATCCTGCCTCCTCGCATAGACGTGCAGTGATAGCCCTGACTTGCTCTAGCAGCTCTGCACGCTCCAACTCAGTGGTCTTTGCCGTCACGCCACAAGGCACCACCACCACTTGGTACCTGGCTACGCGTGGCGGGAGGACAAGACCCTGGTTGTCCGCGTGCACCATGATCATCACACCGATGGTGCGCGTAGTAAGGCCCCAGGAGTTCTGGTAGACATAGCGCGGCTGATTTGTCTCGGGGTCTTCAAACATCACTTCGAAGATCTTGCTAAAGTTCTGTCCCAGGTGGTGTGAGGTGGCACCTTGAATGGCGCGTCCGGAGGCCTCAATGAAGACTTCCACGGTGGTGGTGTACTCACCGCCCGGGAACTTCTCTCGCTCCGTCTTACGACCTTGAAGGAAAGAGGAGTGCAAAAGTGGTTGGAGTAACCCCTGAAGCCCAGTAACTCAGCCCTCTCCCCATGTTATTAACCAATCTTATTCCACAAAGGTGTGCTAGGAAAGATGACATTATTAAACCAAATTATCGTTACAGATGCTGTGCTAGGATTGGCTTTATTTATGCCCAGTTCTATGGCCCAAGTCTCTCAACTGCTGAGTCACGAGCTTCTGGCCTCACATTGCCAGGTCACGTCGGATCGGTTGCATAAATTGGTGATGAACAGTTCCAGCAAAGCCTTAGTTAAATGCAAGCTACTTTGGAGATGGGTATGTTGGCCTCAACGACTGGTTTGGAACAGATATATCCTCGCCTTCTGAGACAGAGTTGATAGAAAGAAGGATGACGCGGTCAAAATTAGCCCAAAGCGATTAAGCTAAAATGACCGGCTGCAGCTAGCATACCAGCCGAAGGAGCAACTCCGAGGCGAGACACTGGCCTAGCCTAGTCACGCGCCGACGATGAAAGAGGAGCAAAATGAGACACAGAATAACTGCTGAGAAGACACTTACCTCTAATACAGGGAATAGCCAAGAGGTCATTATAAACGCTTCGATAGAGGTTCAAAATTGTCAACACTTCAGCTTCAGCTTCTGCCTTCGAGGCGAAAGCTGTGTGACCCTCTTGCCAGAGAAATTCACGAGTCCTATAAAGGCAAGAGAAAAAGAATCCAATCGATTTGGACGCCTCTTCAATACCCCAACGCATTGAGAGAAATCTGTAGGGGTGCTGACCTTAAGAAGGGAGTTGGATGCTTAAACTCCCAGCGAACGATGTTGCTCCATTGATTGAGCTTGAGAGGAAGATCACGATGCGATTTGATCCACTTCGCAAAGGCTGGATACATGATTGTCTCGCTCGTGGGTCGTATTGCGATCGGCTCTGCCAGTTCCGAGGAGCCCGAACGTGTCACCCACGCGACCTGTCAGGCGGTTTGAACAATACTACTAATATTATCGACTAGCTGCGTATCGAGAGAAGGACCCTGCGCCTCTGCACCACCTTCCTGGGTATGTCGGGTGGATAAGGCAAGTTTACAGGTGGGTTGAATAAACAACCAATTTGAAGGTAATTGTTTGTTTAAATTCCACAACCAATTTTCTGAATTTCTATAGCCTTTTAAACATCACAGTTTAAGATACTGACAATGTGCGTGATTGGTTAAACGCACTTCAGGAGCAAAGTCGGCGATATGTTCCTTCTCCTGCTCGAGGACTCCCTTCGACACAAACATGGGGAAGTAGGCATTGTCCACACCCAGAGCTGCAATCGCCTTGTCAAAGAAGGCCTGGATCTGGCTCCAAATGAAGTAACTCCATGGTCGGAGGATGTAACAGCCCGATATATCGTAGTATTCCAACAATTCGGCCTTTTTGATAACTTGTGTGTACCATTCGGCTGCGTCGTCTTCCTTATTGACTTCAATGCCTAAACTGTGAATCAGAAAGGAAGTTTGTTTAATCCTGACTCTTCTGTGGATGTCTGAATACTAGCATATTCAAAAGCGACGGTACCGAGTCTGTTTCTTTCCACCAGTCAAATCCTCCGTCTTTTTTACAAGTTGTGACTTCTCCTTGGATTCCGCGCTAGCCGATTTCTTGGGTGCTTCTATGGAAGGTGGTTTTGGTACAACAACAGCGGCAGCAGGAGCAACTGGATTTGAATTTTCCGTGGATTTCATTTGCTGTTCCTGCTTTGCCTTCTCCCGGCCAGCCTTCCGCGCAGCCTTCTTTTCCTCCTTCAATCGCTCCTTTTCTGCTCGTTTGGCGGCCTCTTCGGGAGTTAAATTAGCAGACTCCTAGGAGAGGACGAAAGAGGAGAGTTGGGACTTTGTAGTCAAACAGATATGTAGTACCTCTGAATCCCCATGATCCAGCAACTCATGCGCTACAACTTTACCACAAACGCGCTTACCTTTTGAACAGATGCCTCTCCCTTTTTCTGTTGTTTCTGCTTGCTATCGCCAGCCTCACTGACCTTAAACTTTGACCCCGCGGTTGGACGCTCCTTCGTTGCGCCATCAGGGATGTAGATAAGAACACATGGTGCTTCTCTCCCCGTAGATGGACTGTAGGAATGGGAAGACAAGATTAGAGCCATTCGTCTACGCGATGAATGTCGGGGTTGATAAAAGGGAAAGATACTCACTGCGAAGGCCTGTAGGGCTGATCACAAATGTAGAATCCCTTGCGTTGTAATTGAACAATATCGCCCTTTTTTAGATTGCGCAATTGTGGTTCACCGAAGCAGGACTCCGAAGACTACAACGAACAAGCGGCTTCACATTTTAACAGAGTACTGGGCAGTCAATGATGGTATTTGGTGTAGGTACCCACCACAGAATTGTGGTTAATGAAGTCTTTAAAATCTTCATCCTTTCCGATCAGGGGTTTAGAGATAAGATTGCCATAGGTGAGACAGGAAAGGGGAGTCAGGAGAGCAAGTTCATCGCCCACGTTTTGGAGAACGCTTGGATCCGCCAGCCACGTAACTTTCTGAGTTTTCTTGTAATCCTGTAGAGATAAAAGTGCAGAAAATCTCAACTCGATCGTAAGTGCGATCAGCGAGTGGAGAAAGGCAATCTCACCGTATCTTCCAGGTTGAGTTCTGCATCTATAGTGTAGACCCTTCCAGCTGCGTTGAAGAGGATTTTGACAATGCGGAGATTGCCCCAGTTCACGAAGGTCACGTTATCCCCCTCAGTGAAGCATTCTGCATCAGCGTACTCAACAAAAACGACGGGAGCCAAAACGATAGTTTTTTCGCCCACTGAAGGGTTCTTGGGATGAAGAGGGGTCTGGTGGGAAAGAAAAGAATAAATCATGCCAGTAATCTTGTCAACGATGTGCCCTCACAATGGCTGTTCGTCGTCAGCACGGCAACTACAAGACACCTTGATTTCTTCATCTAGGCTCCGCGTCACAAGCCGATCAAACTGTTGTCAACGGATTGGTGGTGTTCACCGACAGTACAATAAGGGTAGAACATTTCTGGTCCGTGAATAAACACATTTTTTTGGTCTTGAAGCTGTAATGAACCAGCTTGGCGGCGCAAGTGTTAGTGTCTTACCAAAGTAGTGCCTGAAATGCGGTTCCAATTGCCAGAAACCTCACAAAAAGCCGCTGAACTTCGAGGCAAGGATTAACATCCGAAAAGTACTGGAAATAAAGGATTAAAATTGACCTTGAACATGGACAGTTCGGATCGAAAAAGCAAGAGTGGATGAAATGCTCTTAGTGTAAAGAGCAAACGGCTAAGAGGTTGGAATGATTGGGAAATGAATTTCAAGCACCGAAAGTCCACTCAAATCGCACAAGTATTGCGAGTTTGAGCAAAACGTCGCATTTCGAGCACAGCATTACCCTAACTCACCTACCATGGTACCAATGTCCACAAAGCTAGCAACCTTGTGATAATGTGCCCACTTGAAGAATGTTGAGGTGCCACGCAAGAAACGCTACTGTTGTCAAGTCCAAAAATGACGCAATGAAATGTAAATACGGGGCGGTTGATTTTGGTGGAATTCACCTTTTGCAATGGCCTCTATATTAGCCGCACCAGTTACATCCGGAGCCAAGCACCTCTAAATCGAATCGCACACCTTAACATTGACCTCAAGGCGGAGACATATAGAAACGATTGTGGCCTTCACTCTGCTGGTTGTGCATCACTTTCGCGCCCTCTTTAAATGGTGCCAAGCAGTTTACTCCGGTTATAACAGGATTCCTACAAAGAGTAGCTCCCTACTCCTTATTTTTGTCATCAAGCAGTTAAACGAAACCTTTAGATTTCAATATCATACCACTTTGAAACTCGGTGTGGACTAAGAGTTGCAATTAAAACAAGGTTCGAGCTGCGCAACTCCTCCAGGAGCCCGCGATTCCACCGTTGCAATAACACAGCTGTCATTCTAAGAGTTCATAACTAATTGATTTCACGACTTTTAGGACTGAAATTTTTACATGTCAAACTACCGGATGACAAAAATGTGAGAATAAGGCCTTCAGACAGCAGTTACCTGTTTAGTCACATCCGTCTTCTGCCCTTTTACATGCACAGGAACTACTCCACCTCGGCTGAGACTCAGAGCCGTATAGCGGGGTGCCACAGGATCGATGACCTTCTTATTGAATGCCCATATCTTGTCCCATTCCATGGTACCAGTTGACTTGCTTGATCCCTGAGCCAGAATGAACTGACGAAGACCCTCAGGTGTGAGGCCATGGCGAAGGATTCCACGGACAGTCGGCATACGTGGATCGTCCCAGCCGCTCACTAGACCCTGTTCCACGAACCAGGTCAGTTTTCGCTTAGAGAGGATTGTGGATTGTAGAGCCAGACGAGAAAAGTCAATCACGAGTGGCTTACGAATATCTGCGAGATGAAAACGCAAATTTTATCTTTATTCATTTGCATAACCACCTGTAGTCGAAGTCATTGGACTGAGTGTTCCACTCCATATCCATCCATCTACCCCCAAACCCTCTTGTTTGCCCATTTACTCGTTTATTTGTCCAACTGTCGCCCCATTCACCTGATTATTCACAATCAACTCATGCGTCAATGGCCAGTCGTCCATTCCTTCGCCCACTCAGACAGTAGTCCTCGTAACATCAATCCTCCTACCGCTAATCCGGAGACTAACTCATCTGACAAATCGCTGAACAAAAGCATTTTGTGAATTTGGCGAGAAAGACGTGATCTCGAAAATGAACTTACTGAGAGCATCGCACATCCAATAGTACTGACAGTTCCGATCATTGTATTCGGAGGTACGAAGAGCATGAGTGACACCTTCCAAGCTGTCCACTATTGGACAGGCGAAATCGTAGATAGGGAAGACCCTGAAAGCGACATGATAAACGGGAACTCTAACCGTTCTTCCGGAAAATTATGAAACATCTCATCCTCAGAAAGGCAAACCGGTTGAATCAAAACCCATCTTTTGTTTGTGTCTAAATTCTAACTAGGTAATGCGTTGAGCCATCCTGACGTAGTGAGGATCATGGACCAGCACTCTATTTCATTGAAAGAGAAGCTTCATTTCTTATTTTCAAATGTTCACCACGAAAGCTTCGAAAATTCCATGATATCAGCGCATGAAACAAGCGTAGAGAGGCATACCAATTTGGTTTTCTTGAACGCATAGGAATTACACCCTATTTCCACTACAAAATCAGCATCTTGCATCGACCTAGGCTGGGGGATGGCACCAAAATGCAAGTCAAATTACAAACCGAAGTGGGAAAAGAAGTGAACCAATCAGAGAATTTCCTCGAAGCACAACGTCCGCACTACACGTAGCAAGCAAAGAAAAGCGTACTTGTACTTGGTGCCAGTACGAATATGCGGTTCCAGCTTGCATCGGTAGATGGTGGGATCTCGCATAGCCCCATTGTCCGATGACATGTCAATTTTGGCACGAATACAGGTCTTGAGCCCTTGTTCCGTTCCTTCTTGCATAGCTTTCCACATCGCCAAATTCTTCTCAACGGCTGCAAAATACAAGTTTGTTACACGATGGTTAAGCGCTGAAAACTGGTGGAGAGTTCAGCTTACAGTTACTACGACAGGCAGACTCCTGCCTAGCTTCACGTTGACTCCTCATAGTTTCCAAATCAGTGTCGTCAGCATAGGCCTTGCCATCATTGATAAGCTGAGTACAGAGCTCGATCATGCGATCAAAGTAGTTGGAAGTGTAGCTGAAAGTATCCCACTTAACTCCCAAGCGAGGCAAATCAGCTAAAATAGCCTCCTCAAAGACTGCACTTTCCTTCTCTGGATTCGTATCATCAAAACGAAGAATCAACTTTCCATTGAAGGTCTCCTGTAATCAAGTCGATTCAGTTGGGGAACAGAATAAAAAGGCCTACTAACCTTGTAGTGATAGTTCAGAAGGGCAGCTTTGGCGTGGCCAATGTGCATAAAGCCGCTAGCCTCTGGTGGAAATCTGACAACAACCTCACCCATTTTGGCACCAGGAAGGTCTTCGAATTTCCCGCCCTCCTCAAATTTCATGTCTTTTGCAGCACGACCACCTCTAGATCGAGTACTGTCAGAAGCGATGTATTTTGGGTGAGTCAAGAGTGGAAGAGGAGTCAAGTTTTTGCGAAGAGCTTCACTGAGATGAGTCAGACCCGAATGGGATCTCAAGAAGTTGCAAAAACGCCTCAAGTTTATGAAGAGACCTGGATTTAAAGGGTCGCCTTTGACTTCAGCAGTGCAGATATCGTCCCAATTTTTTGTACCTTAAAACAATGTAGCTTTTACAAAAAGGGGGTTATAATGGCGCAAGTCAACTAAAATCCCAAGTGCTTACATTCCAGACGGGCCCAAACCGCTACATCAGCGTATGATAATGTGTCTGAGACCAAGAAAGACCTGTGAGCAAGGAAATTATCTAGTTCTTGTATCGCCTCCATAAACGTGGACGCGTCAGATAACTGTACTCGCGCAAAGCGGATCCAGTTCGCCATATCAATCTAGAAGTACTAATAGCTCAGCTATGGAAATTACCAACTGTTTGTTTTCATAACTGGGCTGTATTCCGATTTGACTATAGGAAATAAGCGATTATTTGGGTGACATCAACGTACTCAGGGTCAAGAGCAGTAGAACATCCACAAGTAATACTAAGTAAATCCTGCAGATCCGACTTAACTAAAAAGTATGGTCAAAAGGCCACAAATGACATACGAGAATCCATCCTGCCCAAAGAACAGCACGCGCAGCAGACTTGGTGGAACCAAATGTGACGGTCACTATATAAGTTCACTCAAACTTCGTAAGATTATATATGCATAATGTGTCTTGACAGTGATAAATGCGCAACTAACAAACGTTTTACTCACATAGTAAAGCTTTTAAGCTCTCTATCTATTCAGGCGGGAACAAAGGCACAGTGTTACACATCCAAAGATTAGTAATAAATTGCCAAAATTGTTGAATGACGATAATTAACAGACGTTAGTTAAAGGTTGTTGTAGCGTCCCGAGGCTTCCTTGAAGGCAAAAGAAGGCGGAAAGCTAGGGTAGAATATATATATTCACCGGACAGAGGGAAAAAGGCTGCTGGCATGGCCTGGAGGCCAGCGCACGCAGCTAGGGCAATACGGCCACCTCTGTGACCTTGACAGAAACCAGCAGTTCTAACAAACAAAGTACTACATTGCCCCTTTCCTCTTTCGAGCGTCTTCCCCGACGCGCCCCTTCGTACACCTCCTGTGTCAGCCATCACAACATACTCAGTGCTGCAAGAAGCACCCACAAGCTAACCATGCCAGTCGCCAATATTCGACGCGATTGAGGCGATGCTTGACACCAACATCAGTGATCCCTCTTGACAGTGCATTGCACCTCGAGTTTCGTCTAGCTTGGAAACAAAATTCGGACTAAGTGGTTCTGTCGATCATCTGCATGTCCGTAAAAAGGCGTTAGCACGCCGATCTCCTTAAGCAAGTATAATAGGGGTAATCTTTGGTCCATGGCTAGTGTCGCTTCAGTTGTTGATAGTTTTCTTGTAGAACACGGAGATGGGGTGGATGCCGGAGGCGGACGTCGTTCTTGGCCCACCCGTAGCACCTGCACTTCCTTTGCACCGCTGCATCATGCCGCAGGGGGTAGAGATCGGGATAAAAACCCCATAGAGTCGGGTCCGCTTTCCGCTGCCACCAATGTAGCGTCCTGAGGCTCCCTCGAAGGCAATAGAAGGCAGAATGCTAGGTTAGAATATATATATATATCCATCGGACAGAGGGAAATGGGCTGCTGGCATGGCTCGGAGGCCAGCCCACACAGTTAGGGCAATACGGCCACCCCTGTAACCCTGACTGAAACCGGTAGTCCAAACAAACAAAGTATTACATCTCCCGTCACATGTTAATTACCTCAGCGTAAAAAGGAGCGACATGGTCTCAAGAGAAGCTGGAAGGGTAGCCTTTGTGCTTTTCGATGTTCTCACCATGAATAAGGTCGAAATTTTGTTGCAGTCATTTTCATAAAAACGCGAAAGTGGATATAAAATGGCATATGAGGTTCACCTTATTTTCATTTCCCATATTTTCACCTCATTGTACATCCGTAAATAACGTACTTTTGCGCGATTGTATGCACGAATTTCATAAAACAACTGCAAGTCGAAGTTAAAGCAGTTTTTTTCCCCCCATTTTTCTATAAACACATCAATAACAACTAACACGAGGATACTAAACATCGTTTTCTCCATGTGGTTATTCGCTTGAATGCATGATTGAGCTAATTTTACGTAACGTTTGTCTAATTTTTTGCAGGTTTGATTTATTTGCATGAATTTATTAATCACATTATGAAAGAACACAAAAGTCATCGTGATGTCAGGTAGAAAGTAATTGAATAGGCTCCCTCTCGATAATCCGTGGGGAATTCACAACCATTACTCATCCATTATTTCTTTTCATCCATTCATTTGGCGTCTTTCAACACCATTTCGCATTATATATCACGTAAATGCGTCGAAATTTCGGAACTGGGCCAAGTTTCTTACTTCTGCAGTCTTGCTTGCTTTTGAAGTATGGATAGTATGTAGCTTTTGGTGAGGAACACACGAGGACCACAACGAATTTCGGTATTGCGTTGTTAAGCGCTTTACCAGGACTTGTATCTACTTTTTGATAATCAACTACAGAATGCAGTGGCACCCACACGAAAGCGTCCTCGATCAGGTGAATGAAACATATCCAACTACGGATCGGTTGGCAGAGCGTATCACTTGATGCGCCACGAGTGTGATCCTATAATGCATAACCACCAGAGGGTATCTGAGCCACTTAGATACACACCGAAATTGGCGTTGTAGCACCAAAGAGGACGCCCTCCTCTCCAACACCGCGATTTCCAAGCAACCAATCAACGCTGAGACGCTGCGTGTGGAGTGATTTTAGAAACGCGCGCCGCTTGCACAAGTCAATAAAACACCCACACATCCGGAGAAAAAAAAAATCTGGAGGCGAATAAAGAGCTAAGCCTGTAGTCATACTGCTTTCCACACTGTTTGTTATTTCTGGTTGTTGATAGAGCTGCTAACTTTTAAGGAAAACTTTCTATGGTAAATTTAAAAGTTGCCTAGATGTTTGTCCTATTGGTAAGGATGAGCGTTTTCTTGGGGAGCATGTAACCGATACTTAAAAATGAAACTGAGCCAACTATGACAAAGTACCTAAGTCAAATGCCCTACGGAGAGCATATCGGTCCCTTTCCTTTTCGAATGTGATCCTTTTCCATCAAACAGAAGTGTTGAATTCAGCCACGACACCGATAGCTTCCTAAGTCATCCATATTGTTGCATCTGTATGAAGTGATCCTCAGAAGTACACTTAAGTAGGTAGAGTTCCAGTAGTGGATCTATTCCATGCCCCAGTCAAACATAAGTAAAAGGCGGTCAGTTTCAAAAGCCTCTCTGTTGCAAGTCTTTAAGAAACCCACCATCTACATGGCAGCCATGCCAACCAACAAGGACTTTTGCCTTCCTGGGGTGGATGTGCTCACCGTTGCAGCAACCGAAATGCGGAGACTGAGGACCTCGAAGACTTAAGTCTATAAACACTGCTCTGTGGATCCATCCTGAATTTAATGACCTTTGGAAAAGACGCTGTCATTCAACATTGCGACCCAACATTCTCAGGATTAAGGCCTCCTTGAAGACGGTGACTCGCTCATTGAAAATAGTACATTTACGTCAATAAGCACATTGTTCAAAATGTGATCAAGGTATTCATTGTAAAAAAAAAACAGTCAGGAGAGGAGCGAGGGATTAAAGGAAAGTAAGAAGTCAACGGGTACGAGTTTGTGTTGCTGCAATGAAAGACATGACGAGCTTTACTTCCAACATTTAGTCCTAAAAAGTATCCATTCGATCGGGTCCCTCACTTGACAAGTCGCCGTCATAGTCCCCGTTCTCTCTGTCATTCTCATAGGAGCGGACAAAGTTGACAAAAACGGAGTCCAACGAGACCTGTCGAACTGCGAATGTGGTGATCATACCTGCAGAGCGTAGAGCTAGGAGCTGTCTGAATATCTTCGATAGACACACCTCACCGTGGGCCTCAAATTTGCACTTCTTACCGACAGCATCGGTCAGTGTGATAGCAGCGGAAGGAGGGAAGAGTTGTTGTGGATTCGGTTCATCGACTCCAAGATCAACTTCCAGAATGTAGCCTTCACCGAAGCGTTGTTTCAAATGAGCTACTGTACCGAAACACTGAAACTGACCGTCCATCATGATGGCCAGGCGATTGCACAGAGCTTCGCATTCTTCCATGCTGTGTGTGGTGAGTACTACAGAGCATCCATCTTTTTGAAGTGACTTTATCACCTCCCATAGGCACCGTTTTGCACCTGGATCCATTCCAGCTGTTGGTTCGTCCAGGAGAAGGACCTGTGGATTACCGACAGTTGCCACAGCAGTGGACAATTTGCGCAAATTTCCACCGGAGTACGTGTGCGTCGGTTTGTCCGCGTGTGGACGCAGAGACATCCGATCAATCAGTCTGTTAGCCAAAGTGGGGATCACCCTCTCCGGATAGCCATGGATACGTGCAAAGAGTTGCAATGTCTCAAAACCCGTTAGTTGGGGGAGGAGGGCATCAAATTGTGGACAGTAGCCAATCAGATTGTGCGAGGTCAATCCCGATCTCCCTGTGATATTGCAATCACCAATCAAAATCGTCCCACTTGTTGGATGGATGGTTGTAGTGAGCATATTGAATGTGGTCGTTTTTCCCGCTCCATTCACACCCAACAGCCCAAAGCATTCACCTGGACGCACACCAAAGGTCAACGCGTTGACAGCTGGCTTCGACTTCTTGGGATAGCACTTGGTTAGATTGATGGCTCGGAGCACATCTTGCATTTCATTCATCGGATCCTGGAGGCAAAAAAAACACAGCCAATGGAATGCGTTTACAGTAGAAGGACAGATAGGCTTGAAAAAAGATTTGGCCGAATTCTTGTAGTTGTTTAGTCTCCAGAGGAGCATTACCATTGTTCACCATGCCCATATTCAAGCGTGCATTTTTTTTCTGAAACAGTGTCAACTGCCCAAATGAAATAAACAGACTAATGTTTATTTTCACAAATTCTTGAAGAAAATGTCATGTAAGCTTTGGGGCGTTGTAAAGGCCGAAAACTGACAAGAAGGTAAGGCTACATTCAGGGTACGTAAATAGCCGGAATGGTGTGGGATTAAACCCTTACATCTACACGCCTAACTTCGGTACAACTGAAACCATGAAAGCAAGAAGGTGTTAACAAGTGACACTGTCCTACAATTTCGCCGTTTCTTTTGTAAATACACAAGTGCCATTTTGACACAATCCACCCTCGGCTTTGACACATTGCCAGCCAATACAAATAGTGGAAGAGTGTGAACTACAAAAGGAGGCGATATTTTGGCGCAAAAAAAACGAGGAGAGAAAAGTCAAGGCCATTAAAGGTGGACTAATCACAGTTGACCTCTTGCCCGTGATGAGAAGGGTCATCACCCCGACGCGCCCCTCCTCCGCCCCCTCCGCTTCAACAAGGCTGCACAGAGTGTCAACCTATCAATCAGTTGAAGGCATCACTTAAATAAATAGGTATTAATTAATATTTTAAGGTGGAAAAGTTAACAGGAGAGACTATTTTAAAGGTTGAAAGAGTAAAAAACAAACACCATGTTATGCAATTGTGCATTTACATTCAGTAACAAAGTACCCTCTTCAGTTAATTCACTTAACGAAGAAAAAAGAGCACAAGAGCCTACGCAAAATCGCATTCGTAACTCAATGGAACTGTAGGCTTAACGATTTGTGAATTGCTTGTCACCGCCTGTCAAAGGAGTATCACCACAGGGGGGGGAAGCGGCAAAAGTGATGAGAAATGCCTGTCTACGCAAATGCCTTTTAACAATGCAGAGTGTGGGTGTTTTTAACAAAAGAAGTGTGCACAAATATTACTTCATGTAATCCCAGTCTGCACTAAGATCAAGAAATTAAGGGTGCAATACTGGCTGGGGAAAGGTGGTCACACCTGAGCCTCCTCATGGCATCGACTTGGGACTTGAAGAGTAACTCGGAGGGGCTTCGGGTGGTTTGTCAAGAAGAGCGCCTTTTGGAGATGCGAGCACTGCCTACATGGTAGCTAATTAGTGTGTTAGAGGGAGGAGGAGGGAATTTGTCCGACATTTCTACTGAATCTAGAAAATCCAGTTGTCTACTAACAGGAGGAGGGTAAACCTTTCTCCGTACACTGCAACAATGGTGCGTTTACCACATCAACTGGACCAGCTTGTGAGAAAACGGGCAGATTCAGACGCACGCTTCGTCGTTCATGCCCACTTGCGGCATGGCTCACCATCCTGCTCACTGGCACACCACCCTGGAAACATGGCAATTTAACGCCTTTATAAAGTGGACCTCATCTACCTCCCATTCCACGTCAAAAAGCAGGCGAACATGGCGAGAGAGTATAAGCATAGGAGTAATCCAACGGGAATGCACCGATCGCTAACCTCCATCACTTTGATTGTATGCATGGCAGACATCAATGAGGAAGAAGGGACTGGCGGTAGGTGGGATTCTCCAAATGTAGTGGGAAGAGGCACAGGTATAAGTGACGAGGAGGTGCGACCAGTGAATCGTTACTTGACTTGCCCCACCATCTTGTCGCTGCACCATGTCACTCCCGGCCGATTGTCGTCAAGGTAGTTTTTTGCCTTCAGGGAAGGTAATTCTGTCTAGCTGGTTGGCCATAAGACACAAAGAGCTACCCAAAAAGTGTTCCAACGTGTGATTCTGTGTTGTGCACTATTCCACCACACACGTCTGATCGCCGATGATAAAGGCTGTGACAATTAACAGCGCTGCCGACGATCACGCGCTTCATGGCTGAAAGGCACTTCAATGACGTGACACGCGGTTTACGCAACCATGCTACATCAATTATTTCAATATTCCGGTACACTGTCAGGTACGTCCATGGCCACGAATACGGCCACACCCACACACCCACTGCTGTCACTACTGCCACCACCACCACCACAACCACCACAACTCGTCACAATTCCACACCACTCTCCTCCCTCCAACAACTCCCATCTACCATCCCCATGACGAAACGTACTTCGAAGTTGACACGTCTACGACAACATTCGGCAATCAAGTTGTGAAGTGACATCACGCACACATCCACCTGTCCCTTCCATTGGCATTCCTCTCCCACCTCACTCACCCCACACCCACAACGACATGCAATCATAGTGAAGTGGGTGGAACTGCGGTGCAATGCAACCCCGATACACTTGACAATCGGAGTCTGCTCTCCTTCACCACCTACCAGTCCTCTGACTCTTGCTGAAACGTGGATTCCGTCATGCGGTACACACTCCCCACCACCTTCACAGTCACATGAGATGTTTGGTAGACAAGTTGGTGAGAGTGTGATCATGAAAACGTTAGCTCAGTTAAGTTGGTGGCTGTACAGTGCATTGACTGTGTGTTCCTCCACACCATCCAGCATACGTGGATGTGTGGATGAGATGGACGTCGACTGTTGTGTGTTTAATGTGCTGCTCGAGGTGAGGCGCACGCCATGGCACAGATACGAACACAAAACGGTTATTTGACACCATCAAAGCGAGTTGACCGCCCGCTTTCAGCAGTACCGATTCATCGTCACGAATCGCAGCCTCTTCCGTCCCCTTTGAAAGGAGCGGATGCCGATATGACGTGTGTATGTGTGCCGACACTTTGGGTGCCGAAAATTTACATCCTCATCCTTTCATGCCACCGCTTTGCCTGGATGTACAATATTTGTGCAAAGTTAAATGGGCGGATGTTTTAGTGTGGTAATTCGGATTGTGATGACAGGTGCGATGATCGGCCGCAGAGCTTGTTCGGTGCGTTCGTACTTGGCATTTCCGCTTTAGGTTATCAGCCATCGTTTATCACCCTTTGGCAGGTGGCTTTAACTCGGAGAAAAGAGACTCTACCAGGTGAAAATATTATCGCCCGGAGGAGCGACCGCAAATGTAATACTTAATTCTTTAAATGTGCTTTGTAGGCCAGAGGCGGGAAGTCAATTTTAAACCACGTGACGGAGGAACGCGGAGACTCCTTGGAACGTGACGGACCCTCGGCTTGAGCCCCATTAGTCGCCTAACTGTATTTATCACCCTTATAACAGTAAAGATATCAAACCGCTCTCAGACTTCTGCTGGCAAGGGTAACCAGGAGGGGGAGGAGGAACCCTCTACACAAACACTCACCACTTCTCATATCCTCGAAACATTGCGTTACTCTGTCTTTACGAACGGCACCAATCCCTTCTGTTTTTATGGGAAAAAAAAACATTATTTGCGCTTACACATGAGTATGCTTAATTAAGTCGCAGAAATGATCGCAAATTTTACTAGCCGCTAATTTCAAATAAATAACGGCAAATTTGATAGCGTAACGTTTGTGCATTACTTCAAACACATCCTTTATTGATGGTGCATGCGTTTTATAGCGAACTATATTCTCAAAAAATGCACATTTTATTATTTAATTTTTCTGTCACGACTCAGTTCATTTCTGTCTAATTTGACACCTACTTGACAGTTTTACTGCATCGTCACTTTAAGCTAATTATATTAATGCTTGCATCTTAATGTCTAACCCCTGACACGAGACGAGGTTATCCATTTTGGGTATGAATTTGGCCCAAAGTCTTTAAAAAATATCCATTTGAAGTTAAAAGGGAATAATTTTGTTAGACATTTATGCAGGGCGGAGTTAGACACGACTTAAAGCAAGCACAGGATTTTATGCAGCCAAACCAACCGAGGTGATTGTCAAGGCTCTACAGGCGCTCATAGAAAGCTGCATTTTTCTTCATAAGGATGAAGTTGATTGGTAAAAGTAGCTCTATAAAAGTCCCACATCCCGGTTACTTGGATTTTCGATACAAAAGCGGCTGAATAATCCAATTTTTGAACACACTTAAGCGATTGATGGCTAGGTGGATCGAGCTTCGTGGCTCGAAAACCATGAGAACCAGCTGTTTTAAGGTCAGCCCCACTCATGAATCACTGGGACACCGAAATTCAAACGCCTTTCTTCACCTAGTCACAAACATAGGGTCAGCGCAAATGCACAATAAGTAAACAAATAAACGCGCTTACATTTTCAACACGTTCGATTTCCTCCATGACGTCTTCGCTGATTGCTGGTTTGGAGTCGCCATCAAGTGCATCTGCCACATCTACCTCTAATCTCGTCCAACGCCTCTTCCGGCACTTTTCACATGTGTTCGAGCCACTGGTATAGGAGATGAGAAGAACCAGCCCCGAGAAGATCACCGCTTCAATTAGCAATACGACAAGTTTCTCTGTCAACGCACGCCAATCGAAGATGTCATAAGTTTCGACGAGATTGCTTAGCCCCTGTTGACTAATGGTGTAGCTCTTGGCCAACTCGTAGAATCCGCGACAGAAGGCAAATTGAGGAAAGATGAGGAAGACTTTTTCCAGCACTTGTACGGCTAAATCAACATCGTGATTGTCATAGGAAATGAGGTCAAGCATGTGATAAATCACAGCGGTAACCGTGGCAACGACGATGTTGATTGCAAGCAGAGTAACAAACGCAACTGATGGAACACGGAAGGCAAATGTGAAGCAGTACATCAGAGGAGTGATCGCGAGTCCATAGACCAGCATGAGCACGATAAAGGCTCCAACATTGTCCCTCCCAATGTAGGCCTGTTCATTAAAAATAACGAAGACAACCACGATGATAGTGATGGAGACGATGATGGAGAGAAAGTCCCACAGGTAGGACATGCCCCAGTAGACAACTCTATTCTGTCCGGCTAGTAATTGTATTGCCATGAAGCCGCATTGTCGCTCACGAATTATAAAGGTGGAGAAGGAGGAGCAGATGAAAGAGAGCGCGAAGACAACTCCAACAGCTTTGACAAGGTCCAAAACTAGTGATATAAAAACACCACGAGGGTATGCCCCGCTTGTTGACGGAAGGGGGAAATTTGCGACGGCTATTCCATGGTCGTCTGGGTCTTAAAGTAAAAAAAAAAAATTAAAAGATGAAGTAGAAAGACTTCCCCAGTTCAACAACCTCTGCCAGCGATTCAGGAATGCGTTTGTCATTTTCATTGCTTGAAGCACGCAGGTAATTTACCCCGACACCTCTTTTATTACCAGAGGTAGAATACTCGAGTGGTGAAAACCACCACAACAATCATGCGCTAGAACTGGCTCTTCCAGCAACGCAGTACACGATGGATCAGTAGACTCCAGAGGGATTAAAAATCTCAATTGAGGTGGCAAATAGAGACCACTACCGCAATTGTGGTGCAGTGTTTAAGAACCGCTGCAAAAGCTATTGTTGGTGGCTAAGGATATTTAGAAAACAGAAACAGGGAGGCCTTTTAAAATGGGCGCCATGTGTATCCAAAGACGCTTACTTCAAAGGAAGGCTCAAACAGTCGGCAGCGTGGCATTGTTTTTGACGATTTTGTGTATCTGTGTGTGTGTGTGTGAATGTTCCAACTAGACCCGAGATACCATCTGCGCTAAGGGAAGAGGCAGTAAAAGATATTTATAAACATCAAGGTTGTAAAGCCCAGCAAAGGGCCTGACATGACGTGCTACACGACGCATACCTTTTTTCTCCACGAAGTTAGGAATGTTACGAGTAACTGAAAAAGTCCAAAATGGACATTGGGTAGGGGGAGCTTATCCCTAGAATAGTGGAGAATTTATTCTGGGAAAAGTTAGTATTTCCTGGATAGCTGACGATAAAAAAGTGCTCGGCAGCATCGAAGACTGCTTCCGCTTTGGAGGACTGATGACAACTCACAGGAGAAATGCCAAGTACGAACGCACCGAACAAGCTCTGCGGCCGATCATCGCACCTGTCATCACAATCCAAATTACCACACTAAAACATCCGCCCATTTAACTTTGCACAAATATTGTACATCCAGGCAAAGCGGTGGCATGAAAGGATGAGGATGTAAATTTTCGGCACCCAAAGTGTCGGCACACATACACACGTCATATCGGCATCCGCTCCTTTCAAAGGGGACGGAAGAGGCTGCGATTCGTGACGATGAATCGGTACTGCTGAAAGCGGGCGGTCAACTCGCTTTGATGGTGTCAAATAACCATTTTGTGTTCGTATCTGTGCCATGGCGTGCGCCTCACCTCGAGCAGCACATTAAACACACAACAGTCGACGTCCATCTCATCCACACATCCACGTATGCTGGATGGTGTGGAGGAACACACAGTCAATGCACTGCACAGCCACCAACTTAACTGAGCTAACGTTTTCATGATCACAATCTCAACATCTTGTCTACCAAACATCTCATGTGACTGTGAAGGTGGTGGGGAGTGTGTACCGCATGACGGAATCCACGTTTCAGCAAGAGTCAGAGGACTGGTAGGTGGTGAAGGAGAGCAGACTCCGATTGTCAAGTGTATCGGGGTTGCATTGCACCGCAGTTCCACCCACTTCACTATGATTGCATGTCGTTGTGGGTGTGGGGTGAGTGAGGTGGGAGAGGAATGCCAATGGAAGGGACAGGTGGATGTGTGCGTGATGTCACTTCACAACTTGATTGCCGAATGTTGTCGTAGACGTGTCAACTTCGAAGTACGTTTCGTCATGGGGATGGTAGATGGGAGTTGTTGGAGGGAGGAGAGTGGTGTGGAATTGTGACGAGTTGTGGTGGTTGTGGTGGTGGTGGTGGCAGTAGTGACAGCAGTGGGTGTGCGGGTGTGGCCATATTCGTGGCCATGGACGTGCCTGACAGTGTACCGGAATATTGAAATAATTGATGTGGCATGGTTGCGTAAACCGCGTGTCACGTCACTGAAGTGCCTTTCAGCCATGAAGCGCGTGGTCGTCGGCAGCGCCGTTAATTGTCACATCTACCTTTGACATTGGCGAACTGACAGATGTAATGAAAAGGTGCACCTTTCTGCTAATATTCGGCTTTTAAGGCGCAGTCATCCAACTTTGGCCCTTAACTCTAAGGGTTTGTTGTAAAACGTAAAGACTTCGGCGTCTTGCGGTTTATGACGCGTAGAAGTGGGGTAGTGCGGGGACTCAAAATTCCTCTTTGATGCTCGGCTTGGTGTGAAACTGCGCAGAGACAAAATAGTGGAACAAGCTAATCACTGATTCAACTGTGCCTCCTCCCATTGCATTTGGAGATCCCAACCACCTCTACCCCCGAAGTGGTGAAGACAAGCATCTGGTGCATTCCGTAGGATCACTCCTTTGACTCCGACACCTCGCTACACTACTCCACTACTGCGACATGGGATGGAAGGCGGATGAAGTCCACTTGATGAGGCCAAAATTGAGGCGCTTTGCGCACTGATGGGACTGCAAAGCCCAGTTAGCTAAGAATGTGAAATTGCAGCATGTGCACATGACTCACGTGCCTTACACAAACACAGAACCCTGAACCCGTCCATGTCCTCACAGAAGACTAAAAAACACGCACAAGATGTTGAAAGATCTACATCCTTGTCACTGAAAGTGGAGCTGTTGCATGGACTGATCGACAGGGGCGCGTAGCAGGGTACTTTCAAGACAGTCTCTCTTCATCGCCTGTCAAAGTGGATTTGACATTTGACCCAACTGTCGTATTGTAAGAAGGAAGTTTTGTTCTCACCTTATAAGAGAGACAAGTGGATTCGAGGCACACTTCAGGATCAAACTATTCAACAATGAACCGTACACCCTTCTTCCCCCAAACGCACAGTTCGCAGCTGACCCAATGGCTTTTAATTCTCGGGAGCCTCATACACAAATCTGGTCTAGCGTCTCCCGACTTGCTAATACATTTATGAGGCTCGAAATTTGGGCTATTCAGGTTATAACAGAAGTAAGCTTCTGCTACTCGTACTACTGGCCGCCTAGCTACCCTATGTTGGCCTGGCAACGCCCTCGGAGATTAAATGCACGCTACGACGATGGCAGCATTGGCGCTTTCCAATAATAACGAAAGGCGAATCATGTGTTTTGGTGCCTTGATGCCGTCCTAATGCATCGCATTAGCTGCTGATGGTGGAGCATTTGAAGAATCAAAGCCGAGGGACAACTGTAGCCAAATCAACCCTCAGCAATCCTCCTACCAGTCAGTCAGTCAGTCAGTCAGTCATGGAGCGAGGTCAGATTTGGCAAAACAAAATCCACCCGTTTTTATAGCCATAATCTGAGGACATGATCACCTTCACGAAGCAAAGGCGAGAAAGAGGAAGTAGTACAAACTGACGGTATAAAGCCAATGCTTCCGCTCCTCCCTGTCCTTTTGCACAGTGACAATAGTGGAACTCAAAGCACAATCAACCGATGGAAGGAAGTGACCTTGCGAAAAATCCAAAGGAAAGTAAATATACTTCCACAAGTGACGCAGGTTACGAAGATATGGGCAAAGAAAGACTGAGAACTGCGCGCCATAGACAAACGCTGAAATATTACTGACATTTAGAGCTACCTTATTTGTATGTGTGTGTGCGTGTGCATGTCTACTTCAATACTCGCATTGAGTAACAAAAATGACATTGATAGACCCGCTCAAAAGCAGTTAAGACGATAAAACAGGCGGGGGGGGGGGAGAGCGCTTTACCTGAAACGACCTTGTTTTTAGCCAATAGCATTCGTAGTTGAAGGTTGTGAAGGACATTGAGGTAGGCTGTTGACGAGGCGAATCCCTTATTGTGATACCAGACACGGGAATACTGGGTAGGTGGTAGACCATTCAACAGGAAGTCGGCCACATCCAAGCCAATTGCTGTGGCATTCGAGTTACCGAGAAGGAGCTTCAAGACGCTCTCAATTTGAGACTGATTGGAGAGAAGGTGCTTCGCCGAAATCACAGCTGAACCATTCTGAGTAATCATGAGTGCGAGACCACCATAGCGTTCGAGGATAGCCTCGTTGCGTGACTTGAGGAGATAGTTGGAGACGTTGTAGTTTGTTAGATTCATCAAGAAATCCGTTGTGGGAAGAAGTTGACTGGGTGGAGTTACGGTGGCCCCAGAAGGACAGAAGAAGTCAGCTTGTTTACAGAAACAATCGACTTTCTCTGATGCCTCAACTTTTTGAATACCTTCAGGAGTGAGCGCTGGGAGGGGATTCGGCACAGTGTAGCCCTCGAGATTACAGTAAGCGTATTTTTCCGGTACCAACTTATACACGGCGTGCGGTAGACAACGAGTTCCTGACCAGCCTCTGGCTGAAGCAATAGCTTGAGAATAGGCCATTGAGGTTGCTTGAATTGATGAGATATTTGTAGGTGCGGAGGAGAAGAAAGTTTGAAGGTGAGGAATGTCTCGCTTATTTGACATGAGCCAAGGATGAAGTGGCATGCTTGGTTGGGTAAAGTCTACGGGATAGGAGGCTATAACAGCCATCATAATGATCACTGCGATAGCTGGAAGTGCAATCTCCAGAATCCAGCCACGTTTGCTACGCAGAACGCACTGCTTTCGCTTGGCTAAGTAGGCACGACACTGTTGCAGGTAGAGACGACATCCAGTGTTGCGTTCAACAAGAGCAGCTTCTGCTGGCACCACGGCTGTCGAATCATAGTCCATTGGTAACTCGGCTACTGGATCAACGTCTGAGTCTTCATCAGTGTCACCGTCGGCGTCTGTCGAGGAGGTGTTGGATGAATTATTGTTGATATTGTTGAATTTGGCATGTCGTTTAAAGAGTTTCCGTATGAATGCCAATTTTTTCTGTGTTATCGGACTGACGGTCTAGTTAAGGAGAAAGTGCAATATTAGTGTCGAAAGTATCCACCTCCGCATTTGTTTTTTTCATGAGCTAACGATAAAATTGAGTCACACTATGCGAAAGCAAGCATTCAATGTTAAGTGGTAGGCTTCAAGCAGAAATTTGGCACCAAGAATATGCGCAGCGCAGCCTCTCTCTTTGTGTGATAGCCTGCTTGTCAAATGCTTGCTTTCTCAATGTTTTTTGAGAAGATAGCACACCCGCCTTTAATGCGAGTGGGCCCGGGACCTAACCCGTTATTGGTCTCTACTGCCGTCTCCCTCATAATCTACTCTTAAAGACAAAAAAACCAGCCCTGTTCTTACTTCATATCCCTTTGGAATGTAGATTTATCTATCCGAGCTCCTTAGTGGGTGCCAGAGCGTTCTCAGTGACCCTTCAACATTGCCGGTTAAAACGGATCACTATACTACTTATAAGGCTTAACAGCATATGTTGACACGAGTATGCAAAGCAGTCTCACGAGAGGAAATAGGAAGACTTTCACTGCGCTTGTGTGGCGTGTGCGATACGTTGGACTAATGAATAGTGATGGCGTGTAAAATACGAAAAGAGACATCATTGATTTGAAGGTTAAGCTAAACTTAGCCTTTCGGCAGTAGGCTAACAGCGTGTCTCTCCTGCCCTTTTTGAAGGCGAATGTGTTAAAATAATACGCAAGACTTGAAATGCAATTCACATTATGGTAATGGCTGTCATTAATTAAAACCCCTTCATGCCGTGAGCCTTTGCTGTACAATTTCGCACCATTTGGCAACTGAGAAATTAGGTAGACATAAAAGAAGTTGTCTGTGCATACCTTGATTTTGCTTGGGTCGTCTGAAAGGAGAATGAAAATCTCCTCTAAAGAAGTGTCAGTAAGACCAAGCCCCTTCACTCCGAACTCCTTTGACAGCTTAGCTCGGTTCTCCTCCAAGAAGGTGAAGAGTTGGACAAAGCCGTCTTTATCGTAGACCTTGGCGGCTGGAAGGGTGAATACCCACTCTGTTGGCGTGGAAGTCGACAACTCTGAGCCCTTTAATTGGGTCGAGATGATCTCCGCCAATCGGGAGTCCACGTTTGCGTCCTTTACTAGTCCGTCAGTCTTCTCCATGCTGAGGTAGTAGTACTTCGCGAACTTGGATTTCAAGAAGAGACTAGATCCACTGGCTTTAATTCGGCCTTGCGAGACTATCGCGATGCGATCACCAAGGAAGTCTGCTTCATCCATGTGATGTGTGGTGAGTATAATTGTTCTCGATGCTTTGAAGCGGAAAATTAAGTTCCATATTGTTCGACGAGAAGATGGATCAACTCCAGCTGTCGGTTCGTCTAGGAAGACAATCTTTGAACCACCGACAAACGCCGCTGCCAACGACAACCGTCGTTTTTGCCCTCCTGACAGGTTTTTCGACAATTCATTCGCTTTCTGTTCCAATTTTAAATCTATCAACAACTGATTCACTTCCTTCTCCACCTCGTCTTTTGAAAGGCCCTTCAAGTAGCCGTAGAATCGAATGTGTTCGGCCACACTAAGGTTATCAAATAGAATGTTGTGCTGCGGACACAATCCCAAATGATTTCTTATCTCAGGCATTTCATAATTTATATCTCGCCCGTAAACATACGCTGTACCGGCTGAAGGAGCGTAAATACCTGTGAGAATTGAGATTGTTGTCGTTTTTCCTGCTCCATTGTGACCCAAAAATGAGGTGATTTGATTCTCATAAAAATCCACCCACATATTGTTCACCGCGACAACTTTTTTGCGCCCAAAACGCTTGGTCAAACCACGAACCGAGACGCCCACATTGAGACCGGCATCTGGAGGTTCATGGAAGGTCATGTCCAGATCTGCATTCGCCGGTTCCACATCTTCAGCCATCCGAGGAGGGCTCAAACGGCCGTAGAAGACTTCCGTCCAATACGATCGGGTGAAGAGGAAGTACCACTTTCTTGTGAGACCGTAGTTAGTGGGGACGACATTCTCCAGGTACCATACGCAAATCCATGCCAATAGACCATCTACAAGGAGCATTAGAAGACACAACCCCAAAGGAATGGACTCGTTGAATATGTCATTAGTCCAGAGGTTGGACCACTGTCCACCAAAACCCTGAACCTCCAGATTCATGAGTCGAGAGAACGTCATAGCCACCGCACATTGGGGCGAGAAGGTAAGAATTAGCAAAGGTGCAAAATCCAAGTCGTAGATTATGGTCAGGTAGTAGAAGACGAACATGATGAAGTAGAAAATGCCAGAGAAGACAGCTCCAAAATTAGCATTAGTGAAGAAAACGGAGGTCATGAAGGCTTGTGGAAGGATAGCAAGAATGTAGGCAGTAGAACAACAAAAGAGGAGGAATCCTTCGGTTCGAGGAAACACTCGACCAAATTTGAGCAGCAACGTGACAAGGATGTTTGCGACTGTCATCATAACGAAACCGACAGTGAACCAGTTTAACCAATGCACTGCATTGCCCATTCCCATCACTTTGGTGAATTCTTTCAGTCTAATCTCCTTTTCGTAGACAACTGCACGGACATTTATCACGTAGTTGCATAACCATATAACCACAATCACAAGAGGGATGTTGGGCGAGAAGAGGCGTAGCATTGGATCCACTTGATAACATGGTGCTGGAACAAATTGCATTTCAGTTGGAAGAAAGTCCTCGGCATACGGATCAGCAGGTGGAGATGTTTTGGCAACCATTGAAATGTACGCACGCTCTAATTGGTCTTGAATGTCAATAAAACCACTCGTGAAGTACTTCATGGAGTCTCTTGTCTCGTGCCGAGGCGCTGGAGTCCAGTGCTTACTAGTCACTTTGAATCTGTACGTTGAGTCGATGATGGAAGGTGGTAGACGAAATTGCATTTCGAGGAGCTTCCCCGATACCTTGAACTCGATTGCCATGAAAGTTCTGTTATTTGCTGCTGCTTCTTTCAGAGCTTCGTACATTGCTGTTGTGTCTGAGAAGCCGTGAAACCGATCGTAGACAACGCAGTTGGTTAGGATGTCATCCACAGCCTTGGAAATGCTGCTAATGGTTGGAATTACTTCGGTCCAATGCGTATAGTTTTCAGTTGGTGTGGGTTTTAAAAAGGCGTTTAAACGACGACATCGCTCACGATGTTTTGGAGCCAAATTTGGAGTTATTAAACAGAGTCTAGCAATCTGTCGCAGAGCTTTCGACACAGTGCTATTTACAAATATGTGCGGTAACAGTGTGTCCTTTGACGCCAACCAATCGGTGGAAATTTTCTTCAATTTTCCAAGCATGATAGCAGTGTTGTTAGCTCGTTTCATTAACTCCTCGGTAGTGTTACTGATTGGAGAGTAAAAAACCTCTCCTTGCAGAGCAGTCTTCAATCGCGTAGTCCATGGCGTCAGAGATTTGTAGGCAAAAATGGACTTCATAATGGAGCAGGCTGTCGCATTTCTTGCTTGCACATCGGCCTGAGTTTGATTGAATACCTTTTTGATAATTTCATTGCTCAAACTTTTCATAACTTCGACGAGGGTCAAAAAGCTGTTTGAGCCCTTTTGACTGCCACAGAGTAAAATTGATGCATTTTGAAGCCGTCCTACAAGATGCTCAAAATCGGTAGATTCAGGGTCGAATAAGGCGAATGGGAGGGATTTTGCCTCCATGGGGATCACACGATCAATGGTGTTGGTTGCTTTATCAAGCAGCGATGGAAGCATCAGCTGCTGAAGGAAGATGGGAGAAGAGCAGAAAATTTTCAAATGTTCAGCGGATCGAGGGGGAATAAGTGCAGAAATAATGCTTAAAATCGGCTTCTGGCAGATTAGATCAGGCAAAGAAGACTGGTTGTTGAGACTTCGGTTCTCGTCTTCCAATCCCGAGAAGGTTTTAAGAAGAGTAGGAAAATCTTCAAGGCTTTTGGGACCCCGTTTCTCCAGGAATAAGATCCACTTGGGTACCACATTCGCACGACTTTGGTAGTCGACATCATAGGAGCTGCAGGAGTAATTAAAGTTGCAGACGACGCTACGCATGTGGTTGATGAAACCCATGCTGGGGAGAGGTTGGGAAACAAGGTGACAAGGAGGGTTGGCTTTTGGCAATTCAGCGAACCGCAAGCCAACAACAACAATGACGAGAAGGACAGGAAGAAGCAGTTCGCCGACAACAACCCAAGGTTCGCGTATTCGAAGCAACATGCTCTTCCATAGGAGAAGTTTGTAGTGAAAGAAGAAGCCGGGGATCCGGCGTTTAAAGGTTGCTGAAATAATATTAGGTTTTGCGTTGGACTTCTCCGACTCCATTTACTTCAGCCCAGGACTCTGGAAAAGACCAGATGCGATTGCACAAATTTAACGCACGGAGGAATGAACTTCCTAACATTCAACAATATGATGAGGCTCTAACCTTCGTAGCAAATTAGCAAGGTTTTGAAGAAATATTACATGCTCAAAAACAATATATTCTAGTAATATTTTTCACTAGCATGTAAAAATAAAATTCAGGTGTTCTATTGCTGGGTTTGCTAAAAAAAGAGATAGTATGCAGGCAGTAATTGTCAAACCATAACATTTTAGTAAATGGCATGATAATTTCTTAAAACTAAGGTATAAATCGCTGTAAAATTTAAATTATCAAGAGTGATTGTTGGAAAAGCAATCAGTTGATACAAGACAATAATTACATATATCCTTTATTTTAAAGGCACACCAACACGCTACATTAAAAAACATTGAAAAAAAGAAGAAAAAGAGGTTATGTATCTAACAAAATCTGCAACTCATTCTGGCGTATGAACAAATAAGAACAGAGGCGAACATACAAATGCTATCCAACAGTTTATAAACAGAATAAGCTGTTATAAACTTCTATAATGCAATTCACAAACAAAAAATACCAATATTTAAGATTCAATAAAGAAGGTTTCGTATGCAAAATGATACCCAAGAACGTGAGAGCTTCTTGACTTTCAAAATTTATGTACACCAGTTTACATAAAAACAATGAGTGTGTTCGCAAACAATTTAAGAGCGCTTTCTACCATAAGGTAAAAATAATACCTGACCAGACCTATAACTTTCATTCAACCAAAAAAAAACCTATAAGGCATAAAGGGAGGCGCTGGAGACCAGATTCACTTATGTCGGAAAGTACGAAGCTGAAAATTCATTGAAGGCCCTGCATATGCATAACGCCGAGTCCACCAAAAAATAAACTTATTACACGAACAAAAAGTGGTAATATGCAGGACATATAAGAACTTTAAAAGGATATATTTGCCCTAAAAATATGACCAAGTACAACCAATATGATCCAGAAATCAATAACTTTAGTAATAAAGCCTGTGCTAACGCTTAAAAAATCAAGAGAAGATTTCCATGTCCTGTAAGAAATCTCAGAATGCATGTAACACCTACTGAGGATGCAAGTCGAAATGTGTCATTCAAAACGGCAATGACCAGCTTAAACCTTGAAGTTGAATCATTTAAATAAAATCCAGAAGCAGCTGTTGATGTTTGCTAGCATTCAATAGACTTGCAGGTTTGCATAATTTTTCGTGCAACATATAAATCTAACGAATTATTTTTGCATTACATCAGAAACCTATTTGGATCAGCGTGCCTTTTTTAGGAGTCGAATGATTGCTTTAATGAGGAATGTAAGAAATTTAAGCTATATGGTGGTTATAACCCTAAGTTGTTTTTTAGCTGTCGGCTTTGGTTTTGGTAACCTGGTTGGCCATGCTACCCTAATTGGGTGGGCTGGGCTTGGGGCCATGCCAGCATCCACGTTCCCATTGCTTGCTGAACATAAATACTCTGTCCCAGTATTAGGTCTTCTATTGCCTCCAAGAAATTTTGTGCATGCTACGTTGGTGGCAGTGGAAAGCAAACCCGACTCTATAGGGTCTCTACCCCAACCTATGCCGCTTGTGACAAACTGTAGCGGTGTGAAAGATGTGCATGCGCAACGGATGGGAGAATCTCTGACATACCATAGCAGAAGAGCTGAGATCAGCATCTGCCTTTAGTATCTAATCTACACTAATGTGAACCACCTGCAAACTTTTAGTTGCGGAGGCTGCCCTAACATATCGGCTTAAAAAATCGGTGTTTCGGCGTCTTTCCATGGATGCCCTGATGGTCGCAGAACCTCTCACTTTGAAAGTAGTTTCGAAACCGGACGAAACACAAAGTCCAATCAGTGACGTGGTGGTTAAGCATCTTCTCAGTCGCGTTTGAACTGCGATGACTGGCACGGTTAGTTCGTGAATGCTTCCTTCAGTACTGAGTGCGTTGTGATGGCTGACACGAAAGGTTTATTAAGGGGAGCTTTGGGGTTGATATTCAAAAGAAGATAGAGGCTATGCAATGCTTTAATTGTTCTGACTGAGAGTTTCGTTCACTTGGGTCGCTATATTGTCTTAGAAAGATGGACTGGCTTCCAAATCACGCCAGCTACTTTAATCTCTCTGTTTGATGAATACAAACAGGAAGGAAGTCTCGCGATGCCATAATTGCACCTTGAAAATTATCCTGTGGTCAAAAAACACATACCGCATTGGCAAAATATATACACGTGCAAGGAAGTCCTTTTCTTTCCCTCTTCTGTCCCTGCTATTAGAAGTCTGAATACCTTTTGAAACCTTTATTATGGGTAAGAGAGAGGGTAAAGGAGGACCATATAGGAGAGTTTAGGACGATGATGTGTCGCGCTCTTGGGAGTGATTACGCTACTCCGCAACCAGATATAAATTGCCGTTTCGCCTCTAATCTACAAAGCGCATTTCAAGAACATAAGTATTTCAAGATATCTTTAACGCTTTGGCAGAAGCCGGAAGCCAGCCTGCCTATCAATACGCATCGGCCAATAAATTAAGCCTTAACCAAAATCGTTTGTTGAGCAAATAAACGAAGCATTGCACATGTAGCCCCTCAAATGCTCTTAAAAAATTTAAAAAGATTTAACACTTTTCACAAAATGTACTTATTTTGCATACAGTAGGGAGTGTAGCTGCTGCCACGGTCAAAATGCCGGCCTACACGACAGAGCTTTAAGGTTGGAAAGTAAACTAGTCCGTTACTAAAATTGTTATAAAAACAACTAAATTATTGCAGAGTTTCCTTTCCTGATAAGCGTAGTCTAACGTTTCCATGATCAACAGCTTGCTTGAATTACCGTAATGTGCTATAAGGAAACACACGTCAAACGTGCTAGTCCTAAAATTTTCCATACAGCTCGACGATTCGAGGATGAAGAAATTGTTTTCGACATCACGTGTGTCAATCTTTAGAGGCATAAACGCTGCAGTGCAATGATCTGCAACCATACTTTCTAATAGTTTAGGATTAATGTCTCTTTGTTGTCAACAGTTTTCCTAAAGGTCAAGAGACCTTTGAATGTTAAACATCTTCTTTTAAAAAAGCCTCTTATCATATCGAAGTTTTAGTGCATGAGCGAAGAAATGCGATGCTGGCTTGCATAAAGTGTAGAGCCCCGAGACACACTTTAAGGGCATAAGAAGGCAAAATACCAGGACAGAATATACATATATTCAATAGGCAGGTGGAATACGGCCACCCTATCACGCGGCAAGGACAATATGGCTACCTAACTGCTTGAAACCGAAGCCGGCAGTCCCAACAAATAAAGTATTACATAAGGACGTAATTCGTGTGTATTCCAATTGGTCATAAGCATAATAACGAAGTTCGGCAGTTACAGACTGTCGCCAACATGCGTTCGAGCCATGTCCACAACTACTTTTTGATTACATTTTTATAAAATACTGCGATGTTAGTATTTTATGAGTTCTTTTTGCCTAAAAATTAATGAGTAGCACTCAAGCTGGAGATATAGTAGGTCCATTTTGAAACTCTAGATAATTCGATTCAAGCATAAAGCTATAACAGTTATATAATTCAAGATCGTCAATTGTGTTAAGTTTTAACCAATGACTTCTCAGCCCGGGTGATTCCAGCACCTGGTATTTGAACGATACTTTGGCGCCCGCGTTATGCGATTCTGTGTACTGGCAATTTGAGTCGTATCTCCCTTTTCTGTTTATTACATCCTGTCCTTGTTTTAAAATACTTCCTTCGATGCCCCGTGTATCTTTCCAAATATATTGGTTTCGAGCTAAAGATGTGGTCCTTCATCATATTCGAATGGTCTTAACTCTTGCTTTGTGTATTCTAAGCCATTGCTCTTACAAGTTTCGGAAGCAAACCAGATCAGTAGGTTTGGATTCTATAACCGAACATTTAGGTATTGCAATATCAAAGTGTACGATATCACGTTATTCCCCTTTCCCCTATCTCAAAACTGCAGTTATGTGAGTTGTTCATACCATTTATTATTTGCATTTTGAAGGGAGCAAATGTTTACCTCCGCCTTTTTGTGCACCAGGTCTTCAAAGGCGCAAAATCATGGTGATTGATCTGGACGAGACTTTGATCCATTCTGTTCTTGATGGAATGTCTCGCCAGACGACGGGTTCAGGCTCCCCGCCTGATTTTGTGCTCAAGATGGACGTTGATCATCATCCTGTCCGCTTCTCAGTACACAAGCGCCCACACGTTGACTACTTTCTAAATATTGTAAGTCATTTACCACCACATCTTATTTGCACTTTTTGGCTGCCCCATAAATGAGGTCCTAGATACGCCTGCTTATTCATAGCTTCACAAAAACTATGCATTTGTTGATGCACCGATCTTAGACTGTAGTCGTGTCTTATCGAAGTTGTTTAGGTATCCCTTGGTTTATTACCCCAAAATGTATCTGGGACTGTTTTCGCAAACTCCTTGAGTTGTAGATATTTGCTGGGTGATTCCTTTTCGTGTAATTAGTAGCGTATCCAAGTTTTGTGTTAAGGTTGGTTTTTTCGCTAGTGTGGCTCTATTCTATTCCATGTCGTTGGTAGGCTCTTACTCTGTTCTACTGCTTCTTTAGTGTTTTCCTCATTTCCGTTGCATTAGTATGAGCAGTATTTTATGCGAAGCGCTGCTCTTAAAATTCTTCTGCCTCATTTGAATAAGACACTTTCATTTCGATTCGTCTTACGCAGATCAGCCAATGGTACGAATTAGTTATCTTCACTGCTAGCCTGGAGATCTACGGCGCAGGCATTGCAGACCATCTTGACAACGGTCGCCACATTTTTCAACGCCGTTTCTACAGGCAGCACTGTCTCTACGACAGTGGCAGCTACTGCAAGGACCTATCTCGCGTTTCCTCAGACCTCTCTTCTATCTTCATCTTGGACAACTCCCCTGGAGCCTATCGGTCGTTTCCTGGTAATCCTTAATCATTCATCTCTACATAAGTATTGTCCCACAGAGTAGGCTTAAATCCCACTTTTCCTCTCCGCAGATAATGCAATCCCTATCCAGTCTTGGTTCTCTGATCCTCAAGACACTGCCCTCCTCTGTCTATTGCCCGTGTTAGATGCCCTGCGATTCGTCTCCGACGTGCGCTCTATTCTGAGCCGCAACCTGCACCGCGACTTGCAGGCGCAGGCGCTAATTGGTCGGGGTCGGCCACCCTCCCTCATGATGTGACTCACACCTCGCCTCATTTGTCCTAGAGCTGCATTTTTGATTTGTCTGTCCCTTAGCCAAAACCACTACTACTACTACTACCTTTTTCTAATACCAACAAACGATACTGGTCTTCTCGGCTCCCCACGTACGCTCTTCTTCCCCGCCCAACTTATGTATCAAATTACTAGAAGGTTTTTACTAAGTGATCGACCGTTGCTTTCTTATCTCCTTTTGCATATATTCTGTTTCATGGTCTAGCCCTTTGTTTCGTATTTAGGATAACCAAATCAAGGCGAGGATTGCGGTCCACACACCAATACCTCTTGGTTTAGATTTTGAGACAAAAAGAGAATGATGATGAGAAGCCTGGACCAGCGTAGAACAGATTGTCCCCGCACCCTATGCCATGAATTGTGACTGTTTGTGACTATGGACCCTTTTGAGAGCGAGTCTCTTTGGACCACTTAAAAAGGTGAATATGAAAAGGACGTGTATCTGCATTCCGTTCCTAACGAATAATTCCATTGTAGTTCATGCCAGCGTCTCGGAGAATGTATTCGGCCTAAAGGCAAAAAGAAAACAAGTGGTGAAGTCGTTATTCTACCAAGTCCCTTGTGTCCATCCTACTAACTATCTATCAGTAGGGCCTTGCCACTTTGAAATTTTTAAGGCCTGAGACAAACCAACGTGTACTTTTCGTCCAGCCAAAAGTACTGAGTTAGTAAATTATGGTTTAAAGTGCAGCCCAGCTAATAAGGTATGAGGCCTTAAGCTAGAATGTACTTCACCTCTAACACCTTATTCACAGTGGATTGTGCAGTTGGGGGTTTTTTAACCTACCAGAAAGTCGATAGGGTCGGCCGGTCTTCGTTGGCCATAGATGACAAGACACTCGGACACCTTGGGTAGGACATATTTGAGGAGGTAGTTTCTGCGAGCCATTGACTTTACCATTTGACGTTCCTTGTTCTCCTTCTTCAGAAGCATCAACCATTCATGCTGCGGAAAAGTAAAAAAAATAAGGAACACTTGCACTAATTGTGCAATTGGATAACAGCAAATGGATGAATTCTATGAATTTTGGTGTGTCGAGTCGTTCGGAAATGCATTTGTAGCGCTGCATTGACGCGCTTTTACTTTACGGCATGACCTCATTTAGTTGTTTGGTGCTGCGTCACTGGCCACCGATTGGAGTGAAGGAAATGTGGATTCTAACTTATTGCCTTGCAGGATAACTGTGCAGCCTTTGAATGCATCCATTCGACACAGGATGGCACAAATGAAATGGGCCGACTGAACGTTGGTAGTATCGTCGGTGGGCTTTGGTGAAGGGCAGAAAATGCAGCTTCTGCATCAGCAATATGAATGTGCACGCCAAGACGATCGCGAACACGTCCATTCCAACCATCTGTCGATTCTCCTTTTTCAATCAGTCAGTCGGGCTGATCGGCCGTCACGTCTGACTGGATACTGTTACTAGAACAAGCTTCGGTGACCATGTCTAGTCTTGAAGATTATGACTAACTTAAAATGACTCAAGCTGGGTGATTGGTCACAGAGGAACTGTACGAGTCCTCGAAACGAAACTATGCTTAGCTGGCCCGATGGTTGGCGTGACCTGACCTTCTTCGCAGTCAAGTTTACTGTGATGGTGTGAACGAGGAGGCGGGTCTTTGTGGGGCTGCTCTCGTGCCTTCTATCCAACCAATAGCTGAGGCAAGAACTCACCCAAATCATTCGCTCATTCTCATTCAACACTTCAGCCGCCTCTTTTCGAAGATTTGCATTGAATTTGTTTAAGTCTTCAGCCTCTCGCTGTAGGCTTTCCACAAATTTCTCATCTCCATCTCGCTCATCCAGGAGGCTTCGTGTTCGACGCACAAAGTCTCCAGTTGGTGACTTTGATATCCTCTTCAAGAGTTGTTTGAATGTGTATTTTTGTGGACCCCCTGGATAGAGATGCTGTGAGAAGAAGAGGGCATCCGTGTAAGACGACGGCTTCTATTTCAGGCATCTTTGTTGCATGGACTCTCACCTGACTCTTGTCTCGATCCATATTCACCATGAAAGGGCAGAGTTCACGGAGATCAAAGTAGGTGAGAACATTGTGTTCCAGTGGATCCAACTTGGCTTTCGCTAGAGGCTTCCTCGGCCACTGTTCTGCATCTACCATCGTCGGCTCATTCTCTGTTACCACTAAAAGGTAGTTGATCGACATCATAAGTATTGGTAAGGGTGTGCTGACATTTCAAAGTAGGCTTTCTCGTCGTCCAGAGCCTTCGGGATTGACAGAAGATTATCAGGAGGTAGATTGGGAAGAAGTAAACAAATCGGTAGTGCATGAACTTTTGCCTGTGAACTCACAGTAGCTGTACGGTTCAAAGGTTTTTTCAACAATTTCTCCAGCTGCTTTTGGTGCCATGGCAGATCTGTGGTATTCCAAACGTCGTCTCAATCTCTGCTCTGGTGTCTCGGGTGGCTTTATCCACGTTATCTTTAAATCAATGCCTTTCTTTTGTTCCTCCTTCTTCTCGCCTCCTCTTTCGACCTGGAATAGACAGAGAGGTAGATCCGAAACCCATTCGAGGCACGGAATTTGACCAGTCAGTGGAACTTACTCCGGTTGTCAACTTCTCATTTCCTCTCACTAACCGTCTACGATTCACCTCCTCTTCAAGATTGAGTGTTGTGCCGCCAGGATCTGCGTAGTCGTCAATTGTGTCCAACACGATGCCCTCCTCATCCAGCATTGTCCTATAGCGATGAGTGACGAGGGCGTTGCTACCTTCCAGGTAAATTACGTGGTGTGGTGACACTAGGGGATCGTATGTGGGATGACGAGGGTCTCTTCCTCTATCGGTTGGATCTAAAGTGAAGACGCGAGTTTAGAATCACAGATTGAGTTTTTTGAAAAAAGAAAATTTTGGTTAAATTTGCATTCTGTAATCAAAAGAAAGTGATGCAAGTGAAATGCAAACTGTTTGGCGTCAAGCTGTAGGGGGGGAGAGAAGTTGAATAAATGGATGAAAGCATACGGAATGGATTGGTGGGATGAATATAAGGCGTTTGGAAGCAGGTTGGATGGATGCGTGGATAAGAGTTGGGTGAATAAATAGACGCTGAAGGAACGAATTGATGAGTCGATGGATGGATACTGGATGGATGGATGGATGGATGGATGGATGGATGGATGGATGGATGGATGGATGGATGGATGGATGGATGGATGGATGGATGGATGGATGGATGGATGGATGGATGGATGGATGGATGGATG